>OX457150.1:6044181-7266681 GCA_949752895.1 Dendrolimus pini
TTTGATTTAGGTTTATCCGACGTTTCGGCCGCTTTTCAGTGGCCGTGGTCACGGAAGACAAAGGTGACATTTGTCAAACGTGTATTGTCAAAGTTTTAAAATGAACCAATTAAAATGAACAAGTTGGCGGTAGGCTGAATAAAAACTTTGACAATACACGTTTGACAAATGTCATCTTTGTCTTCCGTGACCACGGCCACTGAAAAGCGGCCGAAACGTCGGATAAACCTAAATCAAATAAATTACCGCGCTTAAAACCGTTAAAACGTAGTTTTATTATGTGTACAAGTCGCGAAAACTTAAGAAAATACTATGTATTCTAAATACTTAATTATCGTTGTATATTCCACCGCAGCCTTACCTGCGTTTACAAGATACCAACCGACGTTGTAAATCGGACTCCCATACGCAGTGGCTCATATTGGTCTGAGCAAGCGCAACCCACGCATGCGCCCGATTACGAAACATGTAAAAACAGGTTATGGAAAAAAATCGAGAATGGCAAAAGATAATATCATCTTATTTATGTTCTTTAGCGGTTTAGTGTTTAACAAAACTGCTTTGGAACTTAATAGTTTTGACCTTTACTTATCACTAAAAAAACATGTGTGCGTGTACTAGTTGTACAAACGTAAGAAGTGAAACTTCTTTATGACCTTATTTTTCGAAAAATGATCTACTATATGAAACTTTACAGAAATTGGTTAAATAAAGTTAAATTATGATTTCGCTGAACACTTTAATATATATATGTAGTAATTTATATAAATGAAACACCGAGTTCTAGACAACAACTGACTTTAATCCGTACTCGCGATCGATAGATCATATTCAAAACTACCCACAACATCTCCCCCATATTTAGTAGAACAATATATAAGTATTTATACACTAATAAACTACAAAAACAATCTTATACTAACATTACTTATGGATGACATCAAAATACACATGCATGATACATTTCTGTGTCTTACAATATGCTAACAATTTTATATGTTTATATATCTTTAGTAAGTTATATGTTTCTTATAATATATTATCTGGTTTTATGTATTATGTGTTTGTAAGTTATACTTATGTTCTAAATATAACAGTTGCGTATTATTTATCATCTATGCCCCCCTTCTATTTTTTCTATTTATTTTTCCTTTATTAACTTTAACTTCTTTCCCGCTATTAATTTTGCCTTTCTTTGAGGCATTTCTGATAATGTATGTTGTACAGAAGCAGCCGTGTTGTTATGGTTTTCATTTTGAATGTCGGCAGCCTCTGTGCAACTGACGTCCGAATCCGCATCCTCGAACTCGTTATCACTGTATTCAGAAGGACACGACTGCTTGGAGTTCGACGATGATGGACGATCACCCGTATCGCATTTTATAAGATGACGACGATTGCGTCTAAATCTGCTACCTATTTTATTTTGTACGATATAAGAGCGCGGTGTATCGGCCTCCCCTACTACCTTAGCGCGACATCTTCTTTTGTCTTCTACACATATCACGTCATCGCCTATTTTGAGTTTGGGTAAGGCCTTACAATGTTTATCATACATTTCTTTAGTCTTAGATTGCTTCTTTATCATATTTTTATATTCTGCCGGTTCAACAGATTTTGGTTTTAATAAGTCCGGATGCACCGGTAATCTGCATCTCAATCTGCGGCCCATTAGTAGCTGCGCAGGAGAGCTTAAACCATCCCTCGGTGTATTACGAAAATTAAGTAATGCCAATTGAAAGTCTGAATTGCTTTTTATGGATTTTTTTAGCATAGCTTTAATTGTCTGCACGGTACGCTCACTTTTTCCATTTGCTTGTGGATAGTGTGCGACGACGTAATATGATTGAAACCCCACTCTCTGGCAAACATCCTAAACTCATGACTACTATATTGAGTCCCGTTATCGCTTATTAGGGTGGCTGGGATACCGTGACGTGAAAAAATCTCTTTCATATTTGCGATAACGGAATTCGATGAAATATTTAGCATTTTACACACCTCCACGTAATTTGAATAATAATCTACAATTATTAAGAAATATTTTTTATTAACTTCAAAAATATCAGAGCCCACTTTATTCCATGGCAATTCAGGTATTTCAATTGGTATCAAGTGCTCCCTAGCGGGTGCGTTTGAGCACTCCTGGCAGGTGGGACATCGTCTGACATACAATTCAACGTCACGACTCATGTTTGGCCAGTACATGACTTGCCTCGCGCGCCGCTTGCACCGGTCTATCCCCATGTGCCCTTCGTGTACAATACTAAGCATTTCTTTTCTTAACGATTGTGGAATTAGTACTAAAACATTTCTAAATATAACACTATCAACAATGAAAAATTCATCTCTAAAGGGCCAAAACAATTTTAATTCATTGGCAACTTGTGACTTATGATCGGGCCAACCTTTGTTTATGTACTCAGTCAATTCTAAACAAACAGTATCCTTTTTGGATTCTTTTTTAATGAGCGACAGTTTGTTGTTAGAAATAGGTAAACTATTTATAATCATTTGAATTTGATAGAAATTATTCTCATGAACTTCATCGCTATACAATTCTGGCAACGGCGCGCGGGACAAGGTATCCGCAATATACATATACTTGCCCGGCTTATATGTAACTATAAGGTCATAATTTTGTAACCGCAACATCATACGCTGTAAACGTGCCGGGACGGACATCAAAGGTTTCTTAAAAATACTCTCTAATGGCTTGTGATCCGATTCAACTACTACTCTTTGTTTTCCGAATATATATTGATGGAACCGCTCACATGCAAACACGATTGCAAGCATTTCCTTCTCGACCTGGGCGTATCGGCGCTGCGCGTCGGTAAGCGTGCGCGAGGCGAACTCAACCGGGCGGCCGGCCTGCAGCAGGACGGCGCCCACGGCGTCACGCGACGCGTCCACCGACAACCGCGCCGGTGCGCCCACGTCGTATAGCGCCAGCACCCCAGCACTACACACGCACTCTTTTAATTCTTTAAATGAGTTTGCCTCACTCTCTTCCCATCGCCAAGCATTCTCTTTTTTGAGCAAGTTAGTCAAAGGTACTGCTCGTTGAGAGTAATTCGGTATAAATTTAGACAAATAGTTAACGGCGCCTAGAAATCTCTCTACCCCTTTTTTATCAGTCGGCGGAGGCATATCCCTGATGGCCCTGACCTTCTCGTCATCTGGCCTTATGCCGTTCGCGTCAAAAATATGCCCTAAATAATGCACCTCTTTCACTCCTATCCTACATTTTTCCCTATTAAATTTGAGATTAATTTCTCTGGCTCGATTTAAAAATTCTTTCAATCGTTCATCGTGTTCTTTCCTATTACGACCCCAAATAATTACATCGTCAATGAAATTATCCACTCCTTGTAAGTTTTCTAACAACTGGCGCAATTTCCCGTGGAAAACTTCAGAGGCACAACTGATGCCAAATGGCAAACGTAGAAACTGATACCGTCCAAACGGCGTGGCAAAAGTACAGAGGTCAGCGCTCGCGTCATCCAGCTGTACTGTCCAAAAACCCGAGTTCGAGTCCAAAACCGAGAAGACGGCAGCTCCGTGCATACGCGCCGCCATCTCTGCGAGCGTGGGCAGCTGAAAGTGCGCGCGCCGCACCGCCACGTTTAGTTCCCGGGGATCGAGGCACACTCGTATGCCATTATTTTTCTTAGCCACCAACACGAGCGGGTGGACCCACAGCGTTGGGTGCGACACTTTCCTAATCACCCCTAAATTTTCCATTTTCTTTAGTTCATCAGCTAAACGTTCCCTTAAGCCTAAAGGAATTTTTCTAGACGCGCTAATAACGGGTGGTATTGACTTATCTATCACAATACTATATTTTCCCGGCAAACACCCTAATCCACTAAACAAATCCGAATAATCTGATAGTCTAATAGTATTAATACGTTTTATCAAGCCCATCTGTTCACAAGATTTCCGTCCCAACACGCTTGCACATTCAATATCTGCAATAGCAAAATTCAAATAGAAAACATTATTTTTATAGACCCACTTTAACTCACATACACCTTTGATAGGTATACAATTACCCGTATACGACTGTCATTTTATTTTAGACGGCTTTATAATTTCGTTACTGAACCCTAATGATCTAAACCTTATATACGAAATTACATTGACATCGGCACCAGAGTCAAGCTTAAATACCTCAGACCCATTTGAACAATACAAAGTTTCCGACCACTGTTCCTGGCTATTGGCACTAGTAACCATATTCAAAAAAAATAATTCATCTTCCTCCGAGCTCACATTCACTACAGAGTCATATTTTTCTATTTCACATACTTTTCTAACACTTTCTTTATTATGGAAAAAATGCGACTTACACATTCTGGCATAATGTCCACGGTGTCCGCAAGAAAAACAAGTAACGTACTGTGCGGGACAATGATCGGCGCAGCGCGAGCCGCCGCACCCGGGGCACTCGCGCCGCTGGCGCGCGCCTTCGGCACCGCCGCTGTCGCCGCCGCGGCCTCCGCGCCGCGCAGCGCCCGTACCGCCACGGCGCCCGCGCTGGCGCCCGGCGCCGCCTCTCACCCGTCGTTCCACCCCGTGAACATGTACTGTGTTTGAACACTCACCATTTGCGCCCAACTGTTTACTACTTTCTTGTGACACTTCTTGAACTTGGCAAACCTTAATTGCCTTGTCTAAGTCGAGGTCTTCGCATCTCAGCAATCTATCTCTCACAGTGGTATTCCTAATACCACAGACGATTCGATCTTTAATTAGGTCATCCCGTAATGTACTGAATTCGCAATTTTTGCTTAATAAACGCAAGGCTGTAACATAACTTTGTATCGACTCATTCTCCTCTTGATTACGCATAAAAAAGTTGTATCTCAATAGAGTAATATTCACTTTTGTTCCAAAGTACTCATCGAATTTTTTTATAATGACGTCCACGTCGTCTTTTTCTGTGTCATTCTTAAAAGTGAACGTTTGATATACGTCAAAACCTTCTGGCCCTATGAGGTTCACGAGCAGACTAGCTTGCACTCCTGACGATTCAGAATTAGAATAGAATAGAATAGAAAACACTTTATTGTTCACCACATACACATAAAATAAACAATTTACAGTATTTACATTAAAAAGTAAAAGTAGGAGCAATGGGCGGCCTTATCGCTTTAGAGCGATCTCTTCCAGACAACCCGGGCTCTGGATTTTATGAAATGGAATTTCAAGTGTATGACGGTGGTGTGCTAATTAAATACACATATAATAGGATATATAAATATCACATAATACATATACCTAAAATGAAAAAAAAAAAAAAAAAAAAAAGAGAATAAACAATAACACATATTAATATTATATATATACTAATATATACATCATTAATATGTGTATAGCAACCGCAATAGCTATACAATATTAATAATAGTATTAATACATAATATATTAATATTATATATACCTACTAATATACATAATATTAATATACAAATACACTAATAAATAAACATACATGTAATATGGTATTAAATATTATTATAAAGTGAGATAATATTCCCGTACCAGTTTTTTAAAAATGGCGAGTGACTTTGCCTTTCTCACGTTTTCGGGCAATGAATTCCAAAGCCGAACAGCCTGCACAGCAAAGGATTTGGTGTAGAAAGTAGAAACGTGCGCAGGTGTTTTTAAGGTAAGATTATGAGAAGAGCGCAAATTAAGGGTGTGAGATGTATGGAGGAAATCAAAACGTTCCTTAAGAAAATTAGTCCCTGATGCCTTTACAAATAGCTGGAATTGTTGCCTCCACCGCTTCCAGGCGTCGGCCCGCGCCACGGGGCCTCCCTCGAAATTCAACTCGGGCGGCGGTCTCGCGTGTTCCATTGTTACGATTTATACGCACATATGCACAAATCACGGACTTTCGCTATAATTTATCACTTTTCACAGTATTTATACAGTTTATCCCACCGCTGTCACCATGTAGTAATTTATATAAATGAAACACCGAGTTCTAGACAACAACTGACTTTAATCCGTACTCGCGATCGATAGATCATATTCAAAACTACCCACAACAATATATATATATATATATATATATATATATATATATATAGGATACTAAATAAATGATTTATAAATAATCAAACTCGTATATTAATTAAAACACAATAAAGTAAAGAAATATTACAATGCTCGTCTCACAATCGATGAAAAATGTGACGTGACGCGTAACCGAAAAATGTGACGGAATTTTTTTTCCAACGCCGCTAAAGAAGTTTCACTTCAAAAATATTTACAATTTACATATTTTATATTTTAATTGTATGAGTTCAGCAGACAGGCAGACGGCCCACCTGGTGGAAAGCGGCTACTGTCGCCTATAGACATTTGTAGCGGCAAAGGTGCTACAAATCTGCTGCTGCTCTCTAAAGCGAGATTGGAACCTGGCCACTAATACCGGATACAACTCAAGGTTGTTATGGATGCATACTCTGGACCAGGGGTGGTAATCATCCAAACGGGCAAATACCCTACCACCTGATTATGGGTTGTTTTGTCGCCTTTTACGACAGGCCGCCCGGTCGCAGGAAATTGTATTCTTTCGCCGTTCCTGCACGGTTATATATAAAAATAGCTAAGTTTTGTATGTTTGTATAATACAACTAATAATACAAAATAAATACAAACAAATCTGTAAGTAAATATAACCTCAAATAAAAACTACTAAATGGATTTAAATGAATCTTGACACAGAGATGCACTAGCTTAACAATATATTCTAAAATTATTTTAGAATTTTCTAAAATTATTTTAAAAAAATAGTTTTAGAGCGTTAGGACCCAACAGACCCAGAGGTTCCACCCCAAACGCCGAAAATGTGTAACTATTTCCGATGGCGGCGTACTTGAGGCGCTTTAGACCTTCCTATTCGGCTGCAGCGGAACCGGCGGTCGCGGACGTACTTGAAAGATGGGACGCCGCCAAAGTATCAACGCAAGTAGCGTCCCACATTAAGGGGCGGCCCATCTTCCAAGGTACTAACGTCATTCCGTCCGGTCTCCTGCCATTGTCGCAGCACAAGCCGTTTGGCTTCCAGAATAGCAGGTACCTCGGCGGTGACGAGTAACCTCAAATAATTTTATAATAAAACTACGTTTTAACGGTTTTAAGCGCGGTAATTTATTTGATTTTGGTTTATCCGACGTTTCGGCCGCTTTTCAGTGGCCGTGGTCACGGACGACAAAGATGACATTTGTCTAACGTGTATTGTCAAAGTTTTATTTAGCCTACCGCCAACTTGTTCATTTTAATTATACAAGACTTGTATACAAGTCGCGAAAACTTAAGAAAATATTATCTCAAATAATTTTGTTTTCATAACATAACTATTAAATATGTGCCGCCCGACAAGAGGACCTAAAACGCCGCAAATATGCATCCATTGGTAGTGGATACATATTTGCTGCTTTTGGTGTCGAAACTCTCGGGCCATGGGGTCCAGAAGCCCGTCGCCTTTATCGAGACCTATCAAAACCGTTGGTAGATGTCTCACGAAACCAAAACGCTGGCCTGTATTTTGGGCAACGTATAAGCATTGCCATACAACGTGGTAATGCGGCCAGCGTTTTGGGAACGTTCCCAACTGACGGTGATTTGGAACCTATTTACTATTTGTAGTTTCTGTCTTTTATAAATTATGTTGTATATATATTTTTAGAATAGGATGTACACACATACATACATACATACATAACTTCACGCCACTTCTTCTCTTGCTGGGTAGGCACGAACAACAGAGCGCCATTCAGGCTTATTCTTACACACCTCACTTGCCACCTCACCACACTAGAATAGGATGTATTGTATTATATTTGTTTATTATAATTTTGTCTTTAGTGAATGTATATTTTAATTGTAAATAACCAATAAAGAAGTATACTTAAAAAAAGAAACTATTAAATATGAATAAGTAAACAATATTTACGTGAAGAACGAGTTCAGAAAATACTTTACTACAATTATTTTGACATCACGAAGGTTAGACATCTTCGTTTGTGCTACAATTTAGCCAACTATTGTCGCATTTTCATAGAAAAGTTAGAGAAGAATTATCTGTGAGTATATTCTCTGAAGTTCCACTTCTACTGCATGTGACTGCACACACACAAATTTTGTTTAATTTAGCTTTAATTTAAGTCTGGATAATTACTGGCTTTGAAATTATCTAGCTGTCATAACTAAGTGCAGTTATCAAGGTTCAAGTGACAGCAATAAAAATAAGAAACTATGGAAATATTCTCATCTATACCATTAAATAAACCCACTTAAGCGTCATGGTAATGATATCACAAGTGATTCTGACCACATGTTGACGGTCGATGTCCTCAGATGATTTTAATAGAAATGATCTACTGTTTAAACGCGATTTCTCATCATATTAACTGCGTGTTAAGAATATTTTATATTTTGTCACATTAGGGACGCTAACGCAACGGCGGTCTAAAAGATCTTTCTTTATAATCTGAAATAATACAAATACTCCGTGCAGGAACGCAGAAAGAATACAATTTCCTACGGCCCGGCAGCCTGTCGTAAGAGGTGACAAAAGAACCCACAGCCAGGTGGTAGAGCATTTGCCCGACTGGATGGCTACCACCCCTGGTCTAAGGTATGTCGCCATAACAACCTTGAGTTGTGTTCCGGCATTAGTGACCAGGTTCCAGTCTCTCTTAAGAGAGCAGCAGCGCATTTGTAGCCCCTTTGGTGTTGCAAATGTCCATTGGCGATGGTAACCGCTTTCCATCAAGTGGGCCGTCTCGCGGTCTGCTGAACTTCTGCAATAAAAAAGAAACAAAATATCTTTATTAAGCTTTTAGAAAACAAAGCACAGAATACAAAAGGACACATTCTACAGATTAAAACACTACACATAAAGTCTGAATTGTCTCTCAGCGTGAAGTAAGAGAGTAGGCAAACGGCGCACCAAATAGAAATTGGTTACCGGATCCTATGATCTGGAACCTGGTCACTGATGTAAGAACACAATACAAGGTTACTATAGCAGCATGCTCTAGTTTACGGATGGTTGCAATCCAGTCCTACCACCTAGCTGTGGGTTGTTTCGTCTCTTACGACAAGCTTCCTGACTTAAGAAATTAGTATTATTTCCTAGTTCTGGTTAACAACGGCTCTCTGAAAGAACCCCAAGTCGAAGCGTACCGGAAAACCTTGATGATGACGTTGGAACTACAGTTCACGCAATTACTCGAAACACTCTATTGTACCTGTAGAATGCACAGAGACGCAGACTTTCCTAAGACTTTATGATTCTAAGCCGCCAGTTAGTATGGGATCATCAACGATACTAACGTATCGAGGCTGGATAGAATCCAGGCGATTAGTGTTATAAACGAGTACTTTATATCTTTAAAATTTAGAATATACATCTAGGCATAATATATTTATAACTCAGACTTTTGGTGTCATCTACCGTTTTGACGGCGAGTGCTCTGATGATCTTCTTGATTTAGTATCTATGTTGTCAATCTACCTCCACACGACTCGGCAACGATTTGGTGGTTCATCCACACTTCGTCGACACTTGGCAGACGTTCGCTCGCACCTTCATGCTACACTTATGCAAGCTGCGGAACTAATACACTTCCGTGGTTTTTCTAGAGCGCTATAATATGGTGCTCGTTGAACAGGGTATAAGCAGATGTTTAATGTACCGATGAGGTAGACAACAAACATTTACCATCAGGAAGATTGTTCGTTTCTTTGACTACAATTAATAATAGTAACTAATTCCGTTGGCTCAGTGACTATGCATTTGCTTCTTAAACAAGAACCCAGCAACATATCAGCTTTTTCTGTCAGCTAACCGATAGACCTAAATAGGCTTTATTTTTTGCATTGATCCTCTCCCAAGGGTTTGACGTGACCGAGTCAGCGCAGGCGTTGAGATTTTAATCTATCCTATTATGTTGGGTTCGGCTACGAGATTTTGGATTACAAGTTTGCCCGCGTGGATGCGATCCACCCTTCAAGTATGGTTCGGACCCACAGCTACCATCCACTCTCCGCGTTGGACCCAAAATCTTACGGAGAACCTTTCTTTCCACCACTAACAGTTAGTCCTCTTCCTTGATGGTAAGGTCCATGTTTCGCGTTTCGCAATCTTACACCAGGACAGGCTGTACGCTGATTTTGAAAGCGTTGATTTTGGTTACATAAAATAAAAAAATACTCGTGGATCTTAAATTTGCTTTGTATTACAAACAGGCGACGATCTAATAATAAGTATTAATTAATCTACTTGTGCAATTATTTCAATGACCCACGTGGCTGACTCAACCATGGGAACTATAATAAACATATGGACTTATGTGAATAGTGACTTCAGACGACTTTTACTGGAAATGAAATTGATTTATTGCTATAATATTAAAATTTATCAACAATTAAATAAAATACTAAAATTGTGCAAGTATAAGTCATTTAACTTATAATTAAAGATTCTGTAGTGAAGTGTAGAGGATGTTATTATTTGGTTGCAAAACTTAAAAAATATAGTTGAAAATATCCCACTTCTCAAAAATCACTGAACGAATGTTGTTTAAATGAACGTGTCAAAATATTTTTAAAGCTTTATGAAAAGAGAAAGAGATTCAAAATCATTGAATTAAGTAGTTGAAAATTTAAAGAGCAAGGACATAATTCTCATGAACTTAGAAGCAATATAATATGATAAGATGTTTTTTTAAAGCCTATTTTTTTTGTAGCACCTTTGGTGTTGCGAATGTCCATAAGCGTTGGTAGCTGCTTTCCTTCAACTGGGCCATCTGCCTGTCCGCTGAAGAATGAAATGATCTTAGAATTTAGTGTAACTCGGTGGTCGTTCTCAAGCGAATTTCCCCCGGTTAAAAAATGTATCATCCATCCAATTATGTTCAAATTATTTTTCTAATTTTCAACAAAAACCTCAATAAAAAGTCACCAAGAGACAACTTTATGATTTATTAAAATTTCTATAACTCATTGATTCTTCCGTTGATCACAAGGCTGGTGCCTTGGACAACGGTTCAGTATGGCGATCCAGCGAGGAAACTTAACCAGCCTTCTGGACACCTTACCCATAGAAGACGGTGATCTCGACTCAGTATTCTACTTATAGTCTTGAAGTACTAAAAGTATAATATAATACATTGCATTAGTTTATAAAGTCGATGTACTATTAAAAAAAATCACGACTAACGATGTACTCAAAACTAGTACCGATATTGAAAAAAATTCACCACTTGCAATCTCACTACAGCCTTATGTAGCCACATATACTTAAATTACACTGGATTTAAGACCCCTATTCTGGAGATACTAATACGTAAACTAAAAAGCCAATATTGTTCTCAGCCAAGGTAAAGTGGAAGAAGAAAGTGGAAGCCAAGGTAAAGTAGAAAGTATGAAAGTGGAAGAGATAGATTTATATGTGGATGGCAAAGGAGTGTACTGATTTTTGGAGGGTCTAACTCGATAAATTTCATCATAAAATAACGCAGTGTGTTTTCCGCGTGGATGCATCCAACGCAAATGTTTGTTTGGGCGCGTAAAATGTAAATTTGGAAATATACATTCAACTTTTAGAAGCCCAGTAGTCTGTTTCCTTTGTTAACGTTTATAAAACCAACAAAAATTCTATTGGATCGTGTTAAAACAAACCAAAATTGAGTAGCTAACAGATTTCGTTTTTGCAGCGAAAAAAAATATTTTGTTACATGGATTTTTTTGCTTTTATTAGTTCTTTGAACTGTCGCCGGATATGGACCACGTGTTAGACCCTCGAAGTTCTACCAGGGAACAGCACATTTTCAAGGGGGCGTATTCTAAATATACACGAAGTCGAGTCGGAAATTTATAAACGAATACAGTGCGTCGGGGTTTAGTCACGTCGTCGTGCACACCGCTCCCGGCCCGCTCGCGACCGAATATTTCAAAAAGGGAACGCGAATTTTGCGCATTAAATTTGAACTGTTCGTAATAGTGAAAGTGTTTAATATCAGGAAATTATCGAGTGTTTAAAGAATAAGGACATTTTTGTGAATTGTTTTTTTAAAAGGTTAGTTAATCTACATTTCATTGTTTTTTTATTGATGTCTTTGATGATCTACCTCCCATAATATAAAGGCTTTAATAGTCTATACCTATGTATCATCTACGTTTGAAAGATGGCACCATTTTACTAATAAGCAAAACTACTTCGGCGCAGACTACCCTTAAAAAAGTGTCACTACCCTAAGACGGTCTGCTCGTTGAAAATCATTTAGCTACTTATTTGTATTATTGAATACCAGGTTATTTCAATACCATTCAGACTAAAGTAAGCAGCTGAAAGTTCATTTACGAATTTTATCGTGTCAGTAATCTGAACTTGGGACCTTTGGTTTTAATATACAAGCGGATCAAGGATCAAAATATTGCTATTACTGAGTTATATAACAATAACAATATGGACTTTGGGGTACTTGCCTCTTTTCTTTCACCTTATCCCAATTATTTGTGGTCGGCACAATATGTTTTTTCCTTCCACACTCCTCTATTCTGACATACATATTCTAACATAACTTAACATCCTTTTTATCTCGTGACTTTCATCTAATCTCATTACATGCTTATAATACCTTAATCTTCTTCCTCTCAATTTCTATGTACAAATTTTTCATCTTATCCATTGTTGTACACATTCAACTCTACATTCTTATCTCAACTGAGTGGAGACGTTTGTGGTCTATCTGTTTAGTGGCCCAAGATTTGGACCCGTATAGCATGGGCGTATGACAGATTTATTTATTGACCTTTTAGTTTCAGTGGCATTAGTTTGTTGCATGTTACACCGGTTACCTGTTTCCACTCTAGCCATGCTACATTTATTGTTCTCCTTACATCCTTCTTTGTATCACAATTATTATGCAGTAGTAAACCAAGGTATCTGAATTCGGGGTCACTTGGTAGTATGGCTGATTGTAGTTTGAAGTCCAGGATATAAAACTGGGATTGATGATTTTATGTTTGGTATTTTGTAGAAAAGTAAAGCGTCAAATAAAATACTTTAATTCGCAACAACTATTTTAAAACCAGGCCACAGTGAGTCAATTTACCTACTTTTTAATATTTTGTGACGTCACAACGCGCTTGTTAGATTGTGTTTAATAGAATAGAGTAGTATATTCTTTAATACGTAATATGTTATAAAAAAAATCTATAATATTATAAAACTCTAAAAATGCTATTAAAAAACAACTGGAATACACTATATAAAACGATGGACGTAGCAGTTTTTTTTTTGGATTTCTTGTCTGGTTGTCGGATTGTCTGTTAGTTCGGGATTCACGTTAAAACTACTGGGTCGATTTCGATACGTTCTCGCTGATTGTTACTATCTATTCCGGGAATCTAGCAGGAAATTTTCTGGGACCGCTATGTAGTTGTTTGGGTGCATAACAATTAGTTAATTCCGACATAGTTTTGTTGGGAGTTGGGATTTGATTTGAAGTTAAGTACAGAAAGGGATATGTATGCAATAGACATAATTTAACTAGAATAGTATCATATATAAGTAAATATAAAGGCAAATAATAATTTTAGTAACAATTTATACTTAAATTCATTTCTGAATAAAAAATACTTACACCAAATACTTTAGTGGCATACATTTTTAATACTTCTAAGTACATATTCAAATCTTTAATCGTTAGTTAAGTTATTGATAAGCATAAAGGTAGTCAATGTTTTTATTTAGGTTTAATCATTTATTTGTACTATATTATTTGATCTTTAAATCTATGGAAATACTTTATTTTCATTTCACGAGTTCAGCAAACAGGCACACGGCCCTTCTGATGGAAAGCAGTTACCATCGCCTATGGATATTTGTAACAGTACAGTTGCTACCAATGCTGGAACCTGGCCACTGATCCCGAAACACAAACCAGAGTGGTAGTCATCCAAAAGGGTTTATATCCTACCTCTTAAGAAAGGCCACCCGTCCGCAAGAAATTGTATTTTTTCGCCATTCCTACACGAATAAATACTGTAAGATGTAAATTTTGTAAGTAAAATATTCCACTTCCACGCTGTACAGATACATTGACATGAATGAATGAATGAATCATTAATTGCCAAAATGTATGTACACAAGATGTTAGAATATGCGTTGTTTCAATACATTTTGCCTTATTAAGCGTGCAATGTCCAAATACATGTCATAATTATACAAATAAATTTACATTATTAAAAAATATGTATAAAATATTACAATAAAATTATATGTTACACGACAGAAAACGACAGAAATCTTACCCTGACATTTATATGTAAGTATTTATTTTGATTTCATCACTCAAATTACAATTTTGAAGTACTGAAAATATAATTTATAAACTTTCACTTTAAAACAAATTCGTTAAGTGAACAATCCTGAGAAGTTCTTGAAGTGAAATCTTTGTGAAGTTTTAGAATGTTGGTACTAAGAGGCAAGTAATTATAACAATTAATTTTAACTCCGCGATCTTTAGCAATCTCTTAATAAGGAATAAATTAATTAAAATAAAGTAACGATTTGCTAAATATTGTATGTGAGCCGTGGTTGTTGCATTCTTGTCTCAAATGACGCGGTTTTAAATCCTAGCTGGAAAGCATTAAGGACTTAGGTAGTTTTTTGGTACCTAATGTGTATATATATATATATATATATATATATAGGCCTTTACCCGGACGGGGGGTCCAAAAGTAGAAAAATAAAAATAATAAATTGACGAATAAAATAATAATAAATTTAAATAAATAATAACAAATTGACGAAAAATAATATGATATTTAAAAAATTATTGTATAGTGTAATGTTTTTATGGACCAAATAAAAAGGCTTTTTATTTATTTTATTTTTATTTTATAATGTGTATATACAGTAGAAACCGCATATAACGACATTGAAGGGACCGTATACTTCGGACGTTATGTCCGATAGTTGTTATAAGCAATATACAAAAGTACATAGTCATATTAATAGTCATGTCTGTTTGTAGTATGGGGATAGGTTATATGGGTATAGTTTTAAAATCAACCTGTAATTCACGCGGTCAACTATCGCACTGAGTAAGTCGTAAAACATGCAAGGTCCAATGGCATAGAGCGGGAACGAGGTTCTGGGATAAGGTAGGAGAATAATAATCCTTCTTAGGCTAAATAATAAGTCTATAGCAAAATGTTCCTTCATATTATTATATTATATTATAAAAGTGAAAATTGTTCCTAATGTTTTGTTTTGCTGGAATAGGTAAACGGTTGGTCGTTATAGCCGATGAATATCGATAACGTTTTGTCGTTTTAAGCGATATATAGCTGTATCCGATGTCTTTATAGGCGGTATGTGTAGTTATTAGTTTATATAGAGATTCGGCCGGGACCTTGCCATTCGGTTGTTATAACCGATCTGCCTTTATAAACGATGTTGTTATATTCGGTTTCGACTGTAGTTACAATTAACACGTGCTTGAAATGTTCCTTCTTATAATACTATGTATTTAACTATAATAATTGGCCCGCGACTTCGTCCACGTTGGACAGGTAACATAGATTACAGTTGTTTTGCAATATTAAAAATCAAAAGAATATTTCCAGCAGGGCAATAATTTTTTTGTATGAAAAAATTACTTTAAACCCGGAAACTCTCGTAAAAACCCGGTATAAATAATGTTACTAAAAACATAGATAACTACAACCCTCGTACTAAAGATGCCTAATAAACACGAACAGTCACAACGAAAAAATTGAATTGAAATCAGTATTTTTTCTCTCTGGTCACTTTAAGACGTTCCCAGGAAAATTACCGCGAGAATCCCAGGATAAAAAGGAACGCAGATTTTAAGCCTAACAATTTGCTATCGATTAATGAAAACCGCATCGGGATCAACCTAATAGTTTTTATGCGATCTTGAACAAAAAGACAAACATAAAAACAAAAAACTACACTTTTAACGTATTATAGCACGGTACAAAGCAAGGAGCAATATAGAGTGAAGAAAAAAACAAAAGACTATCTAAAGTGGGGGCTGAAGGAGATGGGTAAGATGGGATGGGGGAGGGAGAAGTGGTCCACCAGAACTCTCATTAATCGTACGAAACACGATTAGCTCCAGACTCACAGTTTTACGTCAATATTTTGTGGGAGCGTGGTCTCACGATAGTGATTTCAGCATGGCTGTATTTTTTTTTGCCAGGGGAAATCCGATTGAAGACACAGAAAGAACAGAAGACACACAGAAGCTTGTGGGGATAGTTCGCGACCCGTGTGTGGGATTTGCCAGCTTGGGGTGTCACTAGCATGCCCAGTCCGAATTGGTACCATGCCATTGCCACTCGCCTGTTAGGGATACCCATTAAACCCCTCGGTGTTTCATCCTGCGCCTTATGCCAGAGCCAACTCCGCGTGCCTTGGTAGGCGGGGGCCCGCAGGCTACGTACACTGCCGGAAGACTTCTTATATCTCCCGGTATCTTCCATGTCTAATCCAGGGCGTGGGGCGGTTTGTAATGTGCCCCACGGTAGGAGAAATGAGCGCGCGCGGAACACTCATGCTCTCATTTTGACGGCATATGCGGGTGAGTGAGGAGAACCCCTATACCCCAAAAGGCCCCACCTGTGCCGCCCGCTTACGACGGCGTCCGGCGTCGGTGCGTTCTCCTTTGGCGGGAGTGAAGCTAGGAAATCCGCTCACGCTCCCGCTTTGCCTCCTCCTTCGCAATCATGACACGTTCGCAGAAGGAGGAGACGGCGTCCCTTCCTGGTTGGCTTCCGGCTATGGTGCGAATCACGGCTGGGAGCTAGAGGTCAGATCCGGTAAAGGTGAAAAGGTCTCGGCGCTGCTTGGTCCATGCAGGACACTCCTGGAGTATGTGCAGCGCCGTATCCTCGTCACCTATGTCGCAATGATGGTACCCTGACGTCGGCTCATGGCCGAGGCGACACAGGTACCTTCCAAAGCAGCCATGCTCCGAGAGCACCTGAGCATGGCTGTACTACGTCAGCCTCAGGAAATGTTCTTATAATGACGTCATACCGAAAAAACTAATGCTTAAATTTCACTCTAGCAGCTTCCGTTTTGACTAAAGGAATTATATTTGAAGAATTTCCGCAAACTATTAAAACAGACGTAACATGTTTGCTTGAGAAATAACACTTTACATCTTCCTGCGGATACAGGAGTTTTGAAGCGAATGAACTCAATTAACTGTCTGTAGTCGATTAAGTTTCACTTACTTCCTTGACTTTGAAATTTTAGTCCAAAATAAAAGCGAGTTTCGTAATTAGACTGCAAATCATCTGTTTTTGAAGTGAAATTTCTATACAATAGTTGTGAATTGAAAACATACTATATGCCATAATAATAATCTTTATTTCATTTACAACGAGCGATCTCGTCGAGACTACCCTATACAAATATTATCGACACCAACTACATCATTTACTAACTAACTCCGTTGGCTCAGCGACCCAAAATGTGTCTTGGCTCCCGAAACGAGAACACGCCACCTGTTCCTGTGCTGTGCGATTTCTTGCCAGTTAAGGGTTAACTACATCATTTACTGATTTGATAATTATTAAATGGAAGATTACAGTGTTCATATATTTACATTCGTCATCATTATATTATTTAAGTTATCATTATGACCATAGTCATTTATTTATTATTAGTACAGCAGTAATTTATTTATATTTTATATATGCTATAACATCCTACATTACTGCATTTAATTTGTATGTACACTAAAAGTTATTATGAAATATTCTTCAATTGAGTAGAATGTCATGTTCGCCAAATAGTCAAATAACATAATGATGCGTAGGAAGTCTTCAATGAAGCAACTTTTCTCGAAATATTGCGTATATTTTAATAATCTACAATTTTTATAATAAAACTTGGTTGCGCGTACAAAAGTTCGTTTTTCGAACTTTACTGAACTGAACTTGGGCCTCCCACTACAAGGGAACGGACAGTACACCCGCCACGTTTGTCCAAGGCGGCTTGGCAGATTTGACACATTGGTTATCTCGATGTGCAGGTTGCACCACGACATTTTCCTTCACCGTTATTAGCACGTGGTAAGTGTAACAATTTGTAGATTATCTCAGAAAACTGCCCAATCCAACCGTCCTTTAAGTTGGAGACACGTGAGATAGCCATGACGCTACCTAGACCTTTTTTCACTAATAAAATTAGGATTAAAAACATGGATAGAAAAAATAAATACCTATCATTGAAAGGCCCTTGAAAGGCCAACTGGCTTCCAAAACCAATAATTTAATTACGAATAACAACTAAATGCTCCGAAAATTTCGCCGCACATTAGTCCTATTGTAAATTTAAAATAGTTTCAAAGTTGAGGGTCCCTTGCTAATTTATCTCCACCAACACCCCATTCTGTTGACCAAGTTATATCAATAATTACCCTCCGAGGTTAAACTATGAACATTTCTCTAATAACTTTCTGAAATTCCAAATCATATTTGCCTTTGTTTGTTAGTCGAAATATAGAATGAATGTAATATTTTAAAACTGTTATATTTTAAATATTCATGTTATAAAGATTTCTTCTCGTCAAATAATGTAAAAAAGTGTATTGCACTCAACATTGCATTATTAATCTGAAAAATTTGCTGTTTTATTAATCCTTAACGTGAAAGCTTCTATTATAGCTCTAGTTAAAATCGCCTATTATATGCTATTATTATTTTCACGTTTTACTCTTCTTTTATTCTTTATTAAAAAAACACCAATTCAAAGCATCATATACCTGACAGTTGCTACTGCAACACAAAGACAACTTACTAAAATACTTTAATTAAAATCAGTTGAGCCGTTACTGATCCTGTTTAAGACAAACTTTCAGACGGAAAGACAAATATTCGTAAAATGATCGTATAAAAATTTAATTTATTTTTTAACACAGACGGACACTTAAATGTTATTTATTGGTATAGATTTATATATGGCAGAGGTAGTGCCGGTAGACCGCGAAAGAGACCAAAATGAAAGCGCAGGTATTTTAAAGAATGGTACCTTAAATGCACTTATATGAAATGTGCACCTACGTCGCCTGATTCAAAATTCCTTTGATATAGATTGCCTGGAAGAGATCTCTTTGAGGCCGCCTATTGTATTGCCTTGAAAGTATTGTAAACATGGTTTTGTAATTGTATATGTTGGTGTGCAATAAATTGTTATTGCTCTCTCTCTCTCTCACTCACGTGTAGGTATGAAGTGGATGAAAATTGTGTAGATCAACAGATCCGTCATCTCTGCCTACCACTACGCGAAACATGCGACCGGTAAAAGTTGATGTTTCCCCTCTAAAGGTTTTGAAAGACTGTGTACCTTGGACAAAAAATCCAGGTAGACAGAACAAATTTGAAGAGGAAACCAGTAGGATGATGCAGTTAGGCTGCGCAGCATTCGGTAAGCTTCGACGAGTCTTCTCGTTGGTCACTCCGCAATGGTTGAATACAAAAGTATTCAAGGATCTTTCTACCCAACATGACATACGGTGCTGAGATATGGAAACTGACGATGGAACTAGTCCACAAATTCAAAGTAGCTCAACAAGCTATGTTAAGTATTTCTCTTAGGGATAGAATCAAGGTTACCGAGATAACTCGCAAAATTAGCAAGTTTAAGTGGCAGTGTGCCGGTCTCGTCTATCGCAGCATCAACAAGCGAAGGAGCAAACGAGTAGCAGTGAAGTCCGCGTCTCCGGCAGGGACTGGATGAGGATGAAAGAAGATGTAGTAGTATACAGTTCTTTCGAAGTGTTGTAGCCCAAGTGTTCAAATAAAGAATTTATTCATTCTGGAAACGAATTGATTGTTTTTGGTATCCTTCCTAAAACGACTCGCCATAACAACGCTTGTCAAAATGCATCAACCACTCTATTTTGTTAAACAAAAGTGAATTTTAGTCTAACGCATTGGTGACCAGAAGACAAATTATACGCATATCGGCAGACGGGGTTCAACGCACGCACAAATATAGATAGAATGGTAAAACAAAACTGAAATGCAGCCGTGTCTGAATGCCGCCCCTAATGATCAGTCCCGGGTATTCTTTGGATTTTCTTTAAATAGACCAAATGATTTTGAATGTACCAAGTCCCTTGGTAAACAGTTGTTGGTAAAAGCTTAGGATTCATTTTGAAAAATGTAGGGTGATTTTATTTTTAATTCACTAGTCATATGCTTGCAACGAAAAAAGAACACTAAAGCGAGTTAGATATAGCGGAGCCTTGACTAGTCAGCAATGCTCACGATTGTTGGCTTCTTGGTGACGACCCATATCTGAGTCCTCGAAATAAAATTTCAACAGTACTTGGTATCGTTTATTCCAAGAGTGTTAAAATATAATGTACCAAACATTAGATTAACCCAACACACGCGTTTAGGGCTATTATTGTTAAGAATACTAATGTTTACTAGAAATCCTTAGTATTTACTGGATTTTGGGCTTTTGAAGTAACACACAATTTAATAAATATAACATTTAAAAAAAAACCATAAAAGGGTTGTCAGTCTTCCACGTGTTGACTAAAGCATAACATATTTGTTACGTTATGTGTATACGTTTGAGCAATATAAGTTCGACCACACACGATGATGCAACCACTCTGCAATGAAGCTACGCCTCTAATTATATCAAATGATAATGACCACAGAATTAGAGCATGTTCTACTTGCGTTAATGAATATGTAGATTATTCTGTGTTTTTATTATTACCGTCAAAGAATGGTACTAGAAATGATACAATAAAAATCTAACTCTGAATAAGCCCTTACCTCAGACGTTCTAGGGGGCGTCACAAGGCGTTCTTTTCTTGCGGTTTGATATAACAAAACACTACTATACAAAATAATATAAAATGCTTGTCACATATTATGTTAACAAATATATTTATTTAGATTATTTTGTATATACGTATATATATCTTTCAAGACAACGGGCCATAAAAATGGCCTGGACTTTTGGAGGGCCTGCGTGGGGCCATAGAAAGTCCAACACGTAGAGGCCCCTTGACAAATTTAATTTAAATGTGGCGTGACACTGACCGGCGATTATCTCTGTCTAGACCATATAGTAATGCACCTAAAGACAAGCCCCGGCCAGTGTAGGACTACTGTGGGAAATGAGAACAGAAAGTACCGGGCTATTGGGGTGAACTGCTAGTGGAACTAGGGGTCTGGGAATATGGGGACTATGTCGTCTGCCAGTCACAATGTTCGGGGAATATGGGAAATTGGGCAGACGGTGACTCGCCACTCCCTGCATGGGCCCCTAAAAATGCCATAGAAGACAAGGGCAACATGGGGTGGGAGAGGCTAAGGGGTATAGAGAGGTGGGCTGCAGGTTTAACGAAGCTACTTCTGATGTGTTGCCATTTATCACTTTCACCCCTGCAGCTTGAGTCTAGCGATAGAGAGCGATCTCCACTCCGTGCCAGCTGGTTAAGGCAAAAACGGAAGCGGGGGACTTGACTTGACCCCTGGAGTTAGGTACGAGGTGTCGCTACTCACCTAAGGCTTCGCTATAAAGCCCCCGTGCGGGTATATATATTACTATTATGTTATATATGTATTAAATTTATAAATTTTATTAGTGTAAGTATGTATATTTCAATTGCACAATCCTATCTTTTTTGTGCTCCACCTACACCGGCAGATTAATTAAGAATTTCTTTTAAGCTAGGTTGCCTGGAAGAGATCGCTTTTAGCGATAAGGCCGCCTGTTGTTTTGCCAAGAAGTATTGTAATTTATGCGCTTTTTTTTGTATTTGTTTATTTTGGTGGACAATAAAGTGTTATATAGCTATCTATCTATAATAGTAAATTGTATATATAATTGTAAAAAAAATAACATCTCCATTCTAATATCCGCTAAAACATATTAAAGTAATCTTAACACAATAAAAAATGTCTTTACGAGAAAACAACTCACTTCGTAGTGTGTACACTGTGTATAATTAACTAAAGTATTATAACAAAAAGTGAACATAAAAAGTAACTATGACCATATGGGCTGTTGTAAGGATACTGCGATACAGAGATAATGGAAGTGACAAGAGTAAAAGTTATAGATTAAGCAGTGATAAAATAACAGCCACTTCTCTTTAATTGCTGTAATATAATAAATCTGTTAAAGAATCAAGTTTTTGCAATTAATTTTAAAAAGATAAAATAGTCAGTTGGGCTAAACCGGAGCAGCAGATGTCGAAAATACTATTTTAGAATTTTTCTCATGTTACAGCATCACGTAAAAACTACTGAATGTATTTTAATAAAACCTAGCACCAAGCTGGCTTATTAAGCTAGGTTCCAATCAGCCTTTGGAGAACAGCAGCGCATTCATAGCACCATTGGTGATGCAAGTGTCCGTAGGTGATGGTAACCGCTTTCCAGGTAAGCCGTTTGCCTGTCTGCTGAACTCGTGCAATAAAAAATGTTACCTCGGTATACTTAGGATACCGAGGTTATAATGGCGCTGCTGTTGCATTTCACAGATAGTTGCAATTCACTCAATTACCTCACCATGGCAACGACAATATCAACACAATTTTAATGCGTTTCTCTTGTGGTTAGTTCCACCTTCGCTAGATGGCGTTATGGGTATTTTTTGACACTTGGGGAATTTGCGCACTATCTCCAGGTCCGGAAGGAGGCGTGTGGGACTAAAGTCTAGGCCTTCGGGCGCCGTGAACCGGCAAGTCGGGTGTCCCTGGGGAAGTGTTCTCATGTAAGGCACGTTCTAGACCTCCCCACTCTATAAAAAGAGCATGAAGGCGCCGGGGGATTGCCTCCCCCTGGCAGTGGAAGAGGCCATTTGGCCACAACTTGTCAGGGCTAACAGAGCGGCACGGCCATAAATCCGTTGTTTATTTTATTTTTTTATTGTAGGAGTGCAGCACACAGGCAGACAGACGGTCCACTTTATGGAAAGCGGTTACCATCGCCTATAGACTTTTACAGCACCAAAGGTGCTATAAATGCGTTGCTGCTCTCTTAAAGTAGACTGGAACCTGGTCACTAATGCCAGAACACAACTCAAGGTTGTTATGGCGGGATACTCTCGACCAGGAGTGGTAGCCATCAAGTCGGTTAAACACCTACCACCAGGATGTGGGTTGTTTTGTCCCTTCTTACTACAGGCCACCCGGCCGGAGGAAATTGTATTCTGTCTCCGTTCCTGCACGGATAGTGGCCCGTGTCCCTGGCACCGTGGGCGAAGGATGGAACACCTTGGAGTTTTAGTGGGTATCCCTGACCGGAGCGTGGCGATAATACTTTTTGCGTGCGGTGCTAGTGCCACCCCAACATGGCGAACTTCACACTCCTCGCCGCGATTTCTTCGCGGTGGATAGTCCACAATTAAAAAGATAAGCGCGTATGAGACTCCCAAAGGCGAAGCCTGCTCTTTGTCTCAGAATTTAAATTAACGCGAGGGAAATCGCTGACAAAAGGTAATCTTATACTAATATATAAAGCTGAAGAGTTTGTTTGTTTGCTTGAACGCGCTAATCGCAGGACCTACTGGTCTGATTTGAAAAATTATTTTAGTGTTAGATAACCCATTTATTGAAGAAGGCTATAGGCTATATATCATCACGCTAAAACCAATAAGAGCGGAGTACCAACGAAGAATGTTTGCAAAATGGGGGGATTTTTTTAACTTACTTTTTTATAAACTATTCCACACGGACAAAGTCGCGGGCAGAAACTAGTAAGCATATAAAACGCAATTTCACTGAAGCATATTAACAATAAAAGTAACTTTCACAAAATTACTTACTATTATTTTTTATTTTAATAAACAATAACGTAAAACAGCTGTTACTAACCACAATCAGTTAAGATGTTAGTACGCGACAACAAAGCACCAATTATTCAATTAATTAATAAGTTTTAAACGATTTGATTGTATTATAAAGATGGTTCGGAGAAATGTTGGTATTAATTGAATTAAAAGCCTCTTTTAACCTGATTTATGCAGGTTGAATTTTATATCAGAGTGAAGAGTTATTTGTCTCAAGCGGTATTTTGTGTTTCGGGAGAAGAGATATGGGCTAATGCTTCTGTTTTGGCCCAAATAACTATGCAACCTACAAAAAATTCTATGATACATGTAGATAGCTGGTCCGCTACAAATTCGTAACAATATAATATGCTTGTAAATGATATCAGTGATGTTAATATTGAAAATATTGTTATAAAAATACTGTTACAGATATTTATACAATTTAAAAATGAGTTACGTTACTTGGCCGTCGGAGGATGTTTTAAAATTACACTATATTTTAATTCATTTATTAATTGAATTAATTAATTACAATTACTTAATTATTACTCAATATATAATACGTCTGGGCTTCTCCGCGATGGAGCTCCAAAAGACGACGCTGGTACGTCCCGAGGACCCTTTATGGGTTTGTGCGATGTTTCGTCATCATATGATCTTCTTGGAAGATCGATGAGTGGTGTCGTGTGAAGCAAACGAAGAAAGTTAAGGGTTCGTCCACACGAACACGTAACAACTCCTCCATCCCCTTTCTACCATCGGACAACCAGACGGACCGGTTTGCGCCACCGTTACATGGTGGAAACACCACCAGTCAGAACCAAGCGTTTCGCCTTCATCTTTTCTGGTGCGCACTGCCGAAGATTGGAATAATTTGCCGGAGTCTGTTTTTCCTGACAAATACAATCTTGAAGACTTCAAGTCACGAGTGAATAGGTATCTTCTAGGTAAGCGTGCTCCATCCTAGACTGCGTCATCACTCAACATCAGGTGAGACAGTGGTCAAACGCAAACCTATACTTCCATAAAATGAAAAAAAAAATATGTCAAAATATTAAAAAAATGCTATTAATATTTATTTACAAACAAAAAGCGAAAAAATCTTAACTCATTGTATTAAGTTCTAACCTTTTTTAGTTTGAGTTCTGAACTCTTATAAATTAGCTATAAAATAATAAGTGGCGCATTACATTGATGACAAACGCAGTATATACGTGTGTTTTCCATATAATTCTTATTTTTTTAAATAATATACATATTGGATACAATTGTTACCACTTTATTAATAATCTAACCACGTCGTATCCAGCAATATCATATTGCTATGATACAAAGATAACAAACCCACATGGCCGAACATGTGCACCGCACATTATTGTCAACGATCATAAAAACCACTGAAATAAACATTTTAGTTCATTGTTTTTAAAAATCCATTAGCATCCTACTAGCAATGCACGATGACGACATGTTTTCTATCTCTTTCTTTTTAAATAATACCTAGTAGTAGTCTTGACAGATGTTGTCCTGCTCTGATAAAAATTAGAACCGTATTGCAGTGCCACCTACCGGGTGCAATTGTGAATTTAAGCCATACGGGGACCCACTCAAAAACACACAATAAATTAATTAAATCCTGGATCCAGATTGCAGCGCGACCTATCTGATCCAATTGTGAAACTAACCATCCAGGGACCCTTACACACACTCCCAATTAATTTAAAAAATCCTGGAATCTTCCAGTGTCATAGACTTGATCCAATTATGAATCTAAACCATTCTAGGACCCACCAAAAAAAAACTATCATCAAAATCGGTCCAGCGGCTTAGCACGAATTCAGTGACAACAGACCTACACAGAAGTTACAAACATCTATAAAAATATGTACATATATCTTGTCTCATTGCTTGTGGTAGAGCAATTCTAAGATCGATGTCTCGATATCCAGCTCTGTCACGGATATGAAGACTGCCATGGTCAGTCAACGCAGTATTGTCACCTCCGTGACACGTAACGAATTATTATTACAATTTTCAGGGACCAACTCAAACACACACAAAATATATAAAATCCTGGATCCCGCTTCCAGCGCCATATAATGGATCAAATTGTGAATCTACCCCATTCTAGGACCCACCAAAACACACAAAAACTATCATCAAAATTGGTCCAGCGGTTTAGCAGGAATTCAGTAACAACACACCTGCAGAAGTGTTATAAACACCTATATAAATCCATATCCTATCTTGTTATATCTTGCTTGTGGTAAAGCAATTTAAAGATCGGTGTCTTGATATCCAGCCCTGTCACGGATATGAACACTGCCATGACCAGTTAACGCAGTATTTTCATCTTCGTTACACATAATGAAATATTATTAGAATATGTTAATTAAAAAGGATGTCGATTTTAAAACACAGTGCAACACGCCGCAGGGCGTATTTAACTTACTTTAGTATATATTGTATATATATTATGTTAATCACTAACTTTTATGTTTATAAGATTACTTAAATGTAATTATTGAATTTTCATATTACAAAGATATAAAATTAATTATGTAAAAAACACATAAATGTATATTTCAAATGGATTTTTATGGCTTACATTCTTGTAAGGTCGGACCCCCAGCGTTAATGGCATATCGTGTTTGGGTATATATAAATATATAATGATGTAAACATGATGTATTTAAATATAGTAATATTTTAATTATTTTATCTTTTTCGTATGATAAAGATTTTAATGATATATTTTTATTTTCGAACGCCTTTTTAAAATGTATAATTGATATTTAGCGCCTTTACCGGAAATAATTGCCTGATATTACGAAGAAATTATAGCTTAAATCAGGCTAGCAGTGGCATGGAAACTTCGTCCACGTCGCCATAATGACGTATTTGTTAGTGAAGTGCAACGGCGCAACTGAAAAAATGCCACCGTAGTGACATCTATTCGGGTATATTTGTCCATTCCGCAGAAGAACCGTCATTTATCGTAATGAAATAATCATCCTAAGTTGACCCGCGATATAAGCCTTTAAAATTTCATTTAAACTCGTGCAGTAGTTTTGACATGACCGTTTTCAGAAATTAATATTTTTCTTTCTTTCACATGATGTTCTAATAATGAAATGCTATTATAAAAACGAGGATTAAATAGGTGATAAATTCTGATGATTATTAATGTATTCTTATTTAATTAGTGCTTTGCTTGACATTCAATATTTTAATTATTATAGTAAATTAGTTCCAATTTAGTTTTAGTTATAAGATCTGAAAATTGCAGGCATAATAATGCAAAATGTATTGAGACAATTTCAATAATTTTTACACAACAACAATGACAATTTTTATCGGTGTAGGAACGCAGAAAAAATATAACTTTCTGTGGTGTGCCAGGTGGTAGGGCATTTGCCCGTCTGGATGGCTACCACCCCAGGTCTTTTTTTTTTTAACATGGGGAAATGCATTGCCGCACCATCAGCTGCGCGGGGGATCAGCGCGGCCGGTGTGTGGGGCTCCCCGACGCCGATTAATCAATACGACCAGCGCCGGTATACCCACTAAAACCTTATGGGAGCCTTCATCCGCCTGAGTGCCGGGTCACGGTATATCGCGACCCTGAGAGGGTCGCGTGGCTGCCTCTCGCGCCCTCTCGCGGCATTTGTGCAGGCGGAGGTCTCTCTGAACCCCAGACCTCAACGCCCGCTGCCGCCCGCCCGTGGCTTCCATTTAACTACGGGCGCTATCCTCCTTGCCGCTCCCCGCGGCGGCTGTAGCTGCCGCCGCGGCCGCGGCTCTGTCTGGCGCCATCCGGCTGGCCTGACGTTTCTTCCTGGTGGGCTTGGCCCCACAGGGCCTCGAGCCCAGCTGGTGATCGGCTGGCCTGCTCGCGGCAGCGCACAGAGGACAGTGCAGCTTCGCTGAGCAGGGGCCGGTCACCAGGTGCCCGGCTTGTCCGCAGCGGTAGCAATTCCCGCTGTGGTCCACCTCCGAAGTGCATTCCGCCGCCACATGTCCAGCCTCGTGGCAGCGGTAGCATCTTTGGACTCTATGTGGCAGGGCCTCGACGGTTGCGGAGGCCCAGCCCACCAGGAGCTTCGTTTTTGTAGCGAGGAGCTGCTTGGCGGCCGCCACCGGGCAGGCCACCACTGTCTGGCCCATCCCGTCTTTTCCGGGACGGACCTTTGACGCCTTGATGCTAGGCTGTGAGCGTCCGGTGGTCCGCGCGATGGCGGCGGCCACATGCTCCTCTTCTGTGTGGTCATCCAAGCCCGAGACCCGAAGACACACAGTCTTCTCGGGCCTGGAGACACGCACGTCCTCGGGGTAGAGGACGGTCCTCAGTTTTTTGGCGAGGGCGTGCGCCTGGGGGGCGCTGTCGGCACCTGGTACCACTAGCATCCGCGCCCCAGTGCGAGCCCTCTTCAGCTGAAGGCCGCCCTCGATACCAACGTCGGCCATCCGTATGTTGGCCTTGGCCTTAGAGAGGAGGTCCGCGTACGTAGCCCCTCGGTCCGCCGCGCCTGGCTGGAGCGTGAGAACGACGGCGGCGGATTTCGGGGGACGCATTCGCGGAGACCTCCTCTTCTTGGGCTTGTCTGCTTTCTTTTTGGGCGCTGGGGGTGGGGGAGGGGGGGGGATGCGAGGCCTGAGCCTGCGCCACATCCCCCTGGCCCTTCCCCCCACGTCCTCGTCTTCCTCGCCGCCTAACGCGAGTGGGCTGCGCTTCGGCGGCAGTCGTGGCCGGTTGTGTGCCGGACGACGGTTGGGCTCTATTTTTGGCCCTCTTCTTACGGCTGACCGTCGTCCAGCCTTCAGCCGCAGTTGCGGCCGGAGGGAGGGGCGCCGGACAGGCACTTCGCGGTGATAAGGGTGCCGCGGTCTCCAGAGAGTTCCGCTACCACCCCAGGTCTAGAGTATGCCATCATAACAGCCTTGAGTTGTGTTCCGGTATTAGTGACCAGATTCCAGTCTCCCTTTTTTTTATTGCAGTAGGTCAGTAGACAGGCAGACGACCCACTTGATGGAATGCGGTTACCATCGCCTATGGACATTTGCAACACGAAAGGTGCTACAAATGCGCTGCTGCTCTCTTAACGGAGACTGGAACCTGGTCACTAATGCCGGAACACGAATCAATGTTGTTGTGGCGACATACTCTAGACCAGGGGTGGTAGCCATCCAGTTGGGCAAATGCCCTACCACCTGGCTGTGAGTTGTTTTGTCGCCTCTTACGACAGGCCGCAGGGCCGCAGGAAATTTTATTCTTTCTCCGTTCCTGCACGGATAAAGAGAGCTTAAGAGAGCACCACCGCATTTGTAGCACCTTTGGTATTACAAATGTACATAGGCGATGGTAACCGCTTTCCATCAAGTGGGCCGTCTGCCTATCTGCTGAACTCCTGCAAAAAAAAAACAAAAAAAAAACAGTGCTAGTTTGAACCGTGAACAGCATCGCAGTGTGAATCGAGTCTTAGTATTATACTTCTTGCATAAAATTAATATGAATTTTCAACTGGTCTAACGTGTTGAAGCCAATAACAATATAAATTTGGATTTATAAACAGTTTTGTATAAATGTGGAAGTAATTAATGTGTCATTTGCGAAAAAATAATCCTATTTGGTTAATTTATAACTGGTTTCAATAATTATAATAATTATGTCATAAATTTAGCAAAGTTATTATGCCATCTTCAGTGTTAAGGTTTTGTATAAAGTTTGTGTTGTAGCTAAAGCTAAGTAGAAGCGAAATTGAAGCGATAAATAAACTTTAGAATTTAATACTCTAATTTATAAAAAAATCACCTAAAAGCGTACAGAGGATTTAGTAGATGCGGAATACACTGAAAAACTCATTTGTCCTCAGTATTTTGAAAAAGTTTTATATCAATATCTCAACAGATCTTAAATTCAGACGGATAATATCAAAAAACCTAAAAAAAAATTAAAAGAACCATCTCCCTTAGTAAATTATTTTGTAGTTATTTTTTTATTTATAGTGAGGTTATATTATTTTATGTATCAACATATATTAATACACATTGTGTGTATGCGAGCTGAGCAAATTACGCTTGTATATAGGTAATATACCACGGACAACTCTGAGCTCGAAATTAGATACCCAAACCATAGTAAATAATGGAAGGATCATTTAAGTAATCTACAATGTCAAAAATCTATCCCAAGACTTCTGCTCCGCAAAGGTGTAGTCTATTCAACCATAGAGCTCGTAGAATGATTGAAATCTATATACACAAAATGCCGTCTTGAGCTTTACGATCCGTATGTGTATTACTTTATTCACTAAGCTACCGTGATTTATAGCTTAGCTTTGTATACATCAAAAACCTTATAGATTTATGTTCCAATGGTATTTAGTCGCCGAAGTGATTATTATCATTGAAAAATATGAGAAATAAGATATTTAATGGATGTCCCGAAATTGTTAAATTGCTTTTATTATGAATTTGCCTAATCTGTACATCTCCTGACATTTAAATTTAACGTAATCCATTTATCATAAGCGTATATGTACTTTTGAACGAGCAAAAATCTTAGAAAAACTATAAATGTCTATCAAAATATAACCTAATACAGATCTCTTAATAAATTAAAGTTATCTTATAATAAGATCTTTAAATGTCACTCCATTCGCGTGTATTTCGATACTGTATGTTGTGACAGGTATAATTTTTTTGTGAGATAAAAGTAAACTATTAACATCTCCGTTGTATTATCGTTAAATTGCGTGTTACAGATATGAACATAGTTAACTGTATACACAACATTTTTTATGAATATCAGTTTCGTTCCAAGGTCCTAAAGATGAACAAACATGCAAATAAATTGTTAATCATATTTTCTTCTTAAATCTATCGATTTCTATTTCTGACTGTAGGCCTATCCAAATTTGCGCCAAAATATGCCAGTTCTTCATTCTCTTTATTCAGCCTATAAATTCTATCGGCCTTACTTATAATAATCTCGTTAAGAAACGTTTAGGAATCTCTTAAGTAAGAGGATCAGACTCTAATCAATGAATAAATATTTTTTCAATTATAAACGTGTATTACCTAAGAGGAGCACAAATAACGAAATTTGAATGATTAACGTAGGTTGTACCTCAAATATTTGTCTAAAGAGGAGTTTATGGGTAAGATTTGCACTAATCACTTGCTGAGCAGTTTCTTTAAATTTAAGAAACGATTATAAGTAAGGCCCAATAATTGAAGTCTGGGTATCTGGGATCGGCGTGGGAGTCGTCTGTTGTATATTAGCCATAACATAAGTGTAACTTGCTTAATTTGTGAATAAACAACCAGTGTTTTTGTCTTCCGATTATTATTTAGTCATATTATTTATAGTTCGTACAATGCCACGCACTTGCCAGATTTGTTATATTAATAACTAGCTGACCCGTGCCCACTTCGCTGGGCATCATAAAAAAATAAAAAATACTTATTAGCAATCACAATCAAATATACCTTATGTCCCTCAGGAATAATGTAGATTTCCGCTGGTGAAAGAATTTTCAAAATCGGTTTAGTAGATCCAGAGATTACCCCTACAACGTCACAAACTTTACCTCTTTATGATATTAGTATAAATTAATAAAAAAATCTTTTTTGTTTCAGAAAAATAAATATGCAACACTGTTCCCGATAAAATCTGAACAAATGTTACAAAAACAAAATTGGAATTTCGATCAATATGCACGGACGATATAAGTGGATATGGCGGCGGAACACAAAAGGGAATTCAAAAAAGGAACGCCGTTCATAGGGCTGCGCGTGCGCGGGGTTGAATCCAAATTCAAAAATAGAACGGATGCGCGAACGGTGATTGGTGGAAACGGGAAATGGGTATGGAGCGGGCCGGATGTGAGGGTTTGGTGCCTGTCGGTGTTGATATTGATGGGAAGTTGCAATGGCTATCAGGAGCAGAGATTTGCCATGGAGCCGCAGGATCAGGTAAATATTTTAATTATTATTATAATAGAAATATTGTACTACATTCATTGTTGTAAATAAAATAATACCAATTTCTTCCTTATTTTGCAATGGCACAAAAGTTCCTTATGTAAAATCAGTTCAAACAAACCCGTTCAGTGCCACTAGACCACTGTTACTGCACACTGTACTTCGGACGCTGGCAACATTACCTCCCTGAATACAAAGACTTATGAATTCACTAATAGAAACCAGCTCTCTGATCACTTGAAGAGTAAATAAGTTTTGATAGCTCTTTGTAAAATAAAATTAAACCGACAAAATATAATTTTTACTACTATACCATTCAAAATAATTCCACTAGCAACTTAACTCTGTGCCTATTTACATATTTGAATATTAAATAGAAATTGGTTCCCGTTAAACCCGTTCACAAGTTTTAAAATCTGTAACGCTCCATTTATTAAATCAATGTGAATGCCTCAGCTGCAATTAAAAGTAAAGGTGCGCTGCACTGCACTAACGGAGCGGGAAGCGGTGAAATAGCTCGGGAGATATTAATTTTTAACATCGTAAAAAGAGTCCTCAATCCAATTTTTCAACTATAGGGTAAATATTGAAAAAATACCAAGATCATCAAATCAAATCATTTATTTGCTTAAAAACATGGTTAGTATTATATAAATATTAGATGACAATATATTGTGTAATGTTTCACATGTTTTTGCCTTTTCAGGCATGCAAATAGTAATTAAGTTGAAAATCAACTAATCAACAAAAACATAGTATAGTCCACTCAATCTACAGATATTAATTTTACTTCTTTTTCTACTATTATACAGTGATCATAGATAGTATGTCGAGTGCAGAGTTATTAAATGAGTTATTTAAATACAATGTCAAAAAATCTTCATAATTATCTGTCATTCAAATATTCTTGTACGCTATAATAGGTTTTTTTTGTCAACCACTCGAATAATTTTTGTTTAAACATATTAATATTATTTTCTTGCATTATATTGCATGGTAACTTATTATATATTCTTGGTGCCATCCCAAATACGCTTTTATCATATAATGCAGTGGTATGCGGAGGCATACAAACTTTATTAAAATGTCGGGCACTCCTATAATTTTCGAATAATGTTGGGTTGTTTTTGATTAACATGATAATTTCAAAAATATACAAACAAGGAAATGTCAATATCTTAAAATCTATAAAAAATGGTTTACATGTATCCGTTTGTTTTAAATGAAATATGGATCTAAGGCATTTCTTTTGTGCTTTAAATATTCTCTCTCTGTCTGTGGAATTTCCCCAAAATATAATTCCATATCTTAAAACAGATGTAACATATGCATGAAATGCTATTAAAAGGGAATTCACATTCATCATAATATAATGATATCAGTTAAGAACTTCTTTAAATCAGGTTCCCTGGAAGATATCGCTTTAAGCGATAAGTCCGCCTTTAGTTATATGAAGTAAATCTTATACTAATATATAAAGCTGAAGAGTTTGTTTGTTTGCTTGAACGCGCTAATCTCAGGAACTACTGGTCTGATTTGAAAAATTCGTTTAGTGTTAGATAGCCCATTTATCGAGGAAGGCTCATCACGCTAAGAGCAATAGGAGCTGAGCACCAATGAAGAATGTTTCAAATTCGGGGGATTTTTCCTAATTTTTTTAAACTATTCCACGCGGACGAAGTCGCCGGCAGAAGATAGTAAGTATTATATATAGTGACGAAAATAGACGGTTCAATTCTGATAGAAATGAGGCATTGTCAAACTTAAAAAATAAACGCACTTATTGTTAAAAATATTTATTATATATTTATACTTATTATAATATTTATAGTATTTTCAAGAACAAGTGTTGAAAGTATAATATATTATTTCTTATGTATAAATAATCAATAGTAATATAAATAACAAAAGTTGAATCCTTTTACAATAAAATTAAAAACGAAAAAGCAGTTAGTAAGTCTGTTATAAAACATTTTTAATCATTTAGTTTATTTTATTTAAAAAAAATTGGTCTCATTTTGTACAAATTGAAAGAAAATTTCGGCTTAAGCATTTTTGTAATTATTTCTTTTAGTGACCAATAAAGTGATATCTATCTATTATTTGTAAAATACTTTCTATTAAATTCGCTTTAAACATATTCCGTACAGCAGTTATGGAAATATTTTTTTGCTAATGATTACTGATAAAGAACGCATGATCCAACTTGGATTAATAATCAAGTGTTGAATAGAAAAGATACTGTAATAGCCTTACGAATGAATACCCAACCACAAATTAATCAAGTGTAATCTAAAAAGATTCTATACTGATTCCCAAAGCCGACCATCATGCGCACATGTGCAGACCTGGGACTAAAATGAGAACCATATACTAGAATGATGATACCCCTGCTTCTTTATCAAATCAGAACTAAACACTAGAATGATGATAACCATTACTCGCCTCTGCTCCTATTTATTAAAATAACAATATTGTGTACACGACTCCCTGCAGCACAAATAAACCCATGAGATTTCTGTGCCACAGTTCAAATGTGTTTTCTAATGTATATGAATGTAAGCATATTGGATAATAAATACATTAAAAAAAATTCGTTTTAGACACGTTACAAATTTTTACACATGATGAGTTTAGCAACTACACCAAATTGTCTATCATGTCTTAAAATAATGATGTATTTTATGTATTAGTGGAATGTTTCCAAACTAACAGCCTTGGAAATAGCATTAATTTATTTGATGTAGGCTGGTGGAACAGTATTTTGGCAGAGCCCAGACTCTTCCAAAAATTTGCACGTGCAACATAGTATATATAATAAGTTAAAGTTGATTGTTAATTATTAAGGCGGCATAGCCATTGTTTTAAAGTGTTCTTGCTTTAATGGAGACTATAAGAATAATTGTTGGTATACGTACTTAATTTAGGTTATGTATAAATTACTTATTATTCTTAATTAGATTATAATATTATGGTAGTCATAAAATAATAATAATAAAGGCCTTCGTTTATTCCGAATTACATACATGCAATTCAACATTTCTGTTTTCTTTTTCTATTTTATTTCTTATAATTAATCTCGCAATTCGTTGTGCCTCTTGGTATAGGCCTGCTTCAGTTCTCTCCATCGAGCTCGGTCTTCTGCAACTCTGGTCCAGTATGGTCCCAGGGTTAGACGGATATCGTCACTCCATTTTGTTTTCGGACGCCCCTGTCTTCTGACATCCCCTCGTGGATACTATAAAGTTACTTGCTTGCTGCATTTATTTATTTTGCAACGTAGCATATGTCCTGTACAACTCCATTTCAGATGTTCTATACGAGTTATTATATCCGTTACTTTTGCCTTCCTTCTTATTTCCAAATTTCGGATTCTTTCACTAAGCCTGATATTCATCATGCTTCTTTCTGTAGTGTTGCACGTGTAACTATTATAAATCAAAAGCTGGTTTACTATTTTACAATAATAATATATAATTACGCTTCACGATATTAACAAAAGACAGTAAGCAGGTAGGCGCACGTTATCACGATGCAGTGTGTGTACTGTGTCGCGCAAGCCGTCGCGGCGAGAACCGGTGTGCCACACGTCCCGCGGCCCACCTCACCGACGACGCCTTCATTGCGCGATCCGCTTAGTGGTGGTCTGCCACACCACCCCCCTTCGAGATTGGAAGACCTGCCAAAAAATAATTAGGGAATCTAGTCACTCGACCAGATCTTGTAGTTTTGGTAGGACAAGGGTCAGGAGTGTTTGTTTCAGATGGGTATTAGTTGACATCTGATTCAATATAAGCGGGTTTTACTCGATCAATGGAGACTGTCACTGGTCCTCTACTTAATTCTACAGTGATAGTCTTGTCAGTTCTGTTGACAACACGGTAAGGTCCTGAGTAAGGTGGTTCTAAAGAAGCACGAAGTCCATCCTTACGAATAAACACGTAGCTACTAGAATTTAAATCCTTATGTATGAAGGAGGACGCTGTACCATGTTTAGAAGCAGCTTGAGGTCTTAGATTTGACATGCATGTTTTGAGTTGTGATACAAAGTCTGGAGGTCGCAATGTGTTGATATTAGATGAGCAAAAGAACTCACCGGGAATCCGAAATGGCTCACCATAAACCATCTCTGCGACGGAACATTGCAAGTCTTCCTTCCAAGCTGTTCTAATACCAAGTAGAACGACGGGAAGAATATCTGTCCAACTCTGCTCGTTGTGTGCCATGATCGCTGCTTTAAGAGTGCGGTGGAACCTTTCTACCATCCCATTTGCTGCCGGATGATATGCAGTCGTATATCGAAGCTGTATTCCGCAGAGATCTGAAAGTGCTTTAAACAGGTTAGATGTAAATTGGCGTCCCTGATCTGTGGTGAGTGTTTCAGGACAGCCAAAGCGTGCTATCCATATCTCATAGAAAGCCTTTGCCACTGTCTCTGCCGAAATATCTCGTAAAGGTTGTGCTTCTGGCCAGCGAGTATATCTATCAACTGCTGTTAAACAGTACCTAAAATCATGTGAAGGCGGTAACGGACCTATTAAATCAATGTGCACATGACTGAACCGTGACTTAGGTAATTGGAAATTACCTATGGGTGAAGAAGTATGTCTGTGAATCTTTAACTTTTGACAAGATTGACATGTTTTCACCCACCAGCGGCAATCTTTGCAAACTGAGGGCCAAACAAATCTGTCAGTTACCATTTTAATTGTAGCTTTCGCTCCAGGGTGGCTCATTGAATGAATGGAATCGAAGATGTGTCGTCGCAACTCCTTGACTACGAAAGGGCGAGGTTTTCGTAGAGTGACATCACAAAATATCAAAATGTCAGTACCTGGTATGAGCGTTTGCTCTAGCTTCAAGGACGAAGAATGATTTGAAAGGAGATCTTGTAGTTCTTCATCTTGTTTCTGGGCAAATGCTAACCGTTGTAAGTCCAATGGTGATGACACGGCTTCAACCCGGGATAAAGTGTCGGCAGTAATATTATATTTCCCTGAAATGTGTCTAATGTTCGTGGTAAACTGCGACACGAAATCTAAATGATTAAACTGCCTCGGTGTACATTTCTGCCTATGGTGGAAAGAGAAAGTGATAGGCTTATGATCGGTGTAAATAACAAAATGTCTTCCTTCGATCATATATCGGAAATGTTTTACGCTTTCGTAAATTGAGAGCAGTTCTCGATCGTAAGCACTATATAACTGTTGAGCCTTACTTAATTTCTTTGAAAAGAAAGCTAGCGGTTGCCATACCTTATCCACTAACTGTTGTAATACTGCGCCCAAGGCTAAGTTTGAAGCATCAGTCACGAGGGCAAGCGGTGCATTTGCTACAGGATGTGCTAAAAGAGTATGCTTAGCAATACTATCTTTACATGTATTAAAAGCTTCAAGGAGAGTAGGTGTCCAAGTGAGTGGATGAGAGCCTTTGATTTTTGGACCAGATAACATCTCGTGTAGAGGGGCTTGGTCAGTAGCAGCATTTGGTATAAAGCGTCTATAAAAGTTCAACATCCCTAGAAATCTGCGGAGTCCATTTACAGTCTTCGGAGGTTCGAACTCCCGAATTGCTTTGACTTTATCGTCCAAAGGACGTGTACCATATTGAGATATATGAAAACCGAGGAAATCAAGCTCATTTTTGCCAAACTCGTTTTACTTTCATTAATTTGAAGCCCGTATTCTTGAAGGCGTTTAAAAACTCGTTCCAAGTCCTCGAGGTGCTGGGTTTTGCTAGAAGAGTGAACTAAAATATCATCAATATATGAATAGCAGCAGTTTAAGCCTCGCAACACCTCGTCTAAAAACCTTTGGAACGTTTGGGCAGCGTTCCTGAGTCCAAACGACATAAAAGGAAACTCATATAAGCCAAATGGCGTTGTTATGGCTGTCTTAGATATGTCATCCTGGTGCACTGGAATTTGGGTAAAAGCTTTCACCAGATCAATTTTGGAGAAAACACTACATCCTGCGAGACGATGAGCATAGTTCTGAATATGTGGTATGGGGTACCTGTCAGGGATGGTGCAAGAATTAAGCGCTCGATAATCACCGCAGGGTCTCCAGCCATTCTTCTTTGGAGCTAGGTGCAACGCTGATGCCCAGGGTGAATTGGAAGGTCGTGCTGTTCCTTCTCGAACCATGTCTTCAAACTGTTGCCTGGCTAATTTGAGTCGATCTGGAGCAAGTCGGCGTGGTCTGCAAAATACTGGAGGACCAGGTGTTGTATTTATGTAGTGAACTGTCGTATGTTTGACTTCACGTAAAACACCAGAAGGTCTACTTAAATCTGGATATTTTGCCAATAATACATGAAATTCAGTATTGCCTGAAATTGCCTTAACACTAGCCTGATTACTCAAGCCTAGCGTTCCGGGAGTAAATAAGTTGGTGAAAGTGTCATGAAGTCGGCCGTTTTTACAATCGACCAATAAGCCATAATGAGAAATGAAATCGGCCCCTATAATTGGATTGTCCACATTCGCGATTGTAAAATTCCACACAAAGTCACGTCTCAAACATAGGTCCAAATGCAATGTTAAGGTACCATAAGTGTTGATTGCGGTTCCGTTAGCCGCAGTTAAAGTGTAATCAGCGGCTTCACGTCGGCGTGGTAGAAATCGACGAGGTAATACACAAAGGTCGGATCCTGTGTCCACTAAATAACGTACCTTTGTTTTTCTGTCTGTAATAAAGAGGCGACTTGTAACATTATGGCAGTCGTTCGTCGCATCTACGTACTGCCGTTGAAGTTTAAAGATTTATAGTTACACGGTGAAGTACATTTCTTTGCTTTGTCACCAAAATTGTTATGGTACCAGCATATACCGGGCGTACGGCTTCGGCTACGCTTTTGGCTACGGTTTTGTGAGCGACGACGGTTTGGGTGACGTCCCCGCGTATTTGAAGTCAGTTGTGCAACCTGTTGCTTTATCTCTTATTGTATGCGGGTAGTTATCAAATCGTCGATACGTCTTAACAAAATATCAAAATTATTACTAGACATACCTGCCGTTGCTATTTGCTGCGAGGGTAGTGTGGCCACTTCGCAAATTTTATCAGCCAGGTCGGCAAGGTCTTCTAAACAAGTTGAGGTTTGTAAGACAATTATGGCCTGAACATTTGGTGGTAAACGGCTGGCCCACATACTGCGTAGGAATTCGTCGGAGACACCGTCTGCTGCTAATGTTCTAAGATGTCTTAAAAATTGCGACGGCTTCCTGTCGCCCAATTCCTCATGGGAAAGCAACTGGGTAATTTGGTGCTGCCGAGAAATAGACAGGCGTTTTATTAATTCCTGTTTTAATTTTTCGTACTTACCCGTTGCAGGGGGATTTTTAATAATATCTTTAATTTCCTTGACATAGCGTTGATCCAACTGCGATACTATGTGGTAAAATTTTGTAGTATCTTCTCGAATTCCCGATATTGAAAATTGTGCTTCAGCTTGAACGAACCAGACTTCTGGGTCTTCAGCCCAAAATGGCGGCAAGCGAACGGAAACACGATCCACAGAATGACTTGCAGACGCAGCATCTTCAAAGTCGTCGGTCTCCACTCTTTTACTAGTAGCTATAATCCGTCGTTTTAAGTTTTAAAACGCGTATAAATTCTTGAGGTCACCACTGTAGTGTTGCACGTGTAACTATTATAAATCAAAAGCTGGTTTACTATTTTACAATAATAATATATAATTACGCTTCACGATATTAACAAAAGACAGTAAGCAGGTAGGCGCACGATATCACGATGCAGGCGCGCAGGTCGCGGCGAGAACCGGTGTGCCACACGTCCCGCGGCCCACCTCACCGACGACGCCTTCATTGCGCGATCCGCTTAGTGGTGGTCTGCCACACTTTCCATTGCTTTTTTAACCGAATTCGAAAAAAGGAGGAGGTTCTCAATTCGTCGGTTTTGTTTTTTTGTTTTTTTTATGTATGTTCGCCGATAACTCCGTGATTTATGATCCGATTTACGTGATTCTTTTTTTGTTCGACGTGGAATAGCTTCCAATTGGTCCCCTAAAAATTTGACATAGTTTGGCCCAGTAGTTTTCATATTATGAACATTTTCCATGGAAATAATTTTCACTCCGTTCCATATGTACACCGATTACTCTGGGATTAATGATTCGATTTACGTGATTCTTTTTTTTTGTTCGACGCGGAATAGCTGCCATGTGCCATGTGTTTTTGTTCCCGGTTCTTGGGACCTATATTTTTTAAGAAGCGCGGCACCATTCATAGGTCCACCCATACATAGCTAGACACTAAAAAGTAACAAATAAAATTTAAAAACTTCGTTTAAAAAAACCGACTTCAAAAACGAAAAAACTAAAATGTATAAAATAACTTATTTCTTAAGCTATTATTATTAATATATATTATCTAAAACATCTTGAAGTCGGTGCAAAGTAAAACATAAAAATTACTATATTTTGAAAATTACTAAGCACCGACTTGATGTTTTAGATAATATATATTAATAATAATAGCTTAAGAAATAAGTTATTTTATACATTTTAGTTTTTTCGTTTTATAAGTCGGTTTTTTTAAACGAAGTTTTTAATTTTTTATGTTTAGCAAGTTTTCTCATAAAATACCACGTGCTCATTATGCTATACAGAATCTTTGATGCATGGTTCCACACGCACTTGGCCGTTTAATTATAACATTTTATGTTAAACAAGTTCTTTTCCATGGTACGTTGCAGCCAAAATATATTATAAGGTTTTTTGTTAGGTACCCTCTTTTATGTAAATCGCGCCGTTATTACTGTGATCATGACCTTAAGATTAAAATCTTGTAAATAGTTTATTAATACGGTATTAAACGACCTTTCATATAATAATGTTCCATGAATATTTATATGTAGATTAGCGAAACGATACGTTCGTACATTATACATTCTGAATTATTACTTTAGATCGTCACTTTGTTTTTGTATAAAAAAATTTAATATTATTCAGTCAATACTTCTTTATATACAGATAAATTTTTCAACTGGGCCTTCAGAGTAAAATCATAAACTATAGAAAATAGCCCAAAAATACTGTTTCGTTCGAACAGAATCGAGGCCGATTTTGATAAGAACTAAAGTAGTATCATTAGATTTTTGAAAAATCAATTTATTTAGGAATCGAATCCGGTGAAAATGGGAAATAACTAATATCCTGTATTATTATTTGTACTTTTTAATGTCTAGCTATGGGTAGGCATACGAAAGGGGCCGCATGCCTTCATAATCGGTGTATAAATATTTAAAAAAATAGCAGTCAATTTTAGAACCTCCTCTTTTTGAAGTCAGTTAAATGGAAAACTTAGTTATATTGTATTCTAACCACAGTAGTAAGTTATGTTACAGAGTTTTAAATACAATTAAAACTAAAAATAATCTAAGTTATAAATATTAGAAGCTGTTATAGACTGTGTAACAAGTCGCTGCCAGATGGGAGCGTGCCCTGAAGGCTGGCTGCATTGCCGCGCTGTATGGCGATACTTATTTGTTGGGCGAAATATGAGCCAGCTTCTGATCACGGGTGGCATCAGAGTTTCTTGAAGAAACTCTTTGCCGAGTTTATATTTTCAATATATTATTTTGTTACAGAGTGCCATAGTAGGCTCCAGAGTGACCCTGCCGTGCCGAGTGGAGAACAAAGTTGGGACTTTGCAGTGGACAAAAGACGACTTTGGACTTGGCACCCATCGGAACCTGAGTGGCTACGACCGTTATTCCATGGTCGGTAGCGACGAAGAAGGTAATAAATATTTCTTGTTACTGTATACTTACCAGGGAGGTGGTGGACTTCATACAAGTCAATTCTCCATAACCTACCATTAAAAAGTACCGGATGCGATCAAAAGGTCGAAAGCGCCATGAATCTATTGGCGCTTACTTGTCTTATTCACGGCGGCATTTTTTTTATGGGATGAGTTCAGCAGATAGACGGACGGCCCACCTGATGGAAAGCGGTTAGCATCGCCTGTAGAACTTTGCCACACAAAAGGTGTTACAAATGCGCTGTTGTTCTCTAAAGGCAGACTGAATATCAAAATTCAACCGATAATAACGCAAGTGACTGAATAGTAAGCTATATATATGAACCAACCATAGCTGGGCACCGTTAATCGAATCGTTAACTTCGTTAATCGCTAATCCGTTACTGAAAAAGTTTACTTCGTTAAAAGTTAAAAGCGGTACATTTTAGATACGCCAGTAAATGTTAATCGTTAATCCGTTAAAACATGATAAAAATTGCGTCTTCTTATAAAAACTGTTGGTTCGGGAAGTTAACAGGTTAGAACAAAAAAAGACGGGTATAATTATTAGAGTGTTTAATATAGGCATGTTGACAAACAATGTTTTTTCATTCATTTGGATTAAGGTTTAGAATTTATTTTATTAAGATAGACCAATTGCATTCTGGACGAAACACGAATTAGACGAACTAATTTTAAGACGATTTGATAGTAATATGATGACCAATTGCTATTTAGACGAATTGTTACATAGACAGTTACATCTTAGACGAAACGATAATTTATGTCAATTTTGTCATCTGGTATAATAAAGTTGAAGTTCTCGTCTGAAAATCAGGCTCGTTTCATCTGTAGTATATCCTTGCTCGTGGAGAAAAGACGTTCAACTGCAGCGCTTGAGGGGAATAGCAGTATTATATTAAATAAAATAAAATAAAAAATAAAATAAAATATTTAATAAACAGATTTGCGAATATCGGTTCCCCGTGGAATGCCGCATCATTTAACGAGTCTTTTGACTTTAGGTCTAGCCACATTTAGACAATACTCTGAGCTTTGCTCTTTAAAGATTTGTTGCTCGAGTAACGATTAACGGACTTTGGGAAATTTAACGGAAGTTAACGAGTCCGTTGACATATTTTTTTGTTAATATTTTCTTAACTTTTCGCGACTTGTACACATAATAAAACTACATTTTAACGGTTTTAAGCAAAATCAAATAAATTACCGCGCTTAAAACCGTTAAAACGTAGTTTTATTATATTTTTTTGAGTTAACTTAAAAGTTTATCCATTACTCGAAATGTTAACTTCGTTAATTAACGGATTAACGAGCCCAGCTATGGAACCAGCCATTACTTGTATGGAGCTTATGTCAATTTTTAACTAATAGTTAGGCAAATTAGCGGTTGATAAAATATAAGAACCGGAGAAAGAAATGTCTAGGGACTTAGTGAAGATAAACTTTTTAAAATGCAACCCCGATCAAATCTCTAAAGACAGTATCAGTTGCCTTTCAAAAATACTAAAGTCTTAAAGATCTTTCCGCTTTAAAATTAAATATATACAGCATTCGGTCATCCGCACGCATTTTGGCCATGACTCATAAACAAAAACGCACTGTGTAAACTATCAAAACTAAACTCTCGAATATAAGTCTTAATTTCAAGTAGTAAGGTAGAATATTATTTGACAAAAATATCGTTTTATGACATTCGCATTTTGGGAGAAGATAAAAAAACCTAACTTTGAAAATTTCCTAAATCTTACATACCTAGGTAGCGCCACAGGTCATTGTTTTCTCGTTTCTTGATAGATATTTTGTCTTACTTATAAATGCCTCTTAAATTTTAATTAATTACTTAGCAAGTGACTAGTATAGTCTAACTTATAAATACTTAATTAAAACTACGTGTACGTGACGAAGATGTCAAATGTCAAAGCAGTGGTAAAGTAGAAACCCATAGAGTAAATACCAGCTATAAACAAAAATTTAATAATTAAAATGAATCCAACTTATTCAGGTAGGATAAATAATAACTTTAATATTAATCATTGACGCTTGATATCTTTATCTTCCGTGATCACGACTAATGAAAAGTGGCCGAAACATAGAAATAAAAACGGAATAAATAAAAACCGTTAAAACGTAGTATTTTAACCAAGTCTACTAGTTGCGAAAACTTAACAACATATTATAAACGCTTCTTAAATTTTAAGGAATTATTTAGCAAGTGATTAGTAAAATTTACTTATAAATACATCTTAAGGATGAGGTGGCTAAGTAATACTTAAATATCTGTCGGAATTAAGCAACCCAGAGAACAAATTTTAGCAGTGATTAAGAGGCAAAATGGCGATTTTTAGTTGAACCAGCTGGCTGTCGCTGATTTGTTGTCAAAAATAACAAATATTAAATATCAGTCGGCAAGATCACAGGATACATGTTCAAAAAGTGTGACAACAATATTTACCATTTTTCGTACTTTAGCAGATTATTTTGGTTACAAATTTACAATCATGTTTATCGTTCAGGTACCTTCTCTGATCTGTACACTTCTTATATAAGTATCAGCCATTTCGAGAGTGTAAGTGAACTTTTGCTAAGCAAGTTTTTTTAATGAGTAAAACTTATTATTTAAACATTCTGGGCCTTACTTATAATAATCTCGTTGAGAAAGGATTAGCCATCTCTTAAGTAAGTAATTTAATAATACCCTAGTGATTTTATATTGTTTGATTTAATAAAAAATTTAGCATTTCCTTTAAAAAAAATAGCACTTTAGTTACGGTGGCGCCACCAATTTAATGCCTTTTGCCGTTACTTTACTACCTCTTATCCTTAAGAGGAGTTTATGGGTAAGATTTTCACAAATCAGTTGTTGAGCAGTTCCTTAAAGTTTAACAAACGATTATAAGTAAGGCCATCTTTGTGGATCGTAATTACAATGTGGTGATTTTCGATGCGTTTTAAAATCCGCAAAAAGAAAACATAGTAGAATTTAAAGGCTTGTGGGAAAAGTCGCAACGAAATATTCATGGTGTAAGCAAGACTTCAGACAGGAGTTGTGAAGATTTTTAACTTCATACATATTTAGTCAATATTTGAAAAAAAACTGACCAAAAGTTTCACAATTTATGGCTTGGTGTAATTAAAAAAGTTTTAAGTAATGAAACACTAAAAAGCGATAGAATAATGAAAGACATGTGGCACAATTCAATCATGTGGAATTTAAAGATTTTCTATTACTTTTTTAATGTTCATGGTCACTTAATATTTTCTTAGTTTTTCGCGACTAGTATACATAATAAAACTATGTTTTAACAGTTTTAAGCGCGGTAATCTATTTGATTCTCATTACACCGAAAACAATTTCATTCATGATTTCTTTTTATTTTTCCTGACACCCATTTTAATATTATATAAAATATTAGAGTTAGGCATGTTTGCTGAAGAGTTTCTTGCGCCGTTTCTTCTCTTCAAGCCACGACATGTTGCGAAGCGATGGTAAATTAGATTAGGCTCCCATAGAGTAATAACCATAAACAAAACTGAACCTAAATAATTAAAATGAACAAGTTGGCGGTAGGCTAAATCAAGCTTTAACAATACTCACTGACACTTGACATCTTTGTCTTTGTCGAGATCACTGCTACTGAAAAGTGGCCAAAACGTCGGAATAATGAAAATCAAATAAATGACCGGGCCTAAAGCCGTTGTTGGCGCGGGTGGGAGCGGGGATAAAGAGAAGGAAAGGACTTATAGGATAAGGTCGCCGCATCAGATACGTTACGAACAATGCGGGCTTGGCAGCGGCAGGCAGTTCTTCCTCGTGATCCTTTTTTAAGTGAAACTTTTCGCTCACGAAAAAGCGTCACGATCACGTGGTCTAATACTTACATTTTTAAACTCGTGATATCTTTCGAATGACATGTCCGAATTGAATAATTCAAAAAGTTATATAAAGGTATTGAAGCAGTCTTGAATATGAAGTATTTTATTTTGATAAGGATTAATACCAAGATACAAATAAAGAGCCTTTTCGAGCGGCGGCATTTTAATTAAATTTTACAATAAAAGAACACTTATTGTGGCATAACTATAATAATTAGACGTGTACTGTCGCGACACTTTTTGTAGATGATGAATGAATGATGTGTTCTGTAAAGTCGTAGTACATTATTTTATTCTATCATCAATAGTTGTCGCAGTGCACGCGATTGTAGGTACTTTTTTAGACCTTGGGTTACATTATTGGAGTTTTAGTAAGGATCCCTAATTTCATTTCTCGTCTTGCGGTTCCTTCGATAAGTGGACCAGCTGGAACAATGCAGCAGGCACCTTACAACGTGCGGGTTGATGAAAGCAGGTTTGAATAGCGGCACAACACACAAAACGCGGCGAGGTTTGTGCGCTCAGACAGCGGTCGAATGAAGAATTCTATATCCGGTGAGTATTAACATGGCACCTGGCTCAAATAAATAACGTTTAAATTACTTAGTGCACAAAAAATTTAATGTTATTTTAGTTCTTTGAATATCATCATTTAACAATGATAACAGTGATGCTAACGCTACTGGTCTCGCACGACGCGAGCGGGGCCCCGCGCGGGGTAGCGGGAGGAGGGTTGTTTTCGAGCCAGGTGCCATGTTAATACGCAGCACGGGTTATATGTCACATTGCATAGTGTCAGAGGCTGTGACCAAATAAATCGGCGTTAACAGCCGTCAAAACGTAGTTTTATTATGACCATGGTCACTCTTAGTTATATTATTTTAAATATTTAAATAATGACACGTAAGTTCTAATGCAAAATATATATGTTTTAAAACTCTTAGCAATTGTAACAATTCTTCGTGGGAACAAAATTTACTTGGCACACGGCTAGCTACAAAATATTTAGGTGAATTACGGGAACAGTGCGTGGTTTATTTAGGTTTTACGCAATTTACATGCAGAATATGGATAATTATCAGAAGAAATAAACCCTGTTTAAAAAAAATAATTGCAGGAGACGGCCCACTTGATGGAAGGCGGCCATCACATATAGTCATTTGCAACACCAAATGTGCTACAAATGCGCTGCTGCTCTCTTAAGGGAGACTGGAACCTGGTCACTATTGCCGGAACACAACTCATTTTTGTTATGGCGCTATACTCTAGACCAGGGGTGGTAGCCATCCAGTGGGGCATATGCCGTACCACCTAGCTGTGGGTTGTTTTGTCGCCTTTTACGACAGGCCGCGCAGCCGGGGAGAGCTCTATTCTTTCTCCGTTCCTGCACGGATAATAATGTTATCGCTTTTCCAATATTGTTGCTTTTTAAGTAAGTTCATCAGTTTTTTAAACATGACTCTGTACAATTTGTGTATATAGTCTATGTTATAATATATAACATTTAGAATAATTTTCAAGGAACTTTTATGGTAACTTGAAGAGTGGTTTTATTTTTAAGTTTTTTTGAAGTAGGTATTTACATACTTTTAGTTAAAAATGAACTACAGTTTTATAATATGTTTGTGTTAAAAATATCCGTTTAGCGAAATGTGTTTTTTCGAGCTGTCAAAGTACTCTTTCACTTGGCATTAGTCAAAGACCTGCAATTTACCTGAAGCTTTTCTTATTTGAGTTTGAATTGCCCCTGGCATGTATTTGCTTTAAGATAATTTAAAATTCTTTATACTGACTTATATATTAATCGTTCATAGCAATATTTAATAAAGAAGCCGAGTTCAATTCCAAATTATGAGCTTTATTACATAATAGTAAAAAATTTCGACGTTTTCTCCGCGTTTACTCTTTCTGCGTGTTCTTATATTCTACACGTGTTGTATACAATAAAAATAAGGTTGGGCACCTGTTACATGAGTTTTCATCGCTTCAGGAAAATCTGGAAAATGGTAAAACTGGTACAGGGTCGTGTTACCGTTCGATAAACTGTATTCATTATTTAGCCAACTGAAAAACGATTTTACAAAAAGAATACAAAAGTGTTGAGAATAATTTGTATTGTGACACTGTTTGACGAAGAAGATAATTAATATTATTTTTCTTGTTAGTAGCATTTTCAAGCTTCAGCATGTTACGAATTGACAGGATACTAGCCATGAAACTTATTTATAGAAATATTTTCCTACTTGTTATGCTCTGGTGTTTATTTACTTTTATCAAAAATCTTTATATACTACTAGCTGATACCCTGCTATATATATATATATATATATATATATATATATATAACTCTTTTAAGGTTAGGAATAGAAGATCGTTAATACAATTAAACTTGCATATGTGAAGGGTTTAATGAAAGTAGGTGAAGCGAAAGTATACCTAATACGTACAAATTAAGTACCTGCATAATATATAATATATCAGCCCATAAATGTCCCACTGCTGGGCTCGGGCCTCCCATTACAGGGGAATGGACATTATACCCGCCACGCTTGTCCAAGGCAGCTTGGCAGGTTTGACACATCGGTTATCTTGATGTGTAGGTTGCATCATGATGTTTTCCTTCACCGTTATTAGCAAACAAGCAACATTAGATCGGAAAACTGACAAAGTGGTGCATGCGTTCCGGCCAGGATCGAACCCGCGTCCTTAGAGTTTGGGACGAGTGCGCTAGCCATTACGCTATCACGACATAGCTCGATAATATAAAGAAAATATATAACAAAAAATCAGGGTTAAAACGCTAGACTTAGTACCTGCATGAATATGGGATATTACTTCAAATACCTATAGTACCTATAGTATTTATATAAAAGTATTCAGAAATATAAAAGATCAACAAACGTTTCAGCTCTTCGCAACGTACAGATAAATCTACGTCATTAAAATATTATTAGATTTTTACGCAACGTGTCAATGACCGAACTTTTGGCTGGGTATATTTTATTGTTGTGGCACAGTACTTACGCACATACAGTGTCCAAAATACTGTCAAAATATATACGAGTATTATATACATATTTTATTGCAATAAATAGACATTGATAAATTAATAGGACATGGCTTTACTTCTTTATTATTATCTTATTTATTTGTTACATGAAATTCTTGGTGTCAGAAGAAACTTCTTATTTGATTTAATTTTATCTTATTCAATTATCCTAATTATGACTTTTAAATTTTGTAATACAGACACTAAAAAGTTTGCTTATAACAAAAAGCTGTGTGAAAAAATAAAATTGTGATAATTTGCGAGAGCAGCCTTTTAGAAAATTTGTTATTACATAATAAAATTAGATCTAATTGCAACAAAAAAAAGAATAAATTAAATTATTTGATGTGTTTCTAATCATGAAAATAAAAATAACAAATGCGTTGAATTACTTAATTATTAATTATTACTAAGCTTTATAATTATTCGTATTGATTTTAACTTTCGTTTTAGTTATGAATTTACACGTATATATAAATACAAGCAGGTAAGTAAATATTAATAACTATTAATTTAAACATATTGTTACGAGTTGCAGGACTCGAATTAAAATGCCGTTGGAATTATTATAGACCTTATTAGAACTATAGAAACACGTATAGTACAGATACAAATATAACTGAAGACAACCAGCCCAAACGCAATACACGATGCAATAACCCGCACAAAGTCCGTTACTAAATAGATTACCGAATGTATACAAGTGTTGCTCCGCTTGTGGTTATCGCTCGACTAACTCATCTCTCAATTGGGGCATTGCTCTACACTGTACAAATGCAACATAAAAGATTACAGTACACAATGGGCTGTTTCTCTTAGTCGAAAATTTTAAATCCAAAATTAACAAAATAAGTCCAAATGCCGAAAAGGTAATTAAATGTCTACACTCTACAGGTACGCAGGTGTGAATTTGTTTTTTGACGGCACATAGGTCGTAACAATATTTATACAATATAAAAACTGTACTAAAAGTTGTCCAGCGCCACTAGACTAACGTGTACTGTACCTAGAAGGCTGGCAACATTACCTCGCTGAGTACAAAGGCTAATTATAGATTCTTGTAAACAAAAGTGTTCGATATAAGGTAAAGGAATGTGATGATAATACATCAAACGTCGATTACATTAACTCTTTCTATTTTTACTTTAAAGTAAGAAATCAATATGTATTTGATTGAACGTCTAAACAGACCTATATCACTGATTTACATACACTGTGGTCTGTGTTGGATATCTAAAGCTGAGAAAGAGTTTGTTTAGCTATACAATGATTGTAATGTACTGAAATAGATTTTAAGAGAACGCTATACCTATACTCGATTTACCTGCTTAGTTTCATTTACGTATTTTCTAGATGGAATTGTATTTTACGGGATACTAAGTCTTCTATTTATTTATTTAATTTGTTTGGGAAACATGCAATAATGAATAAATAACACAAAACATACAATAACTAATAAAAACACAAAATTAATAGGTACATATATCAATCAAGTTTTTGTTACTATAAAATAATTAATATAATAAAAATAAAAATTGGCTCAAACAGTTAATTACAAAAAAATAAATACATTCATACGAAAATTACATAAAATGTCTATTTAATTTACATTAGGTCAATATTGTACAAAATAAAAAGAAAATGTCAAAAAAAGGAAAGTATAGTAGTATTCTACTTCTATCTTGCCACATCGTGGAAAAAGTTTTGGAGTACGAAAGCACTAATGACCTAGAATACCTAGACCTAGAATAATGATAGCTAGTATTTAAGCTGATTAGAATAGTATAGAATAGAAAAAAACACTTTATTCTTCACCAAAATAAACAATTACAAAATGTGTCATCTATATATAAAATCTATATATCTACTAGCGGCCCCGGCAGACGTTGTCCTGATCTGAAAAAATAAAAATCTATGACCCGATCCCAGCGCCACATACCGGATCCAATTGTGGATTTAAACCATCCGGGGACCCACTCAAACACAAAAAAAAATCACCAAAATCGGTCCAGGTGATTAGGAGGATTCTAGACCTATCTTTCAGGTTGGATCAAACTGCACACGGTGTGCAAATTTGATTAAATCGGTTAAGTAGTTTAGGAGTCCATCGCGGGCAATCAACGTGACACGTAATTTATATATGTTAAGATATATGTGCATCAAACCCTGCCTTAGCCATTGTGCCATATTTCTCTCTCCCTCCCAAGGTTGTCCGGAAGAGATCGCTGCCAGCGATAAGAGCGCCATTTGTACCTAATTCTTAGCTGTTTTTGTGTATTATTTCATAAATTTTATTGTAAAATAAGCATATTCTTTTCTATTCTATATTAATACATCAAGCAAAAACTTTGTACCTCTTTTAACGAAATTTACTCGGACGGAGGAGTATGAAATTTAGTTTATGTAGAGAAGGAGTGCCGAATGCTATTTTTCTTTAAATTATGTAGAAAAATACATTAAATCAATAAAACAAAATGACACACGCTACCATGTATTTGACATACACACGCATGCTCCTTTGTTTATTGTTAAAGTCAAATTAACAGTAGCCTTAGTGAAATCTGTGATTATAGAAGTATAGTATTTGACAACAGAACCTCAATAATGATCAAACTTATAATTTAAATTAATTATGGTCGAATTTCGACCACTGGGCGACCACTAGTTACAACAATTTTACGTCAAAACACGAGGCCGCCTTATCGCTTAGAGTGATCCAGGCAACCTGGCTTAGAGGATACTTAGAACTTCTGTCTAGGTATAATTAAATTTAAAAGGAAGGACAGTACAATGTGGACAGTAAACAGTAAAGTCAAGAAGAATAGAAAATATATATTTTGTTATAGAGTAAGGTCTTTGATAGCTTATTGTGTATTTGTTCTTTGTCATGTTTTTGCACAATAAAGAGAATTCTATTGTAGATGTGAAAACAAAAATATATGAAACTGTTATTCTCACCTTACATACGGAAGGTAGACTTGGGCGTTAAGGAAAAAGGACAAAGAGAAATTATCCGTACATCAAAGGAAAATGTAGAGGAGTATGTTAAGTAAATATTAAACTATAAGATAAAATTCATAACAAAACTATAAGCAAAGTCACTAGAAAATTAAAAGAGTAAGGTCTTTGGAATGGAAACGATTAGAACATAAAGCAGACAAGAAAACAACAGATGGAAAAATAAAATTTGCGATTGCGGAAAGTTGGAGGCCCACGCCGCAGAGGCGACTTTCATTGTTTGATATATATATTGTATATTATTATTTTTCAAGAACTTAAATGGTAGAAATAAAGGCTATTTTACTACCTCAATTTCGAGCATATAATGGAAATCAACATACATACATGTCATCACGCCTGTTGTCCATAGGGGTACGCAGAGACGATGGATTTCTATTTGCTACGATCTTGATATACATATTGTTACGAGTTCCGCAGGACTCGAACTAAAATGCCGTTGGAATTACTATAGAATTTATTAGAACTATACAAACACGTATAACATGGGTACAAATAGCTAGCTAACACTACTACTACAAACTGCACGATTCTATAACACGCGCAAAGTCCGTCACTTTATCGCTCGTCGGATGCACGTCTTACTCGTATGGTAAACTCCTCGCTTGTCTGCCTCGCCCCCTCTTCGGGCATTGTTTTATAGTAAACTGTATAATACAACAATCGACTGCGTGGGCTGAGTTTTTCCAAGAAAACGTAATCTGCACACTTGGTTAATTATTCCTGCGAACGGCCAACAAAGCCGAAAACAATAACAATAGGCTATTGTCTTATTTCAAATTTTAAACACAAAGTAAACAAAAGAACTCCAGATGCGACAAAGGTAATAAACTGCGTTTTATTACAGGCAGGCGTGCCTTCACCTTTGCCGGCATGTAACAATATAATAGTGTTATTCCATTAATATAATTTGTTAGTGGTGTGCGCATTTCTTTGAGGGCATTTAACAGTATTATATTGTAACTATAGGTTTATTTATAGTATAACTAAAGTAAAACACTAATAGATGTGTGTGTACTAGTTTTATTGAATCGAAAATATTTTCGTAACCTATATATTTTTTTACACGATTCTTTTTCTGTCAGATAATACAACTGTCAATTGTCAGTATATCCTTATGCTGTCGTTTGTAGTCTTTTTCTCTCTCTATCGATTGACATTGATAAAGGCGCGATTTTCAAATCAACCAATGACATTTGTGTATTTAGTCGTTAATGACATCAACGCTCCATACACCGTTCCACTAGAGTTTATGACTGTCAAGGCCACAAGTAAGTGGAATGTGAAAAATCGCGATCGTTGTAAGTCTCTTGTGGAACGTAGCCATAATCTGTAGACAAGAGCGGAAAATTAAAAACTAAATTAAAGAAAATCTAACGTTCCCATAATTTTTGAAGTGGTAACTTCTTATGGGAGGGTATACCGCCTCGTTACGTAACGCGTTACAGCGCCAGTCTGTCTGGTTTCCCTTCTCTCACGCATACGGTAGCAGTAGGCAGGCTCCTCCTTTCTCACTCTAGCCCACAGCGCTAGCCGTATTTCGGTAATTAGATTGAATAATGACACTAATAATGTACATACACAAAATTTTAATGTGCATATTCAAGAATTGTAACTAAGAATAATATATATTTTATAATCAATAAAAGATTTTATTAATAAATAACCTTTCCTTACATTATCATATTAATATACGTAAAATTTATATAATAATCTAAGCTTTTCTCAAGTTAAACAATTTAAATATTAAATAGTTCAACTTAGATTAGTTTAAGTTATCACTTCTGTCGGGCGTTACGAGACGCACACGTTTTTTTACATACATCTTTTACTTCATCTGTTTTCATTAACCTTTTCATACAATGATGTATATGTTATGTATGTATGTATATGTTACAGTCAAACATCCAAGCTCTGGCGCTTTTAGGTTTGACTAGCCAAACCTCAGATCTGACATAAAGACTTAGTCAATATCCAAATAAATTACGTTTTTCTGCCTTCGACTAACAAATTTTTGTCTCACCTAGAATAAACTAATTTATAGTCTTTAAACAGGTTTACTACATAAATTTACGCACAGAGGTTTTGAAAAATGCTTCACTTCATTCGATGCTTTTCTTTACGTAGGCTCTGCCTAACTTTCATTCGATCGTCTGGGAATTGAAGTCATACACACCTGATTTTAATATATTTTTTTTTGTTACAGGTGACTACTCATTAGACATAAGGGATGTGACGTTAGAAGATGATGGCAACTACCAGTGCCAAGTTAGCTCTGGACTTAACGGTAAGCCTAGATCAAACTTATAGTAATCTAGAAAGTTCCACAAGTCCCAGTGCTAGGCATTTACCTTTCGGTTTTAAGGAATCAGACAGTATTTCCACCACGTTTTACACATCGGTTTTTAACCTTTTTGAGGGTACAAAGTTAATATTATTTTTGTCCAAAGCTGCCCGCTGTCATCAAAATTGCCGCGCCAAAACCAAAAAATCATATTGTCTCTTTTACTGTAATACAAATTCGATGTAGTTAGAGGGAGAAAGCATCAGTTCAACGTTCGTTTGAATTCACTGTATTTGACCACAAATTTGTGGTGCTTCCCAATTTTACACTCTAGAACAAATTGATGGTTCCGTCTTAGAGTCCGCGCAGACAGAACGGAGCGCAGCGGAGAGGATTTTATTAACGCACTTGAAAATAAACTTTAAAATTATTACAATAAAGTGCATAAATGCTTGAACCTGACAAACGCGTCCTCAAAGATACGCGCTCCGTTCAAATTCAAAAGTTTTTATTCAAAATAAGTTCTGTCTGCGCTGACTCGTAAAGGGTTAATGTGTTGTATGTAATTTAATGTTTGACCAGCTTTGTATAAATTTACTCGCGAATGTAAAGACTTCTACGTGCCTCTTACTTAGTAGATCCTATATATTTGGTGGTTTGATTTCAGTCCTTAAGAGCCATTTATTAAAAAATATTTTTTGGTAGTAACTTCAGATTAATTTTCCCCTGGCAATAGAAGAAGTTTTGACCACCACCTGCCCGGACCTGTCGTCGACTCGTCTTTATGCCAAAGCCAATACCTGGCTTTGGCATAAAGACGAAGATAGGAACATCCAGAGGTTTGTTAGGTATCCCTGAAGTGGGTAACAATAGTACCCCATAAGGATGCTAGTACCTTTCCCCCGCGGTGGCTTAGCGAAAATCGGGTGTCCCCTTGTTAAAATTTTCGTGTAAGTAGGTAATTATACTTTAAATCTTAATTCATAGGTGAACCACCAATTCGATCGCGGTACGCCCAGTTAACGGTACTGGTAGCCCCGGAGCCACCAAGAATAATTCAAGGTGCCTTCATAGACGGTACAGAAGATCAGCCTGTGGACATTGAGTGCGAGTCTGTGGGCGGGAAACCAGCTGCTGAGGTGAGTTTTTTTTACTAAATGTCAAGATCAAATAAACGCTACAAACGCGTTATATTTTTGAAAAATTTCTAACAATCGCGTCGTTATTGTAACGGGATTTAGCTATAAGGACATGTTAGTATAGTCACCCAAATAATTAAAGAGAAAAAAAGGTAGCCTAATGTATCTTTCATTCAGAAAAAGTGTACTGCTTCCAGAAAAATAGGAAAAAAACCCTAAATTAATTGACAAAGTCTACATTAACGCGAGGGAGCCGAGGACAAAAGCTTGTATTGTTAGATTATTTTAGTATTGTTAATGAGTTGTATTACTGACTATATATATAGTATATTAGAGGGTACTTTGTATCGACTACCTCCCTACTCGGCTCGTTCCATCATCGCTCGAATATAAAAGCGTGCGCTCAGAGCGACGAGATAGTCTGGTTCTGACTTTGGTCGAATGCACATTCTCATTTTGGCTTTGGTCCGATGCACATATCGTAGCAGCGCTCTAGTGTGATTAATTTTATTGTGCGAAAATTATAATCAATTGTTAAATGTATTGTTAATGTGATATGAGCGGTGGCTGCTCGCGGACTGAGGTGGTTACAGTAGTAAAACTACATTGTCCCGATGTGTATGATATCTTTATTCTGTCTTGTTTTACAAAATGAAAGCCTTATATACCACATTATTGCTACATGTGCAAATACTTAATTATTGTGCGCTGCCTTTTTTTTTTTTTTTTTTTGGTAACCCAGGGGGAATGTCTTCTCTTGCGACACTGCCTCGGGCCCCGGGAGAAGGGGTGATCCGAGGGGTGTGTGGGACTCCTGGCGGTCGGCTCTGCACGCAGGCTTCGCCGCGGCGAAGCAGTCGCGAGACGTCGGACCGCCAGACTACCCACTAAACCTAACCTGGGCCTCTTACCTGCGCTTTTACGGGGCGCCACGAGAACTAGAGCATTGCTACTACATTCGTGACGCCCCTACGCCTGGCTAAACTTCAGGACACCCCGAAGGCAAGGTGCCCTGCTTCATCAACAGGGGAGGAAGTCCGCGGGCTCTCCCGTTTCCCGCGGCCCCCTGTGATGGCACTAAGGGAGGAGGTGTGCGTAGCGACGCCTCCGACGGCCAGTCCGCCGTTGTCGGATGGGGTCCGCATACGCATCCTCCTCCCTGGTCCTCTCTGCGGCCTCCTTCAGGGACATGACCGTCTCACTGAAGGAGGCAACCGCATTCCATCCGTCCTCGCTCGACAGCATGGCTCCTACCAATTGCTGGAGCGAGGACACAGGACCCACATTGCTTTCTAGCTGATGACGCTGAGGTCCCCATGCGGCGCACTCCAACAGCGTGTGAATCGCCGTGTCGAGGGGTGCGCCGCATTCTACACATTCTGGGGTCGGTTCCCGCCCCGCTACCTGGTGCAGATACTTACCGAAGCAGCCATGCCCGGTAAGTATCTGCGTCAGCCTGTACGTTAGGGTCCCGAATTTTCTCGAGACCCAACGAGCCAGGTGGGGGCGGACCGCCTCCACCGTCTCCTTTCCTGCCACTGGGGACCTCAGGTCATCAGCCCATTCTTCGATCAGGGCCTCGGTCGCCAAGGCCCTGACCCTTCTTATTTCTGCCGGACACGGCCTCTCTCCTCTCTCCCTGATGTCTTGCCGAAAGCGGTGCACTGCCGCGAGCACCTCCGCCTGTAGTTCCCAAGGCGGGTCGCTCGCGAGCAGTGTCGCTGCTGTCCATGAGACCGTACGGTAACCCCGTATGGCCCGTACCGCCAGGACCCTCTGAGAACGTCTCAGAAGGGTCCTGTTTTTCCGATGGAGCGCGTCGACCCACACGGGGGAACCGTACAACGCCATGCTCCGCAAGACACCAGTATAGAGCTTTCTGCAGGCCGTGCCCGGCCCTCCCACATTTGGTAACAATCTGGCCAGGGCGGTAGCGGCACCTAGCAGCTTCGGGGCGAGCTGGGTAAAGTGGGCCCCGAAGCTCCACTTCCCGTCTAGAACAAGGCCCAGGTACTTCATCTGGGCCTTTACCGCTACCGCCACTCCCTGGACGGCGACGTGCGTGTCCCGGGGCGGTCTCATACGTCGTCCGTGGAACATGAGGGCCTCCGTTTTTTCTGGGGAGACCCTCAAGCCTAACCGGCGAACTCTCTCAACTACCAACGCCGTCGCGGCGTTGGCTAGTTCCACGGACTCCTCGTAGGTTCCGCCCCGGGCCGTGATGAGGGTGTCGTCAGCGTAACAAATCACCCCCATCCCGGGCAGGACTGGCTCTCGGAGGAGCCAGTCATAACCGATGTTCCACAGGATCGGACCCAGAACCGAACCCTGTGGAACACCGCACACGACACGTCGCCTACCTGAGATCTGGCCGAATTCGCCCTCCCAGAGGATGAATCTGTCTTGGAGGTATGCCCCCAACAGCCTAGCGAGATACGGAGGCACCCCATGAGACCGGAGTGCCTCTAATATTGTTTCGAAGGGAAGGCTGTTGAAGGCATTTTGGATGTCCAACGATACCACCAAGACAGACTCCTCTATACTCTCCGCCTCTCTCGTGAGGCTCCTAAGCGAAAACAGGGCGTCTAGAGTCGAACGCCCTGCCCTAAATCCGTACTGAGCCTCCGAGAGACCAGGCCCATCTGATGATTCCAGGTGCCGGACGAGGCGGCTCGCCAGAATTTTTTCGAATACTTTTGCCACCTCGTCCAACAGCACGATGGGCCTGTAGGCGGAGGGATCTTCGGGAGGGCGGCCCTCTTTTGGAATGAGGCACAGCCGGCCCTCTTTCCATTGCTTCGGGAACTCACCCGTCCTAATGCAGGCGTTGAAGAGTTCCCGAAGCTGGCCGCCTAGATGTTTGGCGGCCAGGAAGAGGACCTTGGCCGGGACCCCGTCCGGTCCCGGTGCCGTTTTCCGGCGCCGGAGACGGTCCAGCGCCACTTCCAACTCCTCCTCGGAGACTGGGGGAGGATCAGTCTCCGAGGGTATTTCACGAGGAGGACACATTCTTGGAGGAGTAAAGGGTCCCGGGTCCGGGAAGAGCCCGTCCACAATTCTATTAAGGACCCCTTCAGGTAGGGACTCCGTGACTGGGGCGGGGCAGGCGCGCAGCTTTTTGCGCGCCGCCCGATACGGTCGTCCCCAGGGGTCCCCATCCAAACTGACTAAGATTTCTTCCCGGGCCCGAGTCTTGGACTGGCTAATGGCCAACTGTAGGGCCTGCTTAGCCGCCCGATACTCCTCCAAGCGATGTTCCTCCTCACCTCTGTCCGGAGGATGCCGACGTCGGCAGTTTTTCAGAGACCGGCGGGCCCGAAGGGCTGCCTCCCTGAGGCCGCCGATCTCCGCGGTCCACCAGTAGACCGCTGGTTTCCGCCGACGTCGACGCGACCGGGGCATCGAGGCATCGCAGACCCTCGTAAGGGTTCTGCGCATGCCTTCCGCCAGATCCTCCGGACAGGTGTTGCTCTCATGGTTGGTCCAGCCCTGGATGGCGGCCATCTCTCCGGCCAGCTCGGGATCGAGCCGGCCGAGGGCCCATCGGGGGAACTGACCGTGGCTGCGTGGGGGGTTTGACCCTGTTCTACTAGGAGGAGGGGAGACCTCGAACCTTATGTAGAGGTGGTCCGACAAAGTCTCCACCTCCTCCTCGACTTTCCAATTCATCACCCTGCGTGCGATCGCATGGGTGGCAAACGACAAATCAACGACGGAGCCACCCCGCGCTCGCACGCAGGTGTGGACCGAACCTCGGTTCAAAAGGGTCAAACCACTTTGTAGCGCCCACGTTTCCACAGCCAGTCCCCTCAATTCGGTGACAGTGTTTCCCCAGGAGCGGGATTTGGCGTTGAAGTCGCCGAGTACGAACGTCGCCCTCGGCGACTGTCTGCCCACGGCGGCCCTGACAGAATCCAAGAAGAGCTCGAACTCTGCCAGGGAACGGTTGGGGGAAAAATACACACCTATGAAGGTGTGCTCGCCCCAACCTGCCACTGCGTAACCCCGCCCCCTCTCGATCTCGAAGAGTGGGGTGCTAGCGCCCGAACTAGCAACAACTGCCACCGTGCCATCCAGGTCCCCGACCCAGTTGCCCTGGGGGGGGACGTAATACGGTTCCGAAATTACGGCCAGACCAACCTCCCACTCCGCCATGGACTGCAGGAGCAGATCCTGAGCCCCGGCGGAGTGGTTAACATTGCCTTGTAGGAGTCTAATATGTCGTCCGGGCATTTTAGTGTGACATACTAGACTCCTCCTGGTGTCGTCCTACCCCGATGTTTGCCGGGGGCACAAACTTGCCTCTGACGTGACGAGGGAGGCAGCCCCTCGACAACGCCACGTGGTTTGCGTCGAGACCCGACTCGGCGCAAACCACACAATGAGCATGAGGCTCTGTACACTGGGCGACCCTGTGCCCGCTTTTGCCGCAGCGGAAACACAGGGCCGACCTATCCACTCGCCCATCGGGGCACATTATCGTAATATGGCCCGTGTAGAGGCACCGCATGCAACGTATGGGTCGCCTCTCACGGGCCGACACAACTGCCGAGCTGAACCCCACACAGACGTGCTTCAGCTCGGACAACATCTTGGCGACCGGGACGGGGCACTGGACGTAAGCTGCGCCCATCCCCCCCGGTCCAACACCGATACCGCCGGATCTTACTTGCTCGCGAGGGCAGTTCCCAGCGCGAGCGATGGCCTCCTCCAACATCCGCGGCGTGACTGAGTCGTCGAGCCCGGTGACGCGGATATCTCCCTTCTTCACCGGTCTAGCGACCTCAGCCACGCCCTCCAATACTGCAGCCAGGACCACAGCCAGCCGGTCGGCCTTTTCAACGCCTTCCGGCCCCGGCGGCATTTCCAGCAGCCGGGCGTCACTGGCTGTCCGGACGATTTTTAGGCCCTCTCTGAGGCCCATCGCCTGTAGATCAACTGCCGTCGAGGCCTTTTCGAAGACCTGGCGGTAGGTCATGCCCTTCTGAGCGGCATCAGGCAGCAGCGTCACCATGACTGCCGCTGCCTTGGCTTCCACCAACGGAGCCGGTCGCCTCGGAGGAGGTCTCCGGGCCGGCTCGTTCCGCCACTGCGGAGCAGAGGTCCAGGGGGCGGGGGCTGGGGTGGGGTATCCCCTCGCTCTCCTCTCTCTCCTCTCTTGCCTCTTACTTTTTCTGCCAGCCCCCACTACCGTCCACTCGCCCCGGTCCGTTTGGGCGGGGGCGGGGGCAGAGGGGGGGTGGACCACAACGGGGGGGCTGGGGCAGCTCCCTGTCTTCTTGGGGCCCCCTGGAGACCAGAGGGACCCGGTTTCGGGTGGGGGCGTGGAGGGCCCACCACTTGAGCAAACGACGGGGGAGGTACGGGGGGCAACGGGGGGAAGGAGGGGGAAGGGGTTACCGCCGTCGGGGTCGGCTCGAAATCCATCTCCAGGGACTCCGTTGGATATTGGGAGGCCCTGGGAGGGGCAGCCATGGGGGAAGGCGCAGAACCCGAAGTCCCAGGTCCCGCCTTCGACCTCTTGTCCGCGGCCAGCGGCGGACGCACAATCTTGGGAGGGGGCAACCGGTCCTCGAAGACCGCCAGACGGGCGTCAACGAGATTCCCCATCGACATGATGATGGAGCGCTTAAACTCCTCCATGTCGAATGGGGGTGCTCCAGTACTTATGGCCCCCCCCTCGTCCCTAGGCGAAGGCCTAACTTCACTGGCTACGGCCTCCACAGCCGCAGCCTCCTCGCCGCTAACATTGGCCTTTTCTCTGGCTGCGGCGTCCTTGGCCGCAGTCTTCATTTCCTCGAACTCCCTGCGGTAGGCCCGAATCTCGGCCCGCAGGGAGTCCACCTCGCGTCTCAACTTGATATTGTCGAGGCTCAGTTTCCTCGCCTCGGCGTTGAGGGTCCTCCTGGAGAGACTCTCTGTCACCTCCATCAGGGCCCCCGCCGCCGCTTTAAGTTGCTTGACGTAACCCCCCTTAAGGTTCCCCGAGGTCTGGGCCACGTTATAGATGGTGGCAACGTGGGCACCGGCCATGGTGCGGAGTTCCTCCGCATCCAGGTTGTCCATGTCCTGCAGCCTCGGGTCCATTTCGGGGGGTACGTCAACTTCTGAAGGCTCAGGAGCCTTTGTCTTCTTCTTCAAAAACCTCTTACGGAGGTCCGAGACAAAGGCATCCGCCTGAGCCTCGACCTCCACCGTCCCCTCACGGGACAGCGTCATTCCGACGCTATGACCCCTTTGCCGGGCCCCCACGAGCACCCTGCTGCGTCGGGACCCAGGTTTCTGGGTGTCCTCCTCGGTCAACAACTTTCTCGCTGACTCATCGGAGTCAGAACCAGCATTATCCCCTCGGGAGCGAGTGTTGGGCCGTTTCCGGACCTCACAGACCCCCGAGGCACCTTTTCCGCCCGATTCAGCCATTAAACAGGCCCCCCCCCCATGGGGGTGGGGTGGGGGGTGTCAAAAACCGTAAAACAATCCAAAGCGTAGAGCAAAATCAAAGTCCAAAAGAAAGAGCCAGGTCAAACAGCAAAAACAGAAAAACACAAAAAACAAGCAAAGCCGGGTCAAAATCTATGCAAAATTGTCAAAAATCAATGAAACGAAACCTAACCTTTTTTTTTTTTTTTTTTTTTTTTTTGATAACGCAGGGGGAATGTCTTTTCTTGTGACACTGCCTCGGGCCCGGGGGGGGGTTGACCGAGGGGTGTGTGAGACTCCTGGTGTCCGGAATCTCCACGCATAACTACGAGAGCGTAGTAGTCGCGAGATTCCGACAACCAGACTACCCACTAAACCTAACCTGCGCCCCTAGTCCCTCGCGCTTTTATGGGGCGTCACAGGATATAGACCATAGGTACACAACTGTGACGCCCCAACGCATGGCTTAACCCCAGGGTGGCCCTCGGGGTGGACCACCCTCTTCACCAGTAGGGGGGGAAGTCCCGTGAGTGCCCCCGGACTCACGGGCCCCTACTAATGGAATCCCTAGGGTGGGAGGAGATGATGAGCGTATATGCGCATGCGGCGTCCAGTGCGCCGCCGGCGGATTGGGTCCGCCCACGCATTCTCCTCCCTTTCCCTCTCAGCGACCTCCTTCTGGAGCATGACCGCGTCACAGAAGGAGGCCACCGCCGTCCAACAGTCGTCGCTCCGGAGCATCGCCGTGACCAGATCACGGAGCGAATCGACTGGACCAACCACGGCTTCGAGCGAGTAACGCTGAGGTCCCCAGGCGGCGCACTCCACCAGCGTATGGACCGCTGTGTCCAGAGGTGCGCCGCAATGCTTGCAGTCCGGTGTAGACTCCCGACCCGCAATACGATGCAGATACTTACCGAAGCAGCCATGCCCGGTAAGTATCTGCACCATCCTATACGTTAGGGTCCCCCTGTTCCGGGAGACCCAACGAGACAGGTGGGGGCGGACCGCCTCCACCGTCTCTACTCCAGCCACTGGGGACCTCAGGTCCTCCTCCCATTTAAGCATCAGGGCCGCGGTCGCGTCGGCCCTGGACTTCTTCACTTCTGCCAGGCACGGCCTCAGGCCTCTTTCCCGGGCATTCTGCCGAAACTCATACACCCTAGCGAGCGTCTTCGCTTGTAACTCCCAAGGCGGATCGCCCGCCAGGAGAGTAGCCGCTGTGTAAGACACCGTACGGTAACCCCGAATGGCCCTCACCGCAAGGACGCGCTGGCAACGCTGCAGCAGCGTCCTGTTCTTGCGGTGGAGGGCCTCACTCCAAACGGGGGCACCGTACAGTGCCATACTCCGCAGAATACCCGAATAAAGCCTCCTACAGGCCGTGCCTGGCCCTCCCACATTCGGCAGGAGTCTGGCCAGGGCAGCGGCGGTCTTAATCAACTTCGGGGCCAATTGAGCAAAGTGGGCCCCGAAGTTCCACTTCCCATCCAACGTGAGGCCCAGGTACTTCATCTGGGCCTCGACCGCCACTGCCACATCCTGGACGACGACGCGCGTATCCCGGGGCGGTCGCCTACGACGACCACAAAACATCAGGGCCTCAGATTTACCAGGGCAAACTCTGAGGCCCAGCTGCTCCACCCTATCGACGACCAACGCCACGCAGGCGTTGGCCAACTCAACGGATTCGTCGTAGGTACCACCCCGGGCCGTGACGAGGGTGTCATCCGCGTAGCAAATAACCCCCGTCCCGGGCAGGACTGGCTCTCTGAGGAGCCAGTCGTATCCGATGTTCCACAGGATCGGACCCAGAACCGATCCCTGTGGAACACCGCATAGAACGCGCCGACGTCCAGCAATCTGGCCAAAGCCGCCCCCCTCCCAGAGGACGGACCTGTCCTGGAGGTATGCCTCCAACAGCCTCAACAGGTACCGAGGCACTCCCTGATACCGGAGCGCCTCGGCGATGGTCTCAAACGGGAGACTGTTGAAGGCATTCGCGATGTCAAGCGATACCACCAGGACAGACTCCTTGAACCCCTCTGCCTCTCTCGTGAGGCGCTTCAACGCGCTCAGGGCGTCCAATGTGGAACGCCCTGCGCGGAATCCGAACTGCGCCTCAGAGAGGCCAGGCCCAACTTCATTCAGGTGCCTGACGAGGCGACTCGCCAAAATCTTTTCAAAAAGTTTGGCCACCTCGTCAAGCAGCACGATGGGCCTGTAGGCAGAGGGATCTCCAGGGGGGCGACCCTCCTTAGGGAGCAGGCACAGCCGGCCCTCCTTCCACGGCTTCGGGAACTCACCTGTTCTGATGCAGGCATCAAAGAGTCCCCGAAGCTGGCCGCCGAGATGTTTGGCGGCCACGAAGAGGGCCCGGCCTGGGACTCCATCCGGTCCCGGTGCCTTCCGACGGCCCCGAAGACGGTCCAGGGCCGTCTCGAGCTCCTCCTCTGAGACGGGGGGAGGTTCCGTCTCAGAGGCTTCTAATCCTGGAGGAGGATCCATGGTCGGAGGAGTATGGACTCCCGGGTCTGGGAAGAGACCGCTTATTACCCTATCAAGGACCCCGTCCGGAAGGGACTCCGTTATTGGGGCGGCAAAGGCGCGGAGCTTTTTGCGCGCCGCCCTGAACGGACGTCCCCAGGGGTCCCTGTCCAGCGATTCCAGTAACTCTTCCCTAGCCCGGGCCTTCGACTGGCTGATTGCCAGCTGAAGGGCTTTCCTAGCAGCCCGATACTCGTCCGCCAACCTAAGCTCCTCCTCCAGCTCCGGAGGAAGTCGACGCCTGCAGCGCTTTAGAGATCGGTGAAGCCTTTGAGCTGCCTCTCGCAGGGCACCGATCTCTGCAGTCCACCAGTGGACGCCTGGCCGCTGCCAGCGTCGACGCGACCGTGGCATGGAGGCATCGCAGATCCTTCCCAGAGATCTGCGCATGCGCTCCGCCAGTTCCTCCGGAGAACCACCATCCACCGGATTGGTCCAGCCCTCGACGGCCGCCGTCTCTTCAGCCAGTTCGCGGTCGAACCGACTGACGGCCCAGCGCGGGAATTGCCCGTGGCTGCGTGGGGGGTCTGTCGTCCCAGGAGGAGGGGAGACTTCGAACTTTATATAAAGATGGTCCGACAGTGTCTCCACCTCCTCCTCAACTTTCCAATTTTCAACCCTACGTGCGATCGCATGAGTTGCGAACGACAAATCCACAATGGATCCACCCTGCGATCGCACGCAGGTATGGACCGACCCTCTGTTGAGGATCGACAGACCACTTTGGAGAGCCCACGCTTCCACGAGCCTACCCCGCGCGTCGGTGACGGTGTTCCCCCAGGAACGGGATTTGGCGTTAAAGTCACCGAGGACGAATGTTGCCCTCGGCGACTGCCTAACCACGGCGGCCCTGACGGAGTCCAAGAACGTCTCGAACTCCGCCAGGGAACGATTTGGGGAGAAGTACACCCCTATGATGATGTACTCTCCCCAACCCGCCGCCGCGTAACCCCGTCCCTTCTCGATGGAAATGAGAGGGGGGCTAGTGCCTGACCTAGCTACCACCGCCACCAAGCCGTCGAGGTCCCCAACCCAGTTGTCTTGGGAGGGGATGTAGTATGGCTCCGATACCACCGCTGGACCAATCCTCCACTCCGCCATCGACTGCAGGAAGAGATCCTGAGCCCCGGCGGAGTGGTTCAAATTCCCTTGGAGGAATCTCACATGCTGACCAGGCATCAATCAGACATATGAGACTCCTCCCCTTGCCTAACCACGACACCACCGACCCTACAGGCCGGGGGGACAAATTTAGCACGGACGGTGCCAGGCTGGCAGTGCCTTGACAACGTCACGTGATCTGCACGTTTCCCTGCTTCGGCGCACACAATACAGTGCGCCTTGTCCGACCTGCAGTCTATCAGCTTGTGGCCGCTTTTGCCACACCGATAGCACAGGTCGGACCTGTCCCCCCGGCCGTCTGGGCACCGCACCGTCGCGTGCCCAGTGGCGAGACACTTGTAACACCTCACCTGGCGTTTCTCATAGGCCTCCACGGCGACAGAAGTGAAGCCTATGAGGAGGTGACCCACTTCCGCCAGGCGTTTCGCCACTGGGATTGGGCACATCACCCATGACGAGCCCAGACCTCCTCTTCCTACTCCAATCCCCGCTGCCCGGATGTGAGAGCGGGGGCAGTTGCCGACACGCGCAATCTCCTCTACAATCATCTCCGGAGTGACCGAATCGTCCAGTCCCGTGAGCCGGATTTCGCCCTTTTTCACGGGCCTGGAGATCTCGGCCACTCCGCTCAGTGCCTCCTGAAGGAGCCCGGCCACCTGGTCCGCCAACGCCGCACTATCCGGACCGGGCGGGAACTCCAAAAGCCGCGAGTCGTTGGCAGACCTGACGACCCTGAGCCCCTTCTTCAATCCAAGGGCGACGACGTCAACGACGCCCCTTGCCCTAGAGAAGACGTCGCAGTACGTCGTCCCTTTATTCACGGCCTCCGGTAGCAGGCTAACCCTAACTACCGGGGCCCGCTCCTCAACGAGCCCCTTGGGGTCAATTCTCCCCGGGGGGCCGCGGCGACGCTCTTGCCTCCTGTCCCGGCGCTCCTCCCGACGGTCCGCTCGTCGGTCTTCCCGTCCTGAGAAGCGCGCTTGGGTTTGGGGTTGGGCGGACTGGAGGGGGGCCGAAACGTTCGGTCCCCTGCCCGTTCCCTTCCCCTTACCCTTGCCTTTACGTCCCCCCTCCACCACGGTCCACTCGTTGTCCGTGGGGGGGGCACTCTCCACAGCGGAGGAAAAACCCTGGATCTGGGATCTTGGTGCCCTAAGTGAAGGGAACTCCCTATCACCAGATCCAGAGGGCCCAGCAGAGCCCACCTTTTTGGGCGGCGGGCCCGACGGCCCGGCCTTCGGAGGTGGGGGAGGAGCCATCTCCCTCCTCTTCTCAATCCTCCTCGCCTCCGTGGGGACGGGGGCGGGGACAAGTCCTGAGGGGGGGTCAGAACCCCCCTTTCTCTTCTTGTCCCCCGCTAGCGGCGGGCGAACTGTCTTTGCAGGAGGAAGACGCTCCTCGAACACCGCTAGACGGGCATCGATCATCGTCCCCACCGAGACGATGATGGCCCTTTGAAGAGCCTCAATATCGAACTGGGGGGGGAGTACATTCACAGGCACTGTTTCAGGGGCAGCGGCTTTGGCCGCTGTCCTCATCTCGCTAAATTCCCTGCGGTGGGCCTTTAGCTCCGACCGCAGGGACTCAATCTCCCGTTTTAACCGGAGGTTCTCAACTGATAGCCTCCGGTTTTCCGCATCAAGGGACCTCGCAGAGAGGTTCTCCACCACCTCTGCGAGAGTCCCTGCCGCCAATTTTAATTTGCGAATGTACCCCCCCTTCAGGTTTCCTGAAGTTTGGGCCACTCTATAAATGGAGGCCACGTGTGACCTAGCCAGGGTATGGAGCTCCTCGGCACCCATGCGACCGAGATCCATCTCCCTGGGATCCGTGACCTCCACCTCCAGCACATCGTCGTCCTCTACGGAGCTCCGCAGGTACCGCTGAGTCGCCTCCCTAGCAGCTTTGCCTTGCTGAATGTCAGCCTGGACTTCCCTGAGGAGAGCGTCAGTCCGTGCATCCCTCTCCTGTGCTTCCTTGCGGGGGAACCTGAGAACGGCCCCTCGTCCGCTACCACGCGTCCCAGTGCGGGTTTTCACCACCCGTCTGGAAGATGTCGTCCCCAGCGTAGATACCTCCGAATCGGCGTCAGTTTCGCATACGCGCTTCTGAACTGACTCGTCGGAGTCAGGTTCAGAGTTCTCCCGCGATTGGGCACTGAGCCGCTTTCGTGCCGCTATCTTGGCGGCAATAACCCCAGCTTTCGGGGCAGAACCCGAATCAGCCATATTCCCGGGCCCCCCACTTGGGGGGGGGGGGCACCCCCAGGGTCCAGAGTAACTTCAATCCCACTCAGGAGCAATAAACAGTAACCATAAAACAAGCCAAGTCACAAATGCAGAAGAGTCAAAAACCGAAAAACAAAGCCAGGTAGAAACTAATAAAATATCCTCGAAAGTCCTTAAAACAAACCAAACGAAACCTAACCTAACCTAACCTAACCTAACCCGAGTTCCGCTCGAAACGCGACCAGAATCAGTCGATTTGAAATCTGCTCCGTGGTAAAAAATTCCTAAAAATAGGTTTTTTAAGTGCTACAAACAAGTGCGATACATCAAAGTGTGCGCAAAACCGAGGCGCAGGTGCCAGTGCAACTACCAAATCGGTAGCAGTTTAAACAAAAAAGTTATTAAGAAAAAACTGAAATTTGGATTTTTAAAAAATCATATCTGTGAAAATAGATCGGCGACATATACTTTTTAGTGGCGGCTTTTGTGGGGCTCTGGTGCCCCCACACCGCAAAAAATCACCGCGAAATTTCCAACTCCTTTCGCAAAGTTATTCGTGAAAAAGTGAAAACACGTGGACCCAAAATTGTCAAAATTGGACCTGTACAAAATTAAAAATTACCACCTTGTAGCGCGCAAAAAACTAAGACTTTCCACCAGAAACGACCTTAAAAAAGTTTAACAGTGACTCTGTAAAAAATTAAAAACTCGAAAATTTTTTCGTAAATTTTCGTTTTTCGGCCATAACTCTAAATTTCTCCAGGATATCCGGGTGTTTTTTCATACCAGCCAGCAAGACCTCGAGTGGACGCGTCGTTTGACACCCCGCTCGGGAAGATCGGACCAGCCCCCCGGAAATAATCCTCAAAAAAACAACTCCATAACCTCAAAATTGCTCCGCCATTATTGGCGTGAGCATTTTGAGGTTAACACCAATTGAAGACTACACCAGGAGCAGCTCATTTCCGGCCACACAATAATTTTAAGTATTATAGATTTTAATTATTTTATATTAGAAAAATAAACTTGTAAATAGAATATCTCGAAAAGTATAGGTGACGCGTGGGTTCTGTAACTGCAGGATTGTGCGCGGTAGTCAACTCTATCTGCTCGCACTAAATCCCGATTTTCTGTCTAAGAAATTTTTCGAGTTAAAATTAAAAAACTGTAATTTTCAAAAATCTTAAATTTTTATAAGTTTCTATTATTAGGGTAATTACAACTAAATTAGGGGTAAAATAGAGTCCCATTTGGCCTATTAATTGCATATTTTTTGAAAATTTTTACAACCTTACTTCTCGAGATACAAAATTTTTGCCTAATTTCTTAAATAATTCTATAAATATATACATAAAAATAAGTTTAGGGATACCAGCATACTGGTCTCGCCGGGACCTACACACAGAGCCCAAGAACAGGCTTCTAGGACTTATAGCGGCGGAGTTACGAAAAATCCGAGCCTTTTGGCTAAGGGCCGCCGCCATATTGGATTTCTTTAACATCTAATAACTCAGCCATTATTGGCGCGATTCTGGCGGGATTTTGGATCCTGGTGTCCTCTCAGGAGCCCTCAGCTGACCAGCCCCTAAAAAGGCTGAAAATTTTTTGACCTCAACCCCCCCCAGGGTGGCCTGGGGAAGGTCCAGGGAAGCACTCCAGTCGAAGTCCGGTCTCGATAGGACGAATAACCACCGAGTGGCGAGGTTTTCTCGCCACACTTTGACATTAGGTCGGCCATTTTGGAAATTTTTAAACTTCTATAACTCAGCCATTATCGGTCCTATCGAGCTGGGGTTTGGACTGGTGGTGTTCCTACATCACCCTCTTTCGATTCCAACAATAAAAAAGAGGCAAAAATTTTGACACGATTTTTCAGGATAGGGACCTAGTTCAGGTCAGGGGCACCCTTCCTAACCCAAACACGTGTGTGGTAGGCCTTTTGGTGACCGAGATACAGGAGTACAAACTTCGACGGCGGCCATCTTGAAAAATTTCAAGACTCAATATCTCGGCCATTATCCGCCTGAGGAAGCTCGGGTTTTCTATGGAGTAACTCCCGGCACCAGGAGTACCCGCCAGACCCATTTCCAGACTCAAAATTTTTCAGCCCGTTTTTCGATTCCAATCGAGAGATCTCGCCGGGGCGAGCAGTTTGAGCCCAAGCACAGGCTTCTGGCAGTGATATTGGGCGAGATACAGCGACTTCAAAACTGCGAAGTTTCATCCGGACTTTTTGGGACAAAACTTCGCAGACTGTTTCTCGCTCAATTTTAACGCTAACGGGCCCGTGTTTGGTATCATCCAACTCGGGACGACGAGATCTATCGAACTATCCCCTCCCCCCCCCTCTAGCCCCCCCCCCGTTTTTCACTTACCTGTAAATCCTGTTCCCCTTGTCCAATCCAGGCGTGCGAGGTGTCGTTGGCTTCGTACTGACGAGACGCGTCCATCTGTCCACCTCCCGGCTCCCGGCGCCTCCCCGCTCCTCCCCTGGACCTGAAACAAAGAGAAACAAATTAGTTACGAGTGGAACACACTTAAATATAAGTAGATTAAGGTAGTACTAAGTTATTAAGGTCTGTGACTCGATTCTGCCGTCAGGCAAAGAACCTATAAATTGTAATTAGCATAGTACTTATCTGTTGACTTGCGATATTTTGACACGGACAGCAGGAGTACCTGTAAAATAAATTAGATATAGTATTTGACATAGTATAAGAATTGTATTGACTGGTTCAACATTTGTTGTGTTTTATTTTAAGAGATTGACCCTAGACTAGGTGCTTTTGCGCCTAATCCATTATTTTTAAGACTTGTTAGGAGCCCTATCACACTATACACAACACATTACTACATACACACTTAACACGCACAAACACACTTAACATTCAACTTAACGCTATTGCGTAAGTAGAATAGAATAGATTAGACTAAGAAACACCCGCTACCGCACATCAAGATGTTCAGAACGCCGTCATATAGAGAAAAGGCACGTTTGGCAGGCATATTACCAAGTGAGAGAGCTATAGAAGTTAATAAAATGTACCGCAATGCGGAAACTGAGGAGGAGAAAAACAGGATATCCCAAGAAGTGTGGGAGGAAGAGGAAAGGCAAAGAATATCGAAGGGGTATAAAACTGAAACACCTGAAACACCCCCATCAGCGCACGAGGTAGCACCTGGACCGTGGACTAACACACGTCCAAACAGAGTCCTGGAAGTTGAACATACCCCGCCATCTCCAACAACCCCTATTTCTACAAGGCAGCACCAGGCCAAGAAGAAGGGAGTGACGTTAAGATTCTCTCCACCTCCTCCCCCGACTACCACCAAGAAACTGCCAACCATATTCGAGAGATCCAAAATAACTAAGGTTTCGCCGAGTAGGACTTACACCAAGCATACGCCGCCAAATGAGACTGGAAACGCGGCTGGGCAAACGCGCAGAATGGCAGACGCCAAGTCGTCATACGACAAGGCGAACGAGCATCTGTCAAACTCGCGGAACCTTAAAACAGAAATTAAGCAGGGCGTACAGGGGGCGATAGATAGGTTGTACGCCCTGATCAAAGAGATGGATGGAGCCCTAAGAAATCCACAGGTGCAAGTGCAAGCGGGCTACACATGCACAGGCGAGTGTGAAAGCAAGAAAATGGAGATGCAAACGCAAACTGAATTACAAGGACCTACGGAGAAAAGGAAGGAAGAGGACAAAAGTTGGGAAAGCTTCAAGAAGGAGAAGGCTGAACTGGTGCGGAAAATGGAGGAGCACGCCTCACTCATGCGGGAGAGCCTCATGCAGACCGATAACTTGAATCAAGTTATCGAACGGCACCGGGCAGAGATGAGTGAGGTCAAGCAGCCAGTACAGAGCTATGCGAGTGTAGCGGCTGGAAGGCAGGAGGCTCGTCCTCCGGCCTACAGAACGCTGCACTCAATGGCGATCACCAGTAGCCAAGGAAACCGCACCACCGAGGAGACCCTCAACGAGGTAAGAGAGGCTTTAGAAGCCAGGAATGGGGGGGTTGAGGTGGAGCGGGTTAGGAAAACCAGAGATGGACGAGTTATTATAAGCTGCAGGACGGAGGAACACCGCGAGAACGTAAAAAAGAAGTTGAAGGAGAGGAAGCAAAACCTTGTGGCAGAGGACATTACCAACAAAAAACCGTTGGTAATGATAACCGGTGTTCTGAAAGTCCACACAGACGACGACCTCTTCCGGGCCCTCAGGAATCAAAATAGGGCGGTCTTTGAGGACTTGGAGGAGGCCGACGACTGGATGGAGGCAGCCTATAAGATAAGAGGGAAAAACCCAAAAACCCACAAAGTGGTGCTCCGAGTGACACCAACCTTGTGGAGGAGATTCACCGAAGTGGGTTTCGTAAAGATCGACCTGCAGACACTGCAGGTCAGAGACCGATCACCACTCACGCAGTGTACTGTATGCTTGGGCTTCGGGCATGGCAAGAAGCTGTGCACGGAGACCGAGACGGTATGCAGTCACTGCGGTGGCCCCCATTTAAAAGGAGAGTGTACGGAGTACACTGTTGGCGCACCACCAACTTGTAGAAACTGCGTCCGAGAAAAAAGGCCAGACGTCACTCATAACGCCTTTAGCGAAGCGTGTCCGGTTAGGGCACGATGGGACGCTATAGTGCGCACAACTGTCGCTTATAGCTAGATGCACCGTCGGGGAAGACACAATAACAATGGGCCGGAAGTTGAGTCTCGCTGTGGAACAATATGTAACAATAAAGACTGGAAGACACGAAGTACACACAACCAGGCAGCGAGGGACGGCCAACGGCTCTACTATTGTGCGCGGAACCGATGGGAGCACCTAACTAGAATAGCGTCATAACATGGGGAACCGCATACCACCGAGTGGTAGAAAGAAGCAAAAGTTGGCCCGGGTATCTGCAGGAAATAATACAAAACACAAATACCAAACACACAAAAAAAAACCGTAAAACTTACAATAATACACAAAACTAGCATTTAAAACGTACAATACAAACCACACCTATAGTTATATCACACTCGTAGTACACATATAATTCACAATCAACCCAGAACATACATCGCAAACAACAAACTGATCCACACGTTCACGCACACATAAGGAAACGGGCTACTTTTAATGTTAAAAGTAGCAGGTTTATATTAATAAACACGCATGCGAAGTATACAAACATAATACTCACTTGACACGAAGACGCCGCGGAATGTTGCTCTGCAGAGTCACCAACTTGACATAAACAACACACCAACTGAAAACAGCAGGTACTCGGGGTAGCGACCTGTAATAAAAACAGAGAAGGGCAGAAGATAAAGGTATAAACAGCGCAATTAAAATAGGACACAACATGAACCCAGTGACAGACAAGTGCATAATAAAATAATGCTGACACTATATTTGCAATATAGATGCTCAGAATTAGTATTAAGTAATAGCTGTAAACAATTAATAAATCACGCCATATATATAAGCACGCTACAGTAAGTTAGAATTAAGGTCCATGTAATAACATAGCATCTCAAAATATTAGTTATGATATGCCATTAAATAAATGTAAAACAGATTATAAATTCAAAATTGTTAACAAATATTAAAAACCAACATTGTTTAGAGCATAAGATCATACCATTGTAAAATTTTAAATAAAGTAACATCCAATCCAAGCATCCCAACCAATCCCAACCTTATGTAAATCACATATTTATCTTAGGATAAATATGTAAGTTGATATAAATACGATATATAAGTATAATATGTAATGAAACGTAGTTTATTTTAAAACGAATGTATGCGTCTGATCATCTCCCCCGGTCCGTCACAACCAGCATAAACACAATCCGTGTTGGCGGTACCGAATCGGGGAAGGCAAAGCGGGCGTATGCAGGCGTAATATATATATATATATGTTAAAAGTATACATAGTAATATAAACTCATTCCCAACCTTTTTTTTTTTTTTTTTTTTTTGATAACGCAGGGGGAATGTCTTTGGACACCATCCTCGGGTCCTTCGGGGGAAGGGCCAGAATGCAGGCATAAGGCCTGCATCGAGGGTGTGTGGGACTCTCAGCGACCGGTTCTCCACGCTCGCTTCTAGAACGAAGCTGTCGCGAGAAACGGCCACCAAACTACCCACTAAACCTAAACCTGCGCCCCATTTATAGCGCTTTTACGGGGCGTCACGGGATCTCGTACAGAGTAACTGCACCATGACGCCCCTACGCTCTGTAATTGGGTCACCCCGGGGAGCAGGGCGACCCACTTCGTACAGCAGGGGGGGAAGTCCACTGTCACCCCCGTAACAGCGGCCCCCTGTGACGGTATCTATGGGAGGAGATTATGCGCGTAGCGGCGCCTGCGACCGCCAGCCCGCCTCCTGCGGACGGGGTCCGCGTACGCGTCCTCCTCCCTCGCTCTTTCAGCAGCCTCCTTCTGCGACATGACGGATTCGCAGAAGGAGGAAACCGCAAGCCAAGAATGTTGACCCTGGAGCATCGCTTCGACCATGCTATGAAGTGAGCTCACAGGGCCAACAACATTTTCTAGGAGGGCCCTCTGGGGCCCCCAAGCGGCGCACTCCACGAGCGTGTGAAACGCCGTGTCTTGGAGTGCGCCGCACTCGTGGCAAGACGGGGAAGGTTCCCGCCCCACTATTTGGTGTAGATACTTACCAAAGCAGCCGTGCCCGGTAAGTATCTGCACCATCCTGAACGTCAGGGTCCCGTATTTCCGGGAGACCCAGCGAGCCAAGTGGGGTCGGATCGCCTCCACCGTCACGATTCCAGCTTCTGGGGACCCCAGGTCCCTCTGCCAAGAGCAGATCAGGGCCTCGGTCGCCTGGGCCCTAATCATTGTGGTTTCTGCCGGGCATGGCACCTCTCCTCTCGCCCGTGCATCCTGTCGGAAGCGGTACACTGCAGCGAGCACCTCCGCCTGGAGATTCCAGGGGGGATCACCCGCCAGCAGTGTCGCCGCCGTCCACGACACAGTACGGTACCCCCGGATGGACCTCACCGCCAGGACTCTCTGGGCTCGCCTCAGCAGAGTCCTGTTTTGCCGGTGAAGTGCATGGATCCATACTGGGGCCCCGTACAATGCCATACTCCGGAGGATGCCAGCGTACAACTTTCTTGTCGCCGCGCCCGGCCCTCCCACATTCGGAAGGAGCCTGGCCAGGGCGGCAGCGGATTTAATTAACCTCGGGACGAGCTGGGTGAAATGGGCCCCGAAGTTCCATTTGCCATCCAATACAAGCCCCAGATATTTCATCTGGGGCTTGACCGCTACCGCAACACCTTGGACGACGATGCGCGCGTCCCGGGGTGCACGTCTATGTGGTCTATGGAACATGAGGGCCTCCGTTTTTTCGGGGGAGACCCTCAAGCCAAGACGCCGGATTCGTTCGACCACCAACGCCGTTCCGGCGTCGGCAAGTGCCATAGACTCTTCATAGGTTCCGCCCCGGGCCGTGACGAGGGTGTCATCTGCAAAGCAGAGCACCCCCATCCCGGGCAGGACTGGCTCGCGAAGGAGCCAGTCGTAGCCAATGTTCCACAGGATCGGACCCAGCACCGACCCTTGTGGAACGCCGCACGCGACGCGTCGTCTTCCTATAACCTGGCCAGCTCGGCCGCCCTCCCAGAGGATGTACCTGTCCTGGAGGTAGGCCTCCAACAGCCTCGTGAGATACGGGGGAACTCCGTGAGACAGAAGTCCCGCCCTTATTGTCTCGTGAGGGAGGCTGTTGAAGGCATTCTTGATATCAAGAGAGACCGCCAGGACGGACTCCTCCATGTGATGCCCCTCTCTGGTGAGGCTCCGTAGCGCGTTCAGGGCGTCCAGTGTCGAACGTCCCACCCTGAAACCATATTGAGCCTCAGAGAGACCAGGCCCATTTGTGTCAAGATGACGAACGAGGCGGCTGGCAAGGACCTTCTCAAAGACCTTGGCCGCCTCGTTGAGCAAGATGATGGGCCTGTAGGCAGATGGATCGTCGGGAGGGCGACCCTCCTTTGGAAGCAGGCATAGCCGGCCCTCCTTCCACTGCTTCGGGAACACGCCTGATCTGATACAGGCATTGAAAAGTTCCCGAAGCTGGCCGCGTAGGTGCTTAGCGGCCAGGAAGAGGACTCGACCCGGGACCCCGTCAGGTCCCGGCGCTGTCTTCCGGCCACGGAGGCGCTCCAAGGCCACTTCAAATTCTTCTTCAGAGAGGAGGGGAGGATCCGTCTCCGAATGAACGGGTTGTGGAGGATTCATTTCCGGGGGAGTGAAGGCTCCCGGTTCCGGGAAGAGTCCATCTATAACGGTGTTGAGGACCCCCTCTTCGAGAGATGCCGTGACTGGGATGGTGCATGCCCGCATCTTTTTACGGGCCATCCGGTACGGACGCCCCCAGGGGTCCCCATCGAGACTCTTTAGCATTTCTTCCCGGCACCGGGTCTTCGACTGGATGATGGCCAGTCTAAGAGCCTTTTTGGCAGCCCGATACTCCCCGATAAGACGATTTTCCTCCACATAGTCCGGAGGTAGTCGGCTCCGACGGCGTTTGAGGGACCGGCGTGCTCTGAAGGCTGCCTCCCTCAGGTCACCGATCTCAGCGGTCCACCAATAGACCGCTTTACGCTGTGAAGGCCGATGCGACCGAGGCATCGCAGCATCACAAACCCTAACGAGGGTTCTGCACATGCGCTCTGCCAGTACCTCCGGATCCCCGGAACTAACTGGATTGACCCAGCTCTGGATGATTGCCATTTCCTCAGCTAGCTCTGGATCGAGCCGGCTGAGGGCCCAGCGCGGAAACCGGCCGTGCCGCTGTGGGGGAACCGAGATCGTGCTCGGAGGAGAGGAGATCTCGAATCTGATGTATCGGTGGTCAGAGAGAGACTCCACCTCCTCCACTACTCTCCATCCGTCCACCCTGTTTGCGATCGCGTGGGTGACGAACGACAGGTCTATTACGGAACCACCCCGCGCTCGCACGCAGGTGTGGACCGCTCCTCGGTTTAGCAGCGATAGGCCGGATTGGAGCGCCCACGCTTCAACGGCCCGTCCCCTCGCATTGGTGGCGGCGTTTCCCCAGGAACGGGATTTGGCATTAAAATCGCCGAGGACGAAGGTCGACGTCGGCGACAGCCTGATCACGGCGGCCCTGACGGAATCTAAGAAGGACTCAAACTCCGCCAGGGGACGGTTGGGGGAGAAGTACACGCCTATGATGGCGTGCTGACCCCAACCTGCCACCGTGTAACCCCGTCCCCTCTCTATGATAGAGAATGGGGTGCCACAGCCCGATGTGGCGACCACCGCCACCGTTTTGTCCAGATCCCCGACCCAGTTGCCTAGGTCGGGAACGTAGTAAGGCTCGCTAACTACGGCCAGGTCAATCCCCCACTCCGCCATGGCCTGCATGGCTAGGTCCTGTGCACCAGCGGAGTGGTTTACATTAATTTGGAGGAGGCTTTGTCGTACGGGCATTGTTAATTAACTGACATAGCCTCCCCTCTCGTCGAGACTGTCGTCGCCCTCGCCGGAGGGGCGAACCTGCCCTTGACGATGGGAGGGAGGCAGACCCTCGCCAACGTTGGGTGCGTTGCTTGGCATCCTCCAGCCGCGCAGACTGCGCAGTGGGGGGCTGGAGCTTTGCAGTCGGGCATTGCGTGTCCGCCCTTCCCACAACGGAGACACAAGCCCGACCTATCGGGGCAGGTTTCGGGGCACATCTGTGTGCTATGACCCAGCCCGTAGCATCGGTAACAGCGGATTGGCCGCGCTTCTATAGCTTTAACCTTCGCCGAGCTGAAGCCCACCAAAAGGTGGCCCTGCTCGGCGAGTACCTTTGCTACGGGTATTGGGCACAGCACGTATGCTGCGCCCATACCCCCCGGTCCTGAGCCAATGCGATTGGCGACTATTCTGTCTAGCTGGCAATTGCCAGCGCGGGCGACGGCAGCTCTGAGCGACTCGGGCGTTACAGAATCATCCAGCCCGGAAATGTAGATTTCCCCCCTCTTCATGGGCCGGATAACTTCGGCGAGTCCCTCGAGCGGCATCCGGAGGGCCTCTGCCAACCGGTCTGCTTTATCAACACCTTCCGGCCCAGGTGGCAACTCCATGAGCCGGGAGTCGCGAACGGTCCGCGTTATCTTTAGGCCGTCTTTGAGGCCCATTGCAGTGATGTCGACTGTCGCGGCGGCTTTTTGGAACACGTCGCGGTAGGTGACGCCCCTCTTTTCTGCCTCCGGCAGCAGTTTTATGATGACTGCTGCCATCTTCGGCTCCGTAAATACCACAGGCTTCTTTTTTGCCTGTGGCTGCTGTGGCTGCTTCCGCGCGGGCGGGGTAGGTGCTTGCGAGGGGGGTGGGAGGAGGGATGATGCCCCTTTCCCCTTCCCCTTGCCCTTCTTTCTGCCCACAACCACCGACCATGCGGATTCACTCTCCTGCAGGAGAGCGGGCGCAGGTGCGGCGGGTGTGGGGGTGGCCTGTGACTGGGGCCCGGGCTTCGGCCTCAATGGGGGGAACTCCGTAGGAACGGAGTCCCCGGAGGACCCGGGCACTGGCGGCGCCGTTTTAGCGGGAACTGTTTTCGCCTTTTTCCCTTTTTTGGCGGGAGGTGGGGGAGGGGGACCCATCACTCCCACGGGTGGCGACACTATGTCCACGGGGACTGCGTCGTTGACGATGGCGACGGGGGCCCGTGGGGCTGGGACTGTAACGGGCGGCGAGACCGCATTTTTGATTATGTCCGCCGCGAGGGGCGGGCGGACAACCGGGGGAGGTAGGAGGCGGTCTTCAAGTACAGCGATCCGGGCGTTAATCATTTCCCCCGCCGTCACTGCGATGACTCGTTTGAGCTCATCATAGTCTAGTGGGGGACTAGAGACTGTTACCGTCTCTCCCTCTTTACTGCGGCTGTCAGCCTTTGCAGCAGCCCGCATCTCCTGGAACTCCCTGCGGTAGGCCAGTCTCTCTTCCCGCAGGGCGTCAATTTCCCTCTTGAGACGGATATTCTCTAAATTGAGCTTCCGGCTCTCTATATCTAGGGACCTCGCCGACAAGTCTTCAACAATGTCGGCGAGTTTCCCGGCGGCGTCCTTGAGCTTACGTATATAGCCCCCTTTTAAATTGCCCGAGGTCTTGGCGACGTGATAGATGTCGGCCACGAGGGAGCCCGCTATAGTGCGCAGCTCCTCGGACCCCATCCTACTGTAGTCGCCCTCCCTCGGGTCAACTGGATCCGTTGACATGGGCTCGGGAGTCGTATTCTCCGTTTTTTTCCGGGCGTTATATTGCCGATCCGCTTCGGCACGAAGGGCATCCGCCCGGGCTAGTAATTCCTCCGTCCTCGTCCCTGCGAGAGGGAAAGACGGAGTCGGGACGTCTGTATCCATCACCGCGGCGGTTGTCACCTCCACGGTGTCGTTCTGTAGGTGGGTCGCCGTCGCGACGCCTTTATCTATTATATCCATATCGACGGTCGCCGCAGAAGCGTTCTGCAGGCGGGCCGTCGCGACGCCTTTATCTATAGCCACATCGACGGTCGCCGCAGAAACGTTCTGCAGGCGGGCCGTCGACGTGGCGGCCTTTTTGAGTGCGCCATCCGTGGCGGCCTTTAATACTGCGGCGCCTTTGGCCCCGGCGGGTGCAGAAACCTGCAGGGTGGCCTCCGGCGTCGCCCCTAAATCCGAAGCCGCATCGGAAGTTTCCCCCGCGGATTCATTCCGCGAGCGGGCCCTCGTGACGGCACCTAGCGAAGCGGCTCTTGCCGCGCCTCGACTATATAGCGCGATAGTGCTCCGGCTACGTCGCGCCATGTATATTTTATTAGCCGACTCGTCGGCGCCGGGATCGTCGGGATAAGGCGCGCGGGAGCGAACGCGGGACCGTTTCCGGGCCGCACTCGCTCCCCTAGGGGGTCGGGGGTCGGGGTCCGCCATCAGCGGAACCCCATTTGAGCTTTGACTCACTTAGGACCTAACCAAAACTAAGCCTACCCAAAACAAACGCAAAACCAAGAACCAACAAACGCGCCAAGTTTATTTCGTATGGACAGAACCAGAGTACCAATATACGAAAGCCAAAGTCAATATGTAATGCAGGAACCAAACGAATAACCAAGAAATAAGCCAAGTCAATAGTAGCGGAAAAAACCAGAACAATCGAACGAAAGCAATGGAATTTTCCTATCGTAATTCGCATGAAGCGCCTAGATCGCAAAGTTGCGTGGACACGTCCGCTCTCTACGAGATTGGCCGCGCCACTGAACTCATTCCCAACCTTAGCCAACACAACCCAATATACCATCCCAATCAACATCCACCCAACTTGTATAAAATTTATTTAAATAAAAGTAAAATAAAAATAGTATATGACCTGGGCATATCTTGCTCGCCTGGGCCAAGAAGGAGAAAAAAAAAAAAAAAAAAAAAAAAAAAAAAAAAAAAAACCTAACCTAACCTAACCTAACAATAAACAATACAAACGCTTACATACTACACTAATTGCATTTGTCACTAGTAGCGCCACCTACTTAGTTTGGTATTAGTGGCTCCATCTATTAATAAGGTTTAGACTAGTATTTGCTTTATGAACATTTAATAATTTGAGTAATGAGTAATAATTAATCAGAATAAATTGTAGAGATATTTATATTTCAAAATAATGTTGGTAGTTTTGTATTACAACGCTTTATAAATACTGCAAATCCTCAGTGAATCGGGCAGTCTTTGTTTGAAAGTCGAATTAAACAGTTCTCCAAGTTCTGAGTTTTGTAGTATAAATCCCGCACTAATAGCACTTAGTTATTAGATCGGCATTCTATTAAAATAACAGGCTCAGAATTGATATTGATTATAAAGTAGCATGCCCTTTTATTTAATAATAGTTTTGCGGACCAGAGGGCCTAATCTCAAACGTTTTTCGTCGTTTGTTTTCGTTTTAGAACTTTTTTGCTTCTGTTTTTTTTTATATTTAAGTACATTTCCCATTGTATTTTGAATTTATTTTTATGCTATATATAATATTATTAAATTCTATATCTGCTGTGTCTGCACATTGAAGCTATTAAAAAAACGGGAATAGACGAGAGAGAAATGATGGAGATGGAGAACACGATGAAATTTTTTAGATTTCTTGTCTGTTTGTTCGGGATTCACGTAAAAACTACTGGGCCCATTTCGATGTGGTTTTCGCTGATCGACAGTAAATTCTTAGACTTTTATCCCGGGAATCTCGCGGAAATGTTTCTAGGAATGATTTCAAACGGTTAGAATAAAAAAAAAGAAATCCAATGCGATTTTTCACTGATCGATAGCAAATTTTATGTAATGAAATGTATTGTTACAGCCTTGCAGAAATTTGGGTAATAAATTACTATATATACCAAATAATAACTATTTGGGCAGGGTTTCCCCTTTATTGTTCAGCCTTTAGTGTGATTATTCACACCGCACAGTAAGCAAATGAACACCGTCTACAGGCCATACCGCCTTTTATACGAAAATGCTACCCTACAAAACAATAATATTGCATTATTGCTAAAAATAGCAATTACATCATAGTGTTGCCAGGATCATCATCATTATTATCTATGACGATTATTTATGTGATATTTATATACTCTATGGTTCTCATGACTGCTGTGATGGACATCGCGTAACAATTATGTTTTATACCGAAAGTCGGCAGCGGTTTGTAGGAGTTCGGTGTATAAAAATTAGCTTTATCCGAAACAGTTTTCACTAAAACGTTAGCTTACTTTCTTTTTAAAACCCCGTATCCCGGAAATCCCGCGAGAATTCCTAGTGAAGCGTGGTCAACTCGCGGGCATAACCTAGTTATAGACTAAGTTATTGTAGTTTCTAAAAAAAAATTTTTTTTCTTCCGTCTAAAATGTCATTGACTAAAGAGTCAAGTTTCGGGCTGATCGGAAGAAAGGCGTTTGGGAGACTGGATTCCACTCTTAGATGAGTTATAATTTTACCTATATTCACAGATAACGTGGTTAGATGGTAACCAAGCAGTTATCAAAAAACACGTGAAGAGTAAAGTCGAGCTGATGCCTGATGAACAGAGATACAAAACGAGGTGAGTGGATACGAGTTCCTTCAGCATATTGGCAAAAACGGAAACCTTGCGATATTAGCATGTCCGTCCATCCATTTGTACGTCAGTTATTGCTATAGAAGATTTCTGACTGGGACTATATATATTTCTATAGCTTTCGCAACTAATGATAACAATTATAAATAGGTTTTAATGGCTTTAAGGCGGAATTTGTTCTGATTTTTATTTCAACGTTTCGGCCACTTTTCCGTTAACTTTTTTTGAGATGCTAGCAAACAGTTAGAAGGCCCATGTAATGGAAATTGGTTACCGTCGCCTGTAGATGTTAGCAACACCAGGGGAGAAGCCAGTGCGTTCCCAGCGTGTAGGATGGGAGAGAAATAATCTAAAAAGCGTGGGATGAGATAACGGCGATCGCATAAATTTTTATCCGTAAAGGAATGGAGAAAGAATACAATTTCCTGTAGCCAGGCGGCCTATCATAAGAGGACACAAAACAACCCACAGTTAGGTCGTAGGGTATTTGCCCGTCTGGATGACTACAACTCATAGTCTAGAGTATACCGCCATAACAACTTTGAGTTGTAACCCGGCATTAGTGGCCAGGTTCCAGTCTCTCTTTAGAGAGCAGAAGCGCACTTATAGCACCTTTGGTGCTGCAAGTGTCCATAGGCGATGGTAACTGTTTTCCGTCAGGTAGGCCGACTGCCTGTCTGCTAAACTCGTGCAATAAAACAATTATAATTAGAAAGATCAGAAAGGAATAATGAGATAGAAGAGATGGTATAGTCTAATGGAATAGGAGAATAGGATAAAGGACGGAGAAGTGAGGAGCCCGTGGACTTCCCTATAGGTAAAGAGGGTGTCCTTTCTCATAGGACACTCTAAGTGCGAAGCCAAGCGTTAGAGCTACTCCCTGTGGCCTCCGTTTAGAGGTCATGTTGGGATCTGGCCATTCAGGAGTCTCGCGCTCCCCTCGGTCTCCACCTCCCAGGCCCGTAGGATATTGTCCAAAGCAATTCGTGCGTCAACAAAAAAGAGGGAGGAGTTTACCATCAGGACTCTCACTCCTAATATGAAACACGATTAGCTCTAAGGTAACCGTTTAACGCTGATATTCTCTCAAAGGTATCACACCTATCGAATCAGCCTTAAGGGCTGTATTTTTTTTTGCAACACCAAAGGTGCTACAAATGCGCTGCTGCTCTCTTAATTGAGACTGAAACCTGATCACTAATGCTGGAGCACAACTTAAGGTTGTTATGGCGGCATACTCTAGACCAGGGGTGGTAGCCAACCAGTCGGGCAAATATCCTACCACGTGGCTGAGACTTGTTTTGTCGCCTCTTACGACAGGCTGCCCGGCCGCAGGAAATTGTATTCTTTCTCTGTTCCTGCACGGATAAAATCCTGTATGGTAATGATTCTAGCATGGCTCTATCACCTCAATCACTTTCATTGTGCTTGGTCTGACACGCACTTGGTAAATATGTATCGATTTGTTCTTAACAACGTAGGTAGCTATTCTCAACTCCCCAAAGTAAACAAGACGTTTATTTTTCTAACTAAAACACTGTATTTCCATTCTTACAGAAACAAATAATAAATCATATATATTTCTTACAATGGGATGCTTTGAGAATATGATCCATTGTTATTCTTAAGCTGATTTTAGTGGAAAACCTCGAGTGGTTTTATGTTGGTTGTGTTTACATTTCTTTTGATTTGTCAAAATTTGCTTTTTGGATTTATGTTGCCGATTTATTATGGGATAGGTCGTTTAACTCTTATATATAGATGCTATTATTATTGCCGTGTTCGTATTTATTTTTTACTTTCTGGTATAACAATACCACAGAAGCGCTGAAACCTGTTTTTTATTTAAATTCAAAAGCTTTTTACTCAAACTAAAATTCTACTGAAGAATATTTTTTGGAAGGTCATAGATAGTTTCGTGCGTATTCGTTGATCGTGCGACGTTTAATCGTTGACCACGCGAGGTCCGGTGGATGACAACGCAGCGCCCACCCGTGGACGGTGTGGACAGTGCTTGTCAAGTTCCTGGTGGCTCTAATGAGCTCTCTCTTCTCTCTTTATTTTCACCATATTCAATGACACCCTATGACATATTATACTTACTAACTCTGTTGGCTCACCGACTCGAAGTGAAACTTGGCCTCCAAAACTGAAGCATGCCACTTCCCCCTCTCCTAAACAGTATGTTGACAATGGTAGACTTGAAGTATGGTCGAGTCAGCTTACAAACTATCTTTCCAGCGATATTGCTGAGGACGGCCAACCGGTCGCCGACAGACTTGTATGGTATTTTGACACTCCGATCCTCCTCCATCCGTTCTACGTGACCAAGCTAGCGGGGACGGTCAGCTTTATGTGTCCAATTATGTTAGGCTCGGTCACGCGGTAGTTACCCATTTCGGAGTTGGTTTTTAAAAATAAGTATATGTTGGGTGTCCTCTTATGGATAGAGTTAGAAATGAGGATATACGTAAGAGAACCAAGCGCGTGACATGGCTCGTGAAATTAGCAACTTGAAGTAGCAGTGGGCCGGTCACATTTGTCGCAGGACCGATAGTCGATGGAGCAGAGGAGACACGTCTCCTAGAGTGGAGACCGTGTCTCGGTAAACTTATAGTCAGACGCCGACATCAGTCCAGCCGATGGACTGATGTCTGAGGCGCTGATTGAGGAAGGCGGAGGACCGTGATAAGTGGCGCTGACTTAGGGAGGCCTACGTCCACCAGTGGACGGTGATTAGCTGACGATATACTATATCAGATTATTATATATATAATATATAGTTTATATCTTTATTTTATAGTAGTAATACAATTATGTGCATTCAGGTCAGTCTTGCGGTTGACCCCTGGCAAGATGCATCACAACCAGACAATAACCTGTCAAGCCCAGAACACCGCTGACAGGGCGCCTAGAATGGCCACTGTGCATATAGAGGTAAGACATACTAGGCTATAAATAAGTTTTAAATTTATTCTTTTCATTCTATTTTATTGTTTTAGTATTTATTAAAATAAACAAATTGACTCGAAAATTATTAAAAAAAAATACAGAAGATTATCGAACAGTAAACCAACAGAAGCAGAATTAATCCTAAAGTTGGTCTCAGTCTGAACAAATGCTAGTCAATTAAGGCCACCGCAGTTCTTCTGCCTGGGACCAGCTATTGAAGTCATCAAGGACTATACTAATTTAATTATATAATTAATAGACTAATTTAAAATATTTTTCCACCAGGTAAAATACCTTCCGAAGTTAAACGTAACCATCAAATCAGGCGCTGTAAACAATAAGATTCCTGAGGGTACAGAAGTAAGGATCAGGTGTTCAGTGGACGCCAACCCGTCTCCTCAGCTTTATAGGTGGTATTTGAACAACAATCCTGTTATTGGAGATTATACTGATGAAATGGTGAGTGCGATTCAATTATTTTACTACCTATAGCTTATTTTTTACTGCTCGAAGCAAGCAAGCTAAAGATGTATAACGTACGGATTGTTTATATAATATAGATTATATAATACAAACCTAATAATACATAGATTATTAAAAGATAAAAAAGAGTAGTGTCAGTAAATAAATATATGGAAGTAGTGTGTAAGAGGTGTTACCAATAGTACCACTGTCTTTAAAAAAAAGATAAATAAATAAAGTATATAAAGACAAATAAGAATATAGGAAAGTACAATAGAATAAATAAAAGATAAACTAGCAAATAAGATAAATATTAATAGAGTTAGATAAAAAGGTGATGTCAGGAGCCTTAAGGACAGACGAGCGTGCATGACAAGAGCTATGAATGTCAAAGAAGCAAGTAAGATGTGTAAGAATAAGCCTAAATGGCGCTCTGTTGTTCGTGCCTACCCCGCAAGGGACCTGGCGTGAAGTTATGTATGTATGTATGTATTAATAGAGTTATCTAATATTCCCCAAATTCACTCTTCTTTCTATATCAGCGGTGTACCTTCCATCCCTGCTAAAAGCACATCCGAGATATACAAACTCATTCACTTGTTCCAGCATAACATCATCGACCATTATCCTTGCATTCGTTCTGGTTGTTTCTCTTTCAAACACCATCACCTTTGTTTTCTTCGCATTCAAACGTAAGCCTCTCGCCTGACAATCATCTTTCATCATTGTGACTAGTGTTTGCAGTTGGGGAATAGTGTGAATGGAGCGTTAGGTAAACTTCTAGGCGCTAAGAACCTCAGCCAGAAGGCCCAGCTTGCCATACACAACGCGGTGCTGGTACCTACGCTCACGTATGGAAGCGAGAGTTGGGTATGGAATAGAGAGCACGAAAGTAGAGTAAACGCGGTCGAGATGCGAGCACTGCGCAAAATCTGCGGAGTGACGCTCGCGGACCGCGTTCGTAATACCGAAGTAAGAAAGAGAGTTGGTCTGAAAGAGAGTGTTGGGGTGAAGGTAAGGAAAGGAATGCTCCGGTGGTTCGGGCATGTGGAAAGAATGTATGATGAAAGAATGACTAAACAGATATACAATGCAAAAGTGGATGGATGCAGAAGTCGCGGAAGGCCACGACACACCTTCCATGATCAAATTGATCATGTACTAGCAGAAGGTGATGTCAGGAGCCTTAAGAACAGACGAGCGTGCATGACAAGAACTATGAATGTCAAAGAAGCAAGTGAGGTGTGTAAGAATAAGCCTAAATGGCGCTCTGTTGTTCGTGCCTACCCCGCAAGGGACCTGGCGTGAAGTAATGTATGTATGTATGTATCTAATATGAATAGTATATAGTATGACATAAAGTAAATAATAAATAAAGAAATAATATAAAACATGCTACAAATACCCTGACAAGCGTGTGCGTCAGGAGAAGGAGAATAATAAAAAAAGCAAGCAAGCTAGTTGCAGGGAGGCAGGCCGCCAAGATTTAGCCCGCTTAATCATAGAGGCTGTCAGTTGGAATGCTATAAATTATTAAGAATTGAGTTTTGGTTTGATAGCAGAGGACATGGTTGAGCGGGATAAGTAAGCCTTTGCCAGCCTAGCTCACTGCAACGTAGATTCCAGGCTCGATCTCTGGAATGGTAAGTTTACGGAAACAAATTTTCTCCGTTATTTACTATGGTCTCGGTGTCAGGTATCGGCCCCAGAGTAATCCGTTGCATATTAGCCATAACACTAGGGTAAAAAAAGATGGATGGATTGTGTGAAGGATGATATGATGATATGTGGTGTGACAGAAGATGTATGTCAGAGTAGAGGAATGTGGAAGGAAAAGACATATCGTGCCGACCCCAAGTAATTGGGATAGGAAGGAAAAGAGAGAGAACACAAGGGTAACTTGCTTAATTTGGGGATATACATTATGTGACAGTACTTCTCCGGGGTACTAGTGCCCCCCCCCCCCCAGCAAAATACCATAACAGTTACACTTTACAGTCATATTGCGCATCGTGTATAATTTTCAGTTGAATAGTACTGTATTAAGGGTATTTACATATTTGTACGTTTACTTTTGTTTAATGGTTTGTTTGGGTTCTATTTAAGACCTTCACTTCGTTTGGGCGGAAATTTCAATTTACACTTAGGGCCGTACTTATACTCGTTTCTTAAATTTAAAGAAACTGCTCAGCAGCTGATTAGTGAAAATCTTACCTTTAGAATAATTTATCTGTGCTCCTCTTAGGTAAACAACAGGTTATACACGTGTATAAGTGGAAAAAAAAGATATTAATTGATTAGGGTCTGATTCTTAAGGCCTTACTTATAATCGTTTGTTAAATTTAAAGAAACTGCTCAGCGATTGATTAACGAAAATCTTACCCATAACCTTCTCTTAAGGATAAGAGGTGGTGGTAAAGTAACTCATAAATAACTGTCGAAAATAACCAACGTCGAGAGGTAGTTTAAATGACTGCTAAGAGGCAAGATGGGAAGTTTTATTTGAAACAGCCTTTGATTATTTATTTAATTTAAAAGGCTAACTGACTAATACATATTAGTATAGTAAAAAAAAGTATATAAAAAAGAAATGCTGATAACAAGCCTCCACCTATTGGTAACAACACGTACAAGACGATTCCTATTGATAATATAGTTACTAAGTTTCTGGCTTCCAAAAATTCTTTAGCCAGTATTCCCTTGGCCGAATTTATACTAGTGCAGTATAAGTCTAGGTTCAATTTTACTACTATTTTGTTAAAACAGTTTGAGCTTCGTAGAATAAAGGCGTTTTGTCTATAGTTAGTGGTCACTAAAGGTGTATGAAGTATTAGGGGCTTAAGAGTCTCTTATTTAAGAGATGCCTAATCCTTTCTTAACGATATTATTATAACTAAGGCCCTTATATTTTATGACACTTACTTTTTTATTCTTAAATTTCGTTAATTTATTGAGCTGTTTTAAATCCTATTTGACATAACTGTCAGACACAAAGTTTGTGAAAAGGGTAATTTATCATTCCATTTTGAAATCCCAGACGAACTCTTTCAATATTATTGACATGATTATCACTAAATTACAGTTCGCATATTTGTTTGGCAACTTAGACATTGGAAATGATCTTCAAATGCAGGTTTTTTTAAAAGGTGTTGTAAAATTTCTTCCCGGTCGACAGTGTTGGTACCACCGCTGGTGTTATAAATGTTCATAGGCGACAGTGACTAATTTCCATCATGTCATCCATTAACCTGTTTATTCACCACGTATCAGTGTACATACAGCAGCTTCAAAGATTTTTTTTATCACACTAGAAGTAAGTAAGCTGTTTAGGCAAAAACTTCCTGGTTAGTTGACGTGTCAACTATTACAAGCTTACTGCTGTGATAATTTCATTACAACTACATATAATTTACATACTAATCATTTACACTGATGCGTGCATGTCGGCATCTCAACACTTGAGACGTTAACTCTTAGGCAGGGTAAATGTCGAGAGCACGACTGTCATGCCATGGTAAGATCCCGAATTTTGCCATTGGTTACGTTTCAAGTGAAATATAATGAGAAATTTAACTGAAAAATGTTTATTTTTCAATTTATCTATAAAAATATTTTCTTATTGTTTCCCACATTTTCCAACGAAAACTTTCAACACAATATTACAATATCCGTTGTTTATTCCGTGCAAGAAGGGAGAAAGAATACAATATCCTGCAGCCAGGCGGCCTGTCGTAAGAGGCGACAAAACAACTTTGAGTTGTGTTCCGGAATTTGTGGCCAGGTTCCAGACTCCCTCAAGAGAGCAGCAGCGCAATGTAACGCCTTTGGTGTTGCTAATATCCATAGGCGATGGTAACCGCTTACTAGGTGGGCCGTCTGCCTGTCTGCTGAACTCATGCCGTAAAAAATATACACCAGCAATAAGTAAAATCGGTTAAGTGTGTATCGTCTCTAACAACAGTAATACGCTTTCACGGTACAACTGTAAGCGTGCGCACTGTACAGTAAGTAACTGATGCATAAAGAATGAAGTGCGCTCACGTGAAAAATTCACAAGTTACTGCGCGTGGTGCAGTCATGAGGTCCGGTTCAATTGGGCTTACAGGATTAAAATTTTAATACATTAATACTGACGTGCATGTAAAAAGTTTGTTTTGGTATGACTGTTTTATTAAGTTTCCGTAGTCTTTTTACAAGCTTTTATTCAACTTGCAATGGATGTACCTATTTATGTATGCATGTAAGTTCGGGTGGAATCTTGCAAGTTAAATTTGACCAACTTTCCGGTTTCCGATTGAGTTGAAATATTGCACACATATTATTGTGCATATCGCGTGACAATGCAATAATATGGTACCATAGAGCTGGACTCCATCATCAGAATGGAGTCTGAAGGTGGCCATAAGAACTCCTGTACTAAACAAGATAGACCCGTCGTGTCTGGGCTCGTTTTATATCTCTTGGCTAGTACTCTGCTGCTACATGATATAAAGGATCTCAAAAGCTTGTATTTAAAACCTTTTTAAAACAGCTTATTGATAAATACAGTGTTAGCTCTATATAACGACACTGAAGGGACTGTGCCTTTTATGGCGTTATAGAGAGTTGTCGTTAAATGAAGAGAAATATGTTATTTTTGTCTGACGTCTTTTGCTGCACCAGTAATTTTTCTTGCGATATTGAGGCATCTTGGTGATAAAGGAAGTGCTAAGAAATTTCGGTATTTCGGAATTTCTTAGAAATTTGGGTATGCATGATGCCAATAGTCGACTTTATTACGGGCTAGGATAGTAAAGCGATAAAAGAACGTAAACAGCTGCGCAGTTTTTACTAATTTTGCCAACTTAAAAGGTACTTCTTATTACTTAATTGTTGTCGTTATTGAGAGTGGGTGTAATGCTATATAGACGATGTCAATGTAAGGAAGACAAGCTAAATCAACCGAATCCAAGTGATTTCGACGCTAAAGGGAGTTTGTCGTTAATTCGAGTAACGTTACATGGAGTTTACACAGTATCTACCCATTGTGAAACTTTCATGCTCACCTGTAATCTCTCGTGTATATTATGCCCACTTTCAGGGCAGTAAGGCAGCACGAGTATGCCATGTTCGAGATATCTCATGTTTACATACTCGCACCCATTTCCCTTGTCACTTAAATGAAAGAGAAAAATATTTATGTAGGACAAGATACAAAGAGATACAAGACAGTCATGACCACGTTCTACGGAATCCGACTAGTTACGTGGGGAACAAATGTCTAGTCATGCCCTTTCAAGCTAAACCCCAGAAATGCTGGCTTATCTTTGTGAATTATGCGTACCAATGGTCTTAATACAAGACAACGCGATGTGGGGAAGAAAAAGTAAGAAAGCGAATACTGCATGTTGAAGTGAACGCTCTGAACCTAACCGAGATTTAAGAGATAAAAGATAATAAACATAGCAATTAATTATGGAGTCCTAAAAGGCCCTTATTTTACAAGCGGCGTTGATCTTCTAGGAGTATCTTCAAGTGATGTAACGGCTGAATGACGCATTAATGTGTCAGTCTCTAAACTACTGGATATATTTGGATGACATTTCATAGGAAAAGGGGTCTACATGTCGTTAGACAATGTAATAAACTCGATCCATAGTAACTGAATGTTGAACTCAGCAAAACCAAAATTATTCGAAACTCTTTTGTTTTAGATTATCTTCAATGTAACAAGAAAGCACCATAAAGCTGTTGTTAGATGCGAAGTCAGCAATACGGTTGGAAAAAGCGAAAAGGATATTACACTTGAAGTGACTTGTAAGTAGAAATATCTCAAAACAACAAACAATTCTGTATTGCTAAAATTAAAGATGCCTGATAGTTCTTATAATTGTATAAAGTAACAAATGTATACATGAATGAGACCGAAACAAAAACATCTTTAGTTGCTAGAGTTTCAGATGCTGTCCACGTTTTTAATTTATAAAGATTAACTTAGTATTGTTTTTATATTTTAAAGCTAGATAGAGATGTATCATGGTGTTGATATAAATGATGATAATCTGCTAAATACTCATTTGTAAACCACATTTATATATATTCTGATCGTGTTTCTTTGTCTAGCCGATCTAATTAATTATGTATATTCAATTATAGATTATGATTTTCGCATAACAATTAATCACCCTAGAGCGCTGCTATGACATGTGTATTGGATAAAAGTCGAAGTGAGAAATCGTTCCTCGCTGCACCCGTTCGCTTTAATACCTGAACTGTGAAGAAACAAGCCGGGTAGCAGTTACAACTACTCTCAAATATTATGCACTCAGTAGTCCAATAATCTAATAAATTAAGTTACCTTATTTAAAGCTTAGTTTGTTGCGGTACCCCTCAGAGACTGGGACTTTAAGATTTATTGAAGCACTCATAGATCCGATGAGTGCTTGGAAAGCAAAAATACTAAATAAAATTTCTTAATTGTAGATCCACCTTCATTTAAAACGAGACCAAAAAATGTAGATGCTGACGAAGGCTCTACTGTGACCTTGAACTGTGATGTAGACGGGCAGCCTCCTCCAGAGATCAGATGGCTGTTCCATGAACCAGGGCGGATCGGGGTAAGTGAATACCATGTTGGGATTACAAACTGACTTTTGGTTATGATTAATACGAAGACGTAAAATTTAGCTCTTGGAAAAATTCCAAGCCAATGGCAAAAACAGAACTGTTGTTATATTATGTCATTATGATGACCATCCATTCTTAACCTTTACATCGAATTGCCTGATATAAGAAACTCGCACACGAGCATGACTAGGTGGTCTACGATTCCATATACTTGAATTACGAACACTCTACCCCAGCAGTGTGATATTATGCAGTAGTTCCTTTGTCCTCAAAGATGCTGATGGAAGAATGTCAATGACCCAATAAAAAATTAAAGACTGTTTTCTTACCATTTTGCTTTAATGTTAATATTGACAGCGTTATGTGAGCGTGAAATTATTCCAGCAGGTCAAGGGAAAGGCAGCCAATTTGAAGGTCTTAGTGAAGAGTGAGACTGCTGGACGGTATCTTTGCAAGGCCACAGTGGAAGGATACCCTGAGATCGAAAGTGAAGCTATCGTATTTATTAAAGGTACACCATTAACTAAATAAAAAATAATTCGTCCTTTGCAACCATGGTCATTTCTACAAGTTGTAATAATTTATCTGATGTTTTAACCTACTTTACAAAAGGAGAAAGAGGGTGGTCAATTTGGTACGTTAATATTTTTTTCATGTAGTATGTTCTGCGATAACTTGTTTGTTTCTGGACCGTATTTAATCATTCTTTTCGCGTTTGGTACACTTGTAGGTTCAGGATAGTTTCATTTCATTGTTATTGGATACCATATACGTAACTTAAATGTGAAAAATAAAATAAAACTAGCAAAAAGAAACAAAATTCAATAGTAATTCAAAAGCATAAAATAAACGTTTTCTGCATTGACTTTATAGTGATCAGATGTGGCTTAATTATGCAGACATAAATTAATGATCTACGAACACCAATTTTTTTCCCAGGTCCACCAAAGATTTTATCAAATAGAACGCAGTTGGGCTCGGAAGGTGAAAGTGTCAGGGTAGAATGTGCTGCGTTATCAGTACCGAAGCCTGATGATATACGGTGGTATTTCGAAGGTCGGGAGATCAGCGCGATCCATGACCCTGTAAGTACACTTAATTACTTGATCGAGTACTGTTAAAATTGACAATATCTATGTCTATAGTTAAACTAGTAAATTAATTCTAAGCATTACTGTCCCAAAATTTACCAACCGATTCCATATTTTTATAATGTTAAAAATTCAAGCAAGTGTAGTATATATTACGTGGATCAATAAGTCCCGGGACTAACTAAGAAAAACACATTTTTTTTGGCAAAATTACACTTTATTCATCAACATAGTCTCCTTCAACAGCGACACATTCAGTCCAGCGCTTCTCTAACATTTCAATACCTTTCTTGTAGAACAATTCATCTTTGGCCTCAAAATAAGCATTCGTTTCGGCGATGACTTCTTCGTTGGAATCTCTTTCCTTAGAGCATTTTTTTGAGATCTGCAAACAGATTAGTAGCTGGGGGCCAGATCCGGTGAACATAATGGGTGCGGAAGCAATTCAAAGCCTAATTCTTAGCTCCAAACAGCGCTCGGAATCAACGACACGTTGTCGTTCTTGATCCGCGCTGAGCAAACGCGGCACCCACTTTGACAACACCTTCCTCATAGACAAATATTCATGCACAATAGCGCACACACTGCCGTATGATATCTTTAAAACGTCAGCTATCTCATGCAATTTTAATTTACGGTTTTCAAAAACGATTTGGCGGAGTTTTTTGATGGTTTCCGGTTGAACCACCTCATTTGGCTGGCCGGAACGTTCAGCATCTTCAGTGTCTGTACGACCACGTATAAACTCAGCATACCACCGACAAATGGTTGATTTGATGGAGTAGAGTCCCTGTAACACTTTTCAAGCCATTGCTGAGCTTGCAGTGTTTTTCATCAAAAAGCAATGTTAAATCAACACACGAAATTTTTTCGAACCCATTGTTTTGGGAATATCAAGACTAGCGTCACTTTAATCACTCTAACTCGTGGACTAAACACCAGAATGTCATGAAATTTTGACAGATATCTTTTGAAGGTTGGTACTCATGAAAAATCATACGGAACTTTTGTTGGCAACGCCATCCATGTGTCAGTCCCGGGACTTATTGTTCCACGTGTTACTAATGGCTCAGTAATCTTATGGTATTATTTTAAACTAGTGAAAACCCTATAAATACATATGTATGAACTCTTTAAATAACGACTTCAATACGGTAAGTGAAAATATTTGGAATACTTACATGTATTTTCTAGCTATTCTAATAAGACTTTTATAACTTTTGTTATTGTTCTACAAAATACAGAATCTATTGGTTTGCTGGATCTTGTAATAAAATTGGATACTCTTTCAGGATTACGCAACTTTACTGGAGAGTTTGCCGGATGGTACAGTAAAGTCAATATTGGTTATCAGGGCAAGCCAATCGAAGCATTATGGATTATATAACTGCAGTGTTACCAACGACTATGGTAATGCAAACGCAGGGATTATTCTGAAACCTTTGAGTAAGTAGAGTATTTATAAACAGATCTGTAATATGAAATGTATGTATGTATATGAAAAAAAAATTATACGTGTTTTATACGTGTATATTTGAAAAAAAATACATATTATAGACTAGATAATACTAGACTAACTATAAGAACTCAATGAAGAACATAAAACATTTTAATGTGGAATTTTGTATGTGTTCGTGATTAGTGTGAAAGTTATTGGTAGATTTCTATGCAGTGTTTATTCATTTCCCGGCTTAGAAGATGTGGTAATTTTAATTCCAGGAACGCTGGGGGAATTTTCTCGGAAAAGGTTTTAAGTACTAAGTGTGATTGAATATAAGGTTTTACTCATTAAGTGCTATAATTGTTCCAAGAAATGGTTAACAAAGACGGAATCCGTAGATGTCACATCTATAAAATTAAAAACCATCAAAGCTTCTTGGGCAATAGAATAATCAATGCAGAAATACTTAATAAACTTTAGTTTTCTTTCGCAGAAACTCTACCCCTCTTCATACTATTAATCGGAGTAACATCAGGCATCAGTATATTCTCGGCGTTCGTAATTCTTCTGGTGATATGTCATAGAAGAAGGAGAAAGAAGAGCCAACAGATGAACGAAAAACCAGATGTTACTGTTACCACAGGAGATATGTTCAAAGATAGTGATAGGAGTTCGAATATTAGCGATTTAAAGTTGCAGTTACCACAGAGCGATGGTAGTTATGAACTGGTATGTTCTTTCTTCTTCAATCTTTGTATGTATATAAAGTTATTGTTCTGCCTGACCTGACTTATTATCTCAATTATCTATAAAATATTGCTAAACAGGATACATAATATTAGTTTTAATTTGACTGGTAAACTTTTGGAGAAAAGCACGAGGAAGAAATTAGGGGTGGGGTTTACTTAACCTACATATATATACTTATTAATTTAAAAAACCATCAAAAAGGTAAACTTAATGAACATTAAAAAAAAAGTACTTTGTTGGAATTACATCTGATTTAGGGTGGTCTTAGCTAATTTTTGATCATTATGGAATTGATTATAATAAGTTTTCGGGACACTAATTTTCAACGCTTTTCATCCAACAGACTGGTAAACAGTCAAGAGAAAATGAAAGTCGTTGTGCCACAGCGTCAAAAAACCAAGCTGACTTTCAAATTTATAATGGTTCTTTTTTTAGGAATACACCAATTCTGATCGCTCTGATAGCAAGTTGCAAGCTGGTCTTCCTCTGGCAGGCCCAGTGCCTCTTCCTACAATACGTCATGATGAGTTCAGCTATAATAACGATTACTCCGATCCAGCATACAGTGATCCTTATTTTAAGGTAAGAAAATCATAGTGTAAGGAAACGAGGATCGGCGGTTCTACGGTAATATGTATTTAAAATACTGATTTAAGTACGTAATTTGTAATCAACTTAGGGTAATACACAATAATAGGAAAGACAAAAGGGACAAAGGGACACAGGAACATAGTAAAAGAGATATCACATATCAAAACTTCATCAAGTCGAGTTGAACTACTGATTACACAATTTTATTTCTGATTTCATTACCTTTATATTATTATTATTTTGAGTTTTCTTTTAGCTTTGACCATAATTGTTTATGTTATTTAACTATTATTTTATTTTTTAATGACATAAATTCAAGACTTCTTTCGTTTCGATAAAACTCATCCTAACTGTTGCTATAAAACAAAGTATTGTTTCAGACACCTTCAGGGTTTGTGTATGACTACCCCCAAGGGTACGTACCTCCTCCGCATTTGAGAGTACAGTCCCCAACTTTGGAAGTGCCTCCGGGTAATAGGTAAGTCTTATCATAATATTACAAACATTATAAAGAATATTCTTGAAAAATACATGTTTGTTATTACTAGAGTAGAACAGACAGGATAATAAATCAGCTGATGGAAAGTGATTACCTACGGTCAATTGAAATACCGAAGAAGATTTTTGTGGCTGTATACTGTAGATTAGGAATGGTAGCCATCCAGATGAGAAAATGCCCGATCAGCTAGCTGTGGGTTGTTAAGACGCCTCTTACGACAAACCGCTTGGCCGCAGAAGTTAGTGTTCTTTCCCCGTCCATACACGGATCTTATGAAGATAATAAATCAATTATTAAATATTTGACCATTGACGTTTTAACCTGTTGCAGTTCACTGCTAGCCATAGGTCCTTCTAAGTATCCGTCTCGTATTCCGGTCTTTTACCTTCTTCTTTCAAGTTATACTGGTAATGTTACAAAGGCCTCCAGTCTATTAAGACGGAGAGTATCCTACATTACGTTAAAAAAGCACGTTGTTGCCACTACAGCACTCAACTGTTCCATCGGCGATTGGTCCTGCGACAGATGTGACTGGCTCACTGACACTTAAACATGCAATTTAGCCAAGCTATTTTGGTTACCCTGATTCTTTTAGAGAAATCCCTAAAAGATAATTAGCCTTTGTTATGAATTATGTCAACACAAGAAACACCTAATATAGCTCGCTCCATAGTCTTCCAAACAACTTTAAGTTAGTGAATCAGTGTCATTCTCAATGTCCATGTAATACTTAGGTCTTAAACCGTAATCTTACTTAATTAGAACCGTTCCATCAGGTCACTCCAAGGTTCCCTGACTCGCAGCATCGACACAGCATCGACGTTGCCTCTGTCAGCCGGAACTGGGTCACAGAACAATTCCTTACAACGAACGAACAAGTCCGAAGAGACTGATGCGATCAACAATCTTGGACTGCCTGTTAGCAGTGATGGTAAGTTTGCATGCTAATGTATACCAGTATAAAGTACTACAATGCGATTTATTTCAATAGTAATAATGTGTATTTCCTAATCAGCAGGTCCGCAAACAGCGATATACGCCCAACCACACCTTAAAGGGCAGCCCGGCGTAGACCTGAGGTACGCCGCAACTTACGGCAATCCTTATTTGAGGAACAGCTCAGTTGGTAAGTATCAAATTACTATGAGTCATCACTTAACAATAACTATAATACATTGTCTGTGGCGTTCAACTGATCGCTAAGCCCAGACTCTCTTTACTCCTGGATCCTCAACCATTTTTTGTACGTGGTCAAGCTAGGTTAAAACCACCTTGCTCTCACCTGTAATATTGAGCTATGCTTGGGTCTTAGTTTTACTACTATTCTACAAGTAGTTCATTCCAAAAATACAGAGCTTATACTGAAAACTATTGTACAACTGGGTATATGTTAAGGTCATTACTTCTCAAATCACGGTTTAAGCGGTTGAGTGGGCTACGCCTTTGACGGATTTACGTACTGGAACGCAGAAAAGTCAGGTTCGATTCCTGGAATGATATTTTTTTTTTAATACTTTCCGTTGTTTACCATGATCTAGATGTCTGGTATCGGCAGAAAACCCAGAATGATCCGTTGTATATTACTCATCACACAATTGTTTATCTTCGGTATACACTATGTGTGTTTGTCGGCCAAAGTCCACTCGTGTTGAAACGAGATCGATAATCACATATTAATTTTTGTCTAACAGGCTATGGTCCTCAAGTGCATTCATCAAAGCCCTCGGCTACACCCGCACCGCCCCCATACTCGGCGGTTAGAAACTCAGTTGTGATACCGTCAGGTTAGTTCGGTGTACGCTTCAGTAAGTTAGGTAGGTACATGTGATGTAAATATTGTTTTAAACTCATTCCTAGCTCACATAGAGCCACGTACATATAGTACCTGCAAAACTTAAATGCGTGTTTGAAGTTCATACACGTTACTGCGCGGAACACAGTTATAAGTATCACAAACAGAGCAGAGAAGGGAAAGTGTTGCGCTCTTGCTCGGCCGCTATATGGAATCGCATGTTGTTTCTTTTGTACACATCGTAACATATAATAAACGTTGTTATTTCACTTGACGTGTCCAAATTCACGGAAAGAACTTCACTTGAAGTGCATTTAAGTTTTGCGCGTACTGTACGTAGATATATCCTTATATGGCCGGTTCCTATATCTTACAGCCTTTCATTTTTTTTACTATCAGTTAAAATTTGCCATAAACTCCATAGAAGTAATGTCAAAATTCATACAGCGATATGAGCAAATTAATGAATAAAAGTTAAAGGAACAGGCCATATCACAACTTCATTTAGTTCTGTTTGTTCTTGATTACACTGTGACTGGTGGTAAGGTATTTGCTCGTCTAGATGGATATCACTTCTGGTCTAGAGTATTCCGCCATAACAATCTTGAGCTGTATTCCGGTCTTACTGGCCAGCTTCCACTCTCCCTTATTTTTTTTAGTTAGACGTGTTGCTGGGGTTTTCTTGCCGTTTCTTCTCCTTTGAACAGTGATAATACATTGCAAGCGGTATACATAGATTAGGAAATAGATTTAAATTATGTCTTACATGACCTATAAAAACTTTTGATTTTAATTTGAAATGGTCCCACTGTCATTTATCGAGAATGTTCCCAAAATGATAGCGGCGTTGCCACGTTGTATAGCCCGGTTAATCTTTGAGCTAAATAGACACTAACGTTTTGGTCGCTGAGAAATCTACTAAACGTTTGGAAAGGATAGATTTTATAAAAAAATGATGTATATATGTTTGTTACTCTTTCACGCAATAACTACTTTCGTCATATAATATCCAGTTTCTTTTACATTCTGATAATTACATACTATTGAATACAATGTAAGAAAACTTAACTTATTTGTATTGTATTCTACCCATAGTCCCTCAAGACTATAAGTAGAATACTGAGCCCAGATCACCGTCTTCTATGGGTAAGGTGCCCAGAAGGCTGGCTACGTTTCCTCGCTGGATTGCCATACTGATCCGTTGACCAAGGTAGGCACCAGCCCTCTGATCACCTGAAGAGTCGATGAGTCGTTTTGATAAATTTTGGTAGAGGCTCATGGCCTCAGGACCCCACGGTCCAAGCGTCTCGACAGCAAACGGCACAAACATATAACTCTCACTGAGGGTTGCATATTTCCGCCGTTTGAGCGATTCCGCTGTTTCCGCCGCCGAACCGGCCGATCTAGAAGTGTTTGGTAAATGGGATGCGGCCAACGTGTCTACGCAAGTCGCATCCCATACCAAAGGCTTGCCACGCTGCCAGGGAATTAGAGTCATTCCGTCAGGCCGCCTGCCATCATCACGTGCAATACCGTTCGGCTCCAATAGAGCCGGCACGTTAGCGGTGGCAAGCGCCCTCCGTAAGACATCATTCAGGGCGGCGTGGCGTGACCATCTGCCGGCACTGCGGCGGCAAGAAAGACCGTGGTATCCCGGGTCGATTACCTCTATACCACAGACACATGTGTGTGGTGCACATATGCGAGAACCTAAGCGCAGGTTTATAGCCAAAGAAAAGGAAGTATTATCCAATAATGTACCTATGTTTGGGGAGGGGATAGCTTGGAGCCAAAAACCAGACTCTTTGCGAGAAACGGCAAGGATGCGGGCACGTCCTGTAGAGTTAGTTGAATTTAGAAGTTCTGTGTTTAATCCTCTACATATAGGTTCATCCCAGCATCGTTGCGAATTCATGATCGTGGGAATGTCTTCACTAGGGCAGACCATTTTCCAGGCGTTTAGTGCTTCATTTAAAAAGGATGTATTGACATTATCCCAGTGTTGCATAATTTTTTAAAATAATGAGCCAGTGCTGTAGGCGGATGAAAGAAAAGCCGGTAGAGCAACGCTAGAGATTTTGCGGATGCCTAAACCTCCAAACCTAATGGGTAGGGAAGCTTGGATCCAGTTGTTGTCTGAGAGTTCTGAATTTAAAATTTTACTAAGCACATCTTTAATGCGATTATCTAGTGGTTTTATAAGATTAGAAAATTTCCAAAGCGGGGCGCATCGTAAAACATATGTTAATTTTGGTACAAACAGACAATGTCGTATAATGTGATATGCAATTTGAGAGTGAATATCGAAAAGTTTAGAGTATGACAGATCAAACGCGGCTGATTGCTCAGACAGATAATTTGGAATGGCCTCATCTAGAATAGGGGCTCCAAGCAAGCGAAGAGAATCCTTCTCCAGGACCTTAATACCGGGTGCGACGACATTGAACATATTGCTAATATTGTCGCTTTCGTTTTTAGACAGGCTATCGGACAAGAAAATTTCGCATTTTGAGAAATTTAACTCTAATCCTATTGAATTAAATTTTGATATCAGGATAAGTAGGTCTTGGAGTACAGTTTCTGCGTCGCCGCCTAGAGTCCCATCGTCTAGATACCACACATTGAATTTAGATTTGAGGGATTCGATGACCGGATGGATCGCCAAGCTGAAGATGGCCGGACCTAGCGGGTCGCCCTGTTGACAGCCCACAGATGATAGAATAATGTTGTTTTTATACATAAGATTTGTGGGTTTTGAATAGCTTTCATGAAGGTAATTTGATATTTCTGGAATATTAGATGTTACTTCGTGTAACATGACGGACCTGTCGACAGAGTTAAAGGCATTCTTTACATCTACTTTTGAAATAACTTCTCCGCATTTATTATTTATGAATGACCGCAAAGAATGCACGGCTGCTTCACAGCCTCCTTTAGAGCCGAAACCTAATTGTAAGGGTTGGAATTTGTTTTTTAATTTTGTGGATATATGGCGGCAACAGACCTTCGAGGCGATTCGTCGTAACGAGTTGCCTACGGCGATCGGTCTAATACCGCCATCTTTCTTTTTTAGAGCTATTAAATTTGCGCCGTATAGAACTTCCCTGATTCCGTCGGGAACCTTTCCTGCAAGCATCAGGTTTATAATTTGGGTAATGTGTTTTAGAAGAGTTTGGCCAATGTTGCCTGTACAACCGCTAATAAGGTCTTTCAAATGTTGTGGAGAAAGGCCGTCTATTCCAGCAGCAGAGCCAGTTTTAAATGACATTATTGCTGAATAGACGTCTTTAGTTGATGCTTGTAGGAACTCTGTTTGTGAAGAGGGAGGATCTGGCGGAGAAGTCGGTGAAGTAGTTGGAATAGGATGCTTGTCTTTTAGTGCCGAGAGTGTGTCTGCTGAGTCTGGTGCTAGGCTATCGTTAGAAAAAAGTAAGCAGGCTGCCCCTTTCAGGTCTCCCTCGCTTACTTTATTTTCAATCTTTTTTGATAGATTTACTGAGAATTTATTGCCTAAGATATGGGACGTATCTAAATTTTCAATTGTTGGACGGCAGCAGTTCTGTTTGATAGTTTTAGTTAAAGAATTGTTTTTATCAAGGCCGGTCGAATGGAAAACTCGGAACGAGAAAAATAGGTAGCTTTCCCAATTTGTGGGAGAATTTTCAGCTAAAATTTTTGCCAATATTTTTGTGAGATTTTCTGCTACCGTGATGCGTGCCCCCCGGGGGATACGCCGAATTAATGGAGTATTATTTTTTAAGCAGGCCAAACGTTTCCATAAGGCGGTAAAACTAGTCTGAGGATTGGAGGCCGAATCTGTTAATGTGCTGGGGCACGCAGAACAATTTGTTTGGGTATTTTGGTGGTGAATTTTTGAAATATGGATATTTAGACCCCTGCTCCCCTTAAAGAAACGCGGGGTAGGGCAATGAGGGCATTGAGAAAGTGAGGTAGAAGTATTATGGGCACTGGAGCATGTTTGCGGCATAGGTTTCACGTGGTATGTGCACCGTCTAAATATATTCCGAATAAAAAATAAACCGGGAGATTTGGTGACCTAAACTCAAAGACAGTGATTTTATATAACACTAATTTTAAAAAATAAATAAATAAATACTAGGAGGACGTTGTGGAGCAGGCCTGGAGACGGGGATCGTACCTCTAGGGGCACGTCTTCATACCGGTCGATGCTCGACGCAGCGTAGCCGGTGGTTTGGTATGGACTGAAAAGGAAAAATAATAATATAAATAATGATTGTATTTAGAAGATATGAAGCGCCTGTAGATCTTGACGCGGAGGCTGTCTGTCAGGCGGGTGAGTTTGATGCTCGGTGCGTGCAGCGGCCGATGCGTCGAACCCCGGATGAGTCTGAGAACAAAGACACTGATGAGTTGAGGATTCGTGAAGTAGATGAAGGGGGATACTGTTCCTATCTGCGACAGCGAATGGCTGTCGTAAAATATAAATTTAGACTAAATAAAATTAAATAAAATAGGGGACAAGAAAAATATACGTCAAGTCACTTTGACTGACGTGACGTTTTTTTTTTTAATACTAATACCATAACTACTTAATGGAATTTTATGAAACTTTACAACAATATAGCTTACACATCTATTTTACTATTTTTATTTGCAATAATAATTTCTATTCAAAAATAGTGTGTGATTCTTGTATAGAAATTATTATTACAAATAAAAATAGTAAAACATTGGTCCTTCGAGCCGGATTGTGATTTTGATAAAATATCATTGATTACGAGACAACATCAGAATAACACATAGGCTATTATAATTTATAAAGATATAGTGTGAATTATCCAAAATATACCTAACGATTTTCCCTCACCAAGCGGGTGAAACCGCCGGGCGCAGCTAGTGTTCTATAATAATAGAATAGCTAACTCAATGCAGTTTACAATAAAAATCTGCAAGAATACTTTAGATAGATAGATAACACTTTATTGCTCACCAAAATAAACAAATACAGAAACTAAATGCTAATTACAACACTTCTTGGCAAAACAACAGGCGGCCTTATCGCTAAAAGCGATCTCTTCCAGGCAACCTAACTTAAAATAAATTGTTAACTAATTTGGCGATGTAGGTGGAGCAGAAAAAAGATAGGACTGTACAATTTAAATATACCTACTTAGACTAATTTATAAATTGAATACATACATAATATATAATAGTAATATATATACTTATATACAAAAAATGATCTAAATAAATTTATTTCTTAACATTATATATCACAAGTTTTTATATTAACATATATTACAATAGATAAATAAGTAAATGTTTTTTTACACATAATTATTTAAAAATAGATAGTACTTTCAAAGGCAGTTCCGAAATGTAGGTAATGTTTTGGCTTCTCTGGCAGTAAGAGGCAACGCATTCTATAGCTTGACAGCCTGCACTGTAAAAGAGTTATCATAAAAGAATGGAGTGTGTACAGGTGTCAGGAGTCTGCGATAAGTATACTTATATATGTATACTTATATTAGGTTTTAATTATTTTATTCAATTACATACTATTGAATACAATGTAAGAAAACTTAACTTATTTGTATTGTATTCTACCCATAGTCCCTCAAGACTATAAGTAGAATACTGAGCCCAGATCACCGTCTTCTATGGGTAAGGTGCCCAGAAGGCTGGCTACGTTTCCTCGCTGGATCGCCATACTGATCCATTGGCCGAGGTAGGCACCAGCCCTCTGATCACCTTTGTATACTTTGTTTTAATATAAACTGCTTTTGCCCTTAAAATTTAATCAAAGAAACAGCCAAGTCAAACATAAACTTGAGGTAATAATTTAGAATCGGCAAAGTGTTTGTGTTTAGAAGTTACTTGAAATTCGATCCACTCTGCCCGCAACGGAGTTGAAACTCGCATAAATCTAATTGCATTCATAGAACAGCCTCAAACAGTTGAATAATTTATCGGTTTCAACCGTAAAGTACCGGTTGTTTAAACCGGTTATTGATTTATTACCTGATTTCGGTAGACCGTTTCGGCGCTGAACTTGCAAGATTTATTTTTGCATTCAAAAGTTAGTGGCTAAGATTTCGTGGAATTGTTGACTTTGTTGTTACGGAAATACTTTTACATTTATCTGAAATTTTATTTGGCTATAATAATAGTCCGTAAAATCTACTATCTATACATATACTAAACTTGTAGAGGTCAAATTTCTGTACAATAAATTTTTTTGCTAAAAACCTAGTCAGGGGGGTTTAAGAAGTGAAATAGAACTAACTTAATTTTTTTCAAATTTTTTATAACGAGTATGTATGATTTTTAAAACAATATTCTTTATAGATAGATAACACTTTATTGCACACCATAATATATAATTACAGAAACAGACCATATTTACAATATTTTCTAGGCAATACAATAGGCGGCCTTATCGCTCAAAGTGATCTCTTCCAGGCAACCTAAATGAGAAAAATTTGAATCAGGCGAAATAGGTGGTGCAGAAAAATGGCAATAGAAACATAAATATTCATAACTAATATAACACACACACACACATATATATATATACAATAATACACAAGTTATTAGAATAAAAGTATTAGCATGATTGTATTCTGTTAATCAGACAGCTATTTGTGGACAAATAGTGTTTTCTGAGCAAATTTCTAAATATTGGTAAAGATTTGGCCTATCGGACAGTAAGAGGCAGCATATTCCAAAGTTTGACCGTAAAAGAATTATCATAATAGGATGAAGTGTGTGCAGGCGTCATAAGTTTTCGGTACGTATCATGGCGCAAATTGTGGGCAGTGGAAAGGCGAAGGAATTTAAAACATTCCTTAAGGTACTGGGGACTATTAGGAGTAAATAATATGTTATAAAGGAGAGTGAGAATGTGAGTATTCCGGCGAAAATGAATAGGAAGCCACTTGAGTCTTTTACGATGTTCGAAAACATGGTCATATTTTCGCAATCCAAATATGAACCTGATACAAAAATTCTGAAGGCGCTCAAGCTTGTTCAGCTGTTCTATCTTTATCATAGCTTAATTTGAAAGAAAAAAAAACACTTTTAAATTGAAACCCCTAGTGGTACTTTTTTATCTTTTAACTAGGATATGCCCGCGCTTGACTTGAAATTCCCGCAGGTTTTCCGGGACACGACATTTAAAAAAGAATGTAAACAATTTCTGTTAAAACTGTGTCGGAATAAGCTACTTTTTATGTACCCGACCTACTACAAACCGCTCCCGGGAAAATGCCCGAGAAGTTCCCGGGATAAAAAGTAGCGCAGATTCTAAGACTAAGAATTTACTGGCGACAAAACCGCATCGAAATCGGCCGAGTAGTATTCGTCAATCCCGAACAAACACAAGAACCGACAAATAGACAAGAGATCTAAAAAAATGCATCGTGTTATAATCTATTCCGGTTTTTTTAATGGCTTCAATGTACAGACACGGCCGGCATGTTTAGAATTGTATAATATTATAATAGATTACGGATGCCTCAAAAAGGTACAAAGATATTGGATTTTTAATTTTGTTTTTCAATGTAACTTATTATCAAGGATATTAAAAAAATATATATATATTATTAAGAAAAATTGGCCATTAGAGATTTAATCTAAAAAACAATTTAGTTTATACAAAGCCTTGGTCGTATTCTAAATAGATATTTTAGGATGCGGCCCCTCCGCATGCAAGGAGCGGGTAAAAGTTAAGAAGGCTAGATTTAGGACATATCAAATTAATAACATTTCACAAAAGAAACGTTTATCAATATGAATCCATACTAATCAATATTTGTATTCTCATATGTATATATACATATGTATGTATAAAAAAAGTCGTGGTAGCGTAATGGTTAACGCACGCGCCCCTAAATCGAAGGGCGCGGGTTCGATCCTGACCGGAACGCATACACCTCTTAGTCAGTTTTCTGATCTAATGAGCATATTGTTACAATTACCACGTGCTAACAATGGTGAAGGAAAACATCGTGATGCAACCTGCACATCGAGATAACCGATGTGTCAAACCTGCCAAGCCACCTTGGACAAGCGTGGAGGGTATACTGTCTGTTTCCCCTATAATGGGGCCTCCGAGCCCAGCAGTGGGACATTTATGGGCTGTTTTTTTAGTTTTTTTTATGTATATATATATATATGTATGTATGTATATGTGTTATATACATATGTATATATATTTATTTATTTTGTATTTGTACTTATATGTCCTATGTTTATTTATTATTCATCATTATTTATTAACTGCACCATTGTCAATATTACAAATCAATTAGTCCTTTCCAAGGGTGGCCTGGAGATCGCTTCTTAGCGATAAGGCCGCTCGTTGTAACATGTATTATCTTTTTCTACTTTTATTTGTTTATGCTTTGGTTCTCACAATAAAGAATTATCTATCGATATATCATATTTCCATATTAATTCTTACTAATGTATACATGTAAAAAAGTATAATCGTATTATAGCGGTACCCAATATAATTGTCCCCAGGCGCGGTGCACGCTGTAATTGCACAGATACGCTTTACTCTGTTTGCATATAACGGTTTTAAGAGTACACAGACAAATATTTTTGATTGAAATTTGGCATGGAGGTAGGCTGTATTCTGGGAAAATATATGGAATACATTTTATTACACTAACAATTATAAAAGAAGTGAGATAAAAGATGTAAATTTGTGTGGAAAATCTATGATTCCTTTAAATATGATTAAATAATATTAAAACTTTTGAAATGATACATGCGTGTTTACCTCGTTTAGAAACTAAAAAAAATATAGTGATGTCTAATGATACCTTTATTATTCACTTGATTCCTTTTATATCTGTAGAAATTTGTCATTTCTTGTATGGCGCTTGTGTCAAATTTTAATCTATAGCAACATATATGACCCAACCATAGGTCGGCAGTAGCAGCGAGTATAACTAAGATTACCTTTGACTACTTTTGACTGTTTTTAAGTAGTATATTGAAATTTTGACAACTAGGTATTCAATAACAAGTCAATGGGTCACTAAGACATTCACGTTTAAAGTTCTAAAAAGTGTACCCCTTACTGCAGTTTTTAACTTACTTGGTTCAACAATATACGTTAATTTGTTTTTGAGATAAGGGGTATTTTCAATCGTTTTTGTCCTAATTATAGAAGCAATAATGTTCTTCATCCTTACGAAATCCGTTACTGTTTGTGTAATAATACTCGCTCGATTTATACATACTCAATAATTACAAGGCACAAGTAATAATTAAAAAAATAATATTATTTTATAATTGTAACTTTTTCATTTGTATATATCTAAACATAACAAAACTACATTTTAATAGTTTTAAATACGGTATTTTATTTGATATTTTCTCTGGCGTTTTGGCCACTTTTTCGTAGCTGTGATCACGGGATACTAAGATGTCAAGTGTAATAAGATGTTATCAAAAACCGCGCATAAAGCTGTTAAGTTTAGTTTTATTATGTGTACTATTCTCGAAAACTTAAAAAAACACTATATCATGAACTGCTCGAAATTAGTATTAATAAATTACCTCAAAAATCATCTAGCATATTTATAATATGTCAACCAGTCCGCTCCAAGTCATCCGCTTGTGTTTACCCGCTTGCAGCTTGACAGACGCTCTAAGTAGCTGATCTCGATATCACTCAGTCTAATTGGTGTCATTTTTCACAGGTAATGGCGGCCAACCTTCTCATGCCACCCACGTGTGACTTTGCGATGAAATTTTCGTAATAATGGATGCTTTACTAAAGTAAAATCTTCACGAAAGTGTGTAGTGTAATTTTTGTGATTTACGCGATATAATTATGCTAATGACGGTTCACTTGTGACATGTAAATTCTGTAAGTAATTTAATTTTTTCAGAGTGGTTCGTGAAATTGCCTAAATATCAAGACTCATAAACCGCTTTCTTACATTAAATTAAATTTATAATATTTTTATTAAATTATAAATTTTGTTCAAGTATTAATGGAGTTCGCTATCTTGCTCGCGCATCACCACATTTATAAAGATATAAATTGATAGAATTTACTTACGACAAATCTGTATTATACAAATCTTAAAAATAATATTACGAAAGTTTTACAAAAAAATCTAATACAATTAAAATACAATACAATTTTAAAAAAATGTGTGCGTCTCGGGACGACCTATACAAGTGTCAACTTAAAGTAATCTAAGTTAAACTATTTAAATTGTTTAACTTGAGAAAAGCTTAGGTCATTACTTAAATTTTATTTAAATAGCGCGCGGGTTAGAGTGAGAGGAGCCTACCTACCGCTGCCGTATGCGTGAGAGAAAGGGAAGCCAAACAAACCGGCGCCGTAACGCGTTACGTAACGAAGCGGTTTACCGTCCCATTCTTATATATAGAAATGTATATTAAATCAACATTAAATTGTGAAACTTTCTTAATTTTCTTGTCAAAATTTGTGGATATGATTTGTTTATAGATTAGTCGTAAGTAATTTTCGTCAATTTACTTTTTAAAAATGTGCTAATGTTTTTTTTAAAATTTATTATCCAATATGCTTACATTCATATACATTAGAATCACATTTGAACTCTCGTCACATTTGAACAGTCGTGTAGACAATGTTGTTTATCAAAAAATGGGAGCAGAGGCGAGTGATTGTTATCATCATTCTAGTGTTTAGTTGGGCGATGTGCATGTGCGAGTGAGATAGCGAATTCTATTTAGGTAGCCACTTATAAATATAATTTGATAAGATATTAAGATCTCAAAAATCGGACTTTTTTTTTTCAATAAATTACAATGCACTCTTTTGTTTCGTGAAGTAAGGGTATACCATTATTGGCACTTTAGTACAAATATTGGCGTTTCATAATTTTATTCAAAACATTAAGAAAACTTACTTTGGAAGTGAAAACTTCTTTAGCCGCGTTGGGCCACTTTTAGGTAGGAGAACAGGTAAGGTAGGGGAAATTGGCGCATGTGTAGCGGCCGTGCGCTGTGTGCGCTAGGATGGGTGAAATCTCCTGCGTTCGCGTCACCCACATGCTTATAGCAGTATATCTGTAGCTATACAGTTGACATATTGCAACAGTGTTGACAGTGCAACATTAGTGCTGTGTATGTCTTATAAGTGAAATTGAATGGATTTAGTGAAATGTGTATATACTGTGCATTGTTGAAATAGTGTTTTAATTCAAACATTATGAAATTTCAAATTTTAACCCTAAACGTTCTAAAATTTCCCTTCTATCGGCAGTCTCTGTAACTACCATTTTTTTTACTTATCAGCCAAACAATGATAATCATGATATAATTGCATATCTACAAAATATGAAACATATATATTTTTTTATATCTTGAATAAATGGGCTGCGTTTCAATCGTTGGGTGAAGTGCCAACAATGGTATGTACCGTAATAATAATATGTTCCTAAACATAAAGCATGTTCGACTGAATCTGTATATAGTTATGGTATAAGATTATTCTTTGCATTTGTAAAAAAATACAACTGTATTACCAATAGATTATACGGAATTATTGTAGTGTCTTTTGGGTTTTTCTGATTTCAAAGGATTATTGTTTGAATCTAACAATGCTTTTTTAATATACATACGTATAGTTTAAAAAAAAAGTTTTTTTATTACCTGTAAGAGATTCCTTAATTTTTTTAAAGAATTCTAAATGTTACTTAAATATATAATATTATTATATAATCAAAACATGTTTTTTTATTATATTTTTTAAATTTTGGTTTACCGTACCAATTTTATAAAACAGTAGTTGCGTATTAATAACTGTTTTGCTCAAAAGATGTAGTAACAATGAAAACGATTCCAATAATATTTCTTTAGTGTAAATAGGAGTAAATAAAATAAATATAGACTGAATGAAGAATATATATATATATATATATATATATATTTTAAATGAAACGTGTATGTTTAAAAAGGATTAAAAAAAATCTTTAATAGTAACATTATAAATTATTTCATGAATAATTAAACTTCTAGATGAACAGGGTACTTGCTTAAAAGGAACAAATTAAAAAGCATTTATTTCTATAATTATTTCATAAATCTCATCTATGATTAATTCATATTAATTTTTCTTAAAATTATATAATCATTTTCAATGGATCTTTCCTTTTTTTGAACAATTAAAAAAAAGTAGTATTTAAATATGTTGTGTAAATATTTTTTTTGTAATAATACCCTGTTCATATAAGAAAATCTCAAAAAGGAAAACAAATATAAAATTTATATGTGATAATTCTTATTACCAAATGAGCGAAAGTTTAGAACACTTTGCCATAGACGAGACAAAAAGTAAACATTAGATAGTTTACTTTACTTATATGAAAATCAGAACACTGTGATAATAAAAAAATCGTGTCATAACATTATAAATGGATTTTTTCAAATAAAAATATCGTATAGGAAAATATAAAAATGGGATTTTTTAAATTATAAATGTAATGAAAAATATTTTGTGGAATGTGAAAGATTTTGTAAAAACATAAAAAAAGCAAATTAATTACAATTATTTCATGTTATTGAATAAATAAATAATGATCGTTGAACCAAGCTTCTAAATTTATATTCTAATAATATTTCTATTTAAATAACACGTTCACTGTCACTGCGAAATTACCACGCGATATCGCGTGAACAATAGTTTGGCGAGATTAAACTCGCGACGTAGCGTGAACGACAGTGAACGTGTTAAAATAATTCAAATTGTACATAAGTTTGAGTGCCACATTTAGCTAAATAAATATTATGCCAGTTTAAAAGCTTAAATAAATTTTGGATATTAACAGAAAAATGTTTATTTTATTTCAAATGTATGTAGAGAACAAAACAGAAAATAATTAAGACTTGTCACATTGTTGTTAGAATTTCGACCCTAATCTATGGATTGTTGAGTATATTTTTAAGATATTTTACAGTAGCTTAAAAGACGGAAGATTTGTTTAAACGTCTTTTCGTCGCGACCTCTCTTTTGTCTTTTCTGTATGATTTCGTAGTTCGACCTAAACACCACGATAGTTAGACAGACAGATAGGTAGACAGGCTACAATAATTTAAAAAAATATCTTTATCATCTGAATTTGAAAATATTATGGCCAAGTTTTTGTCCAATTTTCAAAACAAAGGGTTACACTGTTCTAAAATAACAAGTTTTTCTGTTAAATTATCACCGTCATTGAAGTATTACCACATACATCTTCAGACCTGAAGTGTTTAATCATATTTTTGTTTTTATAATGTAATTGTTTTGAGATGGCTTAAAATTTGAGTGACGTTTGAGTCTTAGGTCGCTCAAACATAAATTTATGGAAAAAATAATTTGGACGTTTTGGGAACCTGTGTTCTCCCGTGTTACGTATTTTATATTTGTGTCCTCGAAAATTTAAAAAAAGTTATGAAAAATATATTGCATGCAGTGTAATTTTTTCTTTGCATGTTGAGAAAATGTATTACGAATAATTCAGTTTTACTATTATATTGATTCTCAGAAATAAACTGGTTTTTTATAAGTGTTGTTTTATTTTGAAGAAATAAATAAAATTAAGGGTGGTCGCTATAATATATTTTATGTTCATGGTTAATTTTTTTTTTGATGTATGTAGTATTTTGGTATGTTAGGCAGTTTCTATTTAAGATTCAAGTCGTAAATATTTTACTCCGTTTTCTGTAACTTAGAAATATAAATTATAAAAAAATAAACTAGTACTAAAACTTCAAGTGGTGATAGAGTGCCACCTTCGCAATTTTACGATAATTGTACTTTCCGCAAAACATCCCTGCTTCAAGCTTCTAAATCTTAGGTGATTTAATAAAAATGCCCAAGTACCCTGCGCGGCGTAGTCGCGGGTCAAACCTTGTTAAGTTGCCCTATTTTACTTACATACATACTTAATTATATTTTTATATATCGCGAGCGAAGCCGCGGGCAAAAGCTACTATATCCTACTAATATTAAAAGGCGTAAATTTGTAAGACTGCATGGATGTATGTATGTTTGTTACTATTTCACGCAAAAACTACTCAATAGATTTTGATGAAACTTTATAATAACATAGCTTACACATCCGAATAACACATAGGCTTTGTGCACAATGATTTATTTTCCATCACCAATCTGGTTTAAAATTAAATTCTTTCAGACGCCCAAAAAAATCCTTCCTTTTGACGAAAAACTACGGGAAAAATTTTGCTTTTTGATTTTTAACAAAAATAACACGTGCCGGCGGCCAATTTAAGTTCATTTTTCGATAAAATTATAGTTTTTTGGAATATTTGTTAATATCGAATATAACTTGGTAGTCATTAACTTAATCTCTATAAATGAATAATTGTACATAAAATTTACTAAATTGTTCATATTTCAAGAAAAATAAAGTTTTTAGTGCTAAAATAAATGATTTAATAAAGTTAATAAGTTTACCAATGAGATTATCTCGATGGATATGAACTTCATCTAAAAACAAAAGAAGCCCTTTTGTAGAGAATTTGATTTCCTATAAGCATATTTTCATGATTTTTTATCAAAATTTAAATAATGTAACAAATATTCCAAAAAACTATAATTTTATCGAAAAATGAACTTAAATTGGCCGCCGGCACGTGTTATTTTTGTTAAAAATCACTGCTTTTTGATTTTTATATATATATATATATATATACACACATATATATGTGTATATTTTCTTACCGATGCTGAAAGTTGCGTGGTTTAGGGGGAGTTAGTGGATATAAAGACAGATAGACGCGGAAAGTGACTTTGTTTTATACTAGGTGATTAGATTTCCACTACCAAGATTAGAAAATAGACTGGCGTTAGTAATCAAACTCGCGTGGTCATCAAAATCTCATTTCCTAAGATATTCGCTCGAGTAAAAAATAACTAAATGTAAGATCTAGCGACTGGGCTCAGTTTTTTATAGTAAATTTGTCTGCAGATCAAAATGCTTATAGAGTGTTTAGAGTGTAATTTCAAAATCTAGAGACTGACATTGTTTTTGAAGTGATAACTTCTTATGGGAGGGTAAACCGCTTTGTTACGAAACGCGTTACGGTGGCAGTCTGTCTGGCTTCCCTTTCTCTCACGCATACGGCAGCGGTAGGCAGGTTCCTCCTGTTTCACTCTAACCCACAGTAATAACAAACAATGATACAAATAATGTTCGTACACAAAAATCTAATGTGCATATTCAAGAATTGTAACTAAGAATAAAATATATTTTATAATCAATAAAAGATTTATTAATAAATAACCTTTCCTTACATTATCATATTAATATACATAAAATTTAAGTAATAACATAAGCTCGTCTCTTTTTTTTATTACTTTTTAAATGAATGTTTAGCCTTTACCACCATTTTGTCGTAAGCGACACTTAGACCTAAGTATATTTTTCGTAGCTAAATGTATTTTGATTTAAGACTTTCAGTTTTTCGAGTCGCATCCCTATTCCAACACATTTTTAACTTTCGTATGACCGAGCCTAACATTGGCATACCTTGTAATACAAGTTATGAGGGCATTCGGGAAACCAGCCTATCGACATTTCTGTCCACCGCAGACACGTTGCGGTTATGCGAAGCTATAAATAATACAAGAAAAGGAGTTATTGACATGTGAAAACTGCTTTCCTTACACTGTTTCTACTGCATATCGATGTGATGTTAGTCTTATACGCCGTAGAAAACTACTTCATTCGCCCCTGACACGTTGTACAGCCTTCAGACGCCACACATTTTTTGTTAGAACAGTGAATGAATTCAACAAACTCAGCAAGTCGGATTATGGTGACATTGACTTGTTTGTGGATAGCCTAGCATCTGTAAATGCGAATTTAATCAAAGCCTTTATTTATAATAATTAGTTTCTCGGTCACAACATTTTCATATTATTGTTATTATATTTTTTTTAATTATTGTTTTTTTTTCCTTATTTTCATTTCCTTGTCATCTGTGGATGTTTATAATAGCTGTTCTTTAGCTATCTCTGTAACGTTATTTTGTAAAACTTTAGTTTGTAAGACTACATCCGTTAATCCACCAAAAAAATAAAATTAAATAAATAATAAAATAAGTTATATCGTCATTTAAAAACTCGTCAACATGACTTCATTGCTTCTGATTGTTCTGGGCACCTTACCCATGGGAAACAGTGACATGGACTCAGTATTTTAATTGTCTTGAGGGATTATAAGTAGAATACAATATAACTAAGTTTTCTTCATTGTATTAGTTTATAATGTTAGTCTAATAAAAATGTAACGCGTTAGCGACACCCCTGATATTGCCAACGTCCATAGTGGACGGTAATCGCTTTCCATCAGGTGGGCCGTCTGCCTGTTTGCCTGCTTCAGGGACTAATATATATATAATGTACTAGGATATGCCCGAGACTTCGTCCAAGCTTGACTTGAAATTCCCGCGGGATTCCCTGGGCAGATCATTTAAAAAGGTATGTAAGCTATCGTTTTATTGAAAACTGTATCGGATAAGCAATTTTTATGCATACGAACGACTTAAAAGTACTCCCGAAAACATGCCCAGGGGATTCCCAGGATAAAAAATATTGCACATTTTATCACGTAAAATTTTCTATCAATCATTGAAAATATCAAATATGAATTTGGTTTTGTTTTTAACCGACTTCAAAAAAGGAGGAGGTTCTCAATCGTCGGTTTTTTTATGTATGTTCACCGATTACTCCGAGATTTCTGATCCGACTTACGTGATTTTTTTTTGTTCGACGCGGAACAGCTGTCATTTGGTCCCCTAAAAATTTGACATAGTTTGGCCCAGTAGTTTTCATTTTATGAACGGTGAAAAAAAATCCATTCCGCGCGGCACCTTTCGTTGGCGTATCCATAGCTAGACACTAAAAAGTAACAAATATATAAAAAAACTTGAGAGGTGTCAAGGGACACCCGGATGGAACGAAGTTCCTTTCGATTATTTACAAAAAACCTGTATACACTCAACAAAAATAATCGTCGCGACACCACACTGTTCAATGCGAAGTGTAATTGTAAATGAGTAAGTTTGAATCCTATCTACTTCAATATAAGAAACAATTTAAAAATCGAATCACATCCTGCAATTCGACTCTTGAAACAAATTTAACTTTAAACCAGATTCGCGATATTGCTCCTTATTTTAATGACATTAAGATTCTATATGTCCGCAAATGCTATCTGTACGTCAGCAACCCATGACATTTATATAATGTACTCTAAATTATACTCTAACTGCGTGGGCATAAAGGGTTATGCAACTGCATTTTATCTTGGCAAGTTCAAAAAGTGTCGTTGACAACTTTTTCGTAAGAATTTTTTCCGTCTAGCCCCCATTCGTACCGTGCGATAAGGAACTACGGTCCAATAAAAACTTCGTTTAAAAAAACCGTCTTCAAAAACTAAAAAGTATAAAATAACTTATTTCTAAAGCTATTATAAACTACTCAAAACAAAATAGGGCAAATCTCGAATTTCGTGTAAAAAAAATTGTTAGGCAGTAAATAGTGAAGTTAAACATTTCAGAGTATTGTTGACATGTTTATCTAACGTTATCAATGTTTCAAGTCATGAATTGAATGGTGGGTAGACAAAAAAAAGTGAAGTACTCCAAAAATCGTTTATTACTCAAATTCTCAGTCACTTGTACCCTCAGTCACATTCTGAGTGTTATAGTCGCACGTCTACTTTTTTCGTTGTGACTTGATTTCGGTGTTACTCGCGATCATTATGCCTGGTTCTCGGCGTCATATGGATGTGGAAACCGCAACAAGAGCAGTGTTTATGCTTCAGGAGGGAGAATCTCAGAGATCGGTGGCAAGACGTCTTGGTGTGTCGCGACGAGCTATTCGAAACGCGTGGGAACGCTTTCTAGAGACAGGTAGTGTCGTGAGGAGATCTGGATCAGGAAGATCACGAGTTACAACCGTCCAGGAAGACCGGTATATTAGATTGACTGCACGTCGAGAGCGCACGATTCCCGCACGCGTCTTACAAAATCGACTGCGGCAATCGACTGGCACACGAATTAGTGATCAAACCATTCGAAATCGACTCCATGAAGACGGACAACGTTCCAGATCTCGTGTTATTCGTCTAAAATTGACAAGAGCGCATCGTGCAGCCGTTTGAGGTTTGCTCGCGAGCATGCGGAGTGGACAATGGACAACTGGAGAAATGTACTCTTTACAGACGAAAGTAAAGTGAAGTTTTTCAGCGATGATCGTCGAGTGCGCGTGTGGAGAAGAGAAGGCGAACGTTTTTCAGAACCTTACATTCATGAAACGGATTGTTTTGAAGGTCCAAATGCTATGGTGTGGGCTGGAATAAGCTTGCTCGGTAAAACTGAGCTGGTAATTCTGGAAGAAGGCTCCATAACTGCCTCCCGGTATGTCGATCGAATAATTCGGCCCCATGTCATCCCATTTTCACAAAGAGTGTGTGAAAACTTGGTCTTTATGCAAGACAATGCTTGCCCACATACAGCGCGAATAACACAGAGAGCTCTCTCTGAAGCCAATATTACGGTTTTACCATGGCCGGCAATGAGTCCCGATCTTAACTCCATTGAACATTTATGGGACCAATTGAAAAGAAGCCTCAAATTGAACTTCAGTAATGTGACTAATCGACAAGAGCTCATAAACGCCCTTAAATTGTGTTGGGAGCGAATACCCGAGGAAAACATCACCCACTTGATTGAAAGTGTCCCAGATAGACTCAGAGAGTGCATACGGAACAGAGGAGGACCTACTCGCTATTAAGCACCTTCAAACTTATTGATTTAGTCAAGAATAAAAATAAAAATTAAACTTTACTTAAATAAATAATTTCTGTAAACTTTCCTAAAAACTGTAAATGTTGACTAAATTCCATAAATTTGGCAAAACTTACTATTGTTTCTGTTCACACACTTTCAAAAACCGTAATTTATTCATTTCTAATCATAAAAATTGAAAGAAGAAAAAGAAGCTGTAAAATTCATTAATAAAACATGGTGGGCCCTATTTTGTTTTGAGTAGTTTATTATATTATATTAATATATATCATATATATCATCACATCTTGAAGTCGGTGCAAAGTAAAACATAAAAATTACTATATTTTGAAAATTAGTAAGCACCGACTTTAAGATAATATATATTAATAAAAAATAATAATAGCTTTAGAAATATGTTATTTTATACTTTTTAGTTTTTGAAGTCGGTTTTTTAAACGAAGTTTTTCGTAATCTAATTATTTTCTGTAATCAGCGAAAACCGCATTGAAATCGTCCCAGTAGTTTTTACATGAATCCCGAACAAATAGATTAGATTGATAGATTTCGATTTATTTTCAAAAATTACCTATATCTTCTTCACAACATTTTGTTTAATCCACTTAGGATCCCCAGCTTATCTCAAAGAACGCTTTCAGTTCCTTAATTACAGTGATTCAAGATTCTTTAGATCGTCAGAGAATTTGAAACTGAAAACGCCTGTAAACAGAACAAGTTTTTACAACAAGTCTTTTACCATCCAGGCCGTTCAACTCTGGAATGCATTACCACTAAACATCAAGCAGATCATTACCTTCTTTTAACAGATTAGTTAAAGATAGTGTTATTGTTTAAGAATAGTGTTATTGTTTACTTTTGTATGTATATAATATAATATATGTGTATTTATTTTTGTATTATCATAAATATTACTATTTATTTTTTAATTAATAAACGAAATTATTGTATGAGTGATGGTTTAGCAACTACCGTCTTTTGTTCTCCTTCCTATACTCCATCCAAAGATTGTCTGGAAGAAATCGCCATGGGCATAACACCGCCGATTGTACTTGTATTTAGTGTTCTTGGTTTTATGTAGCATTTTTTTTACAATAAAGTATATTCTATGCTATTCTATATCGACTTACGAATTAACAAACAATTACACTCGCAGGATTAAATACGGCGATTGCAGCGGCGTGTCTTTGGGACTTTTGTGGCGGGGACTCAAATTCCTAGTAATTTCTTCTATGACTTTGCAGCAGGCTGTACATATATTTCACGACAGCGATAAACTTTTATTATACTTGCCATACAAAACTCTGTGGGCCAATTTACGCCGCAGACACATTTGTCAAACACATAAAACTAAGTAACGTCTCCGATGTAAAGTGCCTCCAGGGACTTGTGGGTGTCTTGACCGTGTCGAGCGCATATCTCTTTGGTGTGTATTAGGACTTTTTATTATTATATATTTTAATTCTATTCTTTACATGAATTTTTGGAAAATAATCTATACTAATATTATAAAGAGGTAGTTTGTCAGTTTGTGACGTTGTAGGGGGTAAGCCCTCTCGCCCACGGCCACTTTTTGTAGCGATGCCGTCGCGTGTCCGCATCGATACAGTCTCGAAGCAGTCGCTAGCCATGTGCCCTCGCCCACGGGGTCATGATGCTGTCGCACTTCTGTCTCGAGCAAGCGCAACAGCTCTTGACCTGTTTGTGTTGCACTGATGCTCGGTTACACCCCTCACTCTCCGATTTCGTCCGACACGGTCGCGCGTTTGTATCGATACAGTAGCGCGTTGCAAATGCAACTAACATTAGTAGCGATGTTGTCGCACGTTTACTGAACGCGCGACAGCATCGCTACAAAAAGTCGCCGTGGGCGAGCGGCCTAATAAATAGTAATCCCTATTAATATTATAAATGCGAAAGTATCTCTATCTATCTGTCTGTTTGTCTGTTACGCTTTGACAGAAAAACTACTAAACTAGACCAATCTGCGCTACTTTTTATCCTGGGAATCCTGTGGGAATTTTCTCGGGAGCGGTTTGAAGTTGCTCGGATACATAAATAGACATAGTTTTCACTAAAACGATAGCTTACATTCTTTTTTAAACACTGTGGTACTTTATGTCCAGGGAATTTCAAGACAAGCGTGGACGAAATCACGGGCATATCCTAGTTTTTATTGTTATTATTTTATTACAAAATACTGTTACATAACGACAAAGAAATGCGCACCTGGTCATTTGGACTTCTTTTGTTTACTTTGTGTTTAAAATTTGCAATCAGACAATAGCCTATTGTTATTGTTTTCGTTTGTGGCCGTTCGCAAGAATAATTAACCAGGTGTGCAGATTACGTATTCTTGGAAAAACTCACTCCACTTAGTCGATTGTTGTATTGTATAGTTTACTATAAAACAATGCCCGAACGGAGGGGTGGGACAGTCTAGCGAGAACCACGGTCAAAGCAAGACGAATACATCCGATAAGCGATATAGTGACGGACTTTGCGCGTGTTATTAAATCGTGCAGTTTTTACTGGCTATATCCAGTTATATTTGTATGTGTTTTATACGTGTTTGTATTCCGATAAAGTAATTCCAACGGCATTTTAATTCGAATCCTGTAGCTCGTAACAATACCAATAAAAACTTTTGTCTAACGTCTACTAACTTCATAATATACACGTGTATATTTTGAAGAAGAAAAAACAATATAGTATCGTTATACTCTAACTTATTTATTCAGGTTTATGGCTTAGCAGCTAGGCCTTTAAGCCAGATCATAATTAACAATATAGTTTCTTCATTTTCTTAAGCCTATGTGTAGCACAGCTGAACTGTAGGTAATCATCCAGTGCCATTCAACGGAGTTCTTGTGACAACTCAAAAGGCCACATTTGACTACACAGTTCATATTTCTCACAAAACACATAATTACTACTCAAAAACTATTAATATCCTACAACTATTGTTCATTTTAGAGTAATAATAATTTACACATTTTTAGAAAATGAAACTGCACAGCACGACATCTCCTTTCAGTTTTTCCCGCCGAAAACTCCATACTTACTACAACTTTTTTCAGTATCTTCATAGACTATATAGAGTGTAATATTGCAGGTCCTATTTTTATTTTAATCGTATTCCACCTACCAAGCCGAATGTGAGTATCCAAACCTTGGCACCAGGACTAGGTTAATCCATTTAGCATTAATATGTGTTATGGATGCGAATAATAACGGTAAAGCCACTGTATCTATGGCGTATACCAGCTTTCAACACGTCTCTAGGGAGTAGGGAGACAATATTTGCTTATAAATTTAGGAATGTGTTACGTCACTGCATTATTGTGTCAAGTTTGATTTTCGTTTGGATAAGAAAGGGTATCCGATATCATTATAGATTTTGACAACCAAAATTACGGTATTGTTATACTTAAGTTAATAAATAAAGTAATTAGTTTATTATTATATTTATTAATATCTATTTTCACTGCACGCCAACTATGTAATAAGATCTTGTCCTTCCAAAGGTTGCCTGGAAGAGATGCTTTTAGCAATAAGGCCGCCCATTGTACTATCTTTTAGTTATTCATTCATTCATTCATTTCGTTTATCATTTAAGAGCATGCTCTTGTCGATGGAGCCTCTTCCAATCTTCTCTATTATGGGCCAGTTGTTTTACTTCTATGTAAGACACGACACCCACTTTTTCTTTTATTTGATCCATGACGTGCATATGAAGATTTCGTGTCTTAGCAAATGGCCAAACATCTTCCCCCTTCTTTCCTATAAGGTTTTTTAAATTGTGGTTTCTCCTTTACCATATCCAGAACCTACATTTACTAAATAAGTAAGTTTTTTGTGTATTTGTATGTTTTCTATGTAATGTTGTTGTACAATAAAGAGTATTGTATTGTATTGTGTATTGTATTAAGATTGGAAGGAAACACCAGTTTTTAACTAAACGCTTTTATTAACTTCCACAGCCTTACGTGATTTTTCTCCGCAGAGTTGTCCCTACACGTACAACTGACGACACACTGTCCCGACGATAAGATGCCTCACTCACAATACCGTCGCCGATATTGCGTAGACCGTCTCCTGCTACTGCAGTGCTGACCTCCGAATTTACCGCGTGTAGCACGCTTCTGGATCTACTCTTAAACTACGCTACACTCCTTCACTGAACTGCCCACTGAACTTATCACATAATTCACCACTCTCTCTTCCTACTCTTTCGTATCGCACTTGTCGCTTCGCTGCATTGAACTGAAATCAACTCTCTAGTAGTCGCCCATCACGCTGCTTATATACCCGGAAAAATCTTCTATATCCCATAATTTCAATCTTCTTTTCGTTATTCTTTAATTTATTAGCTATCTCTTTCTAACCATCTATCTATCTCTATCTTTTCCTGTTTGAACCTTCAATTCTAAAGCTTTCGTTCATCATCTATCCCTTTCTAAAATGTATCTGTCCTTGTGTTTTCCTTCCAGACTCTTCTGCCTTTTTCTTGTCTTGAGTCTCGAGACCCGCTTACGCTGCCAGAAAGTTCTACCCTCGGTCGCCATAGTATTTTTCATCGAAAGAATTTTCGTCCCGGAATTTTTTGGTACTTTAAGGAATAGAACGCTCATCGAACTGCTCAGTGAATTAACTAGTACAAAAAAATTGTACTTACTCAACGATGTCACTAAAGCATTAGTAATACAAATTCTAAATATTACGAGACAAGTAACTAAATATACAAGGTTAACCCATTTAGCATTAATATGTGTTATGAATGCGTGTAATAACGGGAAAGCCTAAACCTCTACGGCGTAAACCAGCTTTCAACACGTCTCTAGGGAGTAGAGAGACAATATAAATTTGCTTATAAATTTAGGAATGTGTCAGACCTCTGTGCTATTTATTGTAAGGAGTTTGATTATTAATTGGATAATCTTAGTTAGTTTATCGTGTGCCCAACAAAAATGTATTTTTTTAAAAGAAAATTCTGTGTTAAATAAAACAAAAGTATGATTAGTGTGCTGTAAGCGACATCTGAGAGCGACAGACCGAGTTCGCTACTTAATACGGACTCGGCTGTATTCGGTTGACACGAAGACTTTTAAGTATGCGTTTTTTATAAAACTCATACTAATGTACGTGGCCTGTACCGTATCGTAGGTATCGTAAATAAATTGCAGAATTATTGTCACCCTACGCCACGTATGCAGGTAATCCTAATTGCATAGATCCGAACCTGGACCGCTTCCAACTGCCGCCGTCATCGCGTCGCTGCGCCTACGAGATTAATTACGGCCAATTTATGACCATAGGCCCCACTATAATCTAGGCAAACCTCGCAAATTGTACTTATTTACTAGCTGTACCCGGCAGACGTTGTCCTGCCTTTAAAAATAAAAATCTAGAACCCGATTCCAGCGTCAGCTACCAGGACCAAATGTTAATCTACACAATTCTCAAATTCACTTTATACAAACAAAAAAAATCATCAAAATCAAGCCCGCCGTTTAGGAGGAGTATCGCGGCGCCACCTACTAGGTCCAATCGTTAATTTAAACCATTCGGGACAAACTTGAACAGATACAACAACAAAAAGAACACCTAAATTCCCGATTGCAGCGCCATCTACCTGGTTCAAATTAAAATCTAAATCATCCCAGTAGAAAATTATAAAAATACTAATATTGCTATTAAAAATAGGGGTTGATCGTAGAGGGTTGAAAATTTAGGGTTGTATGTATTTTTTAATGCTGTATCATAAAAAAATAACTATCATAAAAAAATTTAGGGGTGGACTACCCTTAACATTTAGGGGGATGAAAAATAGATGTAGTCCGATTCTCAGACCTACGCAATATACACACAAAATTTCATGAGAATCGGTCAAGCCGTTTCGGAGGAGTATGAGAACGAACATTGTGATACTAGAATTTTATATTTATAAAACGAGAATTTTATACATAAGATTAGGCAAGCAACTTAAGCTGCTTGTTGACGCGGGTGGGAATGCGGGGATAAGAGAGAAGGAAAAGACCTATAGGATAGGTCGCCACACCAGACACACTATAGACCAAGAGCCCAGGACTGCCAGACCTTCGTCATTTTATAAAACCAGAAAGATTTTCTGTGCATGTCCCCTATACAGATAAGTATGACCAGCGACTCTAGAGTTTGGGCTGTGGTTACTTTGGCAGGTAACTGGTAGTAAAGGTGTATAAAATAGTACCTGAAATTCTTTAAAGTATAAAGCTCATTTTTTTATATTTTGTTCGGGATAACTTTAGTAATCTCGTCATCCATTGCCGGACACTTATGACAGTTTCTACCCCTGCCAGACACCCCTAAACTTGAATAAATTATAATTATACTTTCGTTTTAGTATAAAAGCTAAATTTTGTATATGTTACTTGGGGACCCATCAAAAAATATTACCTCAGTAGTCGAACAGTTTTAATGGTTTTTACGTCTTTCTAGACACATTAATAGTCCGCTGTAGGTGCGAGCGAGATTTGTATATAAGACAATACAAATATGCATATATCCTATAATACGCTATTTTAGTTTTTTAATTGACCATTAACCAACTCTGAATTCGGAAATCAGTCTACAAAATAATGACTCTTTAAAGGCTACTAGAAATTCTCAAAACGTTACGGTAATAAACCTTTTGTATTTTATTATGAGGGTAAAGATTCTCCTAATTATCATACAGAAAGTTAATCGTGTTAATTAGTGAACAATTAACTTAATACGGATTAAACCTAAAAGGCAATAATATATTGTCTTAATTCCTTTTGTTTGGGTCACATAATAAGGTATATTAAATCTTGTTGAGTTAAATTCGTTGAGGATTTTATGTTTTTGGAAATATACGTATTGTTATAGTATTTATTGGCTTCTTTTGAAAATGAGACTCGATATAGGCAGCACTGTATGATTATTATTAAACTATTAACATAAATTAAAATTATATATAATAGAAATACGTATAGGAATAACCAAGTAATTGTACTAGAGAGTCGAGTGAGAGAGAGAGAGAGCTGTTTAATGCCTTTTTTTCGGCCTCCAAGGCTGCTTGTATACCCCGCGTCCCGTCTGACGCCTAGCTGCTGATTGTACGAGCTAAGGGCGTCAGCAGTATGCGGGGCGCGGAGAGGTGTGCTCCGGCGGGCGGGTCAGGGGGGTCTTCTCTTTCCGTAACAGTATTAGTAGGAAATAGTCTAAGAATTAGTAGTAGTATAGGAGTAGGTAGGAGGAGTTGGTATATTCTTTAATGTTTACTTTTGGAACATAGATCTTAGTACAAAACGTTTAAAAACGTGAAAAAAGAATCAGCCCCAATTAGCCCCAATTTAGATAAGGAGTTTCCAAAAATACAATTTTTATAATTTTGTCTGTCTGTTTTTTATAGCATAATGTGAAACTAATAAACAGATTTAAATGAAACTCGTCATAGAGCTATCTTATATCCCAGGGCGTAACTTAAGATACTTAGTATACCGATAAATGGCGTGGTTTCCGTGGGATAGACGAAAATAGCGACAAAGATGGTGCTGCGATCACATCCTTTTTGGAAACTACTGACTGTATATGATTGAAACTAGACACAGGCCTGGCTAATAACTTGAGTTAACATTTAAGATATATCTCGATAAATGAAGTCGTGTGTAAGAAAGGAGGGATTAGCAAAATTGTTGGTGCTACAATCGCAGTATTCACTAACAAAATATATCTACGTTATAAACAACATGTTATTCGTTATATTACTTTAAATCAGGTTGGCTTCGACACACCTCTACGTTTTGCTGGGCAGTTATGTAGACTATAAAATATGGACTTAGTTTCTTTGTTATTATATTTAACAAACCGAATTAATTATTCAGTCAACGTAGGCTGAAATTGATAAATCATAACAGACAATAAACAACACACTTCTGTTAACATTTAATATTGTGTAAATTTTAAGTCAAACGGTTAAACGTCTAGATCAGCCGGTTCGGCGGCGGAAACAGCTGAATCAATCGAGCGGCGCAAATATGCAACCCTCAGTGGGAGTTATATGTTTGTGCCATTTGTCGAGCCGCTTGGACCGTGGGGTCCTGAGGCCATGAGCCTCTACCAAAATTTATCGAAACGACTCATTGACTCTTAAGATGATCAGAGGGCTGGTGCTTACCTCGGCCAACGGATCAGTATGGCGATCCAGCGAGGAAACGTAGCCAGCCTTCTGGGCACCTTACCCATAGAAGACGGTGATCTGGGCTCAGTATTCTACTTATATTCCTTTTAATTTTAATTTTATTTTATTTATTTAGGTCAATAAACAAATATACTACACTAAAGTTACATATTAAAAAAAGGTATATAGAACAAAGTCAGTGTTTATCCTACTACATTATCCACGAATATAAAGATGGTAGTGTACAATTCTTTAGAAGAATACGGAACATATACAACTCAAACGCACCCACACACTCACACACATACACTCTCTCTCTCTCTCTCGCATAAACACGCTTATATACATAATTTACATACCATATATGTGGAGGATAAAGATAACAGAGATGCAAAATTAATATTACAAAACAGAACAGAATATAATTCTTAAGGGACTATGGGTAGGATACAATACAATTCAGATAAGTAAGTTTTCTTGCATTGTATTCGATTGTATGTAATTTTATAATTTTATTACATGTAAAACGGTTAAACTATCAAGCACTTTACGAATTTTGCGGGACACACACATACATACATACAAAACCTGATTTCTGTATATAAAGACGTTTTCTTTTAATGCTTTAGTCTGAAGTAAATCAATAAGTACAGCATAGAACTGATGTGGAGTGACTCGTCAAACTTCTAATTGAAATGTTCTGGGTGCGACTTCCATAAATCATTGTAAAGTTACAAGGATGTATGGAGAGTGTAGTGTAGACAAAACGCTGAGCGCGGTTCAAACACTTATAAAGCGTGGTTCACGAAGCGAAAAGGACATATTGACTATTTAACTGTATAACGTGTTTATTGTTTGTTTCGTATGTTTATGTACGATATTTTTATATCTATGTATAATATATGTATTATAATTATTATATTTATTAATATATATTTCAACTGCACGCCAACGCTATCTGTGTAATAAGATCTTGTCCATCCAAAGGTTGCCTGGAAGACATTGCTTTTAGCAATAAGGCCGCCCATTGTACTACCTCTTAGTAAGTAAGTTTTTTTGTGCATTTGTATTTTTTCCATGTAATGTTGGTGTACAATAAACAGTATTGTATTGTATTGATATATGAAGTACTGATTTTGGATTTCGAAGCGTTTGTTTATTAAAATGCACCCAAAATTAAACTGTATCCGTGCAGGAACGGAGAAAGAATACAATTTCTTGTGGTCGAGCTGCCTGTGGTAAGAGACGACAAAGCAACCCACAGCCAGGTGGTAGGGTATTTGCCCGTCTGGATACCTACTACCTCTATATTTATGAAGTCCATAAAAATATAAACTATTGACATATTTAACGGACAAGACATATTATTCGATACAGGAATTCTTGGACAGTAGCAATAAATGATTAAAATATTAGATAAAGGTGGTATATAATTCTGACTAAGGATAATAAATGCACTGACATCAAAATATTTAGCAATTAATAAACATATTATGCGTATCAATACATTTACTTCAATTTTTTTTCTTTAATTTACAATATTTTTTTTATTAGAAATAAAATAAATTATAAATAAATTAAACTAAAAATAAACTATTATATACAAACTAAAATTAAACCATAAAATCTAGTTCCAGACCGCTGTCAGTCGGAAACGTGCCCAAAAGACTGGCCACATTGCCGCGCTGAATGGCAATGCTGATGCGTTGCCCTAGGTATGAACCGGTCTTTTGGTCACGTGAGACATCCACCAGACGTTTGGCTATGTTTCGATAAAGTTTGTGCGCCTCAGGCCCCCATGGTCCCAGGGTCTCGACCCCAACAGCCGCAAATATGTAGCCATTTCCGATGGCTGAGTATTTGCGGCATTTTAGGGCCTCCTGTTGTGCAGCAGCTGTACCGGCAGACATGCTAGTAACATTTTTTTCTCTCTTTGTTTTTAATCTATGATAAGTATATTATTTTCAACCATTGTAAAGTTGTTCTGGAAGATATCGCCGGCGGCGATAAGACCTCCTATTGTATATATATAACTTATATATATGCAATAAAGAGCATTCATTCATTCATTATAGTCTAGAGTATGTCTCCATAACAAGCTTGAGTTGTGTTCCAGCATTAGTGCCCAGGTTTTGAGCGCAGTATTTTATTTAATATTTATACCGACGTTTCGGCCACTTTATTTTAATTATTTACTTTAATTTTTGTTTATGGTTATTGTTTATTCTATGGGAGCCTAATCTTATTTACCACCGCTTCGTAAAGTTATTATTTAGCCTAACAAACATCCATCCAAACTTTTGTGTTTATAATATTGGTATAGATTTTATTACAACTTTATCAAGGTCAAAATTTATTTATATTAAAAATACCTTCCAGTAAACTTTATATCACTTAACCTCGCGAACTTTCACTGTAGTATGAAAGGTGAAAAATACTTGGGTTGTTCGGTAATTTTTCACGTGGAAGAACGAAGAAGGGCTTATACACAGCGTGTATACGTATATATACACTTATACGTAGTCTCCTCACTAGTAATAGGCCAAGCTGAGTTGTTAACATCGAAAGATACGAATCCCACTCGATTATTATCTCGATTCTAATTTTAAAATCGGTATAATAGTCGATTAGCTTTTCAAGTGAACAATCGAGATATTGACCTTATTGTTTTGATGTAACTAATACTTAGTTTAGTTTTAGTATTGTACTATTCATTGTTATACCTCGAGATTTAATGAAAATTAATGACGGTTCCTTAAGGATATGAAACGACCCGATCATTTCTATAATGTAAGTGTAACTTTCTCTTCCATATATAGAACAAAAGTAAGTAACAAAAGTATTAACAATTTATATTCAATTACATTATTGCGGATTAAAATATATATATATATATATATATATATATATATATATATATATATATATGCGTGTGTGTGTGTGTGTGTTTGATATTTTCGTGATGTTTCTTCGAATTTGTCTGAGGGATAGGTATCATGGCAATATATAGTTACTAGCTGCGCGCGGGGTTTCACCCGCGTGTTGATGGAAAATCGTTACATTTTGGATAATTCACACGATGTCTTTATAAATTAACTATATTATTGTAAAGTTTTATAAAAAATCATTCAGTAGTTTTTGCGTGAAAGATTCATAAATATACATCCATATATACATTTTTACAAAAGTCTTCGTTTATAATATTTATAGAGATTAGCCAATCGGCCAGAGGGCGAAAGGAGATATATTGCGCTACATTGAAATTGCTTGTCTGGAGTTTTTGTTAAAGTGTTTGACAACTGTTTGTTTGCACAAGACATTGTAAAGCGTAAAATCGAATCCAGTAATTGGCGAAAATCATATTAAACAAAGTTTATTGTCTAAGTTATAAATATTGTAAGCTGTTGGATTTGTAATAAATAAATAAATTAGTAAGGCAAGTGAATAGTAATACACAAGAATCGACCATTATTTAACTCGATAGCTGATCATGCGGACGAGATTGTTCGTGACTTGTAGTTGCATGTAAGAAAAAATAATATTTATTTAGGGCAAGATACAAAAAGTCTTACATGTTAATATACCTAACAATTAATAATTGTGATGTTCTAAAAAGGCTATTGCTCAGCATTCCGCAAGTACCTCTAAGTGATGCCACGCCTTATCTCCATAAAGCAAATTAAAATAATAATCATTCTTTATATAATTTGCAAAATAATTATTAGTGTATGAACATTGTTATAATTACAAATAAAATAATAATAAAAAAAACAACGGACAGTTGACGACACGTGACGAACAAGACAGAAATAATAAATTGGTAATTTGTGATACTAATTGTCATATTATAATACTATAAAAAAACTTGTGTCGTATTTAAGATCTTTGTGTCGAAATTGATGGTCAAATTGGTCAAATAAGATTTTTTTTAATTTGTTCGGAAGCCAAAGACAGACTGCAGGTTTCTTATCGGCGGCGGTGTGTTATTCCAGCACTTCGATGCAACGTAACGAGAACTCCCCCTGAAGACAACCGAACAGTGCTACTGAGTCGCGAGCTGCACCGATCCTTGCCTACAACCGAGTGACCTTCTTGTTGACATCAACGAAAGCTTTTCGTAGAGATATAAAGTGTTTTATTATTTATACGCCAAAAAGCAAGCAAGCTAAATGTAATTTTTGGTGATGTCTCACTTTTAAAATAGAATGCTTTTTTAGGAATGGTGTAATTCGCTTTGATTTATCAACGCGTCAGTTTATATGAAACTCAATCACACAAAAATCGACAATCGAGTCATCGAGTTTGAATAATCGAAATAATCGAGTTGAATATCTCCTCATCGCACATAACTCGCGTGTACATCACAGGGAATGGTGTTCGTTGTTCTAAATTCAAAAGGCTAAGGCCCTTTTGCGGTTTGTTATTAAATGAAATGAAAGTTGTTTCAGGACTTACTTAAACATCGTTTTATATGTGAATAAATTGGTTATGTATATGTGTGTATATTTATGTGTACTTGTATACTATACATAATTCAGGAAGCAAATTCGATGTATGATGGCTTAATTGAGCTTACGCCCTAGAGTCTAGACGATCGAGAAATTCTAAAATTCTTGCTCGTCTAGAGCGTATTAGTCAAATAATTAAATATACAAACTCGCCGTGTATGCGCGACTTAATCTGAGTTCCTATGCCAAACAGAGTGTCGTGCATTCGCAATTCGCTTGGCATAGACATAGCATCTATCATCACAGCGTCTTTTTCTTAAAATAATGGCTTAAATGCCATAAATTTATGCATTGATTTTGCCAATGTAGCAATGCAATGCCCGGAAAAGTCGCCACAGTTTCCTAGAATTAGCTTGTAACACCTGGCTAATGATACTAATGAGCAAGTATAATAGAACAATAGGCTGTTCTCCACTAGAAACGTATGCCAATAAATAAGTGAACAAAAGAAGACGATCATAAAAGGATTACAATTAGTTCAAATGCCGACAGGTAATAAAATGTGCTTCTACAGATCTGTACGTGGAATTTGTCTTTGTCGCCGCCAAGGTTGTAACAATATTTCACATTAAATACAGGACAAAACTAAATATTAACTTTAACTTCAAATTAACCTAAGTTTAATATGTATATATAATATTTTTAATTTTTATAATATTTTGACGGCCTCTGTGGTTGAACGGGCTAAGCCTTTGACGGCCTATCTCACTGCAATCCAGAGGTTCCGGGTTCGATTCCCGGAATAGTAAATTTCAGAAACATATTTTCTCTGTTATTTACCATGGTCTGGGTGTCTGGGAACGGCCCCAGAGTGGTCCGTTGTATATTACCCATAACACAAGCGTAACTTGCTTAATTTGGGGATATACAATGTGTGTGTTTGTCTGCCGATTATTATTATAGATTATTATTATTTTATAAGATAATGTCAGTTGGCATCACAGTAAATATGACATAAGAACAGACAAACAGACAAGGCAATATTATAAGTATTCCTCTCTTGTCAAAATATCCACTGAACCTTAAAATATCTATATTATCATAAAATTGATGTGCGCAAATTTATTATCATGGCGACCATTTTGAAAAATGTGCAACCCTTAGAACGAATGAAGTGTAATATGGGAGACGTGTAATAATGTTTAACCCTTCTAATGCGGTGTCATGTCACACGATGGCCACCCATTAGTATGATGGGGTAGTTATTTTGTTATATAAGGACAAAGAGGTTTTTTTAATATTTAATGCCGAAAATATTATTTTTGAAGTGCATGTCATTTGTAATTAATGAAATAAATAAAAAAGCCTTTTATATTGTTACAACCTAGGCGCCGACAAATACAAATTCACACGGGCATATCTGTATAAACACATTTTATTACCTGTCGGCATTTGAACTAGTTGTAATTCTTTTTTGATCGTCTTCTTTTTTTAAATTATTAATTGACATGCGTTTACTAACTATTCTAGAGAACAGTCCATTGTTCTATTGTAATCGTTTACAGCTGTTTGCGGCTGTGGTCATTAGCCAGGCGTTACGGATTAGGTCGACTACAATACAGGCACATTTATATTTGTGAGGTATAAAACCAGGGCCCGATGGAAGGAGGGGGCAGTCGAGCGAGAACCACGATTAAGGCGAGAATTGTGTACATTCGGTAATCTATTAGTGACTTTGCGCGTTATATTGAATTAGGACCTTCTGCATTACGTTTGGATTTGTTGTGTTCGGTTATATTTGTACCTGTGTTATATGTGTTTGTATAGTTCTAACAAAGTCTATAATCATTCCATCGGCATTTTAATTCGAGTCTCGCATCTGGTAACACTATCATTAGAAACATATCTAAATTTTAATTGTGTATCATTTAGTATTTGGTTAAATTTAAGGTTACAGATAATTATTAGATTGAAACATGAGTACTAAAAATTAAAACCAATAAATGACGTGTGTATACGAGTATATATTCACTAATGTAGGTAATTATTTACGACGTTATTTTTAACACTATAAACATTTGGCCACAGTCAACAACGATGTGAACAGATGGAGCAGGGACTTTAATTTAATTAATTTTTAATCTTGTCTTCTTAGCCCCCAACACACCCACGATTGAGACGATAGTGCCAAGTGATTCTGACGAGATTGTAATAGTAGAATTGGGTACTTCTTGAGGTATGAAAGAGTAAGAAACGATCAAACACACATTTGCATGTAATATTAGTTACGATAATAATTCTGATTCAGGCCCTTCAACTTAAATTCCTAATTAAACGTTGTTAGAAACAGACGATTCCAAGTTCTTTGAAGTGAAAATTGGGAATTTACATACGCGTCAGGGAAATTTGGAGGAAATTTCGCCTTGTCAATTGTTACGAGACGAACGCTATATTGTTATTTGCTAGCTAAACATTACCCAAATTGCGAATCGTATACAAATTTTGATATTATCAGGTTTTCTTTGGGAAAATTGACAGGTAATGCAATTAAGTATATTATTCCTAAAGCAGGTTATGATGGCTGGTTCAAAGGTCGCTGGCTCATAAATCTTCTATAAATATAAATAGAATCATAGAAATGTATGTACTTGAGAACGACTTTACCGATTTTGTTTTTGTGTGTTTGAGTGGGTTCCCGGATGATTTAGATTCGCAATTAGAACCGGTAGGTGGCGCTGAGATCGGGTTCTAGAATCCTCCTAACCACCGGGAGCTATTTTGGTGGTTTTGTTATTGTGTGTTTGAGAGGGTTCCCGGAGCTTTTCTGGGCAGGACGACCTCTGTCGGGACAGCTGGTTTATAATGTATTATTATATTATATTATTTTTTATTTAGGCCTCTCTGACAGTAAGTGGAACACATTCCAGAGTTTGACAGCCTGCACTGTAAAACAGTTATCATAAAAGGATGATTAGTATTAATTATAAAAGTTTAACATACTGGGTTAATAATAGATGGAAGGTACATTGCTGACATAGAAAGAAGAGTGAATTTGGGGAATAGTGTGAATGGAGCTTTAGGTAAACTTCTAGGCGCTAAGAACCTCAGCCAGAAGGCCCAGCTTGCCATATACAACGCGGTGCTGGTACCTACGCTCACGTATGGAAGCGAGAGTTGGGTATGGAATAGAGAGCATGAAAGTAGAGTAAACACGTTCGAGATGCGAGCAATGCGCAAAATCTGCTCAGTGACGCTCGCAGACCGCGTTCGTAATACCGAAGTAAGAAAGAAAGTTGGTCTGAAAGTGAGTGTCTGGGTGAAGGTAAGGAAAGGAATGCTCCGGTGGTTCGGGGATGTAGAAAGAATGTATGATGAAAGAATGACTAAACAGATATACAATGCAAAAGTGGATGGATGCAGAAGTCACGGAATACCATGACACACCTTTCATGATCAAATTGATCGTGTATTAGCAGAAGGTGATGTCAGGAGCCTTAAGAACAGACGAGCGTGCATGACAAGAGCTATGAATGTCAAAGAAGCAATTGCGGTGTGTAAGAATAAGCCTAAATGGCGGTCTGTCGTTCGTGCCTACCCCTCAAGGGACCTGGCGTGAAGTTATGTATGTATGTATGTAACGTACTGGGTGTCCCAAAGCTATGTCACATGGAGGAGAAGTACTAACAGCATTGTAGATACAATTTTACTTAATAGAAACATTCTTTTAGTTTTAAAAAATCTTTGAATTGTGTTTTATGATTACTTGCTTTCAAAAATAAAAGAATTTTTTCATTGAGAAAAACATCCTATATACAATACTAGCTGTGCACGCGACGTCGTCCGCGTGGAATTTATTTTCAAAGCCCCCCGATTTTGAAACATTCTTCATTGGTGCTCCGTTCCTATTGGTCTTAGTTTGATGATATATAGACTGTAGCCTTTCTCGATAAATGGGCTATCTAACATTGAAAGATTTTTTCAAATCAGATAAGTAGTTCCTGAGTTTAGCGCGTTCAATCAAGCAAACAAACTATTCAACTTAATTATTAGTATTTGGGAAACCCGGTATACCTACTACCTAAGTTACTTTTTTTTTATAGGGCCAAGTTAGCCCTGCTATTTCCCTTGACTTAGTCTACCTTAATAACTTGGCAATATACAAATTATATGGATTATTATGATTGCTTTCTGACAGTTTTTGTATGTGAAGTAAAAGTTCTTGAGAACCGTTGGGTGTATGTGAAAGAAATAATCATATTATATACATATATTTGTTGCGTAAGCGGGTGTCTGTCCGTACAATATCCCGCTTAAAAAGCTATCGGCTTGGAAAAGGGTCTAAAAGTACATTGTATTGCCACCAGAATGGGTACATTCACGACGTAACTGTCTGAGAAATATTGCACACCTCTTTCGATCATTTTCGGCGGGTTCGTGAAAATATTATATTTTTTTCCTCGCAATGTAGTCCGCATTCCGTTGTTGACCACTTAAGGGGGTGAATGCTGAAAGTGGAAATTGTTCAAATGTAAAACATGAGAAATATTATCGAATAAATTAAAGGCTATATTAAGAAATTTTAACGGCCTCTTTGGTTGAGTGGGCTAAGCCTTTGCCGGCTTACTTCACTGCAACGCAGAAGCTCCGGATTTGATTCCTGGTATGGTAAATTTTCTTCGTTATTTATGGTCAGGGTGTCTGGGATCAGTCCCAGAGTCGTCCGTTGTATATTACCCACAGCACAAGTGCTTAATTTGGGGATATACAGTGTGTATGTTTGTCTGCCGATTTATTATTATTATTTTAAAGAAAGAAAGATGAAAGAAAAGTACTTATTTCTAAACAAATCTAATAAAAATCAATGCGTATGTTTGTCGTCGATGCGCTCCTAAGCCATTGATCAGATTGTAATGAAACTTTGGTAGGGTATTCTGAGGACGCCCGCGAGAGATGCTGGCTCAAAAAAACAGTATATATAAAATTATTATGTTCGTGTGTATGTCACTAAACTCCCCCTAAATGGTGAAACCGATTCTGATAAAAAATTTATATGTGTTCATGGGGTTTCGAGAATAGTTTAGATTAACAATTGGTCCGCTAGATGACACTGCAACCAAGTACCACGATTTTGACGATTTTTTTTGTTTGTATTTGAATGGGTCTCGGGATGGTTTAGATTCACAATTGGACCCTATATAAGGCGCTGCCATCGAGTTTCAGATTTTTATTTTTTAAGGGCAGGACACCATCTGCCGGGTACAGCTGTCTGTTATCTGTTGGGTGTTGGGAGTGGCAGATGCTACTGTGCAACATTAGAACTGATTGTAATTTTTTTATTTTTTATTGCAGGAATTCAGTAGATAGGCAGACGGTCCATCTCATGGCAAGCGGTTACCATCGTCTATGGACATTTGCAATACAAAAGGTGCTACAAATGCGTTGCTGCTCTCTTAAGGGAGACTGGAACCTGGAATTGCCGGAATAGAACTCAAGTTGTTATGGCGACATACTTTAGACCAGGGGTGGTAGCCATCCAGTCGGGCAAATGCCATATCACCTGGCTGTGGGTTGTTTTGTCGCCTCTTACGACAGGTCGCCAGACCGCAGGAAATTGTATTCTTTCTTTGTTCCTGCACGGATAAAAAATGTAAAACGAATTTCATGTTATATTCTACGCCTTAAACTGAAGCAAAAATATATACATAATTTCAATGTCATTTACATTTCAAGAGTTCATTGTCTTAACGGAGCTCTCAATAAGGCTTCGTCAGCGTAAGAAGGCAGTAATGAAATTTCAGCTTAACAAAACTTCATTCGGTTGCGTTACAATAAGATTTCGAGAGTAAAAGTCAAGGGAAAGGCAAAGAAAGCGGAATTAAATTATTCCGTTCGTAAGGACATCTGTCGGCTTCTTCCTGAACATAATTGGGTATCGAGATTTGGGAATCAATGGTTTTTTAGCCGACTCTGAAAACTGGATACTCTTTATTTTAGCGTTACGTATTTGTGGGATTTGAATTTAGAATGCTGTTGGAATTATCATAAAGTTTATTAGAAGTACACACACGTAATCCACATATTATAATTCATTAAATCCATATCTTATACTAATATATAAAGCTGAACAGTTTGTTTGTTTAAACGCGCTAATCTCAGGAACTACTGGTCTGATTTAAAAAATTCTTTCAGTGTTGGATAGCCCATTTATAGAGGAAGGCTATAGGCTATATATCATCACGCTAAGACCAATAGGGGCGGAGCAGCAATGTCATTTTTTTCAAAATCGGCAGGGTGGCTTTGAAAACAAATTCCACGCGGACGGCGTCGCGGGCACAGCTCCATAAAGCAGAAAACCGTAATGACATAAATCGCACACAGTCTGTCAATATAAGATACTCGTTCCGAAAGTACACTAAGTAACACATCGATCGCAGTTGAAACGAAACGCCGCTATATCTTTATTAATAACTAACTGTCCCGACAGATGTCGTCCTGCCCGGAAAAGCTTCAATCGATATGCCGACAGTAGAGCCACCTACCGGGTCCAATTGTGAACCAACTCAGAAACCTTCTTTGGCTCATGCACAACAACTTTGCTAAAGATCATCACATGATAAATGTATAGTTTACATGTCTATAAAGGACATACAGGCAAACATTCATTTTTATATATAAGAAGAAGAAGATTGTAGGAGGAAACTCGCGAAATGAATGTTTTAAAATTTTTGGTAGCTTTTTAATATTCATTTCTGGTAACGTTATTTTTGTGAATAGTAATACTGTTACGTGCGAGCGGGGTACGCACTTAGGATTGTAAAGAAATACCAGTTTTTAAAGAAACGCCTATACATATAAACCTACATGTATACTTACTGGGCGCACATGCGGTGAGTGTGTAATCATAAAGATATGATAGATACCTATACACCTATATACTTTCTCACAAACAGCTGTTTACGTATTCGTTCGATTTCGGAGCAGCTCGTCTCGATCCGAGAGAGCTTCGGACAGTCGTATCATGTACATATACGTTAAGCGAACGCTCGGCCGAGCTACACGGTAGGCGGAGTGGGTGGTGTTAGGTTTTATTTTCGTTACGGAATTTCTTGATTCGATCACCGCGCTCAAAGCCCGCGATAAAACCTATACAATAGCTTAAAAAAATTAGACAGTATAACAAGATATATATAAATTATACTAGTATGTGTTATTCTGATGTGTAAAGTCTAAAGTTTTCTCAAAATTAGTTCAGTAGTTTTTATGTGAAGAGACAAAATGAAAGGAACTTATTCGTTTATGTTATACTAATATATAAAGCTGAAGGGTTTGTTTGTTTGATTGAACGCGCTAATCTCAGAAAATAATGGTCTGATTTGAAAAATTATTTCAGTGTTGGATAGCCCATTTATCGATTAAGACCAATAGGAGCGGAGCACCAATGAAGAATGTTTCAAAATCGGGGGGTTTTGGAAACAAATTCCACGCGGGCACAGCTAGTATCAAATAAATGCCTTATGCTGCGCTTAAACTTAAGACTTATAAGAAGATAATACTACCCATTTTTAATGTAAATAATGATATTATATTTGATAAATATCTAATTTAGTAATTAATGTTTGATGGTTAGTTCTTTCTTGATCGCTAGATGTCGCTGGTTTCGACTCTTCGTTTTGGAATTATGATTTAATTCTTCAATTTTTTGTTGAATTTGGGTCAACTGTTTTATTTATGCTACTGACATTTTTACTTCTTACTGACTTCTATGAGTAACTTTTATATGGTGATGGAAAAATCCGTCTCAAGTAACATAAGTGTTTTGATAACACTAATCGATAAAAGTGTGTATAATAATCAAATATTGATAATAAGTATAACTTTCTTACTTTTTGTTTAGATTGTTAAATTTCGAACAGGTTGCCATCGGCGCCGTGGCTTAGTTGGTTAAAGCGCCTGTCTAGTAAACAGGAGATCGGGGGTTCGAATCCCCCCGGGGCCTTGTTTGGAACCAATTTTTTAAGATACCTACACTTTATAAAAGGAAATTTTATTACAATGAGTTTATAAACTAATACAATATTTTTAATTTTGTATTGCAGGAATTCAGCAGTTGACCCACTTGATGGGAAGGGTTACTATCGCCTATGGACATTTGCAACACCAAAGGTGCTACAAATGCACTGCTGCTCTCTTAAGGGGGGAAACAGGAATCTGGTTCTTAATGTCGGAACACAATTCAAGGTTATTATGGCGTCATACTCTAGACTAGGGGTGGCCGCCGTCCAGTCGAGCAAATACCCTACCACCTGGCTGTGTGTTGTTTTGTCGCCTCTTACGACAGGCCGTCCGGTCGCAGAAAATTGTATTATTTCTCCGTTCCTGCATAAATAAAATAAAAGAAAACTTAATTTTGTTACGTCGTATTCTACTCATAGTCCCTCAAAACTATAATAAATACTGAGTCTAGGTCACCGTTTTGTATGGGTAAGGTGCCCACAAGACTGGGTACGTTTCCTCGCTGGATCGCTATACTGCTCCGATGTAGGTACCAGCCCTCTGATCACCTGAAAAGTCAATGAGTCATTTTAATAAATCTTGTTAGAAGCTACTTTGAAGACGTATTACAAAAACATTTTTATTTATTACTTACATGCTAGTAAGTAGAATTTTCTTGACATAACTTTTTATGTATTAATTAGGTAATAAAAAAATTCACTTAATCTATGCTAGTACTATTGTTACAAGTTAAGCAGGACTCGAATTAAAATGCCGTTGGAATTACTATAGAGTTTATTAGAACTGTACAAACACTTATAAAACAGGTATAAATAAAGGCCCTGGACAAAGCCAGTTCAAACTACACTATTCAATAACACACGCAAAGTCCTTCAATGTGTCATTAGTTCGACACTAATGACGGCCATGAAACAATAAGAGTAGAATGTTTTTCTTCATTACAAATTCTAAATATAAAGTAAATAAAAGAATGTCTAAATGTGAGGAGGTAATAAACTGCGCTTTACGACAGGTGTGCGTTTGCCGTTGTCGGTATGTAACACTTTTATGTGTACGAATTATTGTTGTATGTACATACTAAGTGGTACCTCGTAAACTATTTTTGATGTAAGGTGTGATGACAACTCTGTGAAAGGTTGCATGTCGCGTGTGACCCAATCATTTTGTAGGTCAATCCAAAAGTAGGTTTACATGTTTAAACAGTTATTAAAAGTTACTTTAATGCACACAAATTAAGCGAGTTTTAAATGAAGATGAGTACTCAATCTTTCATTACTAGATTGCGTTACAGATCATTCTTCTTTCGCCTTTTAGTGTTTTGTTCGTAGATCATTGATAAAAAACGGAGTTTCGAAGTCTCAAAGTGAAGCCGGATAAAAGATGCCGATCTTAGAATAGGGTGCCAATCGCTTTGTTAAGGGTCTTCCAGCATCTGGGGGAGCGGAGGAACCAACCCCTGTTAACGAAGTGAGTTTGCCTCTCCCGGGGCATTCTCAAGTACCGATGCGTAGGATTAGCGTGGGCGTAACTACGTTCTAAGTCTCACGCTATTCCTAACTTAGGAGGGAGGGGGGGGGGGGTTAGTAGAGTATTAGCACATAGGTTACCTCCTTAATAGAGATACCTTGCTGAGTCTCCACACAAGCCGGCAATTGACTCTGTTATCTGCGCCATCTTAAGTGGATAACTCTCATTGCTTTGGCCTAATCCCAGTAAAGGACCCAGTTGTGTATGAAATGAATTTCCCCATGCTTCAAAAAAAATATCCCGATTTCGCCGCAGTGGATACATTAATATTAATCACAGGCGTAAATCACATAGTATATGTTACAAAAGTTTACGATCACACGTTTTGAAGTGAAACTTCTTTCGGCGCATGAGGGTAAAATTGTCTATCTACAAAATCTACATTAACGCGAAAGAAGCCGCAAGCGAAACCTAGTTCCCGATATATCTTATACAAATATATAAAGCTGAGGAGTTTGTTTGTTTCTTTGTTTAATTGAACGCGCTAATCTCAGGAACTACGGGTCTGATTAGAAAAATTATTTCAGTGTAAGATAACCCATTTATCGAGGAAGGTTATAGGCTATATATCATCACGCAAGATCAATAGGAGTGGATGACGTCGCGGACACAGCTAGTTGCTAATATTATTGTTTAGTAAAGTCTTATATAGAAAGTAAATGATTACATGACACCCTAAAAGCGTATCAGTGTAGAATAAAAAGGCAAAATTTGAATATCAATGTTGTCAAATAACACAAAGCGGCCAAAATGACCCACATTACCCAGCAATTATGAGTAACGACCACGGCCCAAATTTATGAGGTTTGTGCGTTTAAAAAACCGGACAAAAGCACAAAAATCACGGCCATTAGTAATTTTGACACGAGGTGAGGGGAGGTTGGGTGTATTTTTTTAAATGTTCTGTATATAAATTTATTTTGAAACTTGTCTTACCTGCACACACTTCATCCTTCTTTGGTACCTTTTTACAATGACTTTTGTGATCTATAGTGAACTTCGAAACTTTGAAGACGCTCTTAGGAGCATTTCAGACCTATATTTTATTGGTCCATTGCAATTTTTAGTTCATTTTCAATGATGTCATCAACCTTCACTTAAGCAAGTCATTACTTTAACATTCATAAGAAAAACATGAAAAAATATAATGAACTTGCACGCTTTAAAGACGCCCTTGGGAACAAGTCAAATCTATGTTTTATTAGCCCATTATAATTTCTAATTTTTCTTCAATGATGTCACCAACCTTCACTTAACCAAGTCACTACTTAAACATTCATAAGAAAAGCGTGAAAAACTATAGTGAACTTTGAAGCTTTGAAGACGCCCCTACAAGCATTTTAGACGTATATTTTATTGGCCCATTGCCAGTTCTAGTTCTTCTTCAATGATTTCATCAACCTTCACTTAAGCAAGTCACTACTTTAACATTCATATCGAAAATTATACTGAATTTCGAAGCTTCGAAGACGCGCTTAGGAGCATCGCAGACCTACATTTATTATTATTTATTAGCCCATTGTAATTTCTAGTTCTTTTTCAATTGTCATCAGTCTTCAATTTAGCAAGTCGTTACTTCAATATTTATAACAAAAATATATGAAAAATTATAGTGAAACCTTGAATCTAGATGAAAAGACCTTTTATGAAAATTAAAGCGTTTTTCTCTCTCTTCTTTTACATAGAAATTCGCAACAACAAACAGCCGTACCCTTGTACTGCGGTGTCTCGTCGCATAATTTTCACTGAAAACGCGTATTTTCTCGTTTTTATTCAGTTGAGGACTTAATCAGTGTGACAAGCTCATATTTTTTACTTTCAAAATGTGCATAGTATTTTAGAGCACACTAAGATTTTTTTATAGCTGGAATACAGCCGACAGGCTGATGGCCCACCTGATGGAAAGCGAATACCGTCGCCTATGGACGTTTGCAAAAACAGTGATCTAAAACCAGAGTTACTAACACATTCTAAAGCCACAGAGTGGGCAACAGAAACAGTTCTAGACAATTGTTGGGTACAAGAGTGAAGCGCTTCGGTGGTAGAAAGAAGACGAAGGCACCATTCTGAACAGTTCATCGGAATAATCCTCATTGTACAGACAATAGAGTACGCAGAGATGCAAAAACTATACGAAGCCCAAACATATTTAGACCGTCTGTTTCATTTATTCAAAACTGATAGTGAAGTTAATATTACCGAGAATATTTTAACATTGTAGAACGATTATTATAATACATCATAAGACACCCCCTACAAAGTGCCCCACTCGGCGTCGGAGCCATCTCAATATGCAAATGCCCCTCGGAATCTCAACGAGGTGTGCCCTGATGGCTCACAAATTGAATTTCCCCAACGAAACAACTCGAGCGCCCAGAGAATATTTTAAGGCATCACTATTTCATAACACGGGCACGTCACTCGCTGTATTACCTATGATAATGGATTATTTTAACATAACCCTGTAGACGATGGCTGCATAACATTTGAAGCACGCTGTATATGTTGGTTAAAATTGTTTGGCCACACTGTTAGGCAAAGGTACTAAACACCCATTCCTCCTCCTGCGAGCGCGTATTGATCGCTAAGGAGGAGGCGGAGCGAGAGCGTGGCTTTCGACCTTCGGCCCTGGGGAAACGATTCCCACCCGTCTGTAATACTCGTACCGTCGAAAGAACAGCGTGTTATGTTCCGCGCGCATTTATCTCTCCCGTGGAGCAGTTTATAACTTCCCCACGCTGTTTTTGAGATTAATGATGTCGAGGGCTATGCTTCTCCCCAGCAGTGGATGTGGCCCATGGGGTTTCCGTCTGGGCACGCGGTATTGGTAGAGCCCCGCTTTCCTCGAAGCCCTGGCATAAGACGCAAAGAAGGAAAACCGAAGGGTTTAGTGGGTATCTCAGTCTGTGGCGTGCCAATAGTATTTCTTGCTTGCGGTACCAGTGCCACCCCAATATAGCGAATATCCTCAAACGTAGAATAATCTTCAAACGAATTTCCAGTAGTTAAAAAAATTGCTAAACCTATTATAAAAACATTGATAATGCGTCATGCAGCACTTAATGACATGATCCGTCGGGCTCTTGTCACCGCCGGGGTACCTGCCGTTCTACAACCGAACGGCTTGTGCCGTGACGATGGCAAGAGACCCGATGGAATGTTATTGGTGCCCTGGAGTATGAATCGCCCTCGCGTCTTGCGTTGATACTCTGGCTGTGTCCCATTTATCAGCCACTAGCATGTCTGAAGGTGCAGCTGTTGCACAACAGTAGGTAGGTCCTAGAATATCGCAAATATTCCGCCATCGGAAATGGTTACATATTTGCGGCTTTTGGGGTCGAGACCCTGGGACCATGGTCACAAACAACATGGCCAGGTGCACAAACTTTATCGATATCGCGAAACGCCTGATAAACGTCTCATGTGACCAAAACACTGGTCTATACATCGGACAACGCATTAGTGTTGCCATTCAGCTAGGTAATGTAGTCAATCTTCGGGGCACGTTTCTAACTGTCAGTGGTCTGGCACTAGATTTTATAGTTTAATTTTAATTTGTAAATATAATTTTACTAGCTGTATCCGCGACGTCATCCGCGTGGAATTTGGTTTTCAAAACCCTTTTGAAATATTCTTCATTGGTGCTCCGTTCCTATTCCATTTATCGATGAAGGCTATAGGCTATATATATCTATGTAACACTGAAAGAATTTTTCAAGCCTGAGATTAGCGCGTTCAATCAAACAAACGAACAAACTCTTCAGCTTTATATATTAGTATAAGATTTAGTTTAATTGTAAAATTAAATTTTTAATCATTTGACGACTGTAAAACAAATGGTGAATATGTGTAAATAAATATTAACAATTATTTTTTAAATTTTTCATAAGCTAATTATAAATTGTATAGTAATGCGAAATATAATGAGATAAAGAAATTAGAAACAGTAACATTAGGTCCGTCGGGTCTATGAACAAGGGGTTTCTTCAAAGTTTGCAAGAAACACGAAGAAATATTATTGATGCCATCTTACTCGTATTTCCAGCGGTTTAATGTTAACAGTTATGTTTTAAATATAATTAACTACTAACAATACTAACTTAAATTTCTAAGACATTTGTAACTAGCACACTAACTAAATATGGGCCCCGGGCCGATATAAAGTTTTATTATTATTAATATTACAGCAATGCTGCTAGCCTTCTAGCCGCTTCTCTCTGGCAGCGATTTGTAATTATAGTCTATAATACCTTATTTATAACTTGTTTAGCTTTGTGTTTTCTTTATAGTTAATTAACTTCAACCCAGAAACATATAAAACAAAAATGTGCAAAATAATAGAAAAATGAAATAAAAGAAAATCAGGTTGGCTGTCAGTGTTTCCTGTGTACTCCAGCAATAAAAAATGTAATAAAAGCTCCTCTCTTAATACAAAACAAGAAAAATTACTTCTCTAGAGATAATTTACAGTAAACTAAATATATTAACTTTAGTCATGGATTTCTGAAGCTTATCGTCTTTATCGAGACCTGATGGCCTTTAATTGGAGCAACGAATAAGCGTTGCCATGCAGCTTGGGAACGCAGCTAGCGTTTTGGGAACGTTCCCAGCAGACTGCGATCTAGGACCCATTTTATTTATAAGTTTCTTTCTTTCTGTATATATTGATTGTTTTATTAATTTATGCTTCGTTTAGATTTTCTATTATAAATTATAATGCCTTTATTATCCTTATTATAAAATAAAATTTAAAATGGGTTTCATACATAAATAACTATAATATAACTATAAAATTATTATAAAAAACATAGATATTTTAACATAAAATATTTCTTAATTTTTATTGAAGAAGTTCAGCACACAGATAGACAGGCCACTTAATGGAAAGGGGTTACCATCACATATAGACATTTGCAACACCTAAGGTGCTACAAATGCGCTTCTGGTCTCTTAAGGGACACTGGAACCTGGTCACTAATGACGGAACGCAACTCATGGTTGTTATGGCGACATACTTTAGAACAGGGGTGGTAGCCATCCAGTCAAGTAAATGCCCTACCACCTGGCTGTGGGTTGTTTTGTCGCCTCTTAGTACAGGCCGCCCAGCCACAGGAAATTGTATTCTTTCTCCGTTCCTGCACGGATAGAATGTCGCGTTAACTTGCATCAAAGAATATAAATATTATCTATGTATGTTATGTTACGCATAACATACACGCGGCGTAATTACGCCGAGCGCAGTTCGCGGAAATGCCAATATGTCTCAGTTACGCGGCAATAAAAAGCAACCGCAATAAGAACGATACGCCGTCCGAGAGACAAATACGCCGGTTAATTTCACCGGTTGAAGTACGGTTATTACTGCAATAATATTGAATGGGGGTGCTGCTCTTCTGTATGCTCTATATGGGATATTGGTTTCGCTGGTTTACGTCGTCAAACTAAAACAAGTGGCCATTGTGCGAGTCGGTGACCCGAATGTAACATTCTTCTATGAATACTACGCAAATAAGTTTTATGCAATCTAACTTTTTAAAATTAATACAGCATTTTGCATAGTTTTTTAATACTAATGATATTCTCCAAGCCCGATACTCGTGTCAGTCATCACTTAGAGCGTTTTTTTTTTGTTTAAATTATATAAATGACTACAATGAAGTAAACAAAAAGGCTAGTTCGTTCTTGGTGCAATGCATTAGCGTTGCCATCCAACAATGGAATTTGTTTAAGGTTTTGAGAACGTTCCCAAAAATAATTATTTATTTATTTTTATTTTCTTGAACAAAATAAACCGGCCGCAAACAACTTCTTGAACAACATCTTGAAGTTGGTGCAAAGCAAAACATAAAAATGACTAAATTTTTTTATTGTTTTTGAAGTGAAACTTCTTTATCGGAAAAAAATTTTACGTCACATTTTTTGGCTATGCGTCACGTCACATTTTTCAAGAAGGCCGAGTGTAGGATGGTGGTTGCGTAGCAACGAGTTGTTGATAGATGGATTGCATTGTAATATTTCAATATAATTTTACTTTATTGTGTTTTAATTAATATACGAGTTTGATGATTTATAAATCATTTATTTAGTATCCTACATATATATATATGTGTGTGTTAAAGTGATCAGCAAAATCAAGGGATTTATTTTAATTCTAATTCCAGTGAATTTCTAAAAAAAGTAAGTAATTATCTCTTTTTCTAATACTTGGGTGTGATTGTGGTATTTATTTTTCTAAGTTATTTAAAGTTAACCTCAGTTTTTTATTGTATTTTTAACCGACTTCGAAAAAAGGAGAAGGTTCTCAATACGTCGAGATCTTTTTTTTTCTGTTTGTTGCTTTTATGTATGTTCGCCAATTACTCCGTGATTTATGATCCAATTTACGTGATTATTTTTTTGTTCAACGCGGAATAGTTGCCATGTGGTCCCCAAAAAATTTGACATAGTTTGGCCCAGTAGTTTTCATTTTACGATCATTTTTTTGTTCTCGTTTCTTGGGACCTATATTTTTTAAGAAGCGCGGCACCATTCGTAAGTCCACCCATACATAGCTAGACACTAAAAAGTAACAAATAAAAACTTCGTTTAAAAAAACCGACTTCAAAAACTAAAATGTATAAAATAACTTATTTCTAAAGCTATTATTATTAATATATACTATCTAAAACATCTTGAAGTCGGTGGCAAAGTAAAGTATAGAAATGACTATGTTTGAAAATTACTAAGCACCGACTTTAAGATGTTTTAGATAATATATATTAATAATAATAGCTTTAGAAATAAGTTATTTTATACATTTTAGTTTTTTAGTTTTTGAAGTCGGTTTTTTTAAACGAAGTTTTTATTTTTTATTGATTTTAACTATCTATTTGGTAAAACAATAAGGTAAAATGAAATAATTCTATTATTTGTATTCATGTCTATGATAATAAAAGCCTTTTGTTTAAATTTTATCTAATTTAACTTTATTTAACCAATTTCTGTAAAGTTGCATATAGTAGATCATTTTTCGAAAAATAAGGTCATAAAGAAGTTTCACTTCTGAAGTTCTTACGTACACGTTCGTTACTAGTACACGCACACATTTTTTTTATATTTTATTTTATTTTGTAGAAAGAAGTCGGTTAAATATTTATTATTGCTTTTTAGGTTGCAAACGGTTTTGTTTTTGTTAAAAAAATAATTGCATTACGCAAATACTTGAATTGCTTTAAAAATAATATACTAAGCGCATGTAAAAATTAAAGTACTGGCACTCCTATACAAGGTTGTTATCTCACTCTTCGGTGTAGATGCTTGTTAACAAGGGTTGCTCTCAATTTCCCTGGGATCTTTTAACCAGATCCTGACTTGGTGACCATGGAACCAATTCGTAAGTGTAGCCTTTCGAATAAAAGAAAACTTGTAAATCGGTTCACAATTGACGAAAAAATCGAGTAACGAACATACAAAAAAAACAACACAGATGAATTGATAACCGACTTCAAAAAAAGGTTTGAAGTCGGTTACAAAGAAAAGCGAGGCAAAAATTGATTTAATATTTTTCCTGAACGCTTCCATCAAAAATGGGTTAGATAAAGCCATAAAAGCATTTGTTCCTCTCAATTCCCTAGCTTATTCCCCTTGCATTCGCAAGCTATGACTAAACAAAAACCGCTTGTCTGCTTAAACAGAGCCGCGGGCGATCATTTGTCAAAATTGTACGTGCTCAGGTTTTTACATTAGACAATATTTGCCCCTAAGCATATAACGTGAAATAATGTTGCCAGCCTTATTTATTTAATCTTAAATTGATATTAAATTTATTGCGGAATATATTTTTAAGCATGTTTTGAGCTACCCTCATGTTGCGTGCCCATTATTAGGAAATGGTAAAATTTCAAATTTTGTTATTGGTTACATTTCCTGTAAAATATTATAATGAAGAAGTCAACTGAAAAGTGATTGATAGTATTAAATTTTTGTTTAAATTTTTTTTTAATTTTCTTCTTTGCCTCATTTTACGACAAAACTCGGGGTCAACGATTTAGCTTTGCCCTAAAACGAGGCATTGCAGCTAGCCCTCTTGGCACACCACCCCTCTAGGCACACCACCCGCTGGCAGTGATCTGCTAGAAAATCTATAAATTTAGATTTTTTTATTGCAGGAGTTCAGCAAACAGGCAGATAGCTCAGTTGATGGAAAACGGCAACCATCACCTATAGACATTTGCAACACCAAGATGCTACAAATGCGTTGCTGCTCCCTTAAGGTAGACTGGAACCTGGTCATTAATGCCGGAACAGAACTCAAGGTTGTTATGGCGGCATACTCTATACTAGGGGTGGCTGCCATCCGAAAAATACCCTAACACCTGGCTGTGGGTTGTTTTGCCGCCTCTTTTGACAGGCCGCCCATCTGCAGGAACTTAGATTTGATTTAACTTGTTAGGTGCTAAAATAATGCAATATGTTGATATATAGCCTGATATAGCTCTTAAGGTTGGCTCGACCGGTGCGATACCAGGATTTCACAGAATATCGTCTTAAAACCGTTAGTCTTAAGTTAATCGTATTTCGTATCATGAGTGACTTGATGGCCGATGGCCCACTTCTCTGTACACCTATCCCTTCTTATCTTTTATTTCATCCTATAAGCCCATCCCCTCTATCCTATGTCTTTTCTGATCTCTCTATTCCATTCTCATTATCCTACTCTAAAGGCTGGCAACGCGTTGTCTTCGCCCCCTGGTGTTGCAATGTTTATAGGCGAGGGTAACCACTTTCCATTACTGAGTCGTCTCTCTGTTTATCGGCTTAGCAATAATAATAAAAAATAGGTTATGTTTACATTTGTTAGGTAGTTTAACTTATAGTTTGATTTTTAAGACTACTGGCGTCGCTGCCATGGCATCCAATGAGATATCGTACTTAATACTCATTGTGGGGTTTATTAAAACACAATATAGTGGGGGCTCCATGCCTTCACTTAGTGTAGACAAGATTAGGTCTTCATTCTTATACAGATAGTGCTCAATTTAATTCATGTACACGCATAATGCTATAAAAACATTTTAGAGAAATGTATTTATGTACTGGCAACACCAATCCACGAACACGAAGTGCTATTCCGAATTCACACACAAATAAAGCAATGTTTATGGTTTTTTTCTCCAGTGGGGCAGGGCCCTGGCGCGAGAATTATTAATCCCAGAAGCCATAACTTTGATTAGAGCACTTGATTTGTTGTTGTATACCTAATTGTTGGAGATAAAACAATTTCAATATTTGATTGTTTATTTACCTAGTAGAAAATATTGAAAATAATAAATGATACAGAGACATTTACTTAATACGAGGTAGAGCTATGTTGAAATCGTTATCTACATTTTTGTTATAGCTGGAGTACTGCAGACGGTTTGAAAGAGGAAGAGGAGATATAATCAACGCGCTTAAACAAATTTTATGACAGTTTTATAAAATAATCTTATGTTGTAGTGTTGTGGAAAAACCACTGGTGGAAGCACAATCCAAATCTCCATGGCGCGCAAGATAAACGTTCTAGGGAACCGTTGCGTACAAGAGCCAAGCAGTTCAAGGAAGTTGTGATGAACGCCCAACCGATGGCGAGCCGTGAGTTGTTAATAAGAAGACGAAGGCACCATCCTGAACAGTTCCTCAGAACATTGTACAGACGATAGAATAAGCAGAGAGATGCTAGTTCTCTCCAAAGACCAAGCATGTCTAGACTGTTTGTGAAAATGAGACCGTCGATGTTATAGTATACAATATACATTAGGGTGGTCGTTAAAAATTAAATTCTTTCAGACGCCCAAAAAAAATCCTTCCTTTTGACGAAAAACTACGGGAAAAATTTTGCTTTTTGATTTTTAACGAAAATAACACGTGCCGGCGGCCAATTTAAGTTCATTTTTCGATAAAATTATAGTTTTTTGGAATATTTGTTACATTATTTAAATTTTGATAAAAAATCATGAAGATATGCTTATAGGAAATCAAATTCTCTACAAAAGGGTTTCTTTTGTTTTTAGATGAAGTTCATATCCATCGAGATAATCTCATTGGTAAACTTATTAACTTTATTAAATCATTTATTTTAGCACTAAAAACTTTATTTTTCTTGAAATATGAACAATTTAGTAAATTTTATATACAATTATTCATTTATAGAGATTAAGTTAATGACTACCAAGTTATATTCGATATTAACAAATATTCCAAAAAACTATAATTTTATCGAAAAATGAACTTAAATTGGCCGCCGGCACGTGTTATTTTTGTTAAAAATCAAAAAGCAAAACTTTTCCCGTAGTTTTTCGTCAAAAGGAAGGATTTTTTTGGGCGTCTGAAAGAATTTAATTTTTAACGACCACCCTAATATACATACATGTATAAGTAGGTTAGATTCTAACCAACTACGTTGCAGAAACCCGCACATGCGAAAGTTTTATCATAGCAAACCCAGAATAGCTCAATGGAGCCGAAATTGAAAAAATCAACATTCGCAATGTGTATAGTTCGGAATACGGAACAACTTTCCGCATTTGTTATCGAATAAAGAATGAAAACAACGGGGCCTGGCTCGCCAATGCTAGGGTAACCAACTCTTTTGCGGTTTTGAAAATAAAATAGCAAGTATTTTTTTTTTAGTAGGTAACCAATTACGGTTGGCCAAATTCCTCTTTGATCAGTTCTCTAATATTTTGCTTTGAACGGCTTGTAAAGTTACGACATCTACGCACACTCTTTCAAATTTCATATACACCAATCAGGACGTTTCTGTAATGTTTAAACAAAAGAAAACCATTACTCGTATTTAGTTGCAATATGCAATTTGCCGAGACGTCTTTTTCCTTTTGTATTCTCTCGCTTTGTTTACGGACTTAAATTTTATGTCCTCAAAACAGGTAACACTAAAACCGCCCCTTAAAACTTATGTTTTACTTGTGCGCGTGTTATTGCACTGTTAGCGAAAGTTTTGCAAGGCTATTTTAGCCTTATGGATGGTTTACCGTTGCTTGGGTCCACCGTACATGCGTAAGGGTGGAGCGCGGATGTATGGAATGTTTGTGTTCATGTTTCGAGTTGTAACAGAGAAGGGCGTGGGTGTAGGGGGTGAATTGGTGTATTTAAAAGTATTAAAGTAAAAATAAATAAACAACGGGCGGGTAGTATCCAGTCCTTACCGGCGTCCTTATACAGTTCGTCAATCCACTATATTTATCAACACACGGTGTTCTCTTTCAGACTGATGGTGAACCAAACGGGCTCTGTGTGAGACTTGATCGGTCCACTACCACATCAATTTACTAATTATGAACTACTGCTGATATTTTGGTTGTTTTTTATATATATTCTAACTATAAGAAGAACACCCAAACTCGCTCCGATAGCATGATCGGACAGAGCGTATATAAAAATATGTTAGTTATACAAATATATCCAACATTATCCAAAAATATTGTCTTCGTACTTACAATGGGGCACTCAAGTGTCGTTATAAAGAGCTGCGTAGTAGAACCGAATGCGGTCAGTGTGGACTGCTGCCGACCAGGAAATTAAAAACTTTTGCCATACATTGTGGACGGTATAGTCCAGGACAGTCCACTTGTTGTACAGTTTAAATATAGTAAGTAGTACTCACATCGTGGTAGTGTAATGGTAAGCGCACGCCTCCCAAACTCAAAGGTCGCGGGTTCAAATCCTGGCCGCAACGTATGCATAACTTGGACAGTTTTCTGATCTAATGCACATATTATTACAATTATCACATGCTGACAACGATGAAAGAAAACATCGTAATGCAACCTGCACATAGAGATAACCAATGTGTCAAACCTTATCCTTGCAGGAACGGAAAAAGAATACGATTTCCTGCGGCCGGGCGGCCTGTCGTAAGAGGCGACAAAACAACCCACAGCCAGGTGGTAGGGCATTTGCCTGACTGGATGGCTACCACCGCTGGTCTAAAGTATGTCGCCATAACAGTTGTGTTTCGGCATTAGTGACCAGGTTCCAGTCTCCCTTAAGAGTGCAGCAGCGCATTTGTAGCACCTTTGGAGTTGCAAATGTTCAAAATGTTCATAGGCGATGGTAACCGCTTTCTATCAAGTGGGCCATCTACCTGTCTGCTGAACTCGTGCAATAAAAAATAAATAAACAAAGACTCCTTGGATAACCTGGCAGGTTTACTGTTCATTCCCCTACAGAGAGAGGATCGAGCCCACCAGTGGGCCCTTTATGGGCTGTTATTATAATACTTACATCGCACTGTCCAGATAGTAATTATGGGGTGGCATGTGAGGTTTCTAGTATTGCACAAATTGTCATTCTCTTAACTTATTATCAAATTAATCAATCAGTTATTGTCATCTCAAAACCGCATAAGAATCTTTTTTATCTTTTGTATCATAATTAAAAATACACTGACGGACTCATAAACTGCATCAAAGTAATAGACGACTTTGAAATAAATATTTTAACCAAGTATGCAAACTTTCTATACAGATTTAAATTGAAACCTCTAGATTGGTTCGTGAACTTTAAAACAGCGTAGGGTCATATCCTTAAGTTTAAGTTTGTGTACTGGAAAGGACTTTAAGACTTTTTTTGAAGAAAAAACAGAAATTTAAGTAAATTGGTTTAATTAAAAAATTGGTTTTAACAATAGACACAAACCTATGCAAGGGTTTATTTATTGAATTGATTGAGTTCTTGCGTGGCCAAAAAGCTGGTCTGTGCAACGCGATACATTGCCATTTAACGTAAAAATGTGGCCAGTATGTTGGGAACAACTAATATTTGAAGTATTTTGGAGTCAATAACAGACAGTAATTTGGAGTAACTTTTTTAATTGTTGCTTTTTATTATTTTGATGGTTTAGTTTTATTTATAGTAATTTGAATTATTTATATTTTATATTTATTTAAGTGTTTGTAAAAGTAATCAGAAATAAGATAATTTTCTGTTTTTTTTTTGTATTTCCAATAAATGACTAAAAGTTATAGATATAGAATAATTATATTCTTATCATATAATAAACCTGACAAAATAAATAATGTAGAATATAATTTCTGTTAATTTTAAACGCTTAGGATTACTGTTATTGTTTATACTGTGGTAACTACAATGCGTCGAATATTCGATTAAAACAATAATGTTTCAACTCGATTGTATCGAAGTTTGATAGAATAGAACACAATGTTCAGAGCTTTGCATTGTAGTCAGAATAAAATATACTGTCAGTTTGTAAATTCTATAACACGCATACAACACAATACTTAGCTTTGAACGAATTGTGTTTTATTGGGTGAGTGAGAGTTCCGGTGACTGTCTGTCCCATCCCCCCTTTTTTGACAGGGGAAATTAGTTTGAGGTCTATGTAACAGATCTGAAGAAGTGTTTTTATTGAAGACGTGTTGTTATAACCAACCGATTCTGGCATGCCCATTAAAACCCCCTGTTCCGTCCTTCGCCTTAAGCTGGGGCTAGACCAACTCCACGTGCCCTGGCAGGCGGAGGGTCTTATGGGCCTTGTTAACGATAGAATGCGTTGTATGAACGGCCCATTCGGTGTTGCCTCTAAAATTTAATACAAATAATAAATAATATAAATATATAATTTAAATACATATAAATATATAATTTAAATACATATAAATATATAATTTAAATACATATAAACAATGAAAATATTTCAGTATTTACCTCTGTTCTCTTTTTTAATAAATAAATAGCAAATTGATTGCCTAGAGAGAATGATCGGATGCACGAACTTCATTCGCGATTAACCCGAGTTAGTTGCCCGCGACCACCGACCGTACTATACGTGCTCTGCATTTCGTTTTCATCAAAGGCTAACTTTCAAACTCTTAAAACCTTGTTTTTATATTCTCCTTCGCCCAATTGAACGTTATATCTCTTACAGGCCTCATCCACTACCGGGACAAACCAAACTCTCAGCGTTATCCTTCGACCCCATGGTATAGCTAATAACTAGCGTCAGATACTTATATTTGACATTTCCTGAACTGCACCCATTTGGTACGATTGCGAGATATACTGTTTGTTACGTATTTAGTGTGACATGTATATATAGCTGTCATTTTAGTCCAGGTATTTAAAAGTCATAGTACAGTAAGTCGTTGGTGAAGTTATTTGTCTGTCAATGTGATAAAGAGGGCTTAACTTTCACTTAACTGCTAATTTTGCAAGTTTATTTTTTATTGCATGACGTAAGCAAACAGGCAGATGGCCCACCTGATGGAAAGCGTTGACCATCGCCTATGGACATTCGTAACAAAAGTTCTACCAATATGCTGCCACTTTCTAAATGGAGATTGGAACCTGGCCACTAATGACGAAACATAACTCAAGGTTGCTATGGCGGCATACTCTAGACCAGGGATGGTAGACATCCAGACGAGCAAAGACCCTACTACCTTGCTATGGGCTGTTTAATTGCCTCTTATAATAGTAATATAATAATCATAATTGTCAGAAAATCAAGTTTTCATTATTTATATTTTATTTATTTATTTATATTACTTACTGGTCCCAAACCAGGCGAAGCCTGTATTTTGAAGACCAAAGCCGATGTTTATAGCAACAGTGGGCAGACGTGTGTGTGAGAGAGAGTGTGTGTGTGTGTGTGTGTGTTTACGCATTTTCATATCACACTATGCAAACGGTGATTTTTGGCACATTTTCAGTATTGCCGTAAGTTAGACTGCTACTAATACGACAGGCCGTCCGGCCAGAGTAGCTTCTTTACTATTGCAAACCACACTTAAAGCTCCCACAACTACCCCTTAAATGACCTTCTATTTCATATATTGCAGAAGATTGCGTGTTAAAACCCAATATAGTGGGGGCTCCATGCATTCACTTAGTGTAGATAAGATTAGGTCTTTATGCTTATACAGGGGGGTGCTTAGTTTAACTTTAACCGCCGCTTTATGTGATGCATTTTAAACGGTTATTCCATTTTGTTTATATTTCCGCACCGGCCATGTTTGTTTCCTTTGTTGTAATTCATGTTTCATTTCCAAGTGTTAAATGAATGTATAATATTATAAAATTACAAAAGTGTAGACTTTTGTTTATTTATTTTTTTGTGTTTGTCTGTTTGTTCGGGATTCACGTAAGAACTACTAAGCCGATTTCGATGAGATTTTCACTACTCGACAGCGAATTCTTAGACTTAAATCTGCGCTACTTTGTATCCCGGGAATCCCCCGTTTTTTTTGTGACTTAGTAGATCCCATCCTGGTTGCCACGTGTTATATATTACATCGTCAGATTAGGTTAAATTATTCCTTAAGTTAGGTTGCCTGAAAGAGATTTATCTCAGGGGTAAGGCCGTCTATTTTGACATGACAATATTGTAATAGTGCATTTTTAAATTGTATATTTGGTGAACAATAAAGTGTTATCTATCTATTTAGATATGGCCTGAAAAATTGGGTAATATATGAAATAATAATCTATGGCAATCAAGGAAACTTACCTTATATTGTTTTCTACCTATAATAGTCCCCCTACTATGGGTAGAATACTGAGCCTAGGTCATCGAGTCAATGGGTAAGGTTCCCACAAGGTTGGCCACGCTTCCTCACTGGTTCACCATACTAATTCGTTGTCCGAGGTAAGCACCAGCCCTCTGATCACCCGAAGAGTCAATGAGTCGTATTGATAGATCTTTGTAGAAGCTTATGGCCTCAGGAGCCGAGGGTCCAAACTTTTTAACAGCAAACAGTACACATATATATCTAACTCTCAGTGAGGGTTGCATAGTTGCGCTGCTTGATCGATACAGCTGTTTCCATCGCCAGATTGGTTGATCTAGACGTGTTTTGGTAAGTGGGATGCGGTCAACGTGTCCACGCAGGTTGCATCCCATACCAGAAGCTTGCCACGTTGCGAGGAAATTAGAGTTATTCCCGCCTACTTACCTAGTTATTGTTTAAATTTACCAAATTGTAACGATAATCATCAAATAGAAATGTATCTAAAGATTGTATTTATATCATTTCCGTACTCATCTTATATATGTTTATTTATCTCGTATTATAGGTGGTAGGGTATTTGCCTGTCTGGATAGCTACTACCCCTGTTCTAGAGTATGCCGCCATAACAACCTTGAGTTGTGTGGTTTTAGTGGCTAGGTTCCAGTCTCCATTGAGAGAGTAGCAGTGCATTTGTAACGCATTTTGTGTTGCAAATGTCCATAGGCGATGGTAGCCGCTTTCCATGAAATGGACCGTCTGCCTGTCTGCTGAACTCCTGTAATAAAAGAATGTCTATCAACCCACTAGTTTGACATTCGGCTCGTCCATTGCTCGTAAATATATCGTTTTATAACTGAATGTCGATAGTGAACTTTAATGGATGCGCCATTATGAACGATTCGCTCTTTATTGATTGAATCCCCTCTCGTTCAGGCATTTATTGTTTAGTACGTGATATAATACCAGCATCAAGCCTTTCATATTCTTTTTATTATGATTTTCATATCAGTAGTCATCAAGTTGAAGTCGTGCCAAAAAAAGAATACGGAAATCGCAACAGAACCCTAAAATACATACGAAATTTCTAATCACCTGTTACACCCAACTTCGGTAATTGGTTTCGCATGTAAAACAATATTAAATATTCTGACCACGAGTTTTTGGAGCCTTTGCCAAATTAACTCAGAAGCTGTCGGGTTAGAGGGCATTATAAGAATAAATAATGAGTTACTTCTACCACCCCCTTGAGTTGGGATCACAAGAATGCTCCCTCTCAATTAACGGGGAGTTCAAATTAATTTATTCTAACTAGGGGATTTAAGGTAAGGTGTGAGTGATCGCGATTCGTGCTTTAACCATATCTTCAACGTCAGTGCAGAGCCTTGTAACCACATTTTTTGGTTATATTATATTTTAGTGAAATTATTAATATATCTGTAATAATTTTGACGAAAAAATTATTAAAAAAATGTAGTGAGTAGGTACTGCATTGAAACTGATGATACGCGTGTTTATATTCATACCACGCATCCACGAAATGTACCTTTGTACATTTGAGGACATTTTGGTAAAAACAGATTTCTTAGTAATTCTGTCATGTTTGTCCATTTATTTCTTCATCTAGTTTTGAAAGAGAGAAAAAAAACAAGTTCATTTTTAGGATTTAATTAACTAAAAATATATATACATACATAGATAGAATGAGAAATATCTTGTAAAAACATAACCATATTGGTTAATGTATTTTTACAATTTTAAAGTTATAATAGTTAGCGTTACGATAGCTACTAATATCAGAAGTTTTGTACACTCTTCTCTAAGTGGAAAATTCTAAAAATATATTATTGGAATACTTAATTTTTATATATATAAAAATCAATTGCTGTTCGTTAGTCTCGTTAAAACTCGAAAATAGCTGGACTTGGCTAATTTTGGTTTTGAATTATTAGAGAATGAAGTCAAGGGAAGGTTTAAAAGGTGAATAAATATGAAAAAAATGCTTGGAATATAGAGTAAAAACAACAATTTCGCTTTCTCTTAGATACTAAACAAACATTTGATGTTCGTCCCGAGTTTTAGAAATGAATTAAATTTAAAAGTCGTTCAGAAATCAAATTAAATTTAAAAGTGAAGTTTTTTTCATTTTTTTGGTTTTGAATGTGAATATTTGATATTCCGGTTTTGACAATATTTATAACTAAAGTTGAACCATTCTGCAACTATCATTCAGTTTTTTTGTTTATCGATTCTGAGGCGGTACGAAATTTGGCGTGTCAGCTAGAAAATATATAAAGAAATGGTTCGAAAAAACCTTATTAAAGGGTTATCTGGAAGAAATCGCTTCTTAGCGATGAGTCCGCCTGTTCTACCATCTATTATCTTTTTCTACTTCTGTTTGTTTTTGATTTGGTGTACAATAAAGAATTATCTATCTATTAAGTAGTTTTTAAAACATGAGGTCCAATCGATTGCCTATTTGTTGCATTTTAAAAAAGGATAGTGGCACCACACCTTTAGGGCCCTCAAAAGCCCTGCTTTTTAGGTGTTACACAGTTTCCTATCATTTTAATTGTAGACACGAAATAACGGGAGATTAGCATAATTATTTTTGAAATTTCTTCATTTACTTTTTATTTTCCCAGCTAATTTGAGAAAATTGAAAATGAATAAGTTTCAGACGTTCGTGTCTGGGTTTGATTATAAGGTACGCGTATTTTAGATATTAAATTATTCTGATTATTGTTTTATATTCATTTAACTGTTTTACTACGTCATTATTAAAACTACGCTTTAACGGTTTTAATCGCGGCATTTTTCCTTGCAGGAACGGAGAGAATACCTGCGGCCGAGTAGCCTGTCGTAAGAGGTGACAAAATTACCCACAGCCAGGTGGTAGGGTATTTATCCGTCTAGATGGCTACCACCCTTGGTATAAGGGTATGCCGCCATAACAATTTTAAGCAGTAATAAAACTACTTTTTAAAGGTTTTAAGCTCGGTATTTGATTTTTGTTATTCCGACGTTTCGGCCAGCGAAAAGTGGCCGTGATCACGGAAGACACAAGATGTCAAGTGTCAACGAGTATTGTTAATGTTTTATTTAGCCTAACACCAACTTGTTCATTTTAATTATTTAGTTTTAAATTTGTTTATGTTATTATTTACAGTATGGGAGCCTAATCTAATTTACCACCGCTTCGCAACATGTTATGGCTTGAAGAGAAGAAGCAGCGCAAGAAACTCTCTAGCATAAATTCTAGTTCTATACTTTTATATAATATTAAAATCGGTGGAAGGAAAAATAAAAGAAATTATCAGTAAAGTTGGTTTGTGTTCCGATGCACGCAGAAAGAGCTCACAGTGTCTTGAGGTCTGGCAGTTGTTTTTTGCTGGATTTGGTTAGGTGGGTCTTGTGTGTGTGTGTGTGGTAAATAGCTACAGATCCATAATAAATGGAAGGAAAACTTCGACAGAAGCCTAAGTTCTTCTAAGACGCTCTTATGTAGTTAAAACCCTAGGATTTATTAAACAAACATAAGCAGTGGAACGTTATTTGGAAAGAAGATAGATATTAATACAACAGAAATTTCAATTCGAAGTTCTTAAACAATTAGGAGTATTTGGGCAATAAATAAAATGATAAAACGAAATATAGTATTAATTTCAGCTGATAACAGTACCGAAAATTTAGTAACTGAGTTGGTTTATAGTGATATACTATAAAAACTCGATAGACTTTCACTTTTTCGTGGAATGCGTCTTGAACATGAATTTCGGAATGATATAGTGAATTTTTTATACAATTTATTTTCCAATATGCTTACATTCGTATACATAAAAATATATTCGACTGTCGCATAGAAACCTCATGGGTTTTTCCTACAGCAGATAATCGTCTAAATTAGATAAAAATTATGACACATAATGACACTTTAAAATTGAATTTACTCAATATTATTATGTGTAGCAGTGAGAGGTAGAAATAATACTTCAGATAGAGATAGAGCAAATATTAACATGTGTGCTCCCGTGCTGCGCTAATCAGTAGTTCGTTGTCCGCTGTGATGACTAGAAGAATTCAGTTCTCATATATGTATGTCTTTAAAAACCACGGGCGATAAAAATGGCCCGGAGTTTTGGAGGGTTTGCGTAGGGCCATGGGGATTCCAACACGTAGAGGCCCCTTGATAAATTTTATCTAAATATGGCGTGACACTGACCGGTGATTATCTCTGTGTACACCATATAATAATGCAGTCAAGGACAAGCCCCGGCCAGTCTAGGACTATTGTGGGAAATGTTACTGTTACTTAGTATTATATCCAAAGTAGAAGTAATTGCGAATATATCAAGTAGCACTTCACATAATTATGTAAAACTTATAAGAAAACACGCGTAATAAACTCGTGAGATATTAGATAGGTTTTTAAAATATATGAAAGTGTAAATCCGCCTTTAAATTCTGAACTTATATACGAATAATTTTTTCAGCAAAAAAATTAACTGATATATACACAAATTTAAAATACAACGATGACTCCTTTTTGGATTCCAACCAAATGACATAAGGTGGCTTTATAGGATTTTAATCAAATTCTTTACCATTGCAAAACAATAGCAGAAATAACAGGGATCAAAGGCATTTTTTTATTTTAATAAAAGCATTTAAATAAAAGCTTCTTTCTTAATATTAATATCTTCGATATTAAATGTTAATTTAAAGCACATTTTTAGAATTAGTTTATACATACATACATAATTTCACGCCAGGACCCTTGCGGGGTAGGCACGAACAATAGAGCGCCATTAAGGATTATTCTTACACACCTCACTTGCTTCTTTGATATTCATAGCTCTTGTCATGCACGCTCGTCTGTTCTTAAGGCTCCTGACATCACCTTCTGCTAATACACTATCAATTTGATCAAAGAAGGTGTGTCGTGGCCTTCCGCGACTTCTGCATCCATCCACTTTTGCATTGTATATCTGTTTAGTCATTCTTTCATCATACATTATTTCAACATGCCCGAACCACCGGAGCATTCTTTTCCTTACCTTCACCCCGACACTCTCTTTCTTACTTCGGTATTACGAACGCGGTCCGCGAGTGTCACTCCGCAGATTTTGCGTAGTGCTCGCATCTCGACGGCGTTTACTCTACTTTCACGCTCTCTATTCCATACCCAACTCTCGCTTCCATACGTGAGCGTATGGAATTAGTTTATACTTCTAGTTATATAGCAGCGAGAGGTAGAGGTTAAGGGATGCTTCAGATGGCTTCTAGTATTATTCAAAGTCGAGTGCTGATATGAACTTGAGTGAACTGATTTATTTTGTAAACGGTAACTTTAAGTACAAATATTAACAAGTCGTGCTACTAGTACAATGTGTGTGAGCGGGACGGATGGTGTGTGAGTGAGATAGACCAACTACATAAATATATGCGCTCCCGCGTTGCGCTAGGTAGCGATGCGCAAACTAAATCACCAATAAGATCAGTGATGTATAAATCTTTTTCCTTGAAAGATTTAAATCACTCTTTTAAATCTTTGGTTTCGAATGACATAATTAATTCAGTTGACCGGTTTTAAGCTTTACAATAACGCCAGAGAGTCTAATTTACTGTGTATCATCATTGTATTTCTTAGAGTGCGCATGTTATCTCATTTCAATTCACAATATCCTGTATCTATTGTCTCACACTACATCTAAGCATCTGATTTGTTAGTTATCATCATTCCATGTGACTAAAATCAATCTTAACGTAGTGAGTTAAAGATGTATTTTCCAAACCAAAGATTTAAAGAGTGATTTCGAATTTTGAAAGATTATACACCTTTTAAATCAATCACTCCTGAGTTACACATCTCTAGCGCTAGGCAGTAGTTCGTTGTTCGCTGTGATGACTAGATGTATCAAGCTCCCATAGTTAATTTTTTTATTTTTTTTCACATCTTTCATCATCGAGAAACCTTAGTATAGGAATTTTTCACGGGGCAAGAATGGTAACGCCCCGTTTATTATTACAGCCACTAGCTTTAACACCTTTATGGGTGGCAATAAAGGAAATCGAACATATTTCCAGCCGTAAATAGCTTTCTTTCGGCTGGGCTCCGGCCATATATCACGGCCTAACGACCACCCCATGTTAGATTATAGGCTTTTTTACACGTTTTCATATGATATTTACGTGTTTTCTAGTTTTTTATTTTGATTGATTAATTGAGGACGAGTTTTATTATTTAAAGTATTTATAAAGACATCAGTTTCTGTGATTGGTAGGCTTTTTTGGTCAGAGGAAATCCGTATGAGGATTATCCGTGACAGGCATAGAAGCCTGGGGGGATAAATCGAGACCCGTGTGTGGGATTCACCAAATCGGGGATGGCATTAGCGCCCAGTCAGAACTGGTGCCACACTATTTCCACTCCCCAGTTAGGGATACCCACTAAAACCCCTGGGTCCCGTCCTGCGTCTTATGCCAGGACTACCGGATGGTTGGTAGTCGGCCGAACTCGTTGTAACGCAGATGTTCCGGGCTCGATTCTTGGCATGGTATATTTCGAAAGCGAACTTTCTGGTGTTTACTATGGTCTGGGTGTCTGGGCCTCAGAGCGATCCATTGTATATCATGCATAACACAAGCGTAACTTGATTAGCTCGGGATACACAATATATGTGTTTGTCTGCTGATTTATTTATTTAGTCTATCGGGCGATAATATATTTTATTTACTTTAAAAGTAAAAAACTAAAATGAATAAGATAACTTATTTCTAAAGTTATTATTATTAATATATATTATCTAAAACATCTTAAAGTCGGTGCTTAGTAATTTTCAAAATATAGTAATTTTTATATGTTTTACTTTGCACCAACTTCAAGATGTTTTAGATAATATATATTAATAATAGGTAATAGCTTTAGAAATAAGTTATTTTATTCATTTTAGTTTTTGAAGTCGGTTTTATTAAACGAAGTTTTTATTTTTTATTTGTTACTTTTTAGTGTCTAGCTATGTATAGGTGGATCTACGAATGGTGCCGCGCTTCTTAAAAAATATAGGTCCCAAGAAACGGGAACAAAAACATGTTCGTAAAATAAAAACTACTGGGCCAAACTATGTAAAATTAATTAATTAATTTTTAGGGTACCAATTGAAAGCTATTCCGCGTCAAACAAAAAAAGAATCACGTAAATCGGATCATAAATCACGGAGTTATCGAACATACATAAAAAAAAGCAAAAAAAAACTTGAGAGGTGTCAAGGGACACCCGGATGGAACGAAGTTCCTTTCGATTATTTACAAAAAACCTGTATACACTCAACAAAAATAATCGTCGCGACACCACACTGTTCAATGCGAAGTGTAATGGTAAATGAGTAAGTTTGAATCCTATTTACTTCAATATAAGAAACAATTTAAAAATCGAATCACATCCTGCAATTCGACTCTTGAAACAAATTTAACTTTAAACCAGATTCGCGATATTGCTCCTTATTTTAATGACATTAAGACTCTATATGTCCGCAAATGCTATCTGTACGTCAGCAACCCATGACATTTAAATAATGTACTCCAAATTAAACTCTAACTGCGTGGGCATAAAGGGTTATGCAACTGCATTTTATCTTGGCAAGTTCAAAAAGTGTCGTTGACAACTTTTTCGTAAGAATTTTTTCCGTCTAGCCCCCATTCGTACCGCGCGATAAGGAACTACGTTCCAAAAAAAACGATCCGGACGAATAGAGAACCTCCTCCTTTTTTCGAAGTCGGTTAAAAAGATGACTACAAGTCGAGCTCGACTAGCTAGTAAGTTAACTTACGTTGCCCAGAAGAGATGGCTTTTAGCAGCAATAAGGTCGCCTATTGCTTCTACGAAGAAAGTATTGTGAGTATGCAATTTTCAATTGTTTATTGGTAAGTAATCAACTGTCATCTACATAGGCAGATAGACATCAAACCGACGCAGAATTGGGACTCATAATATATTGTTTGTAATTTTCATTAGTTTAATAATAATTAAGTTAATGTAATTATTGTATATTTAAATTAGAACCTGGTTGTGAATTGGGAATATTATTGTGTATACTGAATAATAAATATTCAATACTTGGTAGATAGATATCTATGTTATTTTATTATATTTCCTTTGTTGGGTGTGTGTGTGTTTGTTTTATTTGGAAATACATATAAAATTTCTCTCATTTTATTATTGTTCATGGTGGATATTGTGTTACAATTAAAGTATTTAATATAATATCTAATAAAAATAAATATTTGTATGGTTGTCTTCTATGCGTTCTCCAACCATTGATCAGATTGTGGTGAAACTTTGATAAGGTATTCTGAGGACACTCGCGAGAATTTTCGACCCAAAAACCACAGTATACAACCAAACATGTTTTACTTTACGTGAAATTGCAACGCATTTCTGTTCCAGCTAGTTGTAAATACTGTTACGAGTTACGCAGGACTCGAATTAAAATGCCGTTGGAATTACTATAGAATTTATTAGAACTATACAAACACGTATAACATAGGTACAAATATAACTAGACACTACTATTACAAACTGCACGATTCAATTACACGCGCAAAGTACGTCACTATATCGCTCATCGAATGTATGTCTTGCCCGTATCGTAATCCTCGCTTGACTGCCTCACCCTTCCGTTCGGGCATTGTTTTATAGTAAACTTTACAATACAACAATCGACTGCGTAGATTGGTGTTTCCGAGAAATCGTAATCTGCACACTTGGTTAATTATTATTGCGAACGGCCAAGAAAGTCGAAAACAATAATAATAGGCTATTGTCTAATTGCAAATTTTAAATACGAAGTAAACAAAATAACTCCAAATGCGACAAAGGTAATAAACTGTGTTTTATGACAGGCAGGTGTGCCTTCACCTTTGCCGGCATATAACAATATATATATTATCTATTTTTGTAATTGTTTCTGAGTAATAAAATGCTATCTGTCTACGCACCTATCTATGTATTTATTACCTATTCTCTCTCTTTCTTGCTTGATGACTACTGATATGAAAATCATAATAAAAAGAATATGAAAGGCTTGATGCTGGTATTATATCACGTACTAAACAATAAATGCCTGAACGAGAGGGGATTCAATCAATAAAGAGCGAATCGTTCATAACGGCACATCCATTAAAGTTCACTATCGACATTCAGTTATAAAACGATATATTTACGAGCAATGGACGAGCCGAATGTCAAACTAGTGGGTTGATAGACATTCTTTTATTACAGGAGTTCAGCAGACAGGCAGACGGTCCATTTCATGGAAAGCAGTTATCATCGCCTATGGACATTTGCATGACCAAATGTGTACAAATGCGCTACTGCTCTCTTAAGGAGACTGGAACCTGGTCGCCAATGCCGGAACACAACTCATGGTTGTTATGGCGGCATACTCTAGACCAGGGGTAGGAGCCATACAGACTGGTACATGTTGGATGGGTGAGTTTTGTCGCCTCTTACAACAGCCCACCTGGCCATAGTAAATTGTATACATTTCCTCTTTCGTGACTCAATGTTCGTGCCAATATCGACTCATTAATTATTCCTCAATAGAGAGTGCCTGCCTTTAAAATAACCCGCTCACACGCTGGTGAACTCTCTTAATCATTAGTGTTTTACTTACAGTCGTATTTTGCAATGTTAATTAAAAATGCTACATATTAAACCGCTATTTACTAGGGTTCCAAAAAAGGATTTTAATTTTTTTAAATTCCGATCCAGCATAATGTTGAGATGCTATTATTTCCTATTTATGTATTGCGTCATTTTTTGTAAGCCTTCAAATATTTTTCTTTACTTTTTTCAACGTTACGGGGCTCGGTAAGCCCCGTGCTGGTACAATAGTGGTTTTAGCACAAGGTCTAAAACACCCCGTACCGCTGGAATTGGAAGTACAGATAAATCATCGCCGCTGTGAACGTGTTAGTAAGTGGTATATGAATAAACAAAACGTTACAGGTGATCTTCCGATAATAAAGATATCAGTTATAAATTCTTAACAATATTCGATTTACATGCATATTACTTCCTATTGCCTATCTGGCACTATAAATAGAGGCAATTTGCATTTCTATCAAAGCCACAATCAGTGAAGCTTAGCTCACTATCAGTGGAGGTATTAATCTCGGAGTCAGCCGTGAAAAGGGTACCTTGACAGCGGCCCAGGTGTACCGCGCCGCCCTAAGCCAGGCACGCGTCACACTGGCTCAGTGGCTGTCACTTGAGAAATAGTTTCTCTGTTATATATAACGCCTACCCACTACTTTATTCACATTGAATCAAATACTTACTCTCAATATTATTAGCACTGAATTACAAAGTAATTATGATTATGTTGATCATATTTTAAGATATTTTAGTCGAACAGCAATTAAGTCCAAGGTGGTTCTAGTTTTATAAAAAAATTTCTCGACTTCACTGGATCTTCGGCATGCTGATACTTCGGCATATAGAAATCCATGTGTTCATCCTTCATATTCAAATTTTCAAATTCAAATGTTTTATTCAAAATAAGTTCCACAGGAGAACACTATTTAAAGTCAATACATATAACATTTTACTTTATTTCTTAGTCTATCTACTCCGCTTCGCAAAGTATTATTGCTGTTAACGAAAAGAAGCGGCAAAAAACTCCCCAGCAACACATCTAGATAAAAAATGATTAACTCAATTTTTTAAATATACTGTTACGACCTGAACGCCGACAAAAGACAAATTCACACCTGCATACCTGTAGACATGTGATTACCTTTTCGGCATTTGGACTTCTTTTATTTACTTTGTGTTTACAATTTGTGATTAGAAAAACAGTCCATTGTGTATTGTAATCTTTTATGGTAGTCATTAGCCAGGTGTGATTCTAGGAAATTTACAGTCTACGCGGCCGAGCAGACATATTGTGTCTGTTCAGTATAAAGCAAGGCCCCAATTGAGAGATAAGCAGTCAAGCGATAACCACAAGCGAGGCAAGACGTGTATACATTCGGTAATCTATTTAGTGACGGACTTTGCGCGTGTTATTGAATTGTGAATTACTTTTGGACTGGTTGTCTTCAGTTATATTTGTGCCTGTGTTATACGTGTTTATATAGTTTTAATAAATTCTATAGTAATTCCAACGGCATTTTATTCGAGTCACTTAACTCGTAACAATATAAAGGTAAACTAGATCCTTCAATATCATTGCATAGCGTCGCGTCCTGTAAGTACTTTTCATTTAACCAAATTCATTCAATTTAGTGGATCCATACAATATTAGCATTAGTGGAGACAGATCTCCAATTCTTTTTCTAATAATCTTGCTTTCAACCAACAATAAAACAACTTTCTCAACAGCCATATAACAAAAAGTCGATCATCAAAAGCGCTGCATCTCTTAAGGGCCATTTACATAAAGAGTTTCTTGCCTCCAAGATACGATTGTCGAAAACAACAAAAAAGTATTATGTAAACTAAACATACTGTTACTGTTGGGATTACTATAAAGTTTATTAGAACTATAAAAACACGCAGTTACAAATATAACTGGACACAACCAGTACAAACTGCACGAGTCAATAACACGCGCAAAGTCCGTCACTATATAGCGATCGAATGTACACGTCTTGCTCGTATCGTAATCTTCATTTGACTGCCACACCCCTCCGTTCGGGCATTATTTTACTCTTAACTATACAATACAACACTCGACCGAGTGCGCGTGAGCGTGGACTGAAATTTCCACACGTAATCTGCACACCTGCGGCCATAAACGAGTACAATAACAATAGGATGTTTTTATTAATTATAAATTTTATACACAAAGTAAACAGAAGAAGTCTAAATGCGGGAAAGATAATAAACTTCGAGTGTGCATTCACTTTGTCGGCGTGTAACAATACGATATCGTACGTACGATAATAATTGCCTGGTCATTGACTTTTAACGTCTCTGTGTTAACGAAATACAAAATACCTTGCTCATTACCGAGTTCAAAAGGCAAGTGTCGCATTCAAATCGGTTCAAAACGATACTCGCATGAACTTGAAAAAATTTCATTCGAGTGGCAAATAACGCAATGTGATTAGTGTCGTACTGTAAACAAAACTCTTGGTGATAATTATCGTACGATTATCGTAGCACATACTTGTAGGCGAGTTTTGTTTTTAGGTTCAATGTAAACATGTCAATGCGATTATTGTCTAAAGAGTATCGCCTACGAAAATAGTATACGATTTTCGCTCCAAAACGTACGATAAACCCTCTCCATGTAAATGGCTCTTTAACAAAAAAAACATAAACAATAAATCATATAATCCCATATGAGTTATTAAAGCTCGAGTTCTTTTAAACATTGGGTAATTGAAACAATTTAACAATGCAATTAAAGGGAAGTGGGTGGGTCTGATTTAATATTAATTTTAGCTTCGTTTGATATATCTCCTACAGATACAAAAAAACACAAACTTGTTAGCTACAGTTTTACCTGCGATAACTTATAACCTGTGCTTCAACATATAAAAATATATTAAATTTTGAAAATATAAATTTTAGAAGATTTCTAATCATCAAAGAGTATCAACGAATAATTATTTCCGTCATTCTACAATTGGACCTACTTATGCAAAACAGAACCAATCCAAAAACATGCCAAAATTGGGTTAAGGATGCAGAAGGCTTTCAATCAAAATGCTCCTTTTAACGACTCAATAAGAATCATAACGATGTGACAACATTTACAGAATAAAACATTTTTATCAAAAAGTAGCTAACCCACAAAACACCAAGAGTATAATAAACTAACAAGATCCATGACCCATGGTAATCCAAAAACCTAAAAGGTTTACTTGAATATGTAGGACAAAATATAATATACAATATTCAACAAAAAAAAAAACAAAATATAGACACCTTTTTGTACGTAAAATTTTAATAAAAACGGCTTTTTCTCAAAACTGTCAGTATGTGGGTTGGTTCCATTTTGCATAAGGTCCAATTATAAAAGTTTTTTAGGAAATCTAATTTATTAGAAACTAGCTATTCCGACAGACGTCGTCCTGCCCGGAAAAGCTTCAATCGTCGATATGTCGACAGCAGCGCCACCTACCGGGTCCAATTGTGAACCAACTCAGAAACATTATCTGGCTCATGCACAACAACTTTACAATACAATACAATACAATACTCTTTATTGTACACCAACATTAAATGGAAAACAATAATACAAATATACAAAAAAACTTATTTACTAAAAGGTTGTACAATGGGCGGCCTTATTGCTAATAGCAATCTCTTCCAGGCAACCTTTGGATGGACAAGATCTTATTAAACAGATGGCGTTGGCGTGCAGTTGAAATAGATATAAATATAAAATAATAAAATAAATGAAAAATAAATAAAAAATGTAATAATAAAATAATTATAATACAAAAAAAAATGTAATAATAAAATAATTATAATTTATTACTAAACATTATCACATGATCAAATGTATAGTTTACGATTCTATAAAGGACATACAGACAAACATTCATTTTTATATATAAAGACTAGCTTCCACCTGCGACTTCATCCGCGTGGAATAGTAAAAAAGTATTTTAAAAAAACCTCCGATTTTGAAATATTCTCCTTTGGTGCTCCACTCCTATTGGTCTTAGCGTGATGATATATATATCCTTGCCTACAGCCTTGCTCGATAAATGGGCAATCGAACACTGAAAGAATTTTTCAAATCAGACCAGTAGTTCATGAGATTAGCGCGTTCAAACAAACAAACTCTTCAGATTTATATATTAGTATAAGATAAGATTAAATAAAAAACATCTGACGGATATATCATCTAATGGACACATAGAGGCGTTATAATAAAAGTTGGGGTTCTTTAGAAACAATTATGTCCTTGCTTACCGCACTGTTCTATGATAACATAGTGGTTGATAATAGTATTCTTATTAATTAGTTCTATTATTGACTAGATAATATTAAAGAAAACTATTTGGTTCCTTCCGGCATCGTTTGAATATAAAAGCGTGCAGATGGAGCGACAAAACAGCTTGAATCCGACTATGGTCAGTACAGATTCTCACTTCAGCTTTGGTCCGATACACATGTCGTAGTAGTGCTCTGGGATGACTAATTATTGTAGGGAATCCTAATCTATAAATAAATGTGCTGTTACGAGTTGCAGGACTCGAATTAAAATGCCGTTGGAATTATTATAGAGTTTATTAGAACTATACAAACACGTATAGCACAGGCACAAATCCAAATGTAATGCAGAAGGTCGTAATTCAATAAAACACTCAAAGTCCGTCACTAATAGATATTCCCGATATGTACACGGTCTCGCCTTGATCGTGGTTCTCACTCGACTGTTTTTTCCCTCAATCAGACCATTGTTTTATACTGCACAAATGAAATATGTCCGCCCGGCAACGCGGATCTAATTTCCTAGAATCAGCTTTTACTTTAAAATCCGTAACACCTGGCTAATGATTAGAATACCACAATAGGCCGTATGCCAATAAGTAAACAGAAGAAGACGATCATAAAAAAAATACAATAGTTTCAATGTTATTAGTTCAAATGCCGACGGGTAATAAATGTGCTTAGTTTCAGACATGCAGGTGGTCTTTGTTTTTGTCGGGACCTGAGTTGTCACAGTACAATTAGATCGACATTGTAGTAAATAAAACACACTTAGAATAAATACAACTTATTATCTAGTAATAGCTTTGCCGACCTGTGTTTGATTTTTAAAATGGATAAGAGGTTACTTACTCTACACAATCCCGTAAAAACTATATTATATATATTTATATATCAATTTAAAGAAGTATACAAACTTCTTGGTCCTCATAAATAGTTTACCATCATACATCAACTGTATTCTAACCATTCACCTTTTATCTAAATTCGTCCCTGTATAGCGCACATGACATGAATAATTTAGTTTCGGCCCTGTTTTTCCTCGGATACATTACCATAACATTGCTCTTCCATATGAAGAACTCTATATGGAATATTTCTATAATAAATGCGTTATTTATAAAGACACTGAGAAAGTCACTTGAAAGAACGTCATGCATTCTTTATTTAAATTTTGGAGAACACAAAAACTGTATGTATTTTATTTTTAAAGATATTTAGGCGAAAGAACGTCTGGCATTTTTAATTGAAATGTCAACGAAAAGAATAATATATGCATCTTTATTTTAAGTGAAACGTCGGATAAACCAAAATCAAATAAATTACCACGCTTAAAACCGTTAAAACGTAGTTTTATTATGTATACAAGTCGCGAAAACTTAATAAAATATCAAGTGAAACTTCTTTATCGCCGATGGGAAAAAAATTTGCCGTCACTTTTTTCGGATACGCGCCATCTTTTTCTTGCCCCTACCACGTTCGATTATTATTATTAATTATTTAATTTCTGTAAAGTTACATATAGTATAGATCACTTTTAGAAAAATAAGGTCATAAAGAAATTTCACTTCTTATGTGTGTATACTAGTACACGCACACAATTTTTTTTAAATTGAAATTTCAACAAAAAGAATAATATGCATCTTTATTTTTTTCAAGGTGTTCACTTGAAAGAACGTTGTGCATTCTTTATTTAAATATTAGCGAACAGGACAAATTTATTTATTTTATTTTTAAAGATATTTAGGTGAAAGAACGGCATGCATTTTTAATATAAATGTCAGCGAAAAGAATATGCTTCCTATTTTTTCAAGGTGTTCAATTGAAAGACCGTCATGCATTCTTTATTTAAATATTAGCGAACAGAATAAATCACTTTTTTTAAGATATGCATTGGAAATTACATCATTCATTGTTTATTTAAGCCTTTGGTAAACAGAAATTGTAGCTAACAAGTGGTAAACAGAAAAATGCATGTGTCATTTTTCAATACTTAAAAGAACATCATGAGTTCTAAATTTAACACAGATAGATAGATCTAACACTTTATTACTCTCCAAAATAACAGACAAATAATTAATTACAGTATTTTTAAGCAAAACAATAGGCGGCCTTATCGATTACAGCGATCTCCTCTATACTAAATATAGGATATTCTATACTAACGTGGCGATGTAGGTGGTGCATACATTCAGATGTTTATAGAGTTTTAAAATATATATTAAATTTAGATAAATATATGCATATATTCTTATGAGATATATTTGATTGAAAAATAGTAAATATATAACACTTAAAGAAATTCTAATTACAAAAATAATTACACATCTCTTTACCGAACACAACAGTAAAACAATAGCCTATACAATTTTAAAATACTCGCCCCTAACCGTCTTATTAATAACCGTTACGCAAGAGGGCTAACCATTAAGCTACCATGGTTGAATTTCACAAAAGAAATTTATTCTTTATTGTATTGTCTTTAACAAATCTCTGACTTGCAATCTATTATAATCAACATGACACTATTATATCCATTATTCCTTAAATAATCTCTGTTTTATTGTAGGTGTCGGATGGCGGTAACAAGTTCAGAATTAATGCGACTTGTTTGTTTGCCTTGGTTTGCTCGGTCGGTCCTTAATGACTGCCATGGATAGTTGCTTGTTTCTGATGAGCTTTGTATGCAGTTGCTTGGTTAAAGGTAATAATTATCTATATTAAAACAATAATGGTAAGTTGGAATCATTATTCTAATTAAAGATCTTAGGATAGACTAGTTTAGTGTGATACCACGCTCTCACAGCATATAGACGTAAAACGATTAGCTTCAAGGTAATCGCGTCTTGTGTGTTGAGTGAGTCTTCCGGGAGCCCACTTCCTTCTTTTAATGTCTCGTCCCTATCTGGTCGATATCTCATTCTTTATCTCTGATCTTCCGATTGCATCCCCTTTATCCTATTTTTTCCTAAAAGTTGACATCAATGCACCTGGTGTTGTAAACGTCTATAGGTGACTAAAGCCTGTGTTGTTGATTAACATTGTTGTTGATGAACAGCGAGAATCCTGCTGGAAACTTTGTTTAAATCAATATGGGTTGTCCACACACGCCAGTCTGTGTTTAAATGTTGCCCAAGGAAGTAGTGTTCTTGTGTTCTCCGTATCTGATGCATAACGCTTGATACGCCCATAGTAACACTTTTCATTGAAAAAATTCTATTCATTGCACAATTTTATCGTTGCTCCACACTAGGCCATGTTTATAAACAGTTGCAAATACGTCCACACACGTCAACTTTTGTTGATATATTCAATGTACTCTTTGTGATAAACTGATGTTTTCACTCTCCGGGCGTCAACTCTGTCAACATGGCGTGATCAACTCCGCAACACAAATGCTGCCCGCAATATTTTGACAGCAACTCGGCAACATATTTATGCAACCATGTTGCTAAACAAATGTTTACCATGAATACGAGGCTTAATTGATATGGCATAGCAACAAAAACAACTCTTATTAAATAACAACAACAACAATACTCATTCTTGTACACCAACATAAATAGTTAGTTTTAGTTAGTAGTAGTAGTTAGTAGTAGTTTAGTTAGTTAATTTTAGTTGATGTTCACAAGTTATAGTCGAAAATCGAGAGCTCAGTCGGTGTCTAAGAGTGCTCCTAGCTAGATGAAATTACAAATCGCCCCCCAAGCCTCTACACAACGCCCTCATCTTTTTCTTGGTCTCTTACCGCCCCCCTTTAGATCTACAGTGCCCACAAGGGGGCGTTATCACCCACTTTGGGAAAGGATGGTCTAGAGTTTGCTGCTATAATAACGTTCTGTTCCGGCATTATTGACCTAGTTCCAGTCTCCGTTAAGAAATCAGCAGAGCATTTGCAGCACCTTTGGTGTTGCAAATGTCCATAGGCGATGGTAACAGCTTTCCATCAAGTGGGCCATCTGCATGTCTGCTAAACTCCTGCAATAAAAAAATATGTACATTTATTAATAATTATTATAAATAAACATTATTTACATTCTTTATTCCTAAACTCAATTACGGCCAGAACCTTCTTATATTGATGCTAAATGAAAAAACTACACTTTCTTAGTTCAGCAATGGTTTCTTTATTACCTCGCTTTGTAGGAAGATGTTTCCATTAGTGTCAAAGAGTATTATTATTACGTTCCATCTCCCTTCAGGTTAAAATATTACGTGACAACAAAGCAAATAACTTTGTATATTCCCTTTGCGGACCAAGACGCTATTGTAGCGATATCTTAATTCATTAAAACACACATCTCATTTCGCAGAGTCCTCTCAACACATCCATATAGCGACAATGTTGTTCCGTGTGAAACGACGGGTTATGAAAAGCGTCTGAAGGCTGCGGTTTCATTCGATAAGCGGTAGCGGAGAATGAAGCGTTTTTTTATTTAATTAATGCAAGCTAAATTTTTTTCAATTATATTTAAATCCCAGCAAATAAATTCATCATCAAATCATAACAAGTCGTGGTAGCGCACGCTTCCCAAACTGAAAGGGCGCGGGTTCAATTCAGGCTGGAACGCAGGTATTACTGGGGCTTTTTTCTGACCTAATGTGTATATTGTTACAATTACCACGTGCTAATAACGGTGAAGGAGTACACCGTGATGCAACCTGCACATAGAGATAAACGATGTGTCAAATCTGCGGGTATACGGTCTGTTCCCCTATAGTGGGACGCTTGAGCCCAGCAGTGGGACGTTCATGAGCTGTTATTATTATTTAAAAAATCATATAAGTAAGAAAAAGGGAAGCAAACTCGCTAATGTTTCCGCTATCATTTATACTACGCCCGCTTCCTTAGAACAGCGCAGAGCTCTATTGTGCGATTCAGCCCCGAGAACGGTTGTACAGTAAACAGCACACACGCAGTGCAAAGTCACAGCCAGAAACGCAAGAGTGGGATTCTATTCAAGAAATGATATATAGAGGGAGGGATGCTATGGATGTCTGTATGTATGCCTAAGTGTAGTTTTGTTGGTGGTTGTTTTAAGTGTTCTTAACTTTGTGAATAGACTTAGTTCAAGGTATCAGTTCTGCCTTTCGACCAAATTGATGTAGTTGAACCGTCCAATTTCAACATAAGACATAAGAATGACTTGTGGTGTCTAGAAATGTACAATTTAGGATTTTTTATAAAACGCTACATGATTGAAAAAATGGAACTCTTTTTTATTGCATGAGTTCAGGAGACAGGCAGAAGACTCACCCGATGGAAAGCGGTTAGCATCGTCTATGGACATTTGTAACACCAAATGGCGGAATATTCTAGACCATGGTAGCCATCCGGACGGGCATATACTCTACCGACTACAGCTCAAATTTCAAAGATCCCGTAATGTAATTATTTCTCACCTTATTCATTCTTGTAACACCACACATAAATCTCAACATTTTTATTTCAGCTGAGTGGAGACGTTTTTACTATATTGTTTTATTTATTTTGAAGTGATAACTTCTTATGGGAGGGTAAACCGGTTCATTACGTAACGCGTTACGGCGCCAGTCTGTCTGGCTTCCCTTTCTCTCACGTTAGATTAGTTTAAGTTATAACTTCTGTCAGGCGTTCCGAGACGCACACCGTCTTTTTCTATTTATTTTTTTATTGCTGGGTTATAGAAGACAGGCTGACAGCCCAACTGTGCTGGAAAGTGCATTAAAGGCGCTACCAATGTCTTGCCAAACTCGTAGATAGGATTGGAATCTGGCTACTAATGCCGGAACAAAACTCAAGGTTGTTACGGCGGTTTACTCTAGACCAGGGTTGGTACACATCCAGGCGGCCCTCTAGCTTCTAGGAAGCAGAGGAGTCTTCACCCCCGTTGACGAAGTGAATTTGCCTGGGGCATTCTCAAGCATTGATGCGCTAGGATCAGCGTGGGCGTAACTACGTTTTAAGTCTCACGCTCTTCCTGCCATAAGTGCGGGTCACATGGGAGGAGGGTGGTCTTAGTGGAGTATTGAGTAGTCGAGTTTCCACACAAGCCGGCGATATGACTCTGGTGTCCATTCGTGGTCCTCTCGCTTCGGTCGCTTTGGTCTAATCCCTAGTAAAGGACCCGGTATGCGAAATGCATTATGCCCGCCTCAAAAAAAAAAAAACATTCAGGCGGGCGAATGCCCTTCCACCTGGCTGTGGGTTGTTTTGTCGCCTCTGAAGACAAGCCACTGGCCGCAGGAAATTGTATTCTTTCTCCGTTCCTGTACGGATAAAGCCTGCCTAACCCACTAAACTACTAAGAATTAAAGAACACACGTCGTGACGTCACCCAAAACACTATTAAATTAAGCAAAAATACCCATGCGAAAGACGATTTACACGTAACGCATAGGTATCACGTATTTGGTACGCAGCGATAACGCCAAATTTGCATAGAAATAAGCGTTAAATAATACAACGACCGCTTACTTATCGCGGGACGCCCGTCGCTCGCTGTTAAGCTCTTCTTTTTACATCTACCCTCACTATATTATATTTTGCAAAAATATTTAAATACACTTCTGTTTAATAAAATATATTGTTACGGATTGCAGGACTCGAATAAAAATGCCGTTGGAATGATTATAGAGTTTATTAGAACTACACATACGTATTACACAGGTACAAATGCAACCGAACACAACAAGTCCAAACGTAGTACAGAAGGTCGTAATTCAATGAAACGCGCAAAGTCCGTCACTATTAGATTTCCGATTCTAGTACACGTCTCTCTTTGACCGTGGTTCTCGCTCAACTGCCCCCTCCCTCAATCAGGCCATCTTTTTATACCGCACAGTTGCAATGCGCCCGAATCGTATTGGACTTAATCCGCAACACCTAGCTAATGACCCGGCCGTAAGCGCCCATAAACGAGTACAATTAAACAATAGGCTGTTCTCTAGAAACGTATGCCAATCAATAAGTAAATAAAAGAATGATCACAAAAGAATAACAATTAGTTTCAATGTTTATAGTTCAGGTGCCGACGAGTAATAAATGTGCTTCTACAAATCTGTACGTGGAAATTGTCTTTGTCAGCGCCTAGGTTGTAACAATATATGTTACTTTTACGTCTTACTTTTATGACACCTACCTACACTGTGGGTAGGTGTCATAAAAGTAAGACGTTTTTGAAAGAGCTCTTATAAAATTAAATTAAATTATATTGTTTAATTATCATATTAATATAAAATAGTACATGCATAAACTCAGTGTTTAGTGAACTCACCTGCCATAGTGTTTTTCCCACAACAACACAAGCACTTATAAAGATCAAGCTCACATTACAATGGATTCTATATAGGAGACTATTTCTCAACTTGCTACATCATTTAAGGAGCGCATGGACAATTTTGAAGGTGAATTACAGAAAGGGAATCCTTCATCATCTAATATATCCTCTCTGTCAGCAGAATTTGCCACTTTCAAAGTGTTTACACTTAATACTTTGAAAGTACTGCAACATCAAATAGAACTGCTTCAGCAATCCACTGATAACATAGAAATGCATAGCAGGAGGAAAATTTTGCTGGTACATGGAATTCTTGAAAATAAACAGGAGGATATTGCAGCTGTTATTACTAAATTGGTTGTGTCTAAGTTGAAGGTAGATGACTTTTCTCCTGAGAATATTCGGCGTTGCCACAGAATGGGTAAGCCCCCAACTTCACCTAAGAAACCTAGACCTATTCTTGTTAAATTGTGTGATATGACAGTCCGCAACAAAATCTGGTCAGCTAAAGCCAAACTGAAAGGCTCTGGCGTCACTGTGTCTGAATTCCTGACAAAGATGAGGCACAATACTTTCATGCAGGCTCGAAAGCGTTTCGGAATATCAAAATGCTGGACACAAAATGGTACAATTTTTGTGGTGGGCTCTGATGACACCCGACATCGTGTTAATCTCCTATCCGACTTGAATAATATTCCACTTCAGCCAAGAGATGAACCACATTCAAATAAAGATGCTTCTGTTGCCACAAAAACACGCAAAGCTGCGACATCGTCTAGGAAATAGTATCAAATCGTTTCTATAGGTTGTTTTACTGTATAATTAGGCTTGATTATTAAACTTTCTTCTATTCTTCTCTTTGTAGTCCTGTTAAACATTATATGGCACTACAAATTTTGATTGAAAGTATATATTTTCCGAAAAGAATTTGTAATAAATAAACACCTTGATAGTTTCTTCATTCACTCTTTGTTCCGTTTAATTCATTTTTATTACTTTTAGTAGTTTTAGTTTCAAGAGGTTATGTTTATGTTATGTTATTTTTTTGTTTAATTTTCCGTTCAGAAGTACGTTTAGTCTTACTGTTGATGCGTTCAGAAACGTAACAATATTAAAGTGTTATTATTAATGCGTTTCATGGTTACATTATTATTATTATATTTTTTTTAATCATATTTGTTCATTTTATTCCTTTTTCTGTAAAATAAAATGTTTGTGTTGTTTACAATTGTTAATTTAGTTGTTTCTTTTTTTGTAACTGGCAGGTGTAATGATATTTTATTTTATTGTTATTTTATATTTATTCTTTTATATATATATTTTTCTTCTTTCTTCCCTTTAATACATATTATAGTTTATATTAGTTAATTACATAATATATAGATATATATTTAAATATTCTTATTATTATTATATTTTTTTTCAAGATGGCAAGTTTCATATGTGATTCTGAAAGGTCTGAAAGTGAGTCTGAGTATTTGTCTTGCTCCTCTGATAGCGTTTGTAGTGACAGTAAACCTTTGGTTGAGCTGCTTGGGGCGCGTTTTTCCAACTGTACTTCTCTTTTTAATGTTGTTCATATAAATGCGCAGAGTATTCCAGCTCACTTTACAGATATGTTGGCGTCATTTAATCAAAATAACATCCATGCAATACTAGTTTCAGTGTCCTGGCTGAAACCTTGTCTCCCATCGACATCTTACACCTTACCTGGATATCAACTAATAAGAAATGACCGTATAGGCAGTGGTGGTGGAGGCGTTGCCATTTACCTTCGGTCACATATCCCCTATTCCATTATCAGCTTGTCTCCACAACCACCCGCATCGGATGCTGGTGAACACTTATTTATCGAGGTGGAACTTTCGTTGAATAAAATATTGCTTGGAGTATTTTACAGTCCGTCTCTTAGAGTTAATTACTTCTCATCGTTAGAAAAACTTTTAGAAAATATTATCCCTGCTTATAATCATTCCATTATAATGGGTGATTTTAATACCTGTCTTCTTAAACGAGATTATCGTACTACACTCCTTGAGTCCTTAGTTGCTGCTTCTGGCTTGTCCATTCTTCCATTGATGGCTACTCATTCTTTTCCCAATTCTACTCCGTCTCTTTTAGATTTAATTATCGTATCTTCACTGTCTCATGTTGTTACACATGGTCAGTTCCCAGCGGATGCTTTCTCTTATCATGACCTGATCTTTCTCTCGTATAATATTCGTCCGCCAAAAGCCAAGCCCAAAATTATCCTGCAGCGTAATTTTGGAGGTATAGATTCGGAGGCTCTACTCAAGGATTGCCGCGAGTTGGATTGGTCGGGGGTTTACAATGCAGCTACTATCGATGATAAAGTGCATATATTTAATACAATGTTGTTAAAGTTATATGATTTACATGCACCCATGCGTCGTATTAAAATCAAGCACTTACCTGCACCGTGGCTTACCGATGACGTTAAGACGCTTATACACAAAAAAATTCTTGCCAAGACTAAATGCAAGCTTAGTCCGTGTAGTGAGACCAAACAGGCTTACATAACTATCCGTAATCGCTGTAATAGAGTGTGTAGGGACGCGCAACGCCGGTATATTCATCAATCTGTTGACATAGATAATCCTTCTAAAATATGGAAATTTCTGAGATCCTTGGGAGTTGGTAAACCAGAGCAAAACTCTGTTCCGAAAAACTTCAATATTGATAACCTCAATCAACATTTCACTACTGTTATAAATTTTGACAATAATATAAAGTCTAACACATTAAAAAATCTTTCATCCGCTCCAACTCCTTCTCATTCCCCGTTTTTTCTCAGACCATTATCTGATTGTGATGTTACGAGTGCCATAAAATCCATCACTTCAAACTCTGTCGGCAGTGATGGTATTAGTCGCAATATGATTATCCCTATTCTCGATGTCATCAACCCGATTATCACTCATATCCTCAACTCATCCATGGCTAGTGGTACTTTTCCAGCAGCCTGGAAAGAGGCACAAGTTATTCCTCTCCCTAAAAAGTCTAATCCTACGTCCTTTGCTGAATTCCGACCGATATCCATTCTTCCCTTCCTATCCAAAGTCCTTGAACGTCTAATCCATAAACAATTAAGTATTTTCCTAAATTATAACTCATTAATGAATCCTCTTCAATCTGGTTTCCGCCCAGGCCATAGTACAACAACAGCTTTGGTAAAAATCACAGATGACATCCGTCAGGGGATGGAGAGTGGTCTACTGACAATACTATCACTGCTAGACTTTAGTAGTGCTTTTAATAATGTTGACCATGATATATTACTTAGCATTCTCCGCACTCTTAACATATCTCCAACAGTAATTGGTTGGTTTCACAGTTACCTGTATGGACGCCGGCAGCGAATACGTTTTGATGACAATTACTCATCATGGTCTGACCTTACTGCTGGTGTTCCACAGGGCGGCGTTTTATCTCCTCTCTTATTTGCGATTTTCATTAATTCAATCTCCGATAAATTAACTTCATCCTATCACCTCTATGCGGACGATTTACAGATATACACTCAAGCTGCTCCAGATGATTTAAGTACTGCCGTGAGACAAATCAATCTTGACTTAAACCACATACTTCATTGGAGTACAATGTTTGGTCTTGCAGTGAACCCTCGTAAGACTCAAGTCATAGTCATCGGTAGCCCCAGAATACGTGCAAAAGTTGATTTCGCAACCTTACCGAACATTGTTTTTGACGGCACTTGTATTGCATTGAGTGACACTGTAAAAAATCTGGGTGTAGTCATCGATAGTGACTTGTCTTGGAAGTCTCACCTCTCCGAATTAAGTCGGAGAGTTTTTCTGTCTTCTAGATCCCTGAGAAGGCTGAGAAATTTTCTGCCTACTGCCACCAAAATTATGCTTGCACAGTCTCTTTTGTTACCCATTTTTTTTTTTTTTTTTGAGGCGAGGGAAAATGCTAACCGATTTACGCACTCTCAGGGCCGTCACTAGGAAACGGCGCGCATCCACCGGGGGCGATAACGCTAGCAATAGTATGCTTTGTTTGCGCTTCGTCCGCGATGGCTTGACACTGAGGAGTGTGGAAGACTCAGAGCGATGCCGCACGGGCGAGCAACCTCAATACCCACTAAAAACCCCCTCCTCCCGTCGACCCTGCGCTTTTGTTGTGAAGGAAAGACTGAGATATAGAACATGGTTACGCAACAGTCGATCCAGCGCAAAAAAGTGCCTGGAGTGTGCCCTGGGAGAACACACCCCACTTCGAAACGGGGGCAGATGGTATCCCTTGCGTTGCCTAGTAGCAAGGGGCCCCTCGTACCGGAACCTAACTCAGGGAGGGAAGTAATGCGCGTACCTGCCTCTCCGGGTGCCAGCTGAAGGCCGGCGACCTCGGGTGGAGACATTAGCACGCGCTGCAGGACTTCGCTCCATGTCCCTTTCTGCGGCCTCTTTGAGAGACATTACTGCCTCACAGAAAGTAACCGCAGACTCCCAGCGGTCGTCGCTGTGCAACATGGCCGTTACCAAGTCGCCAAGCGATCGGACGGCTCCTACGTGTGTCTCGAGCTCGAAACGCTGAGGCGTCCATGCAGCGCACTCAACAAGCGTGTGTAACGCCGTATCGGGTGCGCCGCATTGGCGGCAGTCCGGGGAAGGCAAGCAGCCCACAATGCGAAACAGATACTGATCGAAACAACCGTGTCCGGTCAGTATCTGAGTCGTCCTGAAGGTCAGGGTTCCGCTGGTGCGGGTCACCCATCTCTCCAGCTGCGGCCTGATTGCATCCACCGTATAGCCGCCGGCCACAGGGTGTTCGAGGTCACGAGACCAGGCGACGAGGCAGCAAGCGGTTTCCCGTTTCCTGACCGTCTCTAATTCGACTTGACAGAAGGTCAGTCCTCTAGCTAGGGCATCCTGCCGGGTGCGACGAACTCTGGACAGGACGTCTGCCTGGAGATGCCAGGGCAGCTCGCCTGCCAAGAGAGTCGCCGCCGACCACGACACTGTGCGGTACCCCCGTATGGTCCTCACGGCCAGAACCCGCTGCGCGCGGTGCAGCAGGGTTCGGTTTTAGATTACGCTGACGCCTGCTATCTTGACTTAACCGTAGAACATCTAAATCATATTTGGCTTGCGAAAATATGACCATGTTTCTGAATTTCGTGTAAAACTCAAGTGGCTCCCTATTCGCTTTCGCCGGAATACTCACATTCTCACATTACTTTATAACATATTATTTATCCCTAGTAGTCCTCCCTACCTTAAGGAACGTTTTTATTTCCTTCGCCTTTCTACTTCCCACAATTTGCGCACTCATACGTATCGTAAACTCACTACACCTGCACACACTTCATCCTTTTATGAGAACTCTTTTACTGTGCAGGCTGTCAAACTTTGGAATGCGCTGCCTCTTACTGTCAGAGAGGCCAAAACACCGCATACATTTAAGAACGCACTCAGAAAACACTACTTTTCCTTAAATAATTATGCCTAATTCTTATATTATAGACTATTTAATATATATGTATGTATACGTATGTATGTATTTAATTTATAAAGTAGTTTAAGTATGTGTATTTTATTTATAAGTTATGTAGTTTAAGTATGTTTATTTATGATATTTGATATTTAATGATTTGCACCACCTACATCGCCAGATTAGATTAAATTATTCCTTAAGTTAGGTTGCCTGCAAGAGATTGCTTTCAGCGATAAGGCCGCCTTTTGTTTCTACCTTGACAATATTGTAATTGTATATTTTGAAATTGTATATTTAGTGAGCAATAAAGTGTTATCTATCTATCTATCTAATATATGCATACTGGTACGTCTGGCGTATTCTGAGAATTAACAACGTATAGCCGACCACGTGTTATTATGTTTTCTGTTTACATTATCTTTAAGTTTAACTCGAGTTTATTTGGTTTACTAATTAAATATTTTATAGGCAAAATTACTTTATTAAAATTGGGTTGTTTTGTTTTATTAAGGATCACCAATAGTTTTGTACATTTGATCAGTTACTAGACTAACGACTAAGGTTTACAATGCGTTGTAAAAACTAATTATAGGCGAACACAGCTTGCAGTTTAATTTCTTTACTGTTATTTAATTAAACTCTAATAATAAAAATAACAAAAATGTGTAAGGTAATGAAATTAGTCTGTCCGTCAGTTTATGTCTAATTAGTCTGTTCGGGCTAAACGAATATTTTTATTATAAAATAATTTTTTGGAGTCAAAGTAAATGTCAGTAACATAACAGTTTTGGTCTCATGCCGAATGGAAGGCTGGAAGGTAAAAATGAAATGTGTTTATAAGACAACTAATATGGTATCATTATGACGCTAGCGAATAACTATTGTGACAAGATTGTAAATCATTTGGGGTCTAGGCAGTTTCTGGACAAGTGACTGTAAACAATCCTGAATCACAGGATCTTTGTGGAGCAGACTGTAATTGAGGTTTTTTTCGTTAATACTGTTCGAGAAGGTTAGCTGGATAGTAAGAGCAAAACATATGATGAAAATCAAAATGTGTCAAAATTCAATGACTGCCACCGACAGTTTGACTTGTGGACACAATTTAAGAGTTTAATAATGAGCACAATGTTCATAGCATTACCGAGAGTGGCCACTATTTCCGCAAAAATCGAAGTGCGACTCTTTTGCCAGGGACCCAACGAACCAATTTGTTACGAGTGTCCCCGATACACGACGAGTAAAGAGAGGAGTGACAGATGCCGCAAATATACCTTCATAGGCTCCTGTGATAGATAATTACTAATATAATTAACTATTAACAGCCAAACAGGTGTCAGCAAAACTATTATTAAGAAATAAAAGAGGACACTCGTTTACAATCTGAATTTATTCTGAGCGAGCTTATTCTACTAGAATTCCGATCTAATAACTAAATAAATTTACTAATTATAGATTCTCGAACAATAATTAGTTGCTCTAGAGTGCTACTATGACATATGCATCGGACCAAAACCGAAGTGAGAATCTGCAGCAGACTGAAGTTGCAGTCAGGCTATTTCGTTTTTTTTGTACGGACTTGACTTTGTACTGTTGGTTTCAAGGCGTAACAAAGCTGTCAACCCGCTAAAGTTACCGGTGTTTTTAAGGTGAGAGCCCGGGGCAACTTGCTCGAATGAGCAAACTAGGGGGCTTTAGCTCAGCTGGACAATTGGCACGATAGTGATTGAATGTTATGATGCCAGCTAAAGGGCGACAGCAATGGACTAATTGAAGACGGGCGACGGGTGATATGAAGCCCAAGATCCGTGGCGACCTACGCTATCTTACTGCTGTTTCGCAACGTGTTATGGCTGTCAGAGAAGAAACGGCGAAAGATTCCCCAGCAACATAGTTATGTTGCTGGGAAATCTTTATCTAATCTAAACTTAGGATAGACTAGTTAGCCTATCCTAAGAGGCTATGTCTCCTGGCATCCCTTGCAAGGATGTAGATAAATTGTGACAGGCTGTGTCTGAGACGCCGCCGTCTGGTCTGTCTGACTATTTCGTTTTTCTGTCCGCATGCTTTTATATTCGAGCAATGACGGAGCGAGCTGAGTAAAGGGTAATCGATACAAACTATCCTTTAATATTACTGAATCAGTAATCATACTCGTTATAATAGTACTGTGGCGAGTGAAGGTGGAACAATCTAGTTGGTTTAAGTATTTTAGAAAAACGTAGATAAGTCTGGAAGGAAAAGACAAGGACGGATACATTTTAGAAAGGGATAGACGATGAACGACAGTTCTAGAATAGAAAGTTTGGTAAGGAAAATACAGAGATGTATAGATGTTAGCAACAGATAGATGAAAAAGACAGAGATAGATAGATATTTAGAAAGGGACAGATAGTAAATAAAAGAATAAGGAAAAGAAGATCAAAATTATAGGTTCCAGAAAATTCTTCCGGGCATATAAGCAGCGTAAGGCATGCCTACCGGGAGATTTAGAGTTAAGTTCAGTTCAAAACAGCGAAGCGACATTGGGATACGAAAGAGTTGGAAGAGAAGTTTAATAGAAGACAGTGACAAGTTTAGTGGTGAATTTAGTGAAAAGTTTGGTGGACAGTTCACTGAAGGAGGAGTGTAGTGTAGTTTGATAAAAGATCCAGAAGCGACCTACATGCGGTAAATTCGGAGGTCAACACTGTAGTAGGAGGATGCGCAATATCGGTGACGGTATTGTAAGTGACACATTTTATAGTCAGGATAGTGCGTCGGTAGTTGCGTGTAAGGGCAACCCTGCGGAGAGGAATCACGTACGGCTGTGTAAAAACTGGTGTTTTCATCCAATCCTAAGTGCGTACTCCCGCTCACACGTAACAGTACTGTTATCTAATACTATGGAACGAAACTGACGATTGTCAAACGATTAAAGAGCTATCAAATTATAATTGACATGAAACTAAATTAGAAGAAAAAAGAGGAGGTTTTGTATAAACTGTGATATAGTGGGAAGTTTTTTGTGAAAAAGGCGACGGGACCCTAAAAATGTGAACCCTCGTTGAGAAGTTATTAAGTAGCATAATTTTTCATTCTAATACGGGAAATCCTCATTTCCTTTAAAAACAGCCTGGTTATAATAAGCACCATTAATCACGGTTTAACGTATTCACAAAAGGCGTGAAAAGGACGTAGTAGGTGGCAATTCACAAAAGAATGTCGCATATACTAAAGCTCTGTAAAAAATAAATATATTTTTTTAAGGGTGCCGACTAACGACATCTAACTGAAAAGGACTCATCTCGTTCCAATGCTGTGTCTGTTTGTATGGTACAGCCATTCAATTTCATCAGAAGCTACTTATTCTACAGATAATCCTGACTCATATTATAAATGCTAGTTCGTGTCTAGTTTACTCCGCGCAGGAATAGAGAAAGAATACAATTTCCTGTGACCGGACGGACTGTCGTAAGAGGCGATAAAACTCACCCATCTAACTTTTGCCCGTCTGGATGGCTCCCAACGCTGGTTTAGATCTATTTTTTTTTTATACAAGGGCAATCCGTTTGAGGACTGTGAGTCGCGCGAGTGGAAAGTCAATCTCACCTCGAGGTGAGAGGGGGCGTGGGGATCGGGGCGCTTCCCTCCTCTCTAGCATTTGCGGCCGTGGCCTACGGTGGCTAAAGGTCATCATGGACGACCCTTCGTCGACGCCACCGGCTCTGGCGGGAGGGGAGCGTGGCGGACTGCTCCCTCTCCCGCTCCGCCGCCTCCTTTGCGGATATGACAGTCTGGCAGAAGGAGGCGAAAGCTGGTCCAGATCTAGAGTATGCTACCATAACAGCCTTGAGTTTTGTTCCGGCATTAGTGGTCAGTCTCCTTTTAGAGAGCGGCAGCACATTCGTTGCATCTTTGGTGTTACATATATGTTTCGTTCACGTTCACCGCTTTCCATCAGGTGGGCCATCTGCCTGTCTGCTGAATTCCTGCAATAAAAAAATGAGTGTGAAAGAAAATTTGTTTTTAAATATGCAACATATCGTAGTTCATAATGTATATAATCTCTAATAACATTTAAGAACATGAAAGCTTAAACTATAAATACATAAAAACTTTAAATATTTCTTTGCGCAATTGCCAGTATATGCTACATTTTACATGGGTTTTTTAAAGTAAAATATAAATTACTGTATTCAAACATTTCATCGCTGACCATTATCTGTACATTAAATACAATTTGTTGCAGTAAATAAAATTATATTATTGTTCGCATGTGTAGTTTTTATTTTTGTTTTTTTTTATAATTTAGTTAAACCACCAAATATTATGTAGTATTTCTTTTAATGTCTCCTTGGACACCGGGTTGCCTGGAGGAGATCGCTGTAAGCGATAAGACCGCATTGTTCTAATGGTAAATGTATTCATATTAAATTGTCTAGGTTTAAGTTATAGTGAACAATAAAGAAATTTCATTCATTCAATTCTTTTTCTTTAACGTTTTGATTCATCTTAACACCGAATCCTTTAAAAAAACTAATATTTCCAAAAAAATATGTCTACCAATTTAAGGATTAAAACCTGCATTATATTTCAGCACGCATACACAAACTCATACGTTAGATTCACCCAAATTTTGATAATAAGACATGAACATTGATTACACAGAATACCATATGCATCACGATGACACACCATAAGTCAAGCGTGACGTTTTGATTTATCACGTGTATGAGCTCGCACCCCGCTTGTTTACCTTCAATAATGTATTGTGGCGGAGGTATGGAGATGTTACAATATTATAATTTTCTTTTAATAGAGATGTTTATGCGAAAAGTATGATTAGAGTCTTTGCAGTATTGGATAAAGATTCAAAGAAGATAATTGCTGATTAAAAACGTAACGTTGAGTAATGTTGTTCTCAATAAAGCTTGGATACCGGTAAAAAAAGAAACCGGATAGAGTCTAAGTTTTTTGAAGTGAAACTTCTTTATCGGCGTTGGAAAAAAATTACCGTCACATTTTTCGGTTACGCGTCACATTTTTCCGTTAAGTGCCATCTTTTTCTTGCCCCTACTATGGTCGATTCTAACGAGGAGTACTTTTTAAAGAAGTTTCACTTCTTACGTGTGTACACTAGTACACGCACACATTTTGTTTGTTTGTTAGTAGGCAAAGGGACCACCTGGTGATAGGTGGCTACCGTCAGGAAGCCTACAAATTATGGTATCGCTGAAGCAACTGTCTGCGGGTATTCAGCTGGATACTACCCAAAAAAAAACGAGTGTTTGCTCCTGGCTATGCTCAGATGCAGATACTCAATCCGATTTTGGTCGGGTGTAGGTTGACTTCGGTCCGATGCACATGCCACACAAAAATACGAATTATAAACCAGTATCCTCTTTTATTCTCTGATAATGGCTTGCCGACTATTATCAGAGTGTGTGTATCGACTTGTGTACCTTCTATTTTATATGTCGGAGCAGGATCCTCCGTAGTGTTCATAAAGAGTGTGACGTCAGCAATGCCGACGTCACGATTGTTGGCTTCTTGGTGAGGACCCATATTTGAGTCCTCGAAATTGAATTTCAAGAGTATACTCCAAGTATCGTATAAGTAACGTATAAGTGTATCGTTTACTCCAAGAGTGTTACGACTTCCCAGAGAGGCGGTATTTATAGAGCTCGGTGGACGTGCTGGGGCACGTGCAGCTGATCACAAACTTTTAGCTTAAGTATTGAAATTACAATAAAATCTTGTTGTTTTACGTTAATTTCACATTGCAATAAACCCATAGTAATTAAATAAATGATTATTGATTTTGTAATACTGTTTTATTTTGTGTTAATTGTTTTATTAATTTTGTGTTCATTGTTTTATTTGCGCCGCCATATACTATAAAAAATATAACAATTCTTATTAAAATGATATATAAAATACGCTAGAGCTTGTTATAACACTATAAAAAGTTCAAAGCTTAACAAACGACTGAAAATTAAATTTAAGTTGTTATCAAATAAATTTTGTTCGAATTTATAAACAGGTCTAAAGAGCCATTGTTTCATTTTGAATAGAAAATGCCAATTGGTACCAAATACAATGACAACAGGTAAACAAAAGAGATTTGAAAACAATGGAATCAAATCGTGGAGTTTGTTGAGGGTATATGCTGAGGAACGAAATTAAAACGAGAGAACTCCATACAATTTTTGTGTAATATATTTATAAGAAAGAAAGAAATAATTCTTTTAGTTAGAACACACTGTCTACGCTTTAAATTCCCGCCAAAAATGTTATAAAAAAGTATTTTTTGTTATATTGTCTCTGGCAACTTTATTTTTTTTCTTCTAATACCTCTAGATCTAAAATTGTAAAAACGCAATAAAAATATTAATAATTAGTTATTCTTCTTTCAATAAAAGTAAAATCCAAGGGAGTGCCGAAATAGGAGACTCCGAAACATTGTGGCGACCGTGCAAAATAAAGTAAACCAATATCTTCAGAAAGGAGCTCCAATGCCCACGGGGAGTTTGGCAAGGAAATTAACCTTGGACCCGTGGAAGACGCGCAATACTTACTTGGATTTGGGATGTTGGATGGAAACTATAACCATAAAAGGAGGCTGCTGGAGTAGATTGGCAATTCAGTATTACATAGTAGAACTACTGGAGTGTAAAATCAAACTGGTTGTATATAAGTTGATTTCATTATTACACATTTGTGCTAAAAGAAAGGTATAAGTAAAATACATGGATTTTGTAAAAAATACAAATATAATAGTGAAATTTAATTATGTGTGATGACAGGGAAGAGTGTCTAGCAAGATTAATAAGAAAACGTGCATCTTTAAAAGGTAGAATTACAAAATTAAATCAATATGTTCAGTTTCTTGAAAATGTTAAAAATTTTAGTACCTTACAAATAAAAGAAATACAAAGAAGGCAAAAAATATGTGAAGAATTAAATTCAGATTTTAATCATATTCAGTCTCAGATAGAGGAGGAGAGTGAGACAAATGAAGAAATTAATTCAGAGGCTGAAGAGAGAGAAGGCATTGAGAAACAGATCATTTATATTATTGCTTTCTTAGAAGACTTATTAGAAAAAACATTACCAAAGGACAATGAAAATAAGCCTAACACTAGTGTTCACAGTATTCATGAGCATTCCATTGATAGTTCTCAACCAATTAGATTACCTGAAATCTCATTACCTTTGTTTGATGGGTCATATTTAAAATGGCTTGAGTTTAGGGATACTTTTGAATCTTTGATTATTTGTAAGAATTCTATGCCAGACATAAATAAATTCCACTATTTGAGATCCTCCTTACGAGGTGGTGCCATTGAAGCAATGGCGACTCTAGAGTTTACTTCTGCCAATTTGAAAGTTGCTTGGGAATTATTGTGCAAGCGCTATGATAATAAACAAGTCTTAGTCAATAATCATTTAAAAGCTTTATTTGCCATACAACCCTTGCATAATGAGTCTCACAAATTATTGCGTTGCTTAGTGGATCAAGTATCTAAAAATATGAGAGCTCTGAGTACTTTAGGCCAACCAACAGTACATTGGGATACTTTAATTATTTTTATGGTTACATCAAAGTTAGATGCAACTACAAGCATAAAATGGGAAGAGTATAAAAACAATAAAACAAACATACCTACTTTAGAAGAATTTTATGAGTTTATTCGAAACAGAGCTAATATTTTAGAGTCTACTAGAGCAATTCGGGGGGAAAAATTTATTCAAAATCAGAATATTAAATACAATAATTTTCAAACACAAACGCCTCAAGTAAAAAATAACAACAAATATAATACAAACTTGTCTTCCTGCAACATAATCAGCTTGTCTACTATGTCCGTTGGCCAAGTGCTGCTAAGTACTGCCTTGATAAAAGTTATGAATGTAAATAATGGGCATACTTACCTTGCTATAGCACTATTAGATACAGGGAGTCAATCATCCTTTATTACTAATAAGCTAAAAAATAAAATTATGCTTTCTTCAGACATAATTAAGCCAATATGTATTTCTGGCATAACTAACATGAATTTTAATATTAAAGAAAAGTGTTCTGTGTACATACAGTATATTCAACACACAAATAAATTGTCTCATAGTGCCTGAAATCACAGGTACTATACCGAGTGTGCCTGTCAATATCACTAACTTAAATATACCTACTAACCTCGTGTTTGCAGATCCTGATTTCCACCAGCCTTCTGAAATTGACATATTGTTAGGGGCTGATGTTTTTTGGAATATCGTAGGCTGTGAGCGCATTGTATTAGGGGTAGGTAAACCGATATTGCAGAAGTCTGAGCTCGGGTGGCTGATCAGTGGTCCAATAGGAGATGGTATTCCCCGTCAAGTTACATGCCACTTTACAAGGCAAATCCATAATGATCTACAAAGATTTGGGAGGTTGAAGAAGTACAATTTTCTAAACCAATATTTTCCCTAGAAGAAAAAGTTTGTGAAGATCACTTTATACAAAATTTTGAACGTCTGCCAAATGGTAGGTTCTCTGTAAAAATACCACTAAAGGAAATTCCAGAAAACGTCCTTGGTGATTCCTTTTATTTAGCAAAGAAACGTTTCTTAAGCTTAGAGAAAAAATTAGATAAAAATACAGATCTTAAGCGTAAGTATTGTGAGTTTATTGACGAATATCTTAATTTAAATCATTTAAGTGCTGTTGATAAGCCTGAATTTGGATATTATATCCCACATCACGCTGTGTTACATGACAAAAGTGAAACAACTAAATTACGAGTAGTATTTGATGCCTCGGCAAAAACTACCTCTGATAAATCATTCAACGATATTCAATATATCGGCCCTGTTGTACAGGTGATCTTATTTCTATTTTAATTAGATTTCGTCATTATAAATATGTATTAACTGCAGACATACAAAAAATGTATCGGCAAATTGAAATTGATAGTTCTCAACGCCATCTACAGTTAATTTTATGGAGACAAAATAAATGTGAATCAATTAAAGTATATAAACTAAATACAGTTACATATGGGACTGCATCCGCTCCTTTTTTGAGTACGAGATGTCTCCTACAGCTGGCACATGAATGCCCTGATCCTATTATAGGCAAGGTTATAGAACATGATATTTATATGGACGATTTCATTACTTCTTGCCAGTCTGAGGAAGACCTCCGACATATTTATGATGGTGTTTGCAGTACATTATCCTCTGCATGTTTTCCAATACATAAGATACGAACTAATTGTCCAAACATATTGCAGGGCGAAACAACATCTCAAGCTTTAGACTTATCCAAAAGTACTACAGTCTTAGGACTAAATTGGTCACCTTTATCCAACTCACTCAATTTTGCTGTAAATTTAGACTTAACAAATAAAATAACGAAAAGAACAATTATCTCATTAACTTGTCAAATTTTTGATCCATTAGGTTTACTTTGCCCTTGTATTATTAAAGCTAAAATAATATTACAAAAATTATGGGTTTTGAAATTAACCTGGGATGATGAAGTTCCTACCCATGTTGCCCAGGATTGGAAAAATATAGCAGAGAAACTAAAATGTTTGACACAAGTCACGGTGTCACGCAATGTATTGTGTGATTTTCCTGTATCAATAGAGTTACATTGCTTCGTAGACGCATCACAAGATGCTTATGGAGCTTGTATTTATATTCGTTCAACTGACAACCAAGGTCACATTGAAGTCAAACTACTATGTGCTAAATCAAGAGTTAGTCCTTTAAAAATATTGACTATACCTCGCCTAGAACTTTGTGGAGCCTTACTTGGTGCTCAACTATCCCGTAAGGTTTTAGACTCTGTTCGGTGTCCTATATATCGTAAGATTATCTGGACAGATTCAACTATCGTTTTAGGATGGGTCAAGGCGCAACCAACGTTATTAAAGGCTTTCGTGGCTAATAGAGTTATTATGATAAATGAACTTACCCAGGGATTTTCTTGGAGGCATGTACCGGGAGAATTAAATCCTGCGGATCTAGCTTCTAGGGGGATTGACCCTCCTCTCTTGCAAGTTCATCCCTTGTGGTGGGAAGGACCTTCTTTCTTAAGGAAGGATCTTAGTGAATGGCCACAAAAGCTTCAGAATTCAAAAATAGATTTACCCGAATATAAGTTACAAGTTCATGTAGGAAAAGTGGGCGATTGTAAAGATTCGTCACTTGTTAATTTTGATCAATTTTCTAATTATAAGCGTGTACTCAGAATGTTTGCGTATGTTCTTCGTTTTATACATAATTGTAGACATAAGAATAATAAACTTTCGGGCCCTTTGATTACGGAAGAGTGTAATAAAGCATTAACTAGTTTGATTAGGTTTAGTCAATTAATTAGAGTCGTTTAAAGATGAAATACAATTATTGTCTAATGGTGCGTCATTGTGCAATAAATCTAATTTACTTTCTTTAAATCCATTTTTGGATCATGACGGAGTACTTAGAGTTGGTGGTCGGATGAAGAATTCACCTTATAATTTTAATAAAAAACACCCTGTCATATTATGTGGAAAAAATACGTTTACAAAATTACTTATGAGGTTTGAACACAATCGTTTGTACCATGCGGGTCCTCAGCTTCTACTCTCCTCTCTTAGAGAACACTATTGGCCGATTGGAGGAAGAGTACTTGCTCGCGCAATTGTCAAAAAATGCGCTATTTGCACTCGTTATCGAGGAAAAACTATAAAGCCTCAAATGGGCAACTTGCCATCGGTCAGAACAGAAGGACTTTTTCCATTTTACTCTACAGGAACGGATTTTGCGGGCGGGAAATTAGTAGCAAAAGGGGGAGGGGAAATCGAACCACTAAATGTTACCTTTGTCTGTTTGTCTGCCTCAGTACTCGTGCGGTTCATATAGAAGTGGTGAGTGACTAAACCTCACATGCATTTATACTTTGTCTGCAACGCTTCATATGTAGGCGCGGCAAACCTAGAGTCATCTATTGCGATAATGGCATAAATTTTGTTGGTGCCAACAATGAATTTAACAAAATGTTACGCTCCAGTCGTGAGTCTACCTTAAATTTTGCCAGCTCCGAAGGCATTCAATTCAAGTTTATCCCTGCATATTCACCTCATTGTGGGCGGGGCTTGGGAAGCAGGCGTAAAGTCCGCCAAGTACCATATGAAGAGAGTAGTAGGAAACGCTTCTCTCGTTTTTGAAGATTTGGCTACACTCTTTATACAAATAGAGGCCATCCTCAATTCGCGCCCGTTGTCACCTCTATCATCTGATCCTGCCGACTTGAACCCACTCACGCCAGGACACTTCCTGGTAGGCCGACCATTGATGTCTGTACCATTCCCAACGCCCGAGCTTGCCAAACCAAACTATCAAGCGATTGCAAGGATTCGCAAGGAATTTTGGTTACGTTGGAGCAAGGAGTTTTTGGCGGAATTACAGCAACGTTCGAAATGAAAAATTTCTACACCAGAACCATGTATCGGCGATATGATTATTATTAAAGAAGAAAATTCACCACCGCAACAATGGAGACTTGGTCGGATTACCAAACTACATAGTGGCACAGATGATATAACCAGGGTGGTGGATGTATACACGGCAAAGGGAACCATCCGCAGAGCCATCCACAACATAGTACGGTTACCAGCACCAGAAGGACTTGAAAGCTAAAGCTTTCAAAGTGGGGAAGATGTCTACGCTTTAAATTCCCGCCAAAAATGTTATAATAAAGTATTTTTTGTTATACTCACGACTAAAGCGTAGACACACACACTTTAACAAAAAAATCAATACATAAAAGAACAATGTGAGTCCTAATATTGGACCCAGACTCAGCGTAATACTGGCCACTAAGACTATCTTTGTTCCCGTGCCAGCGTCAGCAGGTGGAGTCACGGAGGACAATACAACACGATTAATATAAAATTACTATTGAAGTGGTGACTTCTTATTGGAGGGTATACTGCTTCGTTACGTAACGCCAGTCTGTCTGGCTTCCTTTTCTCTCACGCAAGTTATCATTTCTGTCGGGCGTCCCGAGACGCAAAGGTTTTTTTTGTTTAATAAGGATTATATTTAAATATATAACTTACATATTTGTTCGCAGTGGAAGCGTGCTGGGCCCATAACCTAAAGTAAAGTAAACGAGTTTTTACAGTGGAAGCCACGATTTTAGTGAGAATTTATTTTGTTCATTTTCAAATGTGACATTGTGTACTGTGTGTGTGTGTTTCTATGTTATATATTTACATAGCCAGTAAGTATTATTTTGATACCAAACTACAACAGTTTCTTAATATTTTATGTGTAGACCACATCAAGACATGGATCAATATCGTACCTCATAATGAGCGTACAGGTAAAGAAGACATTGGGCAACGTTCAAATTGTGCAAACGGCTGTTGGCATCCTAAAATATATGGCAATATGTATTTATAGATGTTTTGAAGCTACAGTTGAAGTAATTACTCGTATGATAATGTCATATAGTGTAGCGAATGATAGTGAAACCATCTAGTTAGTTTAAGAACTTTTAGAAAAAGCTAGAACATTCTGGAAGGAAATGACAAGTACAGATATATTTCAGAAAGGGATAGACGAGGGATTAACGAATGTTCTAGTTTAGAGTTGAGTTCAGTTCAAGACAGTGAAGCTTCAAGTGCGATACGAAAGAGTTGGAAGAAGAGTTTAAGAGAGTAAAATGGTAAATTTAGGGGACAGTGACGTGAAGGAGGTGTGTAGCGTAGTTCGAGAGAAGAACCAGAAGCGAGCTACACGCGGTAATATCGCAGGTGGTCTACGCAACATCGGCGACGGTATTGTGACTGAGACACCTTAACGTCGCGACAGTGCATCGTTAGTCGTGCGTATAGGGGCAACCCTGTGGAGAGATATCGCGTGCGGCTGTTTAAGTCAATAAAAGCGTTTAGTTAAAAACTGGTGTTTTCTTCCAATTCATAAGTGCGTACCCCCGCGCGCACGTAACAATATTGTTACATGCCGACAAAAGTAAATGCATACCTGCCTGCCGTAAAGCACAGTTTATTACCTTCCCGCATTTGGACTTCCTTTATTTACTTAGAAAAACACCCTATTGTTATTGTGCAGGTTTATGGTCGCAGGTGTGCGGATTACGTTTTTTTGGAAAATTCAGTCCACGCGGTCAAGTGTTAATGTAAAGTTAGTATAAAACAATGCCCAAACGGAGGGATGAGTCAGTCAAGCGACGATTACGATACGTGTACATTCGATAAGCTTTATAGTGACGGACTTGCGCGTTTTATTGAATCGTGCAATATGAACTGGTTGTGTCCAGTTATATTTGTAACTGTGATATACGTGTTTTTATAGTTCTAATAAATTCTATAGTAATTCCAACGGCATTTTAATGCGAGTCCCGCACTCGTAACAATATTATATTTGGTATCATGAAACAATAGCTATCTTAAGGTAGATATTTATTGATCTGTTGCTGTGGATAACAAGGATTAGTTAGTTAATACGATATTGTTTACTTAGTGTTTTGATGGCATTTGTAACAGGTATCAATTAACAAGTTGTTGGACATTTTCGACCTCGAATATATAATTGACGGTACTTTCAAGTATTTTATAGGATACTAGCGGCCTTCCCTGGCTTCGCACGGGTATCTAAGAAGATTTTTTTATAGCCTATGTGGGGATAGTGTTGCTTGCCAACAGCCAGAACAAGAAAGGGAGAGAGGTGCGCATGCGTCCCAGAGGCGTAGGTAAATACCGCTGCAGAGGCTCTCCAGCATCTAGGGAGCCGAAGAGTCTTCATCCCTGTTAACGAAGTAAGTTTGCACTGCTTCCCGGGGCATTATCAAGCACTGATGCGCTAGGATCAGCGTGGGCGTAACTACGTTCTAAGTCTCACGCTTTTCCTACCATGAGCGCGGGGCACATGGGAGGAGTATTGAGTATTCGAGTCTCCACTCAAGCTAGCGATTTGACTCTGGTGCCCATTCGTCGTCTCAACTCTCGTCGCTTTGATCTAACCCCTACTAAAGGACCTGGTAGTGTGCAAAATGCATTTTCCCCGCCTTAAAAGAAGCTTGCTAACAGTGAAAGAAGTTTTCAAATCGGTTCAGTAGTTTCGCAGCCTATTTAATGCAAACAAACAATCAAATATTTCCTCTTTATAATTTTCTTTTTTTCTCTTTATAAATAAATTCTTTTAATTAGACCGATGATACCTATAACAGAACTTAAACCTTTTAAATAACAAATGAATGAATGCATCTACAGGCAGGCTAAGATGGAATTCACTTTGAAGTGTAAATCCAGACGATTAGTCGGTTAATAAACAATCTGGAAAATTAGCTTAGCGGAATTGTCGGCATGTCTCGTTTCTCTACTAAAGGTAAACGGTTCCACAAAGCTGTCCGGTATGCGCTAATATTGGGAAAAGCCAGTTTACCGGAATGTTGGTATTTATTTACTCAAAAGTCGTGGTAGTGTAATCGCGTCCCAACTAAAAGGGCGCGGGTTTGATCCGAGCCGGAACGCATGCAGGTAACGCATGCAGGTAATGCATGCGTTCCGGCAGTCAGTTTTCTGATCTAATGTGGATATTGCTAAGATTACCATGTGCTAACAACAGTGAAGGACAAATTTGTAATGCAACCTGCACATTCAGACAACCCATGTTTTTTTTTTAAATCACGTATAGGTTCGCGTTTGACCATTATCCCGCTCGATTAGAGCGGAGATATGGTCTAAGATCGAGCACGCTTACCTAGAAGGTACCTATTCACACGAGACTTGAAGACACCCAGGTTGTAGGTTTAGGGAAAAACAGACTCCGGCATTGTATTCCACTCCTTTGCGGTGCGTATAATGAAGGTGGACTCAAAGCGCTTAGTTCGAATAGGGGGTATGTCCACCATATAGCGGTGCCGCATGCCAGTGCGTCAGTGTGTCATGTATCAAACCTGCCAAGCCGCCTTGGACAAGCGTCGCGGGTATACTGTCCGTTCCCTCCATAATTGGAGGCCCGAGTCCAGCAGTGAGACATTTACGGGCTGATAATATTTTATTTACTCCGTTCACTTTTTTAAACCTATAGGATCTATAGACCTTCATCATGCGCACTGCTATAGAGTGGAACTCGTTGCCAGAGTCTTTCTCGACACTTGCAATGTGGGTGTCTTTAAGTCCCGTAGGAATAGGTCTACGTCACCGTACTCCTATTAGATTATATTTCCGCTCTATTAGGCGAGGTCATGGTCAAACGCGAACCTATACTCATGGCAACGTAAATCAGGTTTCACTGGCACGTGCTAGTTTATCGTATACTCGAATTTTCCTGCCAGCTTCGCCGTAAGTCAAACCCTAGGAAGTAGCATTAACTTACATAAAAACTGAATAAGGTTTTCTTTTATAGATCTATATTACAATTATACTCCTCCGTGTAGTAATCCAGTATTCGAAAAACTCAAATTATACGGGAATTTTTTTTTGTGTTTTTGGGTCAGTTACAAAAGCAATAAAAATGTCATCAGGATATTTTTCATAAGTAACAATAGGAAAATTCTAAAAAAACCCCAAGTCACAGATGCTAAATTTGTTTTTAAAATTTTTCACCTATAGTACATTATTGGGTTATTGTATGGAGGGCGCCTAGGGCGAGTTGCAGGATTCGAATAAAAATGCCGTTAGAATTACTATAGAATTTATTAGAACTATACAAACACGTATAACACAGGTACAAATATAACTGAACACAATCAGTCCAAACGTAATGCACGATTCAATAACACGCGCAAAGTCCGTCACTAAATAGATTATCGAATGTACACAAGTCTTGCCTCGCGGCTGGTTATCGCTCGAATGCCTCATCTCTTAGTTGGGGCATTGCTTTATACTGTACCGATGCAATATTTCTGCCCGGCCGCGTGGGGAATTTCTTAGAATCAGCTTGTATTTTAAATACGAGACACCTGGCAGTGATCACAATAGTGTTTTTTTAATTACAATTTTTCAACACAAAGTAAACAAAAGAAGTCCAAATGCCGTAAGGTTGAACTGCAGGTGTGAATTGGTCTTTATCGGACGTAAAAATATTATGAAAAGATGTATCAAGGAAGAGACAAATTTAAAAATTAACAAGACGCAACTTTTGTACTTAGCTTAATAAATAAGGTTCGCTTTGAATTCTAACATTTCCACGAATCTCTCTTTGAAGCAACTTCTGAAACGGACTGGTGAAAAGGGACATTTAATTTACCTGGAATCGCTGTACAGCCTTACGAGGGGGACATGAAACAAAAAGGCAACGTTTTGATAGCCATGCATAACATTAGGTTAGTTACAGACGGTGCGACGGGCGGCCGATAGGGCTACACGACAACCCTGACAAATATTATGCGCATATATTATTGTGTACACAGATACTTGCAGTGCTAAAATTTCGCATATACACTTATTGTTTGTTTTATAAAATATGTCATTTTTTATGTTTGATTACAGACAAACTGGCAAATGGGTATACTTGATGGCAATTGACTACTGTCACCTATGGACATCTGCAACACCAAAAAAACCGATGCATTATCTACCTCGTTGATTTTAAATATGTATTTACATTTTTTGAAGAGCATCACATAAGAGCGCTCTGAATAAACCATGGGAGGGAAGTTCACTCCACAGCTTGCTCACATATTTAAAGAATCTATTCGAAACCAATAACAGAGTATACAGAAACGATTTCGTATCGCAAACAACTGCTGTAGTATTGCAGTAGTGAAGTGTTGCAGTTGTTAGCGGCCACTTCCAGACAACTCGTTTGTTATACGTGATACACATACATATGAGAGAGCATGCGCCCCACGCAGTGGATGACATCCAAGTACCGAGGAGGTGTGGATAATCTCCTAATCACTGCTGAGTGTTGCGATAGTAAACTAGCGATGAAGGCACATCATCGAATATTTACCTCATAAGAACACACCTCGTTGTATAGCCGATAAAACACGCTTAGACCGCCAACATTTCTTCTAAGGCTTAAAGGTTCTAAGCCGACTATAAGGTCGGGATTGTGAACAATCTGGACCGTTAAGCGCTGCAAGGTGTTTAATAGCAAGTAGCAGCTGGTACTGAGGTGTTATATTTTATGACTTATAAACTACATCACTGTTCCTGGTATAAATATGAGAATTTTAGCTCAGAATTGACTGGAAGAGATTATTAGAAATTTTTGGAAAACAAAGTATTGTGGTATATAGTTGCCGGTTTGTGTAGTGAAACTACTTTATGTGGCACATTTTATATTGAAATAGTGTTTGAGATATGTGTACATTCAGTAAAATGCTATTTTATGGCTTCATACCCAAATGATGATAAACCTTAACTGTGTTTCGATTGTTCGCGTTTGCACTTTTTTTATTTGTCTACGTTTTGGCCTACAATCAGAATTCTAGGGATATATAAAAAGAATATAAGAAGAAAATATAAAAAGAATTTGTCGATTTATAGTACAGCGTCATTTTACCGGCTCTAAGCTATGGCCGTCAATAGTCGTCGGTATCATGAATATGTCGGACTAGTAACGAACTGCGTTGTGGACACGGTGGTGTGAGCAAGCGTTATTGTTTCCCCTAAAAACTATATATAAAAGCAACGTGTGGTAATTCGCTTATATTACTAGAAGTATTTATCATTGTGTAAACAATATATATAATATATAAATCCACATATGAATATTTAATCCACACAATTAATATTTGATCCTGAAATTTTCAGGGTTAACATGGTATAACTTTGGATAAGTTATAGTGTGTTATTCGTCATCGGGGCACGGATGCTTCGGGAGGTACCTGTGTCAAATAAGGCGGGAACAGACGTCAGGGTGCCCCCACTGCGTTAGCGGCGACGAGGACACGGCGCTGCACACCCTCCAGGTGTGTCCAGCCTGGGACGAGCATCGCCGCCATCTCGTCGCGGCCATCGGGGCGGATTTGTCCCTCCCGGCCGTGGTGAAGGCCATGGTCTGGAGTGCCGACGCGTGGCACGCAGCCACCTACTTCTGCGAGACCGTCATATCCGCGAAGGAGGCGGCGGAGCGGGAGAGGGAGCAGTCCGGCTCCCCTCCTACCAGAGCCGGCTGCGGCGTCGCAGAGGAACCGGAGAGACCCAGATATCCGGCTACCAAGTGGTGAGGCCAGCCCGCAAAGGGGCCGGGCGCCGTCCGTCCGGGCTGGTGGTGAATGCGCGAGCGAGCCCACAGCCCAGATAAAGGACGCTCGGGATCGGACGGGGGCTTTAGTGGTTATCCCTAACCGCGGCGTGGCAATAGCATCTCACATCTCAACGTGACGTGCTAGTGCCACCCCGACCTGGCGAATCCCACACAAGGGCCGCAACCTTTCCCCCTCGAGCGGCCCACGGTCATTAAACGGATTTCACCTCCATAAAAAAAATAGTGTGCTAAACAGACATCCTTAAACATGACTTATTTTTCAGATTCACTTTGAAAATTCACTGGAAGTGTCTTTCTTATCTTTGTCTCATAGGAATGATTCTTTCGAAACCCTACTTCTATTCTCTGTACGATTATTATTTCATGTGTAGCGTAGGTATATTATATAATTTAAAATTTATTCAATATTTTTTTTATTTTTATAAAACGTTAGCCCGGTACGTAGAGCACAGCCCCATCAGACAGCACCGTTCAGCCTTAACCCCGCTACTCGAAAAGGGACAGCAAAGTCGAGACACGGACAGTTATCAGGTATCACGGGGTTGTCCAAAACGTGTACTTGTAAGTCTAGGACACTTAATCTACGATTATGGCTTTCAGTGCCCTAAACGGATAATCATTCTGTATAAAAGTGTCTGCATTCTTGCAAAATTTATATATCGTTACGACCTGAACGCCGAAAAAAGACAAATTCACACCTGCACACCTTTAGACATGTTATTACCTTTTCGTCATTTAGACTTATTTTGTTTACTTTGTGTTTAAAATTTTTGATTAGAAAAACAGCCCATTGTGTATTATAATATTTTATGATAGCCATTAGTCAGGTGTGATTCTAGGAAATTCAGTCCACGCGGCCGAGCAGACATATCGTATTTGTACAGTATAAAGCAATGCCCCAATTGAGAGATGAGGCTCTCGAGCGATAACCGCAAGCGGAGCAAGACTTGTGTTCATCCGGTAATCTATTTAGTAACGGACTTGCGCGTTTTATTGCAATACGACCTTCTGCATTACGTTCGGACTGGTTGTGTTCAGTTATATGTGTACCTGTGTTATACATGTTTGTAAAGTTCTAATAAACTCTATAGTAATTCTAACGGCATTTTAATCGAGTCCTGCACCTCGTAACAATGTTATGGAAAAATGAATAGGGAGGGAGATATTACCAAAAAATTGCTATTAGGCGCCATTTTGCCAATATGGCCATGGGAGCGGCCATTATACGAGGTGGCAAAGTTAAAATTCGGAAAGAGCGCATCGAAATGTATAAAATTACCTATTCTCAAAACTCCCTGAAAACTTTCCTTTCAAATGATAGTAATACTGTCAGATAATTTAAATCGAACAATATATGTACTGGTAAAGAAAAGACTTAGCGCTGCTAATGATTTCTAGGTAATCCTGAATGTACAGTCGAGGTGACAAGTGTCTGCTTGAAAATTCCATTTCCCACCGTCTTTGTCCCAGCTTTCATAGAGATGTCCGATTGTACACGACACCAGGTGTACTATTCCATGTATAACGTAATGCTTAACGATTACGCGCAAGATGTCTTTGTGGATACTTGAAGTGAAACTTCTTTTGAATCGTTGTTATTTCAAACTCGATGAAACGAAATAGCTTGTTTTTCCAATCAAAATCAGGCAAAATTTTAAAAAGTACGTATTAAGATTCTCAAATTTTAAATAATTTGGTCCATAAAATTATATTACAAACAATAAAACACGCGAGAAGAATGTCTTGTGGTGACATCTAGTCTTAAAGAAATTTAACATCTTAAAATATAAATTTTTCGCTCATTTACATTCTATAACCCTCATTCTCATATAAATCGTTTTCAAAGACTGGGTTGGTGATGCACTAGAGTGTCTATATTATTCTTAATGTAATATATATAGTGTACTTTTCGGATATACATTATAAGAAGGAATAAAAACAAAATATATTCTTAATTCATTCGTAATATTTATATAACAAAAGTGGGTACTTCGAAAAATCTAATCTCATCCAGCAATTACATTCCGTCTGTGCGTAGCGGTTATATGACAAATGTTGACAGATGCGCGGCCGGTGCGTAGCGAGCGCGTAGCGCGTGGTAGCTACGCAGATTTACTGCTTGCGTAGTCGTAGATTTACGAAGATTTAGATGCGTTTTTTTGACTTTCATAAAAATATAATTAGAGAAGAATAAGTCATTTATATATGAATAATTTATAACGGTATAATAACTACATGTAATTCATATTGACTATGATCATAGTTAAGGGATCCTATTTGACAGTAAGCGTAAAAATATGATCATATTAATCATCATATCATCGACACAGGACTCGAATTAAAATGCCGTTGGAATTACTATAGAGTTTATTAGAACTGTACAAACACGTATAAAACAGGTAGAAATATAACTAATATAAACTTCACCATTCAATAACACGCGCAAAGTGCGTCACTATAACGCTAATCGAATGTACGTCTTACTCGTATCGTAATCCTCGCTTGACTACCCCACCCCTCCGTTCAGGCATTGTTTTATACTAAACTGTACATTATATGAAAGGACCGCGTTTACTGAGTTAATCCGCACACCTGGCAAACTTCGACGCAATGTGATAACAACAAGGATTAGTTCGACACTAATGACGGCCATAAAACAAGTACGACAACAATAGGATGTTTTTCTTAATTGCATATTTTAAACACGAAGTAAACAAAAGAATTCCGAATGCAAGAAAGATAATAAACAGCGTTTTCCGACAGGCAGGTGTGCGCATTTCTTTGACGGCGTGTAACAATATCATTCGTCTAACCTTAAATTGCCTCGAAATGCAAGAAATTTGACTGGTATATTGTGTAAGACTTATGGATCTCTCTCTGAACGCTTTTCTACCCACTATTTAACTCAAACACATCTTTTTTACCGTCTTTATCTTCTCTTTTAATGTAATTAATAAAATTGCAATCATAGTGATGGATAACACGACTGAGTCGTTATCCATCTTAATAAAGTATGAAGTTTACATGATCGTAAATATAATATGTAATAATGAAGAACAGCATCATATTATTTGTATGATAAATATATGATAGTGCAATTTGGGCCTTTTTTATTGCCTCTTGCAATAAAAGAAGGCTCAGCAGACAGGCAGACGACCCATTTGATGGAAAGCGGTCACCATCGCCTATAGACATTTGTAACACCAAAGGTGCTACAAATGCGCTGCTGCTGCTCTCTAAAGAGAGACTGGAACCTGTATACTTATGGCGGAACACAACTCAAGGTTGTTATGGCAACATACTTTAGTATAGAGGGGATAGGACAGGAGGGATTGGATAAAGCTAATTCCTTTATCCCTTTAGAGAGCGGCAGCACGTTGATAGTACTTCTCGTGTTACAAATGTCTATAGGCGATCGTAACTGCTTTCCATCAGGTAGGCCGTCTACCTGTCTGCTGAACTCACACAATTAAAAAAATGTATCGTAAATATATACCGTGTTACCGTTACGTTAGTAGTACGTCATTTCAGTTTTTAACCGACTTTAAAAAAAGGAGGAGGTTCTCAATTCGTCGGGATCTTTTTTTATGTATGTTCTTTTATTACTCCGAGATTTATTATCCGATTTCGTGATTCTTTTTTTATTCGACGCAAAATAGCTTCCAATTGGTCCCCTAAAAATTTGACATAATTTGGTCCGTAGTTTTCATTTTATGAACATTTTTTATGAAAAAAAACCATTGCTTTCCATATGTACACCGATTACTCTGCGATTTATGATCCGATTTACGTGATTTTTTTGTTGTTCGACGTGGAATAGCTATTACATTTGATTCTCTAAAAATTTGACATAGTTTGGCCTACTAATTTTCATTTTACGAACATTTTTTTATTCCCGTTTCTTGGGACCTATATTTTTTACGAGGCGCGGCACCTTTTGTAGGTCTATCCATACATAGCTAGATATTAAAAAGTAACAAATAAAATAAAGAAACTTCGTTTAAAAAAACCGACTTCAAAAACTAAAAAGTATAAAGTCGGTGCTTAGTAATTTTCAAAATATAGTAATTTTTATGTTTTACTTTGCACCGTCTTCAAGATGTTTTAGATATTATATATTAATAATAATAGCTTTAGAAATAAGTTATTTTATACTTTTTAGTTTTATAGTTTTTGAAGTAGGTTTTTTTAAACGAAGTATCTTTTAATAAATCACTTGTCACGGTAATACGTATTTTAAATAATATTCGATACACTTGATGATCACTTATACTGCCAGAATTGTATTATGACATTGTCGCTAAACAACTCTTAATAAATTAGATAAAAAAATAATACCATATCCGCTTTCTACGGCTTCGCAGTTCGCAAAAGTACTTGAAATTCCCTTCACATAATAAAAGTAAACAACGCTGCTTTAATTTTCTCAAAAGTCATTACACAACACACGTTATCTTGTCCTTGTGGTATTAAACTGGTTTAAATCGATTGTTGTAATATAAGTAACAAAAAGTTGTCATCTGTGGAGGTTTATGAATAGCTGTACTTTAGCTATTTCTGTAACGTTAGTTTGGTCTTACAGCTGTAATCTTCTTTCCTTCCCCCAAAAAAAGGAGTGCGCCATTGAAATTTAGTCATAAACTAACTTCTGCCAGCGACTTCGTCCGCGTGGAACAGTTAAAAAAAACCTTCGCGATTTTAAAACATTCTTCCTTGGTACTCCGCTCTTATTGATCTTAGCGTGGTGATGGCTTTATTGTATCATGTCAATATTTAAGTTGGTGCATAAGTTGTATAATAGGCTGTTTAAGTAATTAAAGTTTTTTTAACTATCCCACGGTAACTCTTTAATTTTTTGGGATCAAAAGTATTCTATATGCTGACCAGGGATATAAGCTACCACCACAAAATTTCATTTAAATCGGTCCAGACGTTTCGGAGATTAGCCGGTACAAACAGACAGACAAACAGAGAAACAAAAAAAAAAAAGCTATTATTAGTTCTATTTCACTTCTTACGTCCCCCTGATTCGGATTGTAGCATTTTTTTTATTGTACAGAAATTTGACCTCTACAATTTTATTATATGTATATAGGTAGATACGTCGTCATTATGATAATACGGATGCTAATGAATAATTGTTAACGATGCCAAATTAGTTTGTAGATAGTTTTTAGAAAGTTGTTTCTCTCGAAGGCAATGCAGATGCTCGGATATGGAATAATTGATGATGTCCTCCTAAATGTCCTCCATTGTTTTATATTTTCTAACGAATTTCAATAATAGTTTAAAATAACGCCTTTTTTCAGCAAACAGGCAGACGGCCCACTTGATGTAAAGCGGTTACCATTACCTATGGATGGACATTTGAAACACCAAACGTGCTACAAATGCTCTGCTGCTCTCTTAAGGGAGACTGAAACCTAGTCACTAATGCCGGAACACAACTCAAGGTTGTTATGGCGACATACTTTAGACCAGGGGTGGTAGCCATCCAGTCGGGCAAATGCCCTACCACCTGGCTGTCGGTTGTTTTGTGGCCACTTACGACAGGCCGCCCGGCCGCAGGAAATTGTATTCTTTCTCCGTTCCTGCACGGATAAGACCATTTGCGTCAAAGAAAGATGATCCTGACATTTGCCATTACCATTGTACATATTTTGGAAAATATATTTGTGAGGAATTCAGTGAGGAATTAATAAGTCCGCCTATTTGCCTAGAAAATATTGTAAATGTAGTCTATTTGTGTTATTGTATATTTTGGTGTTATAAATAAGAGTATTTCAAAATTAAATAAAAGTCTCGACATTACAATTAAATTAAATACCACTTGTATCATATTTTAGGTCGCGTTGTGAACGCTAGTGCTCTTTTAAAATTATCTTTACTTTTTAATAGTTTCGAAACTTAAAAGCACATAAAATTCACATTTAACGCAACTTAGCATTTTAATACAATATCTGAATACCAATTTATCAAACACAATAACCCGTTTCTAAAGACGATGGTCGCTTTAAAGCGGATTTATCGTCATATAACGTTTGTTCGGGTAATAAAGTATGGAGATAAGGTGGTTTATGACAGCTCTTGCAATTAGATGACAATTGTACAACTTTGTATGGCCACGTTAAAGTTTTTATTCGAAGCCAAATAAGCAAATCATCGGTATATCATACATACAAAAAGTGTCTTGGAACAGGGTAGGGGGCCCGAATTAATTCCTTCTTCACATTTTTCGATACTATCATTATTTAGGTTGTCTGGAAGAGATCGCTCTGAGCGATAAGGACGCCTATTGTATCGCCTAGAAAATATTGTAAATAAGGTCTGTTTTTGTAATTGTATGTTTTGGTGTGCAATAAAGAATTATCTCTCTCTCTCTTTCTCTCTCTCTCCCTATTATTATAAAGAGGCAAGATTTGTATTTTTGTGTGTTTATAAACTCAAAACTACTAGACCCATTTCAAAAATGCTTCCACTATTACAATACTACATTATTGCTGAGTAATATTCGGTGCATGCGGCTGGACAGACATATTGCATCTGTGCAGTATAAAGCAACGCCCCAATTGAGGGACGAGGCAGTCGAGCGAAGCAAGACTTATGTACATTCGTTAATCTATTTAGCGCCGGACTTTGCGCGTGTTATTGAATTACAATCTTCTGCATTACGTTTAGATTTGTGGTGTTCGGTTTATTTGTACCTGTGCTATACGTGTTTGTATAGTTCTAATAAGGTCTATAATAACTCCAACGACATTTTAATTTGAGTCTCGCGACTCGTAAAAATGTATATAAAACAAAGTCGTGTTAGTTACACCATTTCTAACTTAAGAAGGGCGGCACCAATTTTTATGATTTTGTGCTTTTGGAATTCTCTTCGTCCGGAGTAGGATATTAAGTATTAAAATATGATGTTCATCGATAATTTTTTTATCATCCATTTGTTATGATCTTTCCTAGCCGATTTCGGCAATGGTGACTGCATTTAAACTCACTTTCATTTGTCTGATTTAGCTGAATTATTTTTACTAAAGTGAAGTATTTTTTGCTCTCATTTCCTACAATAGTCCTACACTGACCGGGGCTAGTCCTTGGGTGCATTTTTATATGGTGTAGATAGGAATAATCGTTGGTCAGTGTCACGCTTTATTTACATCAAATTTGTCAAGAGGCCTCTATGTGTGGGCCTTCCCATGGGCTATTGGAGCTTGCGTATAATTCTCCAAAATTCCGGGCCATTTTAATGGCCCGTGGTCTTGAGAGACATACATATCAACAACTTATAACACAATTACTTTTCCATATTAACATTTCCACCTCTTTATAAGAAAAATGATACACTTCGACCTCCCGGCTTATCACGGACAACCTAATGTTATGTCGCTACCGCCGGCTTTAAGCGTTGGCAACACCAGGGGCGATGAGCGATGATTGCGTGACTTCAGCACATAGGCAGACGGCCCACCTGAAGGAAAGCGGTTACCATCGCCTATGAAAATTTGTAACAGCAAACGTGAAACCAACATACTGCCGCTCTCTAAACAGAGACTGCAACCTGGCCACTAATGCGTAACACAAGTCAAGGTTGTTATGGCAGCATACTCTAGACTAGAGGTAGTAGCCATCCAGACTGGCAAATACCGTACCCTTTGGCTGTGGGTCGTTTTGTCGCCTCTTACGACTGGCTACCCGGCCGTAGGAAATTGTGTTCTTTTTTGGTTGTTTCTCATTCTCATTCTGACTAATACCATCACATCCTAGAGATTGTCAACTTGATTATCCAATCAAACCCAACAGACACATACAATCTATGTTTGTTTGGAACAAACAAAACAAAATATGACAAAAGTCAACATGTGCAAAATGAGCAGAACCTTTCTGACGTAGCAACGGCCCGGGGATTAGCACGGGGACAAAACCCGGTTAAACCGTAAAATCACGGCATAGTGAACTAATGAATAATCCAGACTCACTCTGTGTCCTAAGCAAACACGCGACAAAATCAAACAAAACGTTCGCACAACGCATTCGATGAGATACAGTTATACTGTAAGCGTGTAGCGTATTTACCTTCACGCTAAAAAACACGAATCGCAACGGACAAGTGGAAAAATTAATGGCAACGAACAATTGGCAACAAAATGTTGACTTGATGTTTTACGGGCAGATGGTTAATGTACGTACTTTGTGCACTTTGAAAACCTGCCCGTAAAACTTCAAGTAAAATTTTTGTTGTGATTCGTTTTCCCGCTTGACCGTTGCGTTTCGTTTTTCCACTTGTCCGTTGAAGTTTCACTTCTACGATGAGTCACACACTTCGATTTTTGGCAGGTACTGCAAATCATGATTTGGTTAGGCTAGGTACATTTTGATGAACGCATTTTTATTTAACATATTTTATTTCATCAAACAATAAAACTGAATTCGATCCATCGTCCATAGACTACTTTAAAATTATGTTGCCTCTCTCCTCTAAAATTATGCCGCCTCTCTACTCTAAAATTATGCCGCCTCTCTACTCTAAAACTATGCACGCGGTCGTAACGCTTTTTCGTGACAGAAAAAAATCCTAATCCCCCCCCCCCCTCCCCCGTCTATATAGAAGTTTCACTAAAAAACAAAGTGCCCAGTATCAAGTATCGTTTTATTATTATGAAGCTTACAAACAGGCAGGTAGCCTAAAGTGGTTACCATCGCCTATAGACCTTTGCAACACCAGGAGGCGAAGGCAACGCGTTACCAGCTTTTAGGATGGGTTAAGAGGGACGAAGTAAAGGCGATGGGATAGAGGGAGAGGCTAGACAAGATGGGAAAAGGAAAGGAGGAAATGGGCTATCAAAACTCTTGACTCATCACGACGAAACACGATTATCAGAAGACCGTTAACCGTTTCACGTCGATTGTTTTTGAGAGAGTGGTATGTAATTTTCTTCCCAGGCATACCTATCTCTTTATAACATTTCGATATAGCAGGATAGAGATATAAGGCCAGTCTTATAAATCTATCCTGCTCTTTGTTTCTATATATTCTATGGTGTTATTATTGTTAAGGCGCAGAATAAAGGAGAAACATAACTAAAAATAGAAATAGTAGAGAAAGACCTGGATGGGAGAGTGAATTTTTTGTTCAAGACCATACTATAATACTGTTAATATTATCACGCTACCATATGGACCGCATCCTAAGCCTCGCAAGATGTCTCTGTTACCCTTATAGTACCTAATCTGGGGTAATAACACCCTTTTCATGTTAAGGTAGCGATTACACGTTTTAACGTTTGTCGTAAGAATTTTAAGGCAAAAATCGTGTATAATTAGATATTATTATTAATATTATAATTATGGGGAGCGTCGAGGGCTTTAAAAGTTTCGAAAAATTGGCTAAGTGCGTGTCTACCTATGTACATGGAAAGGTTTTAATAATAACATTTCTGTCGTGGAAGTCATGCTGGAATCTTGATTACTACTTACAGGGTCGGCTATGCCGGTGTAATACCACGCTCTCACAGAATATCAACGTTAAAGGGTCAGCCTTGAGCTACTCATGTTTCGTGATATAAGTGAGATTTCCGATCGCCTACTCCCCCTTCTACTTTTCCTACCCTACCCTATATCACCCTATACCCCATATTCCTCCAATCTGATCCCACTATCTCATCCGACTTTAGCTGACGATCTGTTGGCTTGGCCCTTTGCGTTGCAAACGTCTGTAGGCGACAGTAATCATTTTCCATGAGCTGTGCCACCTACCTGTGTGCCACATTCGCAATAAGTATGCAGCAGCAAGAGGTAGAGGTTAAATGATACTTCAGATGGTAGAGAGTTGTTTTTTGTGTCGAGTTCTGAAGTGAACTATTTATTTTGGAAACGGTAACATTAACTACAAATATTAACTAGTCGTACAGTTAGTACAATATATGGTACAATGTGTGAGCGAGACGGATGATGTGCAAGCGAGAGAGAGAAGATATTAATACGTGCGCTCCCACGTTGCGCTGGCCAGCGCGTCCTATTATAAGCCTTGACGAAAGGCTCTCGTGCGACGACCGCGTAACGTCCTTACGGATATGGTCGACGTTATGACACAACGGCTGGCGCGGATCAGCCCGCCCACGGTTCGGACGGCAGGCTGGAAGGCACCGACAGACAGACGCAGACAGCGTCTCAGACACTGCCAATCAAGACCCCTCTACGTCCCCGCGAGGGATGCCAGGAGACATAACCCCCCTATAGGATAGACTAGTCATGTTGCTGAGTTTCTTTCACTGTTTCTTCTCTCCCAGCCATAACACGTTGCGAAGTTACTCGAAAGTTGCGAACATAACGGTTTAGTAGTAGACCTCAAGTGCAAGTACAACTCGCCCATTGTCATTTATTTATAAGCTATCGAAAACTTTTGATAACACCCCGGTCAATACCAAACCGTTAGGGTGGGAGGTGGTAGTAAAATGAGAATTTATATGAAAACAATAAAACAATGATAAATGGGGTGAATCTGCGGTAGACGGAATTTATGGTACATCGATGGCGGATTCGGGATTAAAAATCCATTCAAGAGCGTTCCAACTTACGCACAAAGGGTTCCATAGATATTGTGGACTAATATTCAAAATATATTTGTTGACAATCAGTGGTAGTGGGTATACATATTCTGGTCAGGAAGTTATTACTTCGTGAATACGTAGGGTATTCAGGTGACGACAGTTAAAGGATTTAATAATCTATACATATAAAATTCAACTGCTGTTCGTTGGTCTCGCTAAAACTTAAACAGGGTTGGACTGATTCGGCTAATTTTGGTTATTAATTACTTGTGTAAGTCCAGGGAACATTTTAAAAGGTGAACCAATATGAAAAAAATGCTTGGAATATTTATAGTAAAAAAACAATTTTGCTTTCCCTTAGAAACTATTCCTACCTGTCAAACATTTGGTGTTCGTCCCGTCGTTTAGAAATCGATTAAAAGTGAAGATTATTTTTTTCAGTTTTTTGGTTTATTCTGCATTAATCATTCAGCTTTTATTTATTGATTCTGAAGCGATACAAAGTTTGCCAGGTTAGCTAGTTTTTATTAAAATATTAACAAAGGCGTAGAGAAAACAATCCAGTAAGTAACGCAAACAACAGCAGTACTACAATGTGTTGCAATTTTTAGCGCCCAATTCTGAAACAATTCGGTCGGCCGTCATACTATCCACAAAAATATAGTGCGCTCCTCTCTTATGTATTACATTTGTGGCACCCCTACGCTTGGTTCTCATTTAGGGCACCCCCGGGGAAGGGTACTCTCTTTACCAACAGGGGGGGGGGGAAGTCTACGATATCCCCACTGGTCCACGTGTCCTTCTGTGACGGGTTACGGGAGGAGTTGTGCGTTGCGGCGCCTACGACCACTAGGGTGCCTTTAGTGGATGGGGTCCGCGTACGCGCTCTCCTATCCCTCTCCCTCCTTCTGGGCCATGACCAACTCGCAGAAGGAGGCGATGATTGACCATCATTGTTTGCTCAGGAGCATGACCTCAAACAAGCCTCGGACCGATTATATTTTCCATATGAGACCTCTGCGGTCTTTAAGTGGCGCAATCGAGTAGCGTGATTATCCCACCACCCTGTCCCTGCCCTATCTACTACTATATACTATTCTATTGTATAATACGTGTCTATAAGCGAAAGAAACCACTTTCCATTACCTAAGACGTCTGCCTGTTCTCTACCTTCACAATAAAAAGAACTACACTTATAAACTTTATTATTGCAGTAGTACACAGCAGACAAGCGGATGGCCCGCATGATGGAAAGCGGGTACGGTTGCCTATGGCCATTTGCAACCCAGAGTCGTTACCAAAGCACTATCGGCTTCGAAGAAATTTATGACACCTTTCTCGTAAAACCCCACATAGTAGCGGTGAGGTAAACCTAAGCTGGGAGCTCATTCCATATGTATGTGCAAGGGAAACGTTCTATGGAACCGTGACGTACATGAGAGAAGTGGTTAAACTGTATTAGCTTTTTAGATTCTAGTTCGCTTTGGCTGTTTGTCAATATGGAGCTATAAGACAAAGGGTAGTAGAACTTGGCCCCCTTATTTTGTCAAAGAACTACTGCGCCAGAAGACTTCCAATTTTGTATTCGTTACGATAATGCACTTGCAGCTTTTTGCAGCAGTTTTGGTAAAAACGGAACTCTTATTATGCCATATCCTTTTCATTATTGTATAGCTATTCATGTGTCCATTTATGTCACAGTTATTTTTCTCTCAATCATATAGCCTAATTATTAAAGAGATTTTTGATGAAAAATCTTCTTCTTCGTTTTGGAGGATTATGGCTTCTATGCAATTAGCATTGCATTGCCAGTGTCACAGTAGTTGATAAAATGTCTATGTGCATGTATATGAGATAAAGAAAGAGAATTTTTTTACCGGTAAATTCAGATTCTGTGATCCTGTGGACAAAATAGACACAGAGTGTTAAACTAACTACACTATAAATATATGTTATTTAAAAATGAAACATGTTTGTGAACACAACCCCGAGACGTCAAAAATCTAGTGACATATCTGTAAAATTTCTAACATCTTGTCTGAATTCTCTCTTCCATATCTACTACGAATAAATGCAGTACTTAGCTCTCGTGTATTTTATTTCTAGGATGTATTTAGTTAATTTTAATATTAAAATAAAATTATTAATTCTTTTAATATAAAGGATTGGAACCGATTGAAAATTAATCGGCTATAACCGGTTTTAGTCAACTATCTTGTTCGGAGTGTAAAAAAGTGTAAGGTGATACCTTAAAAAAGAGTATTATTTAAACTTTTTTACGAAAAGAAATCCACTTAGGGACGTATCACTGTGTGGGGATCATGGTGAGGTCGTGTAAAGACGGCTTGTCCCAGCCTGTAGGTAGCTTACCACTGCCGGAATACCCACTAAAACATCCTGTATTTCTATCACCTATAGCCGTTGAAAATGGCAAGTGGCTGCTCCGCGTTGGCCCTGATAGTATTATATAAACCTGCATTAACCGGTTCTCTAGATTCTTTAGATGATAACTGTTTCTAATACAAATATGTGTTTGTGTGCGACTGAGAATTTACTGTACTACATGGCTGCGCTTTGAAGGCATGCGGCAAGAACCATTCGAAACCGGTTAATTCAGCAAAACCTATGTGACGTAAGGGAAATCGTCAGGTCTTCCTCCTTAGCCACAGAATAAGTTTAGGTGGGTCAATGAACACTATTAGACAATTATTATTTAATCGGTTCCGTAACAGCCGGTGGACTTCCTTACACAAAAGGTACACTGGCCTGTCGAAGCCTTTATTGCTCTTCAAGTCCAGATGTTCCACCGCTCTTGTTTTAGCTCGCTGCTAGCTAGCTGGTAATTGTCCACGTCGGGTATGTGTTGACTTGGTTTTTAGGGTTTCCCTAGATAGGTAAGGGTAACTTCGGTCCTGGAATTAGATGATGAATAATAGGCATTAGGGTTTGACACAGTGTCCTCCGTTAGAAACTAATCAGCTCAATTATATTTAGTTTTAAGTAGCAGAACAGTTACATTTTAGCTATATGAATAAGAACTCACCCCAGCGGGAACACGTAGTTATTTAATTAACTTTAAAAGAAGTTTTAACAGTGTGGAGTAATATTTATAATAAATTCGTAGCAGTTGCTATATTTTAAGTTCGAGCGAGTTTTAAATTAACCGCCGTCACAGTTTTTTTTATTTGTCACTCTCTTGACAGTGACATATATTGACATTGGTACTGTCATTGGCTATGTCTGTTTTTTTTTAATGATGCAAGTGCAACGTTACACCTACTTAATGAACTTGTTCAAAAACCACTTGATTGAGGTTTAAGTTAGAATAAAACTAAAAAGGAATTTATGTACATAGTGTTAAGTACGAGCGGGGGTACGCACCTATGGATTGGAAGAAAACACCAGTTTTTAACTAAGAGCTTTTATTGACTTACAAAGCCGCGCGCAGTACCTCCCTGTAGGGTTACTGTCCTTAAACACACGACCAACGATGCACAGTCCCGACGATAAGTTGTCACACCCTCAATACCGTCGCCGATATTGCGTAGACCACCTCCGATATTATCGCATGTTGCTCACCTCTGGTCCCTCTCTCGAACTACGCTACCCACTTCCTTCACGTATCTGTCCACCAAACTTGTCACTAAATTCACCACTTGATTCGTCTCTGTCCTCTATTAATCTTCTTTAACAACTCTTTAGTATCGCACTTGTTGCTTCACCGTCTTGGACTGAACTTCCCGGTAGGCGCGCCTTACGCTGTTTATATACCTGGAAGAATTTTCTACAACCCGTCTATCTATCTCTGTCTTTTCTTTCCCGAACCTTGTGTTCGGGAACTTTCGGTTATACATCTATCCATTTCTAACATCTATCTATCTCTTTCTCTCTTTTATCGTCTATCTCCTTCTAACATCTATCTATCTCTTTCTTTCGTTTATCGTCTATCTTTTCCTAAATATATCCATCCTTGTCTTTTCCTTCCAGAAATTTCTAGTTCTTTCTAAAAGTTCTAAAACTGATTTATTGTGATGGGCAGTTCCACCCTCGGTCGCCACACTAGGCTTTAACCGGTTAAACTTTTTTATCGGTTTTCAAGACCTTTTTATATTATTATCGTCAATGTAATAACACAATAATTTTACAATTTTATACTCCATACAAGTGAAATTACACACTACAGCTCCCTTGGTATAAAAACAACGACCTAAATACACAAGTCCTCACAAAGAGAAAACAAAATAAACAATATTGGGCGAAAGATTTTCCCATAAGCCTTTGGAGGAATATATGCAAGAAAAAATCAAACGGTGTAGGGCCGGTTTCTAAAACATTACCCTCGGGTTTTGAATAAAAGGTTGCCTTCGTGCTTAAGTGGCTTGGTCGCGTGTGCGGTAGACAACGCCCAAAAATGTTTGTGGTGATTACTCATGGGCTTAAGTCGCATTAAATTGTAATCATGAAACTTTTTAAGAGAATATCGTTTCTCTATTTCTTGTTGATTATAATCTAATATAAAAATGTCAAGCTTAGAATCAAAATATTATGAGCAATTATTACGCTACCAACTTAAAGATTTTTAGGCAGTGCATGTGTTATGTATATGTGTAAAAATATTTTTATATCAAATACTATAATTATTATATTTATAGTGCAAAATAATAATTCTGATTTAAATATATGAATAATAAATCATTATTTTAAACCTTATATTTGCAAAACGTTAATTAAAGACTTCTAAGCGGCTTCACTAGCATAAAGTAAAATTTATATCTCATAGAAGCTATTTTATTATCTACACCAAATACGTCTAGATCATCCAGTTCAGCGGCGGAAACAGCTGAATCCCTCAAGCGGCGCAAATATGCAACCCTCAGTGAGAGTTATATGTTTTACCGTTTGCTGTCGAGATGCTTAGACCCCATGGTCTAAGAGGCTCATGGCCTCAGGACCATGGGGTCTTGAGGCCATGAGCCCCTACCAAAATTTATCGAAACGATTCATTGAATCTTCAGGTGATCAGAAGGCTGGTGCTTACCTCGGCCAACGGATCAGCATGGTGATCCAGCGAGGAAACGTAGCTAGCCTTCTGGGCACCTTACCCATAAAAGACGGTGCTCTAGGTTCAGTATTCTACTTATAGTCTCGAGGGACTATGAGTAGAATATAATACAAATAAGTTAAGTTTTCTTGTATTGTATTCAATTATATGTAATTTTATAATAATGTTCGTTTATATTAATGATTAAATGTGCATAATTTTATTATACACAATGTATTATACTGGTTATCGAAAGTACATTAAATATATAAGAACATTTATAAAACCATGACAAATTAAAAAAATAAAACTTGAGAGGTGTCAAGGGACACCCGGATGGAACGAAGTTCATTTCGATTATTTACAAAAAACCTGTATACACTCAACAAAAATAATCGTCGCGACACCACACTGTTCAATGCGAAGTGTAATGGTAAATGAGTAAGTTTGAATCCTATTTACTTCAATATAAGAAACAATTTAAAAATCGAATCACATCCTGCAATTCGACTCTTGAAACAAATTTAACTTTAAACCAGATTCGCGATATTGCTCCTTATTTTAATGACATTAAGACTCTATATGTCCGCAAATGCTATCTGTACGTCAGCAACCCATGACATTTAAATTATGTACTCCAAATTAAACTCTAACTGCGTGGGCATAAAGGGTTATGCAACTGAATTTTATCTTGGCAAGTTCAAAAAGTGTCGTTGACAACTTTTTCGTAAGAATTTTTTCCGTCTAGCCCCCATTCGTACCGCGCGATAAGGAACTACGTTCCAACAATTAATATAAAAACATGTTAATTCATGTTATCACCAGGTTCGAAAAGATACGTCTATGTCAGTACCTTTTTATCTTCGTCTTGCTTTTTTAATACTTAATAATTTACTGCGCGTAATATTATAAAAGAATTTTATACATTCACAATAACCCTAGGAAGAAATAACAATCTAATCAACGTACTATTTTAAGTCATCTGTTTTCCTCTAACGCTACTTGTATCAATATATCGATATAGCGATAGTATACGCTTGCCACCAGAACCTCAAGAGTCAATATAGCATACGATTGACTCGACACTTAAATGTTGATAACACCAAATAAAAGTGACTGCACAGCTGTAAACATAGTATATGGATTATAATGCAAAAAAATTAGAAAACACATTCCATAATTTAAATTTCGAATTCACTCATATATTACTTATAAACGTCGCCGTACAAAATGTACGCCATCCACAGAGCCATATGAAAATGTTACCGTCGAAGTGCGCGTATTTATTTATTTTTTTTATTTAAAAAGGCTAGGACAAAGATAAACATGTCCTAGTTAGATTTTGCTTTGAGATGTTATCGGGTTGCTTCTTTTGGGATCAGTGCCGATTGAGCCGTAGGGCTTAAGGTTTGCTAAAGGAAACTCTTGTATCGGTAGAATTAAAATTGAGCTTTGGTTAGGGATATGTTTACATGTTTTCCATCTGGAATACAATTTTATTTACATTTGAAATACTTTGTTATTATTATTCTATTATTTTATAAATGTTGATTTGTTTTGATATTTTGACATGTATTCAACATTGTACGCCTGATAAGACAAAATGTGTTGATATTAACGCACATTACAATATATTGTGTACCTGCATTTTAGAAATAAATCATTCACTCATTTGAAAGAAATGGTGTTAGCATCGCTCAAAGAACTAACACTGCTGTCGTTACTTGGTCGCAACGAATAACTGTAATAACATTTTTTGTTAAGTTGTAAACAATTTCCATACCATTTTTATATTTATAGGCGTTATTAACATTTGCAGCGTTGGGGGTGGAAACTCTCGGCCTGTGGGGTCCTAACTCTCTAAAACTTTAGCGAGAAGTCGCAGAACGTTTGGGAGACCTCTCACGTACCAAAAGGCTGGCGTCTATTTTGCAAAGGTTAAGCATTGCTATACAACTTGGTAACGCCGTCAACCTTTTGGAAACGTCTTTAATTTTAAGTTTATTTTAGTGTTGTTTTATTTTTAAGGTAGTTTACTTTATAGTTTAGTCTTATCGCTTTAAAGCGATCTCTTTCAGAAAACCCGAACTATAGTTTTTATAAACGGAACCGCAAGTGTATGAGGGTGGTGGTGTACAAATGAAATACATGTATAAATAGGATATATAAATATTACACAATACAATAGCAATGTGCTACAGTAAGTATCCAGTCAACACATATTTATATCAGTAACAGTTGTAATATACAGAAAGAAACTCGCGGAATAATTCGGTTAATGCAGATTTAAATAACAGTCATTTAAAGGTTAACACCCCGAATGAAATAGCATAAACCGGTTATAACCAATTAAAACCGGTTCCAAACCTTGCATAAAACCTTTTGCCCTAACAAAAATGACAACGATCCTATCACAACAAGCTAGATATTATCTCTAAATTAAGACAATAACAAACGAGATTCTTATCCAAACAAATCTCATTTATCAAAAAATATTTTTTATGATAATAATAAAACAAAAATAACAAGAAACATAATGAATTCTTAAGGTTTAGATGGCGGCCGTGACAGATGCCAATGGGCTGTCGGCTTATTGCTGCCAACTTAATCCCTTTGTTTCTTACAGAAACTCGAGATTATATTTCGTGGAATATTTTAGCATTACAAAATATTTTTGTTATGCTTTTCTCATCTTAATAGCTACCATACTATACTTCACACTTCCCTCCATACCCCTCTATTTTGACATACGTTTTATGCCTCACCAATAATAATCATGTCATCCTTCACACAATCTATCCGTCTCTTTTTTGATCTACCTTTACATTGTGCCCGTTAATCTTCCAGTTTAACGATGTTTTTGTCACGTGACTTTCATTCCTCCTCATTACATGCCTCTCTCTCTTTTCTTTGACTATATCCCAATTAATTGGGGCCGGCACAATACGTCTTTTCCTTCCACACTCCTCTATTCTGACATACATCTTCTGTCACACAACAAATCATCATATCATCCTTCACGCGATCCATCCATATTTCTTTTGGTCTACCTTTACATCTGTACCCATCCATCTTGTAGTTTAACATTCTTTTTGTCACGTGACTTTCATCCTTCCTCGTTACACGCCTTTTCCATCTTAATCTTCTTTCTCTCAATTTTTCAGTTACGGCTCAAATTTCAAAGACTCCCCTAATGTAATTATTTCTCACCTTATTCATTCTTGTAACAGCATACATCCATATCCATCGCGGGCAAAAACAAGCTAGTAGAATATAAGATAAGTTTCTTTTACTATAGTTTATAATTTACTAGCTGATCCATGCCCACTTTGCTGAGAGCCATTAAAAAGTACAAAAGCACTCACGGGCGCATGCACGCATGCATGCTAATCAAGGTTAAATAAGGCTTTGTAAGTTTTAATTAATTCATAAACGCGGAAAGCACTCCCAGTGCCTCGTACGAGGATGTGCGCAAGCCCTGCGTGGAACGTTATTGCTGTTACATATTTGACAAGTGTTCTTGTGCCCACTTCGATGCACTTCATTAAAAAATACACATACATGCACACACGCGCACGCAAATCAAGGTTAAATAAGGCTTTGTAACTTTTAATTAATTCATAAACGCGGAAAGCACTCCCAGTGCCTCGTACGAGGACGTGCGCAATTCTTGCGTTGAACGTTATTACTGTCTCATATTTGACAAACGTGCCCATATCCACTTCGCTAGGGGTCATTACAAAATTAAAATATATTATTAATCACAATCCAACATAGCCAATGTCACTTAGAGATAATGTACCTTTCTACTGGTGAAAGAATTTTTATAAGTTGGTTCAGTAGCTCTGTTTCCTACAAACGAACTCACAAACTTCAACTCGTTATAATATTGTTACGACCAACAAAGACCAATTCACACCTGCAGTTTATTGCCTTTTCAGCATTTAGACTTCTTTTTTTTACCTAGTGTTTAAAATTTGTAAAGAAAAACAGCCTATTGTGTATTGTAATATTTTATGGTAGTCATTAGCCAGGTGTGATTCTTGGCAATTATTGTTACGCGGTCGAGTATTGTGTAGAGATATATTGTATTGGTACAGTATAAAGCAATGCCTGAACGGAGAGGTGAGGCATTGAGGCAGTCAAGCGATAACCGCAAGCGTAGCAAGACGTGTGAGACGTGTGAGACGTGACATTCGATAATCTATATAGTGACGGACTTTGCGCGTATTATTGAATCGTGCATTACGTTTGTACTAGTTAGTTATATTTTTACCTGTGTTATATACGTGTTTGTATAGTTCTAATAAATTCTATAGTAATTCCAACGGCATTTTAATTCGAGTCCCGAAACTCGTAAGAATATTAATATAGATGTATATTTTGATGTGAATTAATGACATTATATTGTTATTCCTAGCAGATACCCTTCTAACATTCTGTTAAATAAATATTGTATCAAAGAACGCTTCCTAGTAAGAGGTCGATCCTTCTGAATATCACAATATCATCAAACGGTATCCGTTCACAATTTAATTGAATTTCAAATATTTGCATTACGATCAAATGACAAGGCCTACGTGTAAATTTATAGTAAAACCAACCCCTACCTTTGGGCCAAAGTTTGCGTATGTCGGGAATTCTCGGAAATTCATATATTAATAAGATAGTAAACGGGTCGTAGTATCACGCATAACTATTACTTAGAAGTATTTGTTACTCTTACAATTTAATTTCATATAATCTCTTTATTCTTGTGAAGTGGAGTATTGGATTTAATGGAATCTTGTTGAATTTTTACATATTTTCATTTTAAAAATAAAAACACCAAAGCTTAATTTTTAAAAAGGACAATAAGTACCTTCCAAATCACACTCAGTTGTGAACGTTCCCTAACGCCGCGTTCCCACGTTGGATGGCAACGCTTGTGAGCTAGCCCAAAATACAAGCCATCTTTATTATGTACTAAAGTAAAATAAAACGACTTATTGAAGTTATAGGTTTATATTATTAGGACTTTTTCGGGCACAAAAAAGCGTTCCGGCCGCATGGAGAGATGGCAAAATTTTAGAGTAGACTATGGATGTTTTTTTTGTTTCAGATCGAGTTTAGTTTTTTTGTTTATAAGATAAAATATTTTAATAAAAAAAATCATTAATTAAAATGTACCTAACCTAACCAAATCATAGTTTGCAGTAAACCTGCAAAAAACCGAAATGTGTGCTGGGACACATAACAGAAGTGAAACTTCAACGGAGAAGTGGAAAACGAATCGCAGCAGACAAGTGGAAAATCGAATGGCAAAATTTTTTTTACTGAAGTTTTATGGGCAGATTGGTAATGTACTTGTCCAATTTGAAAACCATAATAAAATAAATTAAAATTTCCAAAATACATTAGTTAACATCACCACTCGACAGAGAATACTATTATTTGAAGTAACATTTAACCTCTACCTCTCGGTGCTCCAAAATAAAAAAAAGTGTGTGTGCAGCTCAAACGCAGAATAAGTGAAACTTCAGAAAATTTACTCACAGATCATTCTTCTCTAACTTCTATTAATATAAATATAATTCCCTTAGCCTACATCCGTCAATATATTATAATTCAAAATAAACGTAAACTTACGTAAGCATCACTTCCGATTTTTCACTGTTTTGCGTCTAAAAGATATTATTATCAGTTTTATTTCGGCCCAAATTTAACCTATGTTCAATCATCGTTCTTATTGAGTCTCTAATCTGTGCTGCACAATGTAAAACGCGTGTCTCATTCTCTCGCAGGCTTAATCCTATAGATATGTTTATTTCTTTTCAGGTCGCTTTTTCGCTTCATCGAGTTTCAAATCAAAACGATTCTAAAGAAATTTCACTTCAACAAAAACCTCTGTATAGCTTTACGAGCATTTTTAAGTAAAACATGATATTCACATACAGCTGAGTCAAATACCAAAATGTCCATTTTCGAGGGCATTTGACTGCCAAATATTTGTCTTTGTGAAAACCAGAGTATCAAGCGTATCGAGTTTAGATACCAAGTTTAACATTCGCATAGTAGGTGAACTGGAGTTGTAAAGGCGGTCTCAAGCTGCTAGGCAAATAGCTCAGGGCTGCTCAGTTAGCAGCTTGAAACTTTAAGACTCGATTTGAGATGTCTTGTTGATACAACGGACTATATTCTGACCTAGATATTGAAATAGTTGGCGTGTTTCAGTTTATTCATCTATACCTGAATCTTTGATAAGTTTGTTCATTTGTAATGTTGTACCTTTGAGTAGACAAGAAGTTACTTGGTACAACAAAAGGTGGACTTATCGCTAAAAGCGATCTCTACCAAGCAACCTGAGTCATAGGAATTTCTTTAATTATCTGTAATTTTTATGCAACAAAGAAAAATCGAAATGTGTGCTGGGACACATATTAGAAGTGAAACTTCTAAAAAGATTGTAAATGTATTTGTCCAATTTGAAAACCTGCCCGTAAAACTTCAAGTTAAAATTTTCTTGCGATTCGTTTTGTCACTTGTCAGTTGAAGTTTTTCCACTTGTACGTTGCGATTCGTTTTTCCACTTGTCCGTTGCGATTCATTATTCCACTTATCCGTTGCCATTCGTTTTTCCACTTGTCCGTTGCGATTCGTTTTTCCACTTGTCCGTTGAAGTTTCACTTCTAATATTTGTGTCCCAGCACACATTTCGATTTTTTTTACATAAACCACAAATAGTGGCAGTGATACCCAGTCACGTGGAGAGCAGAGGTCATCATCATCATCCGAGCGTTAAATCCCGGTTGCGTTCGGAGCGTTCACTCCGACGCCCAGGGTCCGCTTTCCTACTTTTCCTACTCCACTTCGCGCGGTCTTCAGCATCCCCCGTTTTGAGACCATTGGCACGCATGTCATCCTTCACGACGTCAAGCCAGCATTTCTTGGGCCTTCCCCTTCGACCGGGACCTGGCGGAGGCGGCATGGCTAGACATTTGTTCCCCACGTAATTAGCCGGTCTGCGTAAAACGTGGCCGTACCAGCGTAAGCGACACTCTTGCAGTTTGTCTGCTATGTCACGGACATGAAGACTGCCGCGGATGCGGGAGTTCCTGACCCGGTCTTTCCGCACATCCATCGCAGCATATTCATCTCCGTGACACGCAGCTCTTGCTTGTGTCGCTCAAGTACTGGCCACGCTTCACTGCCATACAAAAGGACAGGTCTAATGATGGATTTATAGACCTGTCCTTTTAATTTGACCGGCATTTTGGGGTCACAAATGACACCTGTCACCTCACGCCACTTGGCCCAAGCTGCTGTGATACGGGCCTTGACGTCGAGGTCGATATCCCCGGACGCACTAAGGACAGATCCCAAGTACTTAAACTGATCCGTGCGCTCGACCGTATCTTCGCCTATGCGCACGGATGTGGGATCTGTAGTGTTGCAGGCCAAGTACTAAGTCTTCGCCACATTTAGTTTTATACTTTTCACAGAGGTATTTGATAATAAAACTACGTTTTAACGGTTTGAAGCGCAGTAATATACGTAGTTTTATTTTGTATACAAGGCGTAAAAAGTTAAGAAAATAGTAAGACGAGGTATACCCTCGCTCGCTCTCTCGCTCGCTTTCTCGTTTACGGGATTTCCCCGGCGCTCGGCTCACTGGGGCTTCAATAGCGCGTTCGGAGATAGATAAAGTGCTTTTTAGGGCAACCCAGCTCCCAATTCTATTAAACAATTTCTAGCGCAAAATCTTACACTTTTTATAATATGCAAATATCGAATTAATTTTAAAATAAATATATGAATATCTGGACTAATATTATTAAGAGGAAAGTTTAGATTGTTTGCATTGAAGAAGCTCTGAAACTACTGAACCGATTTGAAAAATTATTTCACTGTTGGCAAGCTACACTATCCCCGGGTGACAAAGGCCATATTATATTTACAAAAAAATTAGGGATTCTTACTAAAACTCAAATAATGTAACGCAAGGTGTAAAAAATACCTAAAATCGCGTGCACTGCGAAAACTATTGATGATAGAATGAAATAATGTAGTACGACTTTGCAGAACACATCATTATCAACAAAAATTCTCGCGACAGTATATATGTCTAACTATTATAGTTATGCCACAATAAGTGTTCTTTTATTTTAAAAAAATAATTAAAATGCCGCCGCTAGAAAAGGCTCTTTATTTGTATTTTGGTATTAATCCTTATCAAAATTAATTACTTAATATTCAAGACTGTTTCAATACCTTTATATAACTTTTTGAATTATTCAATTCGGAGATTCTATTCGAAAGATATCACGAGTTTAAAAATGTAAGAATTAGTGACGGTGACCACGTGACTGTGACACCTTTTCGTGAGCAAAAATCGTAAGACCCCCTCTATATAGAAGTTTCACTGCAAAAAAGGAAATAACAGTAAATAAAAAAGACATACATGGACAGCAGATTGCAGAGTATTGTGAACTAGCACATACATTATAGACTGGTTAACAAGTGCATTTTGGACCAACTTTTTTCAGCAGTTTCCGAAAATTATAAATGAGGTGTCATTCGATTCGGAATGGCATCTAGATGATTTTTGAAAAAAATGAAGTTCCGCTTGCAAAAATTGTAAAATTTATTAACAATAAACAAAAAAAAAGGGGGGGGTTAGTTTTTTTGCAAATATCTCAAAAAGTAATAAAGATTTTTCAATTTTGAAAAAAGATTCGAAAAGAGGAGGAAATTTCCTAAAAAAACTCAACTCCCGAAACTGTAAGATTAATATTTATAATTTTCCCAGAGGGATGAAAATACGGCCGAAAACGGGTACTCTGGCTTACGCAAGCCACACCCACATCGGCCCTTTAATGAATAAATATTATTTAAACATACTTGTATTGTATCTTATTTTAATAATGTTATAATATTAATAATTTTAAATAAAACAATTGTTAATTTGATAGAGCAACGTTTACTCTTTCTTAGTTTTTAGTGAATCCCATAGACAAGTGTCATATACAGTAATGGTCACTGACAGTGACATATAAATTAATCTATGCTAATACATCTCTCTCCTTTCACAAAAAAAAGAAAGATAAACACTTAATATAATTATTATTATTCTACAATTACATGTTTACCTTATCTTTTAATGCCTATATTAACCAACAACAAAATTCTCAAGAACTTATATAAAATATTAAAACAAAGACACTTTAATGATCATCAAGGATGAGTCTACACATTCATATTTGAAAGATTCACCAGATTATTGAGATCGAATATGATAAGAAGTTCTTATATAACTACATCCATTTATATCATTTATGACATATGACCGATACTTATTAACAATTTGGCCTGAACTCCATTTGTTTATATTTGGCTCTTTCTTAAACCATACATATTCATTTAACCTAAAATTAGGTTTTTGTTTTGTTCTCTTGTTATAAGTCTTAACATTTCGGCTTATAATTTTTATTTAATTCCATATTTACATTAGCATTTAGTTTTGGTTCAAGATACTGATGTGTGACGGGCAACTTAGTCTTTATATTTCTGTTCATTAACAATTGTGATGGAGTGAAATTTGTACCTCATACTGGAGATGATCTATATTGAAGCAATGCCAATCTGTAATCAGTTCTATCCTCAAAACATTTAATAAGCAATTTTTTAGCAATTTGAACTTCACGTTCTGCCATACCATTTGACTGTGCATATCTAGGGCTGGAATATGTAAACTTAAAACCCCATTCGGAAGCAAATTTTTTGCATTCATATGAATCAAAAGGAACATGATCTGCCACAATTTCTGATGGTATGCCAAAAGAGGAAAATATATCAATTAGTACATCTATGACACTACGGGCAGATTTGCTTGTGATGCATTTTATATCCAACCATTTTGACATGTAATCATATATAATTAGATAATTTTTTCTTCTAAATTCCATAATATCTATCCCTAGTTTTGAGAAAGGCAACCTTGGTACTTCATGAGATAATAGAGGCTCTTTAATATTGTTATTTTGATATGTTTGACATATTACACATTTTTTGATAAAACTTTCTATATGAGAATCCATTTGTGGCCAGTAATATAGCATTTTAGATTTTTGTTTCATTTTAGATGTTCCTATATGTCCTTCATGCAGATTATACAGAAATTTTATTCGCAATGATTGTGGTATAATTAGTCTATGATTCATAAAAATCAATTGTTGATCAACTGATAAATCTTGTCAAAATTTGTAATAACATTTTAGAGGGTCAGTTATATTTTTTATATTTTCTGGCCAACCATTATTAATAAATGTTATAAGTTTACATAGTTCATCATCTTTGGAGGTTTCTGTCTGTAATATGTTTTTCTGATCCTCAGTACATTGTAAATAGGAAGCTAAGCCAATACAGTGAATCACCTCATGCATATAAGACTGATTTTCTTCAGTTTCATTTAGATATGAACGTGATAATAAATCAGCAATATGCATTAACCGACCTTTCAAGTATTTAAAATGAATATCATATTTTAATAATTTTAATTTGTCTTTGAATGCCTGCCTAGCAGATGGAATTTCATGTAGACCCCTTTTTAATATTGTTTCTAGTGGTTTATGATCATTTAATATTGTGCATTTTTTTCCATAGATATAATAATGAAACTTTTTAGTTGCCCATACCACACTTAATAACTCTTTTTCTATTTGTGAAAAATTTCGTTCTGCCTCTGATAAGCTTCGAGATGCATATGTGACTGGCAAACCATTTTGCATTAAACAACATCCTAACCCATCTTTGCTAGCATCACACTGTATTATTATTGGTAAAAAAACTGTTGAAGTTTTGCAAAACAGGAGCATTAGAAATGCATTTTTTTACATTACAAAAACTATTTTCATGATATTCTGTCCAAAACCAATGAATATCTTTCTTTAACAATGATTGTAACGGTGCTATCAGTTCTGCTAGTTTACAAATAAATTTTCTTAAATAATTTACCATTCCTAGAAATATTTGTAATTCGTTTTTATTATTTGGGCTCTTAATATTTAAAATTGCTTTTACACGGTCTGGATCAACTTTCATTCCTTCCTTGGAAAAAATGTGGCCAAAATTGTTTACTTCTTTTAATTTATATTGAAATTTTCTTTCGTTGAATCTAACATTGTGCAAATGAGCTCTTTCAAATACCTGTTTTAATATTTTATCATGATCTTCCTCATTGTCACCACATATTAACAGATCATCACAGTAGATTACCACACCTTGTATGTCTCCAAACACATTTTCACTGTATTTTTGGAAAATTTCCGGTGCAACTGACAATACAAAAGGTAATCTTAGAAATTTATAACATCCAAAAGGACTACTAAATGTACATAAGTCTGTTGAATTATTTGAAAGACGAATATTGTAAAAGCCATCAGAGAGATCAACAACAGAAAATATAGATTTATTATTTAATTTGGCAATTAATTCATCCAAGGTCGGAATCAGATGGTATTCTCTAATTAATACTCTATTCAACTCTTTAGGATCTAAACAAATTCGAAGATTTCCATCACTTTTTTCTATTATGACCAGGTTACTTACAAATGATTTTGGATGTTCTACTTTCTCAATAATCTGGTGCTTCATGAGGCTGTTTAATTTGGCTGCTAAACGATCCATTAATGCAAGTGGGATCCACCGTGGTGGCTTTATCACGGGCTTTACTCCAGCCTGAATGTGTAACTCTAATGGTGTTTTAAATTCACCGATTCCCTGAAACAATTTAGCATTTTTATTAATATTTTTTTTTTTTGTTATTAATGTGAGTAACACTGTGAATACTATTGATATTTTTAAGTAAGTTTAACTTTACTAATGTGTTTATTCCTAATATTGGTTTAACAAGTTGATTACTTATTATAAATTCAGTCTTAATTTTTTCACCATTATTTAATAATGTTAAACTTGTTTTGCCTAATGGCTTAATTGTTGCTCCACCAAATGCTTCTAATATTATGTTAGTCTCAGACCACTTAGGACTTTCATCATCGACTATTTTTCTTAGTTCATCCAGTGACAAGACATTTGCTTGTGACCCCGTATCACATTTAAAATTAACATATTTATTCTCAACTTTTAAAGTATGCAACCACTCATTATTTTGAAGGTTTATAGTATTACCTATGGAATGACATACTTTAATTAGTCATAAATCCTGTATCAAATTATTGTCATGATTAAGATCAATATGTTCAATTTTCTCCAGATCATGCACATTTTTAATTGTACATCCTGAAGCAAAGTGATTAAGTTTCTGACAATTAGTGCATCTTTTCCCATATGCTGGGCACTGCCTAGGACTATGTTCTCGGTTACATTTTAAACAGTGATAATATTTTTTACTGAAATGATTATTGTTTGACTGTTTATACCTACTGTAATTATTGGTATACTTAGCTTTATTATTGCTGTTGTGTTCTGGACGTTGGGAGATTGCATCTAATGCTAATGCAGATTCGGCTTGCTTCTGTATAATTTTGACATGTTCCTGCGACAACTCCGCTGCTCGACATTTGTTCACTGCCTGGTCCAGTGTGAGTTCACTGACCTCTAACAGTTTCTGTTGTAGCTTCCTGTCTTTAATACCCATAACGATTCTGTCTCGTAACATCCTGTCTTCCAAGTCTTTAAAGTTGCAATTTTTTACCAATTTTTTGATGCTAGTATAAAAATTGACAAAACTTTCTCCATTTTCTTGATTTCTATTATTGAAATTAAATGTATTTATAACTTCATTTTGTTTGGGAGTGAAGTAATCATCTAATGCTTTGATTATTTGTTCATATTTATGTCCGTCGTCATCTTTCTTCAATATATTTAAATATAAATCCTGTGCTTCTTCTCCAATGGTGTTTAATAATATGGCTGCTTTTCTTGTGTCCGATAACCTTTCAAAACCCGCCGCCGTGAGAAAAATTTGAAAATGTTGCTTGAATTTATTCCATCTGGGTAACAAGTCTTCAACGTTGTCCAGGGATAGCGCTGAAGGCATTCTGTATTCGATACCAGCCATATCTTTTGTTGTAACACTTATTTCTTCGGCCATGCGATGCCCAGTCGGCAAGTTGATATTCAATCTGATTTTATATTATCAATCTTGTATTTACGTGCGTTAATATTTTTGTAATTTAGGTTCGCGGAACGACTGCGCCATGTATTGTATCTTATTTTAATAATGTTATAATATTAATAATTTTATAACATTATTATTATAATATTAAATAAAACAATTGTTAATTTGATAGAGCAACGTTTACTCTTTCTTAGTTTTTAGTGAATCCCATAGACAAGTGTCATATACAGTAATGGTCACTGACAGTGACATATAAATTAATCTATGCTAATACATACTAAATATGAAAATAAAAAATTGAAAAAATTCAGGCACTAACTGAATAGATGAATGAACAATAATCTGCTTGAATTTTTTTTATAACCATTTTTCATTTAGTTATTCAATAGTTAATAAATATTTTTTTTTTGCTTGAACATGAACATTGCAAGTGTGATAATTGTTAAACTATAAATTTAAGATTTTTTTTTCTTTCTTGGAGCAATTTTTGAAAGGCTTTAGAATAGAACCCCGTTGGAAAAATTAGAAAATGTTTATTATTCATTTTTTTATTAATAATTTTCGTTGTTGCTTTTAATTTTGTAACAAGGATGTTTTCAATTCGTCGTATAAATATTTATATAAAATAAATAAATAAAATAAATATTTAAGTTAAAATACGTATATTTTAAAGTGAAAAAGAAATAATCAAACAAACAAACCGTCTTCAAGAGTAACTAAAATGCAAAAATATATGTTGTCTACAACTTCTTGAGGTTAATGCCAGGTAAAATTTAAAACAGCATCAAATGTACAAAATACCTATATTTAGTTATTTTATGTCATACTTCGCATCGACTTCCAGATGTTTTAGAAAATAATTATTTTTGTTTATTAGTTACTCTTGAAGTCAGTTTCTTTTTTGATAGATAATTTTGTATTACTCACAATTGAGGCTTTAATGTTGTTTTTTAAAAAAAAAAATATTGCAGGAGTTCAACAGACAGGCAGACGGCCCACTTGATGGAAAGCGGTTACCATCGCCTATGGACATTTGTAACACCAAAGGTGCTACAAATGTGCTGCTGCTCTCTTAAGGGAGACTGGAACCTGGTCACTAATGCCGGAACACAACTCAAGGTTGTTATGGCGACATAGTCTAGACCAGGGGTGGTAGCCATCCAGTCGGGCAAATGCCCTACCACCTGGCTATGGGTTGTTTTGTCGCCTCTTACGACAGGCCGCCCGGCCGCAGGAAATTGTATTCTTTCTCCATTCCTGCACGGATATTGGACGTGTGAGGCTAAAATTTAAATAGGCAGGTGATAACCTACTGAATTGATGATTAGATTACGAGTAAAGTTTCAGAAAACTTTAAAAAAAAACGTTCTGAATCGCAGCATTTCCAATTTTCAAATGAAAACATTAATTTTCCATTTCGGTTCGGCAACGCTGCTGGTGTTTGGCTTCCATCTAGAGACGGCTTGTTTGATTACTCAGATTTGTTTATGTATTCAGTGCAGTGATTAATGTTTAAAATGCAGTTTAGTGCAAATTATTGTAAACTTGGAATAATCACTAAGTATGTAGCATGAAGTCGTTGTAGCGTAATGGCTAGCGCACGTGTTTCATACTCAATGGGTTCGATCCTGGCCGGAACGCATGGATCACTTAGTCAGTTTTCTTATACTTATACAATACATAATGTTACATGCCGGCAATGTGAATGCACACCTGGTTTATTACCTTGCTCACATTTGAACTTTTTTGTTTACTTTGTATTTAAAATTTGCAATTAAACAATAGTCTATTGTTATGGTACTCGTTTATGGCCGTTTGCACTCATAATTAACCAGATGTGCGGATTACGATTTCTAGAAAATTAAATCGACGATACGGGCGGACACACTTCTATTCAATAAGATTCCGAGTGAAATGTTAGATCTGCCTTTCACCAAATTAAAAAGTATCTTGCTAAAAAAGGGATACTACACTATTGAAGAATATTTAAATGACAAAACTTCATTTACATAGCAGCTCGCTCCAACCTCTTATACTGTGTTTTGTACGAGTGTAACGTTTTTATCTTGCTTTACTTGTAAGGAATATATGGAGATATGATGCAAAAAAAAATAGTACGTTTATATTTATAACTGTAATAATATTTTCTATCCTTTTATTGCGCTCTGTCTCATTGAATATGCACTGTTTGCTACAACTCCATTAATTCTTCAAAAGTCATTCTGTAACATAATTCTGTATAAAACTTTAAAAAAAGAACTTAAATATAAATAGAAGAACAAATATAAAGAAAAACAATTTTTAGCTAGACCTGTTGCTGGGGAGTTTCTTGCCGCTTCTTCGCCTTAACAACAATAACACGTTGCGAAGCGGTGTACATAGACTAGGCAGTACAATTAAATTTTAACCTATATGTATGACCTTCAAAAAGTGTTCTCCAGTGGAACTTATTTTGAATAACTATAACTTTTGAATTTGAATTTATTTGTGAAGTATAAAACGACGGCAGGATGGAGAGAGGAGGCAGTAAAAGCGATAACACAAGCGAGGCAAGATGTGTGGACATTTTAGTGACGGACTTTGTTATTGAATTGTGCATTACATTTGGACTTATTGCGTCCGGTGATATTTGTACCTGTGTTATACGTGTTTGTATAGTTCTAATAAATTCTATAGTAATTCCAACGGCATTTCAATTCGAGTCCCGTACTCGTAACAATACTTACACTTAAGCAATTGTAACATAGCTTAGAACCTATGTGTATAATTACAGTTACCACGTGCTAACTGCGGCGAAGGAAAACATCGTGATAAAACCTGCACATCGTGGATTCTCTCCCCTAGTCTTAAAATCTACTGCTTAATTATTAAAAACTTGTCTCTCTCTTCTTTCACCTTCTCCCAATTATTTGAGGACGGCACAATATGACTTTACCGTTCGCACTCCTCTATTCTGATGTACGACCTCTGGCATACCACAAATCATCATATCGTCTTTCACATAATTCATCCATTTCTTTTTTGGTCTACTTTTACCTTTGTACCCGTCAATTTTGCAGTTTAACATTCTTTTTGTCACGTGGATTTCATCCCTGCTAACTATATTCCCTGAACATCTTAGTCTTCTAGATCCACCTTAGTCTCCTCACAATTTTTTAGTCACGAGTGCAACTTTCAAAGATCCCCTTAACTATTAAACTTCTATACCCTGCAAACGTCCACAGGCGCCGTAAACCACTTTCCATCAGGTGGGCCGCGCTGCCATTACAATTCACTAATATACATCGCTATGGTAACAACAATGATATGACTTCGACAATTTTAACGTGTTGCTCTCATGATTAGTTCCACCATCGCTTTCCTAGATGGCGTTACTGGTATCTATCATTTGTTACTTAGAAGTAAAAATCATTACATACATATCCTTTTTCAACGCGAGCGGAGCCGCGGGCAAAAGCTAATAGCGTATATTTTATAGTACACAGCAGTAACGCAGGGTGGAAATTTGGCTAGAGTAAGCCAGTTATATGTTGCAAACGCCGACTACACCGCTGTTGTAAAAATTATGACCCTACTATCAGCATATAAAAAAAGGAAAGTAGTCAATGGAGCACCAATCCTAATAAATGAAAGCCATTTTGGCAAATAAATCTCACTGCAATGAACAAGGAACTCAGTAAAATCCGTGAACAAGAACACAAAAAGCTAATCACAAGTGTTGCGGACAGAGAGCACCCCTCTGACCAGCCCGCCGGAGCACAACTACTCTCCGCGCCCCGCATACCGACGACACCCATAACTCGCGCAATTAGCAGCTAGGTGTTGGACGGAATGCGGGATATAAGAGCGGCCTTGGAGGCAAAATTAGGCACAATAATTCTGCACAATTCTCATTGACGACTTACCACTTTCTCTCTCTCGACTCTCTCAAACAATTTGTAATTACATGCTTTTTACGTGTATTTCGATTCTAAGTTATAGTTTAATAATAATCATACATACATACATAGTCCAATTTTATATAGAGTTCTATTTCCAAAAAAGAAGCAACTGCCAATAACAAGCATACATGCCGTAATGGTGAACCACAGCATATTGAAATATTTTTTGTAAATAAAACTTACACTTACACACTTACATACAATTAATAAAGTTTATATTTTTAATTTTGCGGTTAAGAATTTACCGCATATTAGGAAAGAAAAGTCGGTGTCATATGAGTTGCTATTTCATCCACTTATGAAAAGTCACCAAGGGTAAGAGATAGTAATACAGTAATAATATAGACACGAATAAAAACGTTAGCTCCAATAAATTCATGGTCCTTTCGACCTTTTGGTCACTAATTAATTTATAGACACCAGTAATAATATTTTTTAACAGAACGCGTAAACGCCATTAACTATATACCGCTTTCGACCTTTTAATCTCTAGTCGCTACTTTCTTAAAGGCTATGGGGAGTCGAGGTGCATGAAGTCCACGCCACCGGTCTACTGTCAAGCCTTCTTTTTCGCTACGTCTTTTGTACTAAGGCTCTGACTGAGCTCAAAGAATCATGAGTAGTGACAGCTCTATTGCAAAGCCGTCTTGCTAAGTTCAACTGTAAAACCGGAAAAGACAAGTGAACATGGAATAAAAGAATAATGGAAGTACCCGCTAATTTTATAAAAGAGAAAACCTGTCGTAAGAAGTGACAAAACAATCCACAGCCAGGTGGTAGGGTGTTTGTCCGTTTTATGATCATTTTCTTTTGTTTACTTATTGGCATACGGTCTATTGTTGTATTGCAATCATTAGCCAGGTGTTACGGATTTTAAAGTAAAAGCTGATTTTAAGAAATTCGGTCCACGTTGCCGGGCGGACATATTGCATTTGTGCAGTATAAAACAATGACCTGGTGGGGGGTGGCAGTCGAGCGAGAACCATGAGCGAAGCGAGACGTGTGTACTATAATCGGGAATCTAATAAGTGACGGACTTTGGGCGTTTTATTGAATTACGACCTTCTGCATTACGTTTGTACTTGTTGTGTTCGGTTATAATCTTGGGTATCTTTCAAATCACCACAAGTAAAGCAGTTTGAAGAATCTGTCTGCTTTATGAGATACGTAAACTTTGCTGATGGATAGTGACCAGGACGTAGTCTTTAGATTATTGTAATATGAAATCTGTTTAAAAAAAAATATGTTGAACTGAGGTACTTACTTGCATTGGTTGCCTTTGTATTGTTGTATACCAGATGCCTTTCTCCTTGCCAACAGGCACAAATAAATGTTTGTGTATGTTTGCGTAACACAAACTCAAAATCTTGCTAAAAAGAAGTGCCGGTTGTACTCCGTAATCGCTGTGTATTTCAAATCGCTTCTAGATATCAAAGTATAATGCGTGTACAATGTTTATTTTTTGAGAAGATCTTTCTTTGTAGTCGTAGGAAGTGAGCACAAAGCATCTCACGTAAGACTGCAGAGCACAGCTTAAGTGACGCTCTGAACGCTTTATGTCCTTAAAAGATTAAATTTTATTCTTATTTCAAACTGTTGGTTATCTACATCACTTTCAAATGAAAGCATTAAAAGATTCAAAACATATATTAATAAAATAAACATAGCATATTAGATTACATTTTTGTACTAAATTTCATCTACATAAATATATCTAACTAATAGTTTCCCAAAAATGGCCTCGTCATACAAAAATAGACGATCAGCTGAATTAGTAAAAAACACAAGGCTCTTCTGTATTTGCCTAAATGGCCATGAGACGCTCACAACGTCATTTTTGTGTCTGGACTTACTGGAATTTAGGATGTTTTATTCTTTTTTAACTAATCCTTTCTCTGTATCGACTAAGTTAGTAATGGAATTTATTGTTAAAAGCCTAAATAACTGATTTTGCATGTGTTACGTCACGATCATGGAAAAATTATTGCTACATATTTAGTAAGGTTAAAACAGAGTGGAGTCCATTCGCTCCCGGCCGTGCTACGCACCATGGTCCGGAGCATCACCGGATGGGACGCCTTCTCCTCCTTCTGCGAGCGTGTTATGCTTGCGAAGGAGGAGGTGGAGCGGGAGCGTGAGCGCACATCACTGCTCCGCTCCTGCCAAAGGAGGACGCGTCGGCGCCGGAGGGCCAGCCAGGACCTTCGGCCACCGTAAGCGGGCGGCGCGGGTGGGGCCTCTTGGGGAATAGAGATTCTCACTCACCTGCACATACCGTCGAGATAGGGGCGCGGCGTGTTCCGCGCGCGCTCACCTCTTCTCCCGTGGGGTGAATTACAGACCGCCCCACGCCTAGAGAGCTCGAAGATGCTGAGGGACAAAGCAGTCCCCCGGCAGTAGAAGTGGCCTCGCGAGGCCCACGTCTGCCAGGGCTGCGGAGTGGCTAGGTCATATACTCGTAGCCCTGGCATAAGGCGAAGGACGGAACACCCAGGAGTTTTAGTGGGTATCCCTTACTGGGGAGTGGCAATAGCATGGCACCAGTTTTGACTGGGCATGCTAGTGCCACCCCCGATTTGGCGAATCCCACACTAGGTCGCGAATTATCCCCCCAAGGTTCCGTCCTTGTCGCGGCTTAGTCCTCAAACGGATTTCCCCTGGGAAAAAAGAGTGGAGTCCACGTACATGCCAAAATCTGTCAATATAGAAAACAGACAAAATCGTCGAAGATACATCTACTAACATGTTTAAGTTTTGCATATTTTAACGTAGCAGTTACGATTTCTGTATCTATAGTATCAAGTTTAATGGTAAATTAATTATACAAGCAAGTACATATAGAATACTTACTTGTCATCCTATTTTGTACTCTCCTCATGCCGATTGAGCCAGGAGCTCTTGTCGGTGGTGCGTCACTCTATCCAACAGAGTAAACATCATAGACGCACTCCAGAACTTAAACTTCAACCCCCATACATGTATATGAATTAGTTAACAGGACTGATAAAGATGCTCGTCCAAAATACTGTTACGAGTTGCAGGCCTCGAATTAAAATGCCCTTATAATTACTATAGAATTTTATTAGAACTATACAATCACGTATAACACAGGTACATAACGCAACTAGTACAAACTGCACGATTCAATAACACGCGCAAAGTCCTCCACTATATAGCTTATCGAATGTACACGTCTTGCTTTGATCGTGGTTCTCGCTAGACTGCCGATCTCTCCATTGGGCCATTGCTGCACTGATACAATATGGCTGCCAGCCCGCATAGATCGGATTCAGTTCGACAGACCTGCCTAATGACTGCCATAAACACAAAGTAAACAAAAGAAGTCCAAAAGCGGGAAGGTAATAAACTGCGCTTTATGATAGGTGTGCATTCACCTTTGTCGGCATGTAACAATACCTTAAAATAAACTGTAAACTTTTATGTCGATATTCCTCTCACCTCTCGCCCTACTCCCAACTAATTATGATACAAAGAATCCTACGGACAAGCTACGCCACAAAAATTCATCAAGAAAAAACCTACGTCACAATATTTCGCCAGTCGTGGAAGTAGTTACATTCATACATTCAAAGAATAAGACGGTGGCAATTTGCTAAATTGACAGCTCCATACGCGCTCACCGGGAAGCTGGGAGCTATTGATTCGAAGCGTCGACCGCGTTGTCATCTATGAGTATGATGGATTACATATCTGCTTTCCACCTGGGTTTTTGTTTGGTCCAATTCACGAGCGAATAGCGTGTTGTGTTTTGAATATTTCAAACTATGTTCTCATAGTTTAAAAAAGTCAGCATGTAGTAAAACACATGAAACCAATAGATGCTGCTGTGCATTAATTGAAAAGTCCTACACGACGCAAGAAAAATTTACAATGCATATAAATTCCCATAATGAAAGGACCTAAGGCTCATACCAGACTACATTGTATAACATGTAATTAGACCTTCGTAGCAATCTACCAACATCGGCTGGAAGATCTTCCCTTTAAGGTGGAAAAGTCTCTTCTCTACCCATTCGAATCACCCCAATATCACCCCTAAAAATACACTTACTGTTCTTTTTTTAAGTCATTCACTGATGGCAGTGAATACTTGCTCGCCTCAGCCAATACTGGTTGAGCACGATAGAAGGCCGGCCGAATTTGTGGCCATGTCCAGTTGGTCAGCAACCTGATCGATCCATCTATTTGAAGATCTACCACGAAGTTAATTTTCCCAGTCAATTTTAACAAGTCTTTCTATATTGTCTGGATTCTTTCGGGCTATGCGGTGATCTTCAATCTTTACTGCTTTGATCTCTATGTTGCAGTGTTGGGCCGTAGAGTTCACTGTATGTTGGCGGTATATTAGGAGAATGGGACACGTAGTGATAGGAGTGCTTTCTATTTGCCTTCCTTTCACACCTTTAGAGTTCCTAATAACCATCTGGTTACCTCATAATTTGCCAATTAAAAATGTCACGCCACCTAGCGGACAGCCCAGTCTTCGATCTATTACGGCGGAATGATTACATGCGCGCACGCCACGGTCCTTGCTACCCTTAACAACTGCTGTTCAAATTATTATTAAAATATTAAACTGTGTTGTGCCTCCTGGCTACGTCATCGGCATCAAGAAAGAACAATTCGTTGAGTCCTTTCTAGTATCCTATCCTCAATTAATAGAGGGCTATTATTTTTAATTGCGTGATCCATTATGTCATTCTTACCAACGCGACGAGACTATTTTGAAACCAGCGCGTAACTGTCCCACGGCTGGGCTCGGGCCTCCCTTTATATTAACGGTCAGTATACCCCCCACGTTTGTCCAAGGCGGCTTGGCCGGTTTGATAAATCGGTTACCTTGATTTGTAGGTTGCATCTCGATGTTTTCCTTCGCCGTTGCTAGCACATGGTGACTGTAACTAACTTGCTTAGTTTGGGAATATACAGCCAGTTTATTTACTTTGTATTTTCATGGCTATAAAACAATCAAATAATTTATAATCAATAAGGTTTAAAACATTTTTATTTTATAACTTGTACTCCAAAAGGTTGTTTTGGTACATCATACTCGTAGATTAAAATGACTTTTTTTAATTTTTTCTTTTTTATTTAAAGATTTTACATTGTAATATTGTTTGATTAAAAATATTAAGGTTTTAGGATTTTATGGCAGATTCTTGGTACGTTTGTTGTGTTGCCAAAGTTAGGGAGCCGTTTATCTATGTAGGTGTACCTGCCACAATTGAAAACTCCTCAGGAACATCATTGAACATATTTTTTTACTACTAGAGTCTCTAGTTCCGTACCTTTAGTAATCTATGTACAGTTTATTTATTATTAATTTATTTTAGTTTATTTATTAATAGTTTATTTTGTAACATAACATTCTTTAACTTGCTTGTATTTGTTGTTTGACTTGTATTTTTGGGAGAAAATAAAGATTATTATTATTATTAATTCTTACATACTTAATTAGTTATGATTTATATTCACAGAGTTTACATTCTTTTTAAATGTATGAATTCAGCAGAGAGGCATACGGCCCAGCAGTTGAAAAGCGGTTACCAGCACCAATGAACATTTGTAACACCAAAGGTGCTAACCAATGCGCTGTCGCTCTCTAAACGGAGACTGGAACCTATCTACCTTAATGCCGGAACAGAACTAAAGATTCTTGGTGGCATACTCTAGACCAAGAGTGGTAGCGTTCCAGACAGGCAAATACATTACCACCTGTGTATTATTTTATCGCTTTTTACAACTTAACTTTGGCGCAGATTAAGCCGCAGCATTATAACAGGTCGGAATGATAAAAGTCGTAAAACGTAACTTCATTCATCCAGCTGTCAGGAAACAAAAAAGGTAAACATAAAAATTTTGAACATTAATACGTTAGGTGAGCGATACGATGCGGCACTTTTATAAATATCCCTTCATGAATATAATTGCATAAATGTTAACCTCGTGAGTTTTACGAATGGCGGAATATTAACTTAATTTTTACGGTATACGGCATTTTGAAAAAAAAACGTTATATTCTCGACATGTAAGTTCGTCAGTCAGTCTGTTTATATTTTTTTATATGATACAGTCATTTTTCTCGAAAACTACTGCACGTATGTATGAAGTTTAGTAGGAATAAAAAAATATATGATACAACATAATTCGTTATTTTTATTTTTGTATATATATAAAGGTACACCTATATCATTCTAATATATCTTTTGCTAACCGACTTCGAAAAAAGGAGGAGGTTCTCAATTCGTCGGGATCTTTTTTTTTGTTGCTTTTTTTATGTATGTTCGCCGATTACTCCGTCATTTATGATTCGATTTACGTGATTCTTTTTTTTCGACGCGGAATAGCTGCCATGTGGTCCCCTAAAAATTTGACATTGTTTGGCCCAGTAGTTTTCATTTTACGAACATTTTTTTGTTCCCGGTTCTTGGGACCTATATTTTTTAAGAAGCGCGGCACCATTCGTAGGTCCACCCATACATAGCTAGACACTAAAAAGTAACAAATAAAAATAAAAACTTCGTTTAAAAAAAACCGACTAAAAAACTAAAATGTATAAAATAACTTATTTCTAAAGCTATTATTATTAATATATATTATCTAAAACATCTTGAAGTCGGTGCAAAGCAAAACATAAAAATTACTATATTTTGAAAATTACTAAGCACCGACTTTAAAATGTTTTAGATAATATATATATTAATAATAATAGCTTTAGAAATAAGTTATTATATACATTTTACCTTTTTAGTTTTTGAAGTCGGTTTTTTTAAACGAAGTTTTTATTTTTCAATTCTTTGTTTGTTGTTGTTCTCAATATAAATACTGAAAACATGATTTTCTATTTAAATGCAAAATAAAAACTAAACTAAATTATAAATATAAAATATATACAAATAAAAAAATTAAATCTAGTGCCAAACCGCTGTCAGTTGGAAACGTGCCCAAAAGACTGGCCAATATAAATAATATTGTACTCTAGAATTTTCTTATTTGAATGTTCATGTTTTCTTTTTTCTGTCAAGGTTGTTAATGCCAAACACTAAGCCTATGGCCTAAGTGGCAGCTCTATTCGAGCGTGCAGCTGGGCGGAGCGCGCAGGATTCGAGTCAAGCACATGGAAACGCTAGCGGGTGTTCCTGGTGGCGGCCGGCTGGCGCGGCGGCTCCAGCGGGCATAGATAGATAACATTTTATTGTACACCACTACAGAAAATAGAAAAACTTATAACCTAAAAAATATTCTAGTTGTGCACAATGGGCGGTCTCGTCGCTAAGAAGCGATCTCTTCCAGACAACCCGTGGCAGGAATAAAACAGATTATATTGGCCAAAGGTGGTATACATAAATATTAGAGAATATGCAGTAACTTACATATATTTTATTTATTTATAAACATATAAGTATGTAAAATATTATATAAGTAAGAATACTTAATAGACATATATAAATACACCTATTGATATTACATACATATTTATACATATACATAAATATACGTAAAAATATCAAACATCACCATGTTGCACGTAGTGCTGCATGTTTTCGTTGAGCGACGCGTCGTGTATAGGTAGGAACGCTGCATGCCCCGCTCCGCTGTACGCTCGGTTCGGGCGTGCGTTGAAGTGTGGAATATAATAAATAATTTTCAGTATATAATCATTTCTCAAATACGAACTGAGAATATACCGGCACCTTTTTTGAAGTCAGTAGAAAGCAATGTAAACTTCTTTCCAGAATGTTACCAAGACAAATTGCTTTCCATTTATAAGAAATTCCATCTGTAACCTACATTGTTACAAAACGTAGGACTATTGGATTTATATGTATGCAACCGGCAACTTTGCCCAGTTTTTGATTGGTGTACATTTATCATCGTTTACTTTAAGCCTTACTGGTTTTGGTTTAAGTTATGGATTCAACAAATATTTCGCACTTTTCATTAAAAAAAGATGCCAAGTCGAATCTTTTTATCCGTGCAGGAACGGAGAAAGAATACAATTTCCTGCGTCCGGGCGGCCTGTCGTAAGAGGCGACAAAACAACCCACAGCCAGGTGGTAAGTCATTTGCCCGAGTGGATGGCTACCACCCCTGGTCTAGACTATGTCGCCATAACAACCTTGAATAGTGTTCCGGCATTAGTGACCACGTTCCAGTCTCCCTTAAGAGAGCAGCAGCGCATTTGTAGCACCTTTGGTGTTGCAAATATCCATAGGCGATGGTAACCGCTTTCCATCACGTGGGCCGTCTGCCTGTCTGCGGAACTTCTGAAATAAAAAAATAAAAAAATCTTAACAATTTAGAGATGATTTCTAATGCTTGTTTATTTGATAAAAATGCTGAAGAATTTGATAGTCGTCCATCTTCTTTCTTCTTCTCTTATATATAAAAATGAATGTTTGTCTGTATGTCCTTCATAGAATCGTAAACTATACATTTTAATCATGTGATGATCTTTAGCAAAGTTGTTGTGCATGAGCCAAAGAAGGTTTCTGAGTTGGTTTACAATTGGACCCGGCAGGTGGCGCTGCTGTCGGCATGTCCATTGAAGCTTTTCCGGGCAGGACGACGTCTTTCGGAGCAGCTAGTTTATAACAAAACTAAGAATAATACATAATCACTTCTTTATTTTAAATTAACAGGAACTACAGACTATGTAGTGGAACACTTACAAGCCAATAGATGGCGCTGTACAATAATTGAGATCGCAAACGATTCCCGAAACCTACAAAGAATATATACAAATTTTCAACAGTAACAGATAGGCCTAGATTTGCGAGGAACACTATTAACCTCACTGGAAGATCTTTCTTTGAGACGGAGGAGCATTCCACCTCGCTCCTCCACCTAGTCAGGGCATCCCTAAAGCTAGTAAACAAACAATTTGACAGCAAGCCTCTAAACTTTTAAGTTTTGACTTACATCTTTTTTTAAAAATTTGATTTGATATTTATTATTGTTTATAAAAAAACCACATTGTGTAAATATGACAGTGAAATTATACTGACGTTTATTGGCTCTTTCTTCACACCATTGACAAAACATAGGTTGTCATGAAAATGGAATAGAGGGAATGGAATCGAATAGAACCGTTTGTAATTGAATGGAATTAAATGGAACCGAAAAAAAAATTAAACTAGAATAATTGTTCGTGCCTAACCCGCAAGGGACCTGGCGTGAAGTTATGTATGTATGTATGTAGAATAATATAATTTTGTCCCAAAAGGGGCATCAGTCTCAGCATAATGCCGGTCGGTTAAAACCAGCGCTGATCTTCCGCTGTGCCCTTAAGGTATCGTCACGGTAGAAATTACATCATTGTAATGCATAAAACTAGAATATAAACAATAATCGGATAGAACTGAATAGAACCGAATGTAATTAAATGAAATCAAAAGGAACCGAATGGAATCGAAAGAAATCAGATGGAATCGATAGGTATGGAATAAAAACCACCTTTAATTTATTTCTATTAATGCCTTAAGTTTACGTTTGATTATTATTAATTTATTTTTTAAGGTTTCTCCATATTTGGATAAAGGTCTCATTGAATTATACAATGCACTCTGCCATTATGCCCGGATTTTCTTGTGAAGTAAATCAAATAAAGGGGATTGAAAGAAATAATTATCGCGATATTGGTAGCATTCTAAATTTATGGAAATAACTCAACTTACGACATATGCGAGTCGTGACACCTGGATTACCAAAGTATGGAACTAGCGTAGCGTGTATATTATACAGCGTCTATTCCGCTAATGATGACGTGATAATACCTAAGCGGCCTCTGTAGTTGAGTGAACTAAGTCTTTGCCAGGCGACCTAATTATAACGGAGAAGCTCCGGGTTCTATTCCTGGCTTAACAAATTTCGTAAACGAACTTTCCGTTATTTACTATGGTCTGTGTGCTGGGATCGGCCCTAGAGTGGTCCGATGTGTATCCATAAGACAAGCGTAACTTGCGTAATTGCGAATATACAATATATGTGTTTGTCCGCCCATTACTCTATAATCATTTATTATAAACCCAGTAGTGGGACGTTTATGGTCAGATATTTGATATTACTTTATTCCAATTACAAATATATTGTTACGTGCGAGCGGGAGTCCTTACTTATGGATTGGAAGAAAACACCAGTTTTTGTCTAAAAGCTTTTATTGACTTACTGAGCCGCACGCAATACCTCTCTGCAGGGTTGCCCCTATACGCACGACTAACGCTGCACAGTCCCGACGACAAGGTGTCTCGCTCACAATACCGTCGCCCATATTGCTTAGACCACTTCCTGCTACTGCAGTGCTCACCTCCGATATTGCCGCGTGTAGCTCGCTTTTGGTTCGTCTCTCGAGCTACGCTACACTTCTCCTTCACTTACTGACCTCTGAAGTTTTCACTAAATTCACCACTAAACTCTTCTTCCAACTCTTATGTATCGCACTTGTCGCTTCACCGTCTTGAACTCAACTCAAGTCTAAACTGCACCCGGAAGAATTTTCTGGAATCCATCTATCTATCTTCGTGTCTTCCTTCCCGAACCTTCTGTTCGGGAACTTTCGTTTATACATCTATCTCTTTCTAACATCTATCTATCTCTGTCTTTCGTTCATCGTCTATGCCTTTCTAACATCTATCTACCTCTATCTTTCGTTTACAGTCTATCCCTTTCTAGAATATATCCGTCCTTGTCTTTTCCTTCTTGAATGATCTAGATTTTTCTAAAAGTTCTAAAACTAAATATATGGTTCCACCATCATTCGCCACAATATTAAAAAGATTGGAGAAGTGCGATATCTGTAATGTTTTTCAACGATTAATCACGATATGACAGACTTTAATCAAAATAATGCAAACACATTATGTTAAAAACGTATAACCGGTAATAGGCTTTCCCGAACGGCATTGATTTATATGGCGAAAAGTACGAAATCTGCTTTCCTGCACGCATGTTGTAGGCAAATATACATACTTATTTTTCCCGTGGCTGCGCTTGCGTTAATCCGTTTCATTCCTGCAGGAACAAAGAAATAATACAATTTGTAGCGACCGGGTGGCCTGACATAAGAGGCGACTAAACAGCCCACAGCCAGGTGGTAGGGTATTTGTCCGTCTGGATGACTACCACTCATGATCCAGAGTATGACACACTAACAACCCTGAGTTGTGTTCCGGCTATAGTGGCCAGGTTCCAGTCTTTGTTTAGAGAGAAAAAATGTCTATAGGCGATGTTAACAGCTTTCCATCAGGTGGGCCGTCTACCTGACTTTTATTTATGTTTGCTTGTAAGCAAACTGGCAAACGGAACTCCTGGTGCTAGGTGGCTACCGTCGCCCATGGACATTTGCAACAATAGGGGAGCCGATGAGTTGCCTAGCCTCGATGAGACTTTAGGTATTTGTTCACGTCTTTTTTGAAGAGCCCCATATTGTAGCACTCTGGGAAAACCACGGGAGGGAGTTCATTCCATAACTTGGACAGATATGGCATGAAGAAACGTCAGCCACGTACCATGGTGGACTTCCAAGTATCCAGGAAGTGTGAATGAACTCCCAATCGCCAGCGAGTGGTGCGATCATAGAATAGCGACGTAGGCACCAAATCAAATAGCTCATCAGAGCACTCCTCGTTGTACAGACTGTCTGTTGAACTCATGCAATAAGAGAAAGAAATATATAATAATCTAACGCGCTGAGGTGTTTTAGGTTCTTTTTTTATGTTACCTAGTAGGCAAACTGGCAAACGGACCACCTGGTGATTGGTGGCTACCGTCGCCCATGGACATCTGCAACAATAGGGGAGCCGATGCGTTGCCTAGCCTCGTTGAGACTTTAGGTATCTGTTCACGCCCTTTTTGAAGAGCCCCATATTGTAGCGCTCTGGGACAACCGCGGGACAGTGTTCATTCCATAACCAGACCATGAAGTCTGGAGGAACTCCCAATTGCTGACGAGTGGTGATGATAGAATGGCGACGTAGGCACCAAATCAAATAGGTCATGAGAGCACTCCTCGTCGACAGTCCCGTACAGACTGTCTGTTGAACTCATGCAATAAAAGAAAAATAATAATGATATATAAGACGAGGCCCGCGCTAAGGTGTTGTAGATGTTCTTCCCATGGCGACGTCGAAGAACTCCGACCGGTAAGCCTCGGTTTCCCGAGACGCTGGTCTGGTGTCTTCTTCCAGATCCCTGGCCTCGAGGTCGCATGGTGGGAATCCAGCGAAAAGCGAGGCCACTTCGAAGGACACCGTACGGTATCCTCTTATCGCCCTGACAGCCAATACGCGCTATCCTGTCGTAGCAGCGCGGCATACGTGGCCGCAGTCCCATAAGCCCTCCGGTAACGTCCTTCCAGGCTGGAAATAGTGCACAAATGCGTTATTCCAGCCTCCAAAAAAAGGATATCTTAGTTATGAGGTGGGCATTTTATACTTCTTAGAAACTTAATTCTTAAATCAAAATTAGTCTGTATGTCCGAGATTGACGTAAAAACTACTGGGCCGATTTTGATGCGGTTTTCACTGACCGACAGCTAAGTAAAATCTGCGCTACTTATATCCTGGCAATCTCACGGGATTTTTTCTAGAAATGATTTAAAACAGCCAGATAAAAAAAAACAAATTCGAATGTGATTTTCTCAATGATCGATTTATGAATTTTCAAAATCGGTTAAGTATCAGAGATTACTCCGAACAACCAAACTCACAAATTTTAGCTGTTTATAATATTAGTGTACATTTCTTTCTAAGCACATTTAATGATAATGACCACAGTCAATTTAATATAAGCCGAACCGAACGGCCTGTGTCGCGACGATGGCAAGAGACCCGATGGTATGTCATTGGTGCCCTGGAAGATGGGTCGCCCCTTAGTATGGGACGCGTCTTGCGTTGATACTTTGGCAGCGTCCCATCTTCCAGCTACTAGCATGTCTGCCGGTACAGCTGCTGCACAACAGGAGGCCCTAAAACGCCGTAAATACTCAGCCATCGGGAATGGCTACATATTTGCGGCTTTTGGGGTCGAGACCCTAGGACCATGGGGGCCTGAGGCGCACAAACTTTATCGAGACATAGCCAAACGTCTGGTGGATGTCTCACGTGACCAAAAGACTGGTTTGTACCTCGGGCAACGCATCAGCATTGCCATTCAGCGAGGCAATGTGGCCAGTCTTTTGGGCACGTTTCCGACTGACAGCGGTCTGGAACTAGATTTTATGGTTTAATTTTAGTTTGTATATATAGTTTATTTTTAGTTTAATTTATTTATAATTTAGTTTAGTTTTATTTAAATCATCCATATTAATACGTAACAGTGAAAATAAATAATCTATTAAACAAATTAAATACATATAAGCCTATATTCTATACAATGACAGCAACATGCGTGAAAGTGTGAGGATTTTTACGTTCGTATTATTTGGTCCCGTTTTAATTTCCTGTCGTCGCATTGTTGATATAATACGACGGAGTGTAATAGCATCAGCTTAAGTATATACTCCGTTACGCTTCAAGCGACTTCTGTATTATTCAATGTAATATTTCTCCCGTTTCCTTCAGGACTTTGCATTTTGTAATTTATGAACCGATAATTGAGTTTTGTTTTGTTATATTATTCGGCTTGATTTAATATATTGTAGGTTTAATAAAGTATTGGGTACAAACAGAAATACGTGTCATATTAAACTCGGGCTTCATCTGCGACAATGTTATAGTTATTAACTGTGACTAAATGAAAGAAAGAGAGAGAGAGGAGGAAGGAGACAGAGAGAAAAGGAGAGAGAGAAGAAGGGAGAGAGAGAAAACACTTTATTGCACACCAATATATACAATTACACAAACAAAGCATATTTGCAATATTTTCTAGGCAATGCAGTAGGCGGCTTTGTCACTTAAAGTGATTTGTTTCGGGCAACCTAGCTCAAAAGATTTTTTTAACTAATCTGGCGATGTAGGTGGTGTAGATAAAAGGCAATAGATACATACCTACTTAAACTAATTTAAGATTTAAATTTACAAATAGAAAGAAAGAAAGAAATAAATTTATTTGAAGAAGATGTATTAAAAATAACATATTTTGAGAATTTGTACCCCGCATTTTCCGCAAACAAGGTTTGCACTCAGCTTGTTGCTGTGCCGGCATAATATCCGACACAACGCAAATTTTCAGTGCAAACCTTGCTTTGGCTTAATACTAATACGACCCGAATATTTTAATGAGTTTAACTTAAAAACTATTTACTTTCTAAATTATTATATATACGTACATAGAATAAATAGTTTTATGATTTGAATAATAAAAAATAAAAAAACACACACACACATATATATATATATATATATATATATATATATATATATATAGATAGATAACACTTTATTGTACACCATTACAGAAAACTTACAGCCTACTAGTAATAATTTAATTGTGTACAAAGGGTATATAGTTATATATATATATATATATATATATATATATATATATATATATATATATATATATATATATATATATATTATATATAACTTATACTTGTCTATGTTGTAACATGTATATTTCGCATGAAAACGTATATCGATTCACGCTACATTGCTCTGTACTCAGTTTTCTGTGCAAGGACTTGTATCATATCTAGGTAAGTTATTAACTCAAATGTATGTATTATATCAAATTAATCAATTATTATATCAAATACATACATATATACATAGTCATATACGTACCTATATATATACAATAATATATTTCAAAATACGTAAGTTGTTATAATTAAATGTATTAACATGATTATATTGTTTAATCAGACATAGCCATTTGTGGTCAAATAGTTTTTTCTGAGTAAATTTTTGAATGTTGGTAAGGATTTGCAAATGCTTCTTCTTTATTGCAAAAGTAGCAAACAGGCAGACGACCTAGCTCATGAAAAGTGGTTTCTGTCGCCTATAAAGGCTTTCAACACCAATAGCGGAGCCAACACGTTTCTGGCTTTTAGAATTGGATAAAGAGGATGAGATAGGGAATCAGACAAGAGAAATGGAATAGAAGGAATGGGGCATTGGATTGCAATAGGGGGATGGGATAGGGACCTGCCAGAGCCAGCGGAGGGGCTATGCCATAAACCCGTGGCCTTGGAATTAAAAGCGAAGGACGGAATACCGAGGGGTTTTAGTGGATATCCCTAACTGTGGTGTGGCAACAGCATCTTTAGTTCTGCCTAGAGGTGCTAGTGCCACCCCGACCTGGCGAATCCTCACGCACCGGGCGCGACTTTCCTACTACGTGCGGCTGATGACCCTCAAACGTGTTTCCCCTCGTAAAAGAAAGGGAGAGGGGGAAGTGAGTCATCGGAACTCTTTTAGGGATGCCCTGACTAGGGTGGAGGAGCGAAATGAAATGTGCCTCAGTCTCAAAGAAAGATCATTAGACCTCGCAGGCCTCAGATCAGATCAGGTGGATGAAGGTCAGTCTTCAGCGTCTCTTCTACTAAAAGGAATAAATTCCTCTAATTATTTTTCAAATATAGACTCCAAGGACGTACTATTCAAACACTATCTATCTAATAGCTGTTTTTTTTTTTCATAAATGATGCATCTTAGTGATACAACATTAAAATTACAGTCTAATCTAGGAAATAAGACTAATGAGTAATTTAATGTGACCTTAAATAACTAGATATAACTTAAAATAAGAATGTGTCCAATAACACGTTTTCTATTGACTTTATTAAGGAGAAGACACTTTGTTCATGTGTTCTTTGTTAATGTTTAGCACATAGTACTACACTTTATTATTATGAGAGTATTATAACACTAACTCAAATGGTTATGTCTTTTTGAGTCTTCTTAATAAATAAATAGCTGTCATGAAATAAATTAAAAAGAAAACAAAACGTCAAGAAACATCAACGTCCTTCAACGCTAAATAACTGAAATAAAAAATGACCCAAAAAACTCTAAAATAAACCAAAAAAAACAAACAACAATGGCTGCCTGTAAAGAAAATTAACCTGATAATATTCCCATGTACCATCTAACAAAAGAAATAAAATAAAACAAGATATATAAGGGAAGTTTAGTGAAATGGGTTTACTTAACAGCAAAGAGTTTCGGAAAGTCGATGAAGCTACCAGCAATTCTAGGTAGGTAATTGTTTGAGAACATTAAACTTTATTGTGTATGGTAAGACATGTCTATACACTCACGACTTACGAAAACAAGAGACTTTTAATGTAGAGCATTGTTTAAACCTGAAGGTTGCGATCTTTGTGGGGGTAGCAGTATGTCAAAAAAATTAGACCTATATACAAATCAAACGTATTGTTACACGCCAATAAAAGTGAATGCACACTTGCTGTTGATTACCTTTTCGGCATTTGGACTTCTTTTGTTTACTTTGTGTTTAAAATTTGTAATTATTAAAACAGCCTATTGTATATTGTAATCCTTTATGGTAGGCAATAGCCAGGTGTGATTCTTGGAAATAATTGTTATGCGGTCGAGTATTGTGTCGAGACAAATTGTATTGGTGCAGTATAAAACAATGCCCCAACTGAGAGATGAGGCAGTCCAGCGATAAGCAGAAGCGAGACAAGACGTGTGTACATTCGATAAGCTATATAGTGACGGTCTTTGCACGTGTTATTGAATCGTGTATTACGTTTGTACTGGTTGTGTCCAGTTATGTTTGTACCTGTGTTATACGTGTTTGTATAGTTCTAATAATTTCTATAATAATTCCAACGGCATTTTAATACGAGTCCCGTAACTCGTAACAGTGTTGTTGCAAGCCGATATTAATCCTTGCATTACCCCTTTGAATTTGAGTGATCTATTAATCGCGCTAATATCTTTGTTGATGCCACCGTAAGACGTCATACAACCATCTTTACGCTGTTGGTATTAAATACAAATTCTTGGAAACCATTAAGCTGACCATTTAACGATTTCAAGAACCAGGGGGCGGCATGTTGCTAGGAGACGATGTCTAATTTACAAATCGATGAGGGTCAGTCAGTCGGAAAATGAACCAGTCGTGTTCTGACTGCGAATGAGGCGTTACCTAGTGTACCTTCGAAGCGAGTTTGTTATACCAACAAACTTCGCGCAATTTATGTGATAACGTATTTCTGCCCTACAGTGTGGATTTGCTGTATTCGGCTATACTTGCATTATAGTGAAATACGTGTGTGTGTATTCCTAATAAACTTTGTGATAATTCCTACGTCTTTTCGATTTTTCTTCCTACAATCTCCTACAACTTTGTAACATTATAAATACAGTATTGGCTGTGCTTTGAATCTGAGTGGCATGAGATTAAGGATGATTTGAGTTTTAGGCTTTAGCCTTATGTATAGCCGCTAAACCTGTTATTTGTTTTTTTTTTAATTTCAACAGACGGGCAGTTGACCCACCTGATTGAAAATGGTTACCATAGCCTATGGACATTTGTAACACCAACGGGTCTGCCAATGTGCTACCACTCTCTTAAGGGGGATTGGTACCTGACCAATAACGCCGGAACACAACTCAAGGTTGTTATGGCGGCGTACTCCAGACCAGGGGTGGTAGCTATCTAGACGGACAAATACCATTTCGCTGTAGGTTGATTTGTCACCTCTTACGACAGGCCACCCTGCCGCAGGAAATTGTATTCTTTCTCCGTTCCCGCACGGACAAACGGTTAAATTTTAGCAAAAAGCAAATGTCTTATTAAAACAATGTCATTTGCTAGGTTTTGAAGTTCTACAGCTAATATCATAATTATTATTTTATTTTAGTCTCTCCAACTTACGTTATGTGACAACCGAGAAGACTAAATGGAAGGTTTTTAAGAAAAAGGAGTAAGTATGAATGCGTAAACTCAAACTCAACTCAAACTCAACTCAAACACGCGTAGTAGTAGGTATTTTAAACTACGTTTTATAAAGTTTTTAAGGGCAGCATTTTATTTGATTTAGTTTCTACATTACACGACTACTAAAAACTGGCCGAAACGTCAAAATTGGAATCAAACAAAACGCCGCGCTTAAAACAGTTACAACTTAATTTTAGTTAGGTCTACTTATCGGGAAAACTTTAAAAAAATACCAAGCATAGTAGTTGCTTACTTACTAAAGTTTTCTAAGACTTCGTTCGCGTTGACGTAAAATTATACAGTTTTATATAAATTAAAGATAAAGACAAATTCCTCGTACAGATTTGTAGAAGCACATTTTATTACCTGTCGGCATTTGAACTAATTGTAATCCTTTTATGATCGTCTTCTTTTGTTCACTTATTTATTGGCAAACGTTTCTTATTATTGTGGAGAACAGCATATTGTACTAGCTCATTAGCACCATTAGCCAGGTTTTGCGGATTCATTGCTATTTGTGTAGTATAAAACGACGGCCTGATGAGAGAGAGGTGGCCTGAGAGAGGGGCAGTCGAGCTACGATTACGATACAGGCGTGACGTGTGTTCAACCGGGAATCTAATAGTGACGGCCTTTGCGCGTTTTATTGAATTACGACCTTCTGCATTACGTTTGGATTTGTTATGTTCGGTTATATTTGTACCTGTGTTATGCGTGTGTGTATAGTTCTAATAAACTCTATAGTAATTCCAACTCGAGTTAATTCGAGTCCTGCTAATTAGTAACAATATAAAAAGTATATTTCATTTCAATTGGTAGAATAAGATATATTCCATTTTCTTTAATGTCTTTGGTAAATTTCAGCACTATACCAGTTTTGTACCAACCAGTGAAGGGATGTCCTTGCGGTAACAATGGTCCTTGTAAGCAGAAGGTCACACCAAAAGGAGTCACCATACATTATCCACAGAAGTATGTCATTTCTTTTCTTTTATATAAGAGGAGCCCCTTCAATAGGGATGCGGACATATGTTGCAATAAATTCAAATATATTTTAATTTCTCATATTCTGAGAGTACGTCTTAAGTTGCCTGATTACAGGGATGAAAACAGTACTTTTCGTCACTGCGAAACGATTTCCCTTGCTGGCAAAAATTTAATTTTAATTTAGTGCCGTCGGGTTATCGATTCCGCCGCGTACGGTACAACGATAACTGTTCTTCTAGTTTACGTGGCATTGTAATGTATGCCAGGTGCAGCTAGTTTACCCTATTAAGGTAAAAAAAACATGGTGTCAGTGATATTCGCAGACGAATACTCCGGCACTGGGTTGGTCTGGAAGATCTCTGGCGCCGTGAGTAAATAGCCGCGGACGAAACGCAGGAGAGGGTCCACCTGCTCTCAAGGAGTTGTTCCGCGCTCTTTTTCTATCGCCATAGAGTGCGTTAGTACGTAACGCCCATGCGAAGTAAGCCATAGCCGCTTCCCACAGCCATGACTATAGGCGAATGGAAGGGAGTTTAGTTTGATTCTTTATTCTTCATTGTACACAAAATAGTTACAAATAAAACTATAAAATAATGGTGATGTACAAAGGCGAGCTTAACCCTAAAAAGAGTTTTCTTTCAGCAAACCTATGGGCCTAGTGAGAGTGGGAAGACCCGAGGCAGGGTTGTACATAAAACTTATTATTACATAAAACTATTTATTGAAAATAAATATTATAAACTACATACAGATAGATATACATACATAAACTTGCGTACACATATATCGATACATACCTAGTATATACAATTATACATATATAAAATACACACACATATATATATATATATATATATATATATATATGTCGGAGGAAAGCTATGACTATGACGATATGACGATGTATTGTTGACTGGATGTATACCGCACAACATCATTTGTTTACATTTTAATTACTTCTAAAATTCTTAATTTAATTTGGTTTGATTTGTTAAACGTTTCTATAACTTAAAGATCGTTCTAACCTAATAAAAGGTATGAATATTGTAATTTGATAGACGACCAATCAGAGCAGAGCTTATGGCGGAGCGGGGTCAGACGCCCTCTATACTTTGAGTGGTATCTGCTTCGGTAGACTGAGGAGTTTTTGTGGCACATTTGGTTGGTGGCTACAGGTCGAGTTGGACCTTTGAGAGTTTTAAAGAAAGTATTGAAGCTGAAAGTATGAGCGGGTGACCTGAACCCGCTGCTCGGTCTAAACTATGTCATAATGTTGATCAAATCTAAATTAAAAGTGTATAAACCGTGGCTATTGTGTTTTATGCTCGCATTTTACCCTGATTACGCCCACTAAACCTGCAATAACTAAAGATGATGTCGTGAGAACGAGGCCGTTCTGCGATATATATATATATATATATATATATATATATATATATATATATATATATATATATATATATAAGTGGGATTTCCGAACAAGTCTCCAAACCACATCATTCCCACACGGTGATAAGTCGGTTAATGGATTTCTTCTCGTCAAATAAGGGCGTCAGTGTCATGAAGCACTTTTTTATTTTCACAGAAAGAAAAAATTCTCAACGTTCGGATCGAGACGTGTACCATCTAAGAAAGAAAAAGCATATTTTAATACTAAGTAAGTTTAATCATTTATCTATACTTAATATTATAAAGAGGTCAATTTTGTGACGTTGTAGGGGGTAATCTCTGGATCTACTGGTCTGATTTGAAAAATTCTTTCAGTGTTAGATAGCACATTGATCGAGGAAGTCTAAAGGCTATATATCGTCACGCTAAGACCAATAGGAGCGGAGCACCAATGAAGAATGTTTCAAAATCGGGGGGTTGTTTTAACTCATTTTTTTTACTATTCCACGCGGACGAAGTCTCGGGCAGAAGCTAGTTATTTATATTTTTTTATGGGATATTATCGAGCCTTTATCGCTATTTTATCGTAAGCGACATTTAGACCTAGGTATATTTTTTGTTGTAAATGTATTTTAAAATAATATTTTGTTTTAAGACTTTAAGTTCTAGTTTTGTAATAAAAAATATTCTAGGTTCAGATGTCGCTTACGATAAAATGGGGGTCAAAGCTCGTTATGTTGATTTAGTAATTTTATGTTACAAAAAGATTGCGACTGTTGACTAAGCATTTAAAGAAAATAAGGAAAAGACCTGAGAGACGACTAAGCAGGGAGTTTATGTTCATGCCGTTTATGTTTGGTTCAAGGTGGGTGTTTTATCTGTATATATCCTTCTCATGTACATGTTTACCCTTTTAATATTAGAAAGGAATTTAGAATTTTTGTTTTATGCAAAAATTACTGAAACTATTTTGATAAAACTACAGTAATATATATCAGAATAACATATGGGTATAATATTGACAGATAATACATAAATTGGTCAAAGTATCAAGCCTGTTATGAAAGACCATCGTAAGCGACGTATATAATTTTTTTTAGGAGAGCTAGTTTATAAATTATTTTTTAATATGTTCATTGCTTGTATGCAATAAAATAATAGATTTCGGTGTTGATATGTAGTTTTTATAAATTTAGTAAAAACAGTTGATAAAGTGAACAGAAAATGAGTGATGGAATGTCTAAAATACTAGACTCTATAGAAATCTAAAGAAATAGGTTTATACTAGAAAGTTAGGCGGTATTTTTATTATTAATATCACCCGGGCTTAAAATCACTTTTTATTTCATTAATTATATGGACTGAAAATTGTGTTTCTAACAATTTTATATATTGTTTCAGCCCAAAAATGATTCCTAAAGTAAAGGTGAGCCGACCGAAGAAATTTTCAACATGGAGGATGGATAAAATAACATACAACTCGCCCTATTATAGGTATATATTATATATCAGAATTTTGCTTCTGGGTGTTCGTGATTCGTTGATTTATCGATTTGGCCGAGTTGGCGAAATTGGTCGATTTGGTCGAACTAGTCTATTTGGTCGAAGTGGTTGATTTCGTCAAACTGGTCGATTTCGTCAATTTGGTCAACCTGATCGATTTCCTCAATTTGGTCGATCTAGTCAATTTAGTCGAACTGGTTGATTTCGTTGAACTGGTCGATTTCGTCAATTTCGTCGATTTGGTCATTTTGGTGTATATATGTAGTTTTAATACATAGAAAATGCATAGATAATTTTCATCCAGGAGATGGGATAGTTTGCGATGCACTGACATAAAAATTTAATACATTGTAACCAGTGATGTAAGCACTTTAAACAAGAGTTATCATGCACCAGAGGTTGAGTTTGTTGAGGTTGTCGGGGTAAACTGTGGAGTTGAATATTTCTTTAAATATTGAATAACTGAGCAACTGTAAATAATTAAAAACTACACGTTCGTAATATATGACGATTTCAGCGGAGAGAAAAAATAAATAAAAAACAAACGAACATTTATGTTCTAAATTCAAGCATTCAGTATATTTGGTGGCCAGTGCTATGTCGCACCAAATAAATAAAAACTTTTTGTTGGAGATTCCAACATATAATGTATTTACATTTTAATACTAATTCAGGTAATATTTTTGTTCCAGACCCGTATTGATTAGGCCAAAGCCTTAACAGTAAGTCCTATGGAAACTTGTAAAGAGAACAAATTATGTTTAAAAAGAAATAAAAGGTATAAATCATTGACTAATTATTGTCTGAGTGTTGTTTAATTTTTGCATCAACTCCCCAATTCGATTCTGTTTTTTGTAAGTTTATTACGCGATTTCTCCGTCAATTGTGGCTTGATTTTTTTTTCTTTATTCGAAAGAGTATTCTCCTGAGGTGGTCCCATTATCACCAAGTTAGGATCTGATGAGTGTATCTCAGAGAAATTGATAGCAACCCTTGTTGAAGAGTGCCGAGCTTCTACACGCTTCGAAAGGCAAAACTCATATGCGCGTGCTAGTAGTACGTACAGTTGCTACAGACGCTTAAAATATCGTTTATAAAGCTATTCAAACAACTAAAAAGTAGTTTTTTTGTAGCTTTTTAGTTTCATGTCGATTTTCATTTTCCTAAAAAAATATAGCAAAAGAATTTTGGTCTTTGTCACCTGTCCAATGTAGACAAAGTCGCGAGCGAATACTATTATTATATTAATGTAAATTTAAATTTGGATGTCCTGTTATAAATTACTCACTTTTCATCTAAATAGCTGGAGTGTTCCAGCATCGTCCCCTTAATCAAATTAAATAAAGCAGTCAACTAGGAAACTCATTAAAACTTCCTCATTAGTTGGAATTTTGTATTTGCCTTCGATCAAGTCAAGTACCTAAACATCCAAAACTTAGATTACTTAGAACTAAGTAAGGGTTAAGCTATTCCCAACTTGAAAGGGCCAGTTTTGCTCAGGGCGCAGAAGTTGTAATTCGGGAAGAAATTTATTTAGGTGCTGAATTAAACATCCCTATTTCTGGAGAAGAGTGTCCTAATCTATAAAGATAAATAAAATTGAAGTATCTGTTTGTAATGTCAAAATAACAGCTTTTTCTAAATGCATATGAAAGTATATACGGTACTCATATTAAAAAATCATTTTTTTAAATTATGTCTGTGTGTTTGTTCCGACTAATTTCTGAAATGGCTGGACAGATTTTAATGCCACTTTCACTGGCAGATAGATAATGTTATGAGGAGTAACTTAGGCTAATTTTAAAATCAGGGTACCCAGAAAAAAAAACCACGCGAACGAAGTTGCGGGAACAGCTAGTGTTGAATATATTGTTACGACCAACAAAGACAAATTCACACCAGCAGCTGATGAGTCACATTTTATTACCTTTCGCCATTTGGACTTCTTTTGTTTACTTTGTGTTTAAAATTTGTGATTAAAAAACATCTTATTGGGTATTGTTTTCTTTTACGGCCTATTGTTGTGTTGTGATCACTGCCAGGTGTCTCGATTTAAAAGTACAAACTAATTCTAATAAAATACGTCCACGCGATCGGACAGACATATTGCATCTGTGCAGTATAAAGCAATGCCCCAATGGAGAGATCAACAGTCTAGTGATAATCACAAGCGAAGCAAGACTTGTGTACATTCGGTAATCTATTTTGTGACGGACTTTGCGCGTGTATTTGAATTACGATCTTCTGCATAACGTTTTGACTTATTACGTTCGATTATATTTGTACCTGTGTTTGTATAGTTCTAATAAACTCTATGATAATTCTAACGGCATTTTAATTCGAATCCTGCAACTCGTAACAATTTTTGAAATTATTCCCAGTTGAAGAAATTTTATGAAATCAAGTGGTCCATTTTATATCGCGTGTTATCTTTAGTCAGATCTTTATTTCAAATCTCTTTGCTTTTATGTTTCTCCAATCAGTTGGGAATCGGTACAGAGTGTTTTTCTTCTATACTCCTTTATTTTGCTTTACAACCTCAGTCACACCACAAATCATCATTTTTTTCTTCAGACAACCATTTCATCTCTTTATTGGTCTAGCTTCAGACTTCTTCACCTACTTTCCAAAAAGTAGGAGTTTCTCAATTTGTCGTGTAAATATATTTTTTTAAGTCATGTGTGGATACTTTTTACTTCAACACGAAACTTGTAAACATTCATAAGGGCACTTGTTTCAATACGTTTAACATCTACTCTACCTTAATCAAAGATGTTCTTAATAATTATTACAGTAATTTATTTTTTGTATGTCTTCCAAGAGACCACGCGCCATAAAAATGGCCCGAACTTTTGGAGGGCTTGCGTGGGGTCATGGGAAGGCCAACACCTAGAGGCCCCTTGACAAATTTAATGTGAATGTGGCATAACATTGACCGGCGATTATCCCTATCTAACATACACAATATACTAATGCATCCAATGACAAGCTCCGGCCAGTGTAGGGCTATTGTGGGGAATGAGAACAAAAAGTACCGGGCTATTGGGGTGAACTGCTAGTGGTACTAGGGGTCTGGGAATATGGGGACTATAGCGTCTCTCCGTCGCAATGTTTGGAGAACATGGAAAAATGGGCATACGGTGACTCGCCACACCCTGCATGGGCCCCAAAAAATGCCATAGAAGACAGGGGCAACATGGGTGTGAGTGGCTCAGGAGTGTAGAGAGGTGGGCTGCGGGTTCACGGAAGCTACTTCGGACGTGATGCCATTTATCACTTCCGCCCCTGGAGCTTCAGTCTTAGCACTAGCGATCTCCACTCCGTGCCGGCTGTCTATTATTATTAATAGTAATTTATTATTATTATTAATAATAGCATAATCCAGATCCGATCAATCATAAATTAGATCCTTGTGGAAATTAAGTCATAAACGTTGGTAAAGGCGGACGCTCTAAATGCAACCGGGATTAACACTAGAATGTGATAATAATGGCAAGTCAAATCTAGTAAAAAACTTGTTGAATTGGTAACATTAATTTTTGGTACACGTTGTGTAAATCATGTCGTATTGGCTTGAATCATATGTCGGTATATCCTTGTGTACCCTTGTCATATCCACGACATATTACAGGCTTTCATCTTTTCTCCCAGAATACAGTGAAAATCTCGGTTTGTATTCTTTTTAATATTTTTTACATGAAAATAAAGCAAAAATTGCTAATAAAAATAATAGTGTTGGAAGTCGGTTTCCTTTTTGGTAGTTTTTTAACTAACTTATGGTAAATCGTGCCAATGTAATGGCTAGCGGACGCGTCCCAAACTCAAAGGGCGAGGGTTCGATCCTGGCCGTAACGCATGCACCGTTTAGGCATTTTTCTGACCTAATTTGCATATTGTTACAATTACCACGTGCTAACAACGGTGCAGTGTCAAACCTGCCAAACCGCCTTGGACAAGCGTGGCAGGTATACCGTCCGTTCCCCCATAAAGGGAGGACCGAGCCCGGCAGTGGGACATTTATGGGCTGTTACTATATTGTTACGAGTTGCAGGACTCGAATTAAAATGCCGTTAGAATTACTATAGAGTTTTATTAGAACTATACAAGCACGTATAACACAGGTACAAATATAACTGAACACAACCAGTCCAAAAGCAAAACACGATTCAATAATACGCGCAAATTTCGTCACTAAATAGATTACCGAATGTACACAAATCTTGCTCCGCTTGTGGTTATCGCTCGACTGCCTCCTCCATTGGGGCATTGATTTGTACTGTACAAATACAATATGTGTGCTCGGCCGCATAGACTGAATTTCCTAGAATCACACCTGGCTAATGACTACCATAAAATATTACAATACCCAATGGGCTGTTTTCTAATCACAAACTTTAAACACAAAGTAAACAAAGTCCAAATGCCGAAAAGGTAATAAAATGTCTACAGGTATGCAGGTGTGAATTTGTCTTTTGTCGGCGTTCAGGTCGTAACAATATTATTGAAAACAAATTGACATTTCAAATCCATTGTGCGCAAATAACTCGCTGAAGCGTTGCTGCAAATGGAAATCTCAGCATGATTTCTCATTAGGCTAGTAAGCAAAACTTATAATTAAGAGAGAATCGAACAAATTAATTCGGGTACTCTGAAATGTATAACGAACCCCCAGGTCAAGGGTCTAAAATCAACTCATACATATTTTATTATTCCTGACCACAGTATAAATACTATATTATTTTTTGTCGCGGCAATATCACAGTTGAGTCGATAATAGGCCTTACTTACCTTACTGCGTAATACCTGTTGTTATACTAAGGGCCGCTTGCATAACGTTTTTTAAATTTATTTAAGAAACGCATTTAACACCCATAAATACGATTAGCGTCTTGCACAACGCAAAATTTGACCCTAAATATGTTTAAAAAACTGTCAAAACGTATTGTGTAAAACGTATTTAGGCAGTTTAATATAATTGACTAATTTTATTTAAAGGTGATTGTTATGTAAGCAACCTTATGCAAGCAGCCCCTAGGGCCGCTTGAATAAGGTTGCATAAATTTATTTAAGAAACACAAAACCTATTTAACACCCTTTAATACAATTAGCGTCTTGCACAACACAACATTTTCCGCTATATATGTTTAAAGAACTGTCAATAGGTTTTGTGTAAAACGTAGTTAGGAAGTTTAAAATGATTAACTAATTTGATTTAAAGGCGATTGTTATGCAACCGCCCTAAGTGTGTTATAGGTTCGTAGCATAGCTAAGTGCCATATTTCCCATAAAAACTACGTAATAAATATAATTATCAGTTTAAAAACAAAACGTAAAATATTTCTTAGTAATATGGGGTGACAGTCCACTTTTTGAACAATATCTAGACGTTTTCAATTTTTTTACTAATGACGAAAATTTGTATATACTGGTAGTATTATATAAACTGTGTTTCTGACCTTTCGGAGCTTGTACGACGCTTCTAATGAAGAGGTACAAAATAAAATATACAATATTTTAGGAAAAAACAAGACTGGGTTCACGTTTAAAATTTTAAAGTTTTATTAAATAAAAATATTTGGGTATACGCTGGAATTTCACTATGAAGATAGGCGGTATTTATTTACTTAGGTATATATCTTAGGTTAGGTGCAGGAATTGAGGTAGAATACAATTTCCTGCGGCCGGGCGGCCTGTCGTAAGAGGCGACAAAACAACCCACAGCCAGGTGGTAGGGCATTTGCCCGACTGGATGGCTACCACCCCTGATCTAGAGTATGTCGCCATAACAACTTGAATTGTGTTCCGGCATTAGTGACCAGGTTCTAGTCTTCCTTAAGAGAGAAGCAGCGCATTTGTGCACCTTTGGTGTTGCAAGTGTCCATAGGCGATGCTAACCGCTTTCCATAAAATGAGTCGTCTGCCTATTTGCTGAACTCACGCAATAAAAAAAATCGGATTGGCTCCAACTCACCTGTATATTTTGCTGGGCAGTTGTCTAGAGTACATGGACCCGATTTCTTTGTTATTATCATAATAATATTGTTACATATCGACAATGTACGCACACCTGCATGTCGTAAAATTCCGTTTATTGCCTTTCCTGCTTTCAGAGTTCTTTTGTTTACTTTGTGTTTAAACTTTAAAAACATCATATTATCGTACTTATTTTATGGCTGTCATTAGAGTCGAACTAATCCTTTTTTTTATTGCATTGCGTCGAAGCTTGGCAGATGGATAACTCATAACACGGTCCCTTTGTTCGGTATTATACAGTTAAGTGTAAAACAATGCCCGAATGGAGAGGTGGGGCAGTCAAGCGACGACTACGATACGAGTAAGACGTGTTGTAGTACTTTCGATTAGCGATATAGTGACGGATTTTTCGCTTGTAATTGAATCGTGCAGTTTATACAGTGTGAACTGGTTTCTTCCAGTTTTATATGTACCTACCTATTTTATACGTGTTTGTACACTTCTAATAAACTCTATGGTAATTCCAACGGTATTTATTTTAATTCGAGTCTTGTAGCTCGTAACAATATGTAAAATTATCCATCTATTTAGCTAATCCGTCTATTCTATGGAAACGACATAGTTTATATGGGATAAAAATATTACGCTTCGAAATATAAGCTCGATCTATGTCCAGTTTCATTTAAATCTGTTCAGTAGTTTTTACGTGATGCTCTAGCAGACAGACAGACAAAAGTTCTAAAAATTGCATTTTTAGAATCTGCTGGTCTGAAATATCCGCTTCTGAATTTTTTCACATTTTAAATGCAATATACAATCTAGAACTATTTACAGATTTATTAAAACTAGTGGTCACCTGTGGTCGAAATTCGACCATAATAATTAATGTCAAAGACTTCTGTTTTTACAGATTTCGCCAAGGCTAAACTTAATTTGACTTTAACAATAAACAAAAGCATGCATGCATGATTTAAATGAAATGGTATTCTTCGCTTCTCTATATAAACTATAAGCGTGCGAAATTTCATACTCCTCCGTATACGCAATTTTCGTAAAAAGGGGTATAAAGTATTTGCTTCACGTATGAATATATATATATATATATATATATATATATATATATATATAGAATTGATTTTAGAAATCACAATTTATTCGCGGCACAGAGCAAATACCTTGTCTAGAAAGAGCGACTCGTACGTAGAAGCCTGGCCCGTACATTGGCGGTATATTCGCCGCAAATTTACGGGCTTGAAGACCTACCCTCATTAACAAAATATTGTGATGTTTAAAAAGTATTTTATTGCATATCAATAATATAATGTACGAATATAATATAATATAATCTCGACGTACGCGAATTTGGATCGCACCCGCTATTATAACCGCAAATAAATAGAACAGTTATTTAGTAGGATATAACTTAAGCGGGCAGTGTATCTGCGTCCCTTGCGCCCTGGGGCTCGTGTAGACCACTTACCACGTTATGAGTCTCGCCACGGTCGATAAGCACCGAGTAGCACCAGTTACAGAAAGGAAAAAATAACACACATGGCACTAGATAGGATAATATATAAGTATAGACATAAGGCCCACACTGCACATGCACTTCCTCACAACACCAGCATGTAACAGATACACTCTACACAAGTATAAGTTTAGTATTAAATGAATATAATAAGTCACTTATAAGAGACATACACTTCAACACAATTAATGTCACACAACAGAACTAAAATAATAAGCGTGTTAAATTTAAAATAAAAAAATCACCAGTATACCCTACACCAGCGCTGTCGTAGGCTGCTGGCTAACTGCGAGGTAAGTGCAAGATTCTTGTATTCTCCGGGTATCAGGTTTTAATATATTTTCATAACCTAATCGCCGACAAAAACTAGATCCACCTTGTAACGCATAAATTACATAAACATAAACATTTTTACAATTCAAACTCCCGCGCATTACGTGAGGGTTAAAACTATTTAAAAAATTACTTGATCAAAACATTACGTTCCAAAACATAAACTCGCTTTCAATAAAGGTTCACTTCATACCGGTTGGCATTACAGTTTGCCAGTACAATAAAAATTACGATATTTAATTAATTTCTATTACTCACTAAAAATATTTAAAACTACAATAACGTTCTTTATAGAATTATAAATTTACCATTTAAAAACATTAAAATAAATAATATTATTCGACTGTATACGAATAATCTAACATCAAATTTTCATAGAAAATTTACCACTAAACTAAATTATAGAATCTAATTAATTTCTAATATTACCAATCACAAACTTATCCATTACAACGAAAATAAAACTCGAATAATTAAAGTAATTTTTATACGCGTTGAAAGTATTTACCGCAAATAGATTCTCGGAATAATGCGAGAGTAGTGTGGGTCACACTTGTTGAGGGAACTCAATATAGAAAAAACAGTTGGTTTTTACGGAAGACCGTCGTGTTTTATATTTAATACGTGACGCCTTTAGAATCGTTTTCTTTCACTACGATCTGTCGGCCAGTAAAGTACTTTCATCTCAAGTTAATCTAAAACACATATTCACTAACTAAGGTACGTAAATCTTTGATTTTCGTCAGTCTATCGCTTCTTTTTTTTTATTCGATATACAGTAGAAACTTTTATTGATTACAGCCGTGATAAAAATGGCCAATAAATGGTTTAGCTGGCTAATTGCCGTGTCCGTCCCGCCTTGGGGAATATTATTCTCAATCGGGAGGAGCCCGTAATAATTCCAGTAGTTTTTGTTAAAAGAAACCTCGGCGTATTCGAAAAGGTATATATTTACATTTTTTTTCTTTATTTGTCACAACGTGGTAAACTTATAACCCTTCAATCGGATGATATCATGTGAATCTTGGATTATTTAGCTTTATACTACTCAGTATCATGGAAACCACATGTGATTTAAGCACGTATATTAAATATTTTGTTTCTAATGAACAAATTAAGGCCTTATTACAATAGCGTAATGTAGTTCCGTTCGCTGAACAATCGGCGTGGTATTTCAAGTATCATCTTAGTGCTATCTGCTTCATCTAAATAATAACCAAATTAATTAAGCCATAATTACTGGTTCATCTTTGTGTAGAATTCACTTTAGGCTTCCGAAGATAACGAATGTCTGTAATTCTTTTTTTAACATGTAGTTTTCTCTCTGAATTCCAGGCGTTCGGGGTTTTTTTGTTTCCCTCTTCGTATTTTGTTCTTCTCCGTTATTACCAATGCTGGTACATCAGGGTAATACCTCGAGTTTATATTGGCGGAGCTAGCGCCCTACAACGAGTTTCCGTGGAAGTCCGTCAAACATCATTTTTATACCAGTTAATACTAGTCTACCTTAGAAGAAACCGCAAGTATACCGTTAGGGAGATTCGCTATTTTCTCCAACCCCAAATAGCGTGGCGTCCAATTATTCTAATTAACTTTAATGTAATTATGTCCAAATATTTACCACTTTAAGCAAACCTACCCCCTACAAAAAAAAAGTCTCATGTAACTGGGTTTATTCAGTTAACAATTAGAGCTGAATACATTATCAATAATTAGCATAGTATTCATAACGGCTGTAGAACGTTTAATATAAACTGGAGATTTAAATTAAAAAGGTATTGTTTTATTTGTGCCACTCCATCATTTTTTTTTATTAAAAACAAAACAATTATTACTACATAACAAAAGATCGATATATATTAAAAACATAACAATGGCGCCCAATTCGTGTGTGTTTAGAGTAATTGCTTAAAGCTCTCGATATTTCGTGTTTTTGAAATACGAGATTATATTTGGACATAAAGAGGTTAATTAAGGTAAATTCAATTAATAAAGTTTTTTTTTCAGGAACTACCGTTATAAATTTAATTAAAATTGTGTATGATTTGTATACGTGTAATTTTAGTAACTGGACATATACAAGGATTACTGAGTTTCAATCATATGATATTTTGAATACTATACTTCAATTTTAAATATTAAATTGTTTGATATTAAAGAAATAATTTAACGTAACTAACTTTTAGAAATTAAAATACAAATCAATTAAATTTTTTGGAATTGATAAAAATATTTTTTGCTTAAATTAATTTTTTTTAAATACAATTTTATTACTAAGCGGAAATCTTTGTGTTGTACAGTATTACTGATTTCTTTACTTATATTTTACTTATACTTTTACTTAATAATGCACCTTCATTCTTGTAACTTAAATTATTTTTGAACTTTAATCGTTAAACGGTAAACCCAGGTTTCAAACTTTAAATTTTTATCGACGTTATCATAACAATCTAAATACTACTTGATTATTTAATATACAATAAAACAAAGCTGTTACAAACTGACTGACTGAAAAATCACCCGTTAGAATAATACTTTACATTTTGTTTACATAACTTTTTTCTTTACAATGGAACGTCCCATTTCATATAATCTTCTTCATAAAGATGAACTAATACATGAAATTTTAATAAGAAATGCTACTCCTTTAAATACAGTAGCAGAATTAAGAAATCAAATTAGACAGTTAGGTAAAGAAATACTAGCGGAGGATATTGTTGAAACTGATTTGGACCAGGACAATGAACTTAAAATAATTAAAACAAAAATGGCCGAAATTGGCGAATATTTTAAAGAAAGTTCACCCAATTTTAAAATTTTTAGTCGCGTCAGAGCGTTATCGCATCACTTATATCATCGGTTATCACGTGTTAAGCCATCATCGGAACCAACATTATTTTCAACTTTAAATTTAGAACTTAATAGTTATTTAAAGAGGTTAGATAAGTTAAATTCATCATTTAAAACTTCTTTCGATTGTGGTGAGGGTGTTTCACAACAACAAATACCTACGGCAAGCATGCCGCATAGTCAAATAGATCTTTCAATACCAAAATTAAACTTACGCTACGACGGCAATTCGTGCGTACATACCTTTCTACAACGCTTAGAGGAACTTTGTGATTCAAGAAATATTTCTGCCACACAATTATTTAATTCAGCTGTAGAATTATTTTGTGACAAAGCTTTATTATGGTACAGAAGTATGAAATATACACTTCTGGACTGGGAAAATTTAAAAAATAACCTAATATCGGAATTCGCTCCAATAGATTATGACGATAAACTATTAATGGAAGTACAAAAGCGTACTCAGGGAATTAATGAGTCATCAACTACTTTTATAACAATAATGTTAAATTACTTTTCTCGATTTACTTATCTTATTCAGGAAGAGGAACAAATTAAAATTATTAGAAAAAACCTAAGACCAGAAATTCAAATGGCGTTATCTTTGTATAATTTTAAAAAAATAGAAGAATTACGCTTAAAATGCAAACTGTTAGATCATACAAGGGATCGAACAGCAAATTTCCTAGAACCACCAAAAATCACTCCACATTTTGTTGCACCTGATTTAGGGTATAAACCATTAATAAATAAACAACCACAAGTAAACTTAGTACAAGGTCAAAACCTAGACCCAAAAACTAATATACAAAATTACAATACTAAAACCTTTTTTCAAAATAATGATAGGAAAAATAAAAACCATTACTCTTATAATTTTTCAAATAAACAACCATCACATAATTTTCATAACAACAATAATTTAAATTATCAAAATAAACATAACAACAACAATTTTAATTATCAAAATAAACCAAACTACACCCCTAATAAGAACTATACAGATAATTACTTTAAAAATACAAATAATAGAGGTTTTCGTCAACAACAATTTAATGGTAATAATTCCAATAACAATAAAAACCAATTACATTGTATTCGTTGCAACCAAAATGGTCATTATTATTTAAATTGCAAGAGAATATTCTGTTACGGTTGTGGTGCTATCAATACTAAGAAACCAGATTGCAATAATTGTAACAAACATAAAAATAACCAAAACAATTCAAAAAACTAAATAGGTTGAATCGTAAAGGACGTACATCTTATTCTTTTCTCAAATTTAGAACAAGTAATAAATTTAATGTAAAACAAAACATCGATAATAATAATAAAAACAATTCTAAATACATAAAAAAAAAATCAAAAAATATATCTACGGTTCAAACCGATATTTTAGACGAACGTCCATTTTTAAATATTTCAATTTATGACAAAAACTATTACGGTTTATTAGATTCGGGCAGCTCAATTAGTATCTTAGGAGCTAGCACAGGAGATATTTTTATTAGTCAAGGTTTACAAGTACATAAATGTGACAATATTACAACGGTTAAAACTGCAAATAATTCGAGTGCAAAAGTTCATGGATACTTACTTTTACCAGTATTATTAAATAACATAACAAAGGTTATAAAATTTTATATAATACCTAACATTTCAACATCATTCATTCTAGGCGTCGACTTTTGGAAAACTTTTAAAATCGCTCCAGAAATTTTTCATAATTTACCCTTGGTTAGTAAGATAGATATTCCAAATTCTATTTTAGAAATAAAACATCTTCATCAATTTGAACATTTGTCTGAGGAAGAACAAGCCCTAGCAAGAAATATATTAAAAGGTTTTGACGACATTTCTTTTAGCAATTGTGGGTTAGGAAAAACTACTCTAATAACACATAAAATAGACACAGGAGATTCCCAACCAATTAAACAGCGTTACTATCGCGTTTCACCAGAACGTCTCAAGGAGATGAATCGTCAAGTGGACGAGATGCTTGAGATGGGCGTAATCGAACCTAGTACGAGCAGTTGGAATAATCCAACAATACTAGCACCAAAAGCAAATGGTGAATGGCGTTTTTGTTTAGATAGTCGTAAACTCAATTCTGTAACTAAAAAGGATGCTTATCCATTACCCTACATTAGTACTATTTTAGACCAATTAAGAGATGCTCGTTATCTATCATCAATAGATTTAAAATCAAGCTTTTGGCAAATTTCATTAGATCCAGATTCCCGCGAAAAAACCGCATTTACAATCCCAAATAGAGGCCTTTTCCAATATGTAAGAATGTGTTTCGGATTAACAAACGGTCCCGCCACACAACAGAGACTTATAGACAAACTATTCGGAGTAGAACTTGATGGAAAAGTTTTTGCATATCTAGATGACATTATTATAGTTTCATCAACATTTAATGAACATATTACCTTACTTTTAAAAGTTTTAGAACGATTAAAATATGCAGGCTTAACTATAAATTTAGAAAAATGTAACTTTTTTAGGAAAGAATTAAAATATCTAGGATATTTAGTTAATGAAAATGGTTTAAATACTGATCCCGCTAAAATTAAGGCTATAGTAGAATTTCCAACTCCGAAGAACAGAAAAGAAGTGAAAATGTTCCTTGGAACAGCTTCTTACTATAGACGTTTCATAAAAAACTTCAGTACAATAGCGGCACCACTAAACACTTTAACTAGTACTCGGAAAAATGCTCCAAAATTTACATGGACAGAGGAGGCAGAAAAATCATTTAGTGACTTAAAGTCGGCTTTAATCTCAGCTCCGGTATTAATTTGTCCAAACTTTGACAAACCTTTTTCAATTCATTGTGACGCTTCAGGTTATGGGATCGCTGGCACTTTGACACAATTAGATGAAGATGGAAAGGAACATCCAGTGGCTTATGCCAGTAGATCACTTAATAAAGCAGAAAGAAATTTTTCAGCAACCGAGAGAGAAACTCTCGCAGTCGTGTTCGCTTTAGAAAGCTTTAGACCATATGTAGAAGGTTCTAAAACCTTCGACGTAATCACTGATCATTCAAGTTTGAAATGGTTTCTTAGTTTAAATAATCCAACAGGACGATTAGCTCGTTGGGGTATTAGATTGTCAAATTTTAATTTTCAAGTAATTCACCGAAAAGGCAAAGAAAACATAGTCCCGGATGCACTCAGTAGAGCTGTACCAATATGCGAAATTCAAACGCAAAGTGATGATAAATGGTATAACGATTTGTTAGATAAATGTAAACGTTTACCAACATCTTGTCCAAATTATCAAATTAAAAATAACGAATTATATAGATACTCAAAAAGTAAATTTTCTAATAATCCTGACTTTAACTGGAAGAAGGTAATACCAAAAGGCGATCGTTCTAAAATAATAGAACATCATCACGCTGGTTTATCTCCTCATTTTGGTAGTCTTAAAACATATCGTAGTCTAGCATTACGTTATTACTGGCCAAGTCTTTATAAGGACGTAGTTTCATGGATAAAAAACTGTGATACCTGTTCAGCATATAAACATTCACAAAAAGCAACACCAGGTTTGCTTGGCAATCCTAAAATTTGTAATAAACCTTTTGAGACAATAAGTATAGATTTAATCGGACCATTACCAAGGTCACGAGCCGGTTACATGTATTTGTTAGTAGTAGTTTGTTGTTTTTCAAAATATTGTATTATTTTCCCTCTAAGAAGAGCGATTGGTCGTAATATAGCTCAATCTCTTGAACAAGGTGTATTTCTTGTACACGGCATACCGAAAACTGTCATTGCCGACAACGGAAGTCAATTTACGGGTAAAGAAGTACAAAACCTATTTAATACATATCAAATACCAAATATCCACATGACTCCCCGTTATACACCGCAAGTTAATACTGTAGAAAGATATAACAAAACTATAATTACTGCTATTTCTATCCTAGTAAAAGAAGACCATAGGTCTTGGGATATTTCAATTCCAAAAATTCAATTTGCAATGAATACAGCAGTAAATGAAGCTACTCGCTTCACCCCTTTTTATCTTGTACATGGAAGAGAACCAATTATTTGTGGCTCAGATTATAATTGTATAAATAATTCTAATGAACCAATTGATTTAGCTTGTGCGTCACGAGGTGCATACGCTGAAAATTTAGGTATTTTAGAGGATACATTTATTAAGGTTCGTCAAACTTTATTAAAGGCTCATGAAAAAAGTGCCAAATATTATAATAAAAATCGTCGACAGGTAGAATTTGACATTGGAGATATAGTATGGCGTAAAACATTCCCACTATCAGATGCTGGAAAGTATTTTACTGCCAAATTCGCTCCTAAATTTTTAAAATGTAAAATAATAGGAAAAAAGTCTAATTTAGTCTATATACTCCAAGATTTTCACACACAAAAAACCTTAGGAGAATTTCACATTAAAGACTTAAGAATATAGTCAAAAATCTAATAAAATTTTCAATTAAAATTAATATAAAGAACCAAGTTAAACAATTAAAAAAAAAAATAAAAAAAAAATAAAGAACAAACAATTTAAAAAGAAAACAAATTTTATTTACAAAAACACATATTTCATCAAACTTAGTACATTAGTTTCAAATCAATTTAGCAAATATACATAAATTATACAAAGTAATATATTAAAAACATCCTATACTTAAATTGAAATATATTTCTCATAACCAAAATCAAATATGGTAAACTAAAGAAAAATCATGTATAATCAAAATCTTCAATAAATCATTTCTTACTTTGTAATTGCATAATAATCAATTAATAGATTTCAGGATCTAAAATGTAACCACTGAAATACTTATTTTCAATACAACTAAAAGTTAGAAAATACAAGCACTGTTGTATTTTACATTTTTGTAAACCGATAATGCCATCTAGCGTTATCAGGCACGTTTAAAAAAAAAGCAATCAAGAAAATACTAGAACCAAAATTACAATAACATAATAAACCTAATAAAAAGATTAAAATATTAATTAACATAAATAAATATTTACATGTAATTCTCATTTAATAAAATATTTTCCATTGTTACTAAACAATAGTAGTAACAAGTAGCGCCTCTAGTGGCAAAAAGAATTAAACCAATGAGATTATTCATTTTAATACTTTGTTTTGTAAAAAACAAACAAATATGTATACTTCATATAATACAAAAATAAATTTTTAGTTATAAACTACTTAAAATAACTAGTAAAAAAAAATAATAATAATAATCAATATCCTATTTAATTATCTTAAAGTTATCAAAAAGGCAAAACTTTTGCAGGTATTGAAATATACAATTTCAAAAATTGATTTAACCCTTTAGTAAAAAATACTGGTTCGTTCGAACACAGTAATTTTTGTTTTGTTATTTGGTTTAACAAAATAGGGTTGTCACTTTGAAATATTTTTGAATTTTTTATATATTTTTCTCATCTATATTTAATATCTCTTATTTATATAGACAACTTATATTGGATACTTCGTCTTTACTGATCACTGGACAGTCAGCTTAGTCTAATTTTTGTTTACTTTACTATGCTCAACAATCGAGTGAAGTGTTTATTACCTTGTTAACATCTATTCTGTTAATGAGTTGTTTATAATTATCTAGTGTTTTGGTAGACAGTTTTACTGTCGCCTGACCAACCTATAATTATATATATAGATAGGTTGAAGTCATTGGAGTAGACAGCTGTTGTTGCATTTAATTACTTTGATCAAATAAAGCGAGGTTCAACCAGCTAATTGAGGTACTGTTTTGAATCGTAGAAGATTAGTTATTACTTATCGATTCTTAGATAATGGAAGGAAGTCTTAGAGGTATAATTAGCTACTAAGACGAATTTTTGAAAGGAATATGAATGAATAGTAAAAGGGTAATTTGAATGATGACGTATGCTTCTGGAAACACACCCTCGATTCTTCAATATAAAGGCTCCACATCTTAGCCGACTGATTGAATCTAATCCACATTAATATATAACAATATTTTTTATTTCATTGTTACAGGTAGTAGGTACAGTTAAATTTTTATTCTGACTATACTTAAAATGGGCGAAGAAATTTTTTCTTCAAAGGTTTGCTGATAAGTTGCGTTACTTTCTTTGGTAAGGCTGGGGTCCAGCCAAAGTTTTCCTACGTAAAACTTTACCAAAGGTAGGGTGCTATTGTAACGCATAAATTACATAAACATAAACATTTTTACAATTCAAACTCCCGCGCATTACGTGAGGGTTAAAACTATTTAAAAAATTACTTGATCAAAACATTACGTTCCAAAACATAAACTCGCTTTCAATAAAGGTTCACTTCATACCGGTTGGCATTACAGTTTGCCAGTACAATAAAAATTACGATATTTAATTAATTTCTATTACTCACTAAAAATATTTAAAACTACAATAACGTTCTTTATAGAATTATAAATTTACCATTTAAAAACATTAAAATAAATAATATTATTCGACTGTATACGAATAATCTAACATCAAATTTTCATAGAAAATTTACCACTAAACTAAATTATAGAATCTAATTAATTTCTAATATTACCAATCACAAACTTATCCATTACAACGAAAATAAAACTCGAATAATTAAAGTAATTTTTATACGCGTTGAAAGTATTTACCGCAAATAGATTCTCGGAATAATGCGAGAGTAGTGTGGGTCACACTTGTTGAGGGAACTCAATATAGAAAAAACAGTTGGTTTTTACGGAAGACCGTCGTGTTTTATATTTAATACGTGACGCCTTTAGAATCGTTTTCTTTCACTACGATCTGTCGGCCAGTAAAGTACTTTCATCTCAAGTTAATCTAAAACACATATTCACTAACTAAGGTACGTAAATCTTTGATTTTCGTCAGTCTATCGCTTCTTTTTTTTTATTCGATATACAGTAGAAACTTTTATTGATTACAGCCGTGATAAAAATGGCCAATAAATGGTTTAGCTGGCTAATTGCCGTGTCCGTCCCGCCTTGGGGAATATTATTCTCAATCGGGAGGAGCCCGTAATAATTCCAGTAGTTTTTGTTAAAAGAAACCTCGGCGTATTCGAAAAGGTATATATTTACATTTTTTTTCTTTATTTGTCACAACGTGGTAAACTTATAACCCTTCAATCGGATGATATCATGTGAATCTTGGATTATTTAGCTTTATACTACTCAGTATCATGGAAACCACATGTGATTTAAGCACGTATATTAAATATTTTGTTTCTAATGAACAAATTAAGGCCTTATTACAATAGCGTAATGTAGTTCCGTTCGCTGAACAATCGGCGTGGTATTTCAAGTATCATCTTAGTGCTATCTGCTTCATCTAAATAATAACCAAATTAATTAAGCCATAATTACTGGTTCATCTTTGTGTAGAATTCACTTTAGGCTTCCGAAGATAACGAATGTCTGTAATTCTTTTTTTAACATGTAGTTTTCTCTCTGAATTCCAGGCGTTCGGGGTTTTTTTGTTTCCCTCTTCGTATTTTGTTCTTCTCCGTTATTACCAATGCTGGTACATCAGGGTAATACCTCGAGTTTATATTGGCGGAGCTAGCGCCCTACAACGAGTTTCCGTGGAAGTCCGTCAAACATCATTTTTATACCAGTTAATACTAGTCTACCTTAGAAGAAACCGCAAGTATACCGTTAGGGAGATTCGCTATTTTCTCCAACCCCAAATAGCGTGGCGTCCAATTATTCTAATTAACTTTAATGTAATTATGTCCAAATATTTACCACTTTAAGCAAACCTACCCCCTACAAAAAAAAAGTCTCATGTAACTGGGTTTATTCAGTTAACAATTAGAGCTGAATACATTATCAATAATTAGCATAGTATTCATAACGGCTGTAGAACGTTTAATATAAACTGGAGATTTAAATTAAAAAGGTATTGTTTTATTTGTGCCACTCCATCATTTTTTTTTATTAAAAACAAAACAATTATTACTACATAACAAAAGATCGATATATATTAAAAACATAACAACCTGCATATCTGAAACAAAGCACATTTATTACCCGGCATTTGAACTAATAACATTGAAATTCTTTTGTGGTCGTCTGCTTTTCTTTACTTATTGGCATACGGCCTATTGTTGTAATGTAATCATTAGCCAGGTGTGTAGCGGGTAAAATAGTAAAACGACTATTTTACTGCTGCAAACATGTATTTAAAATAAATAATACGAGAGTGGGGTGAGCTAGAATTGCCTTGGCAGACGTTTTGCTTTTTGTGGCGGTACTGCCCTGAAGTGTCCGCAGGTCCAAGGGTTGGTGCCGACGGTACTGGTTTGGTATGCCGGAACAGCCGGGGACGACCTCACAGGCGCACTGGTTAACGAGTCGCCTGGGTCTCCAAAGAGAAGAAAAAGAACCTGGAATATACGTCCAGCGTGTTAATGTTACGCCCAAAGCTCTTCCAAACGTCGGCCACCTCGGCAAGACAACAAAACAGGGCGAAAGACCATAGCTGGTGAGGTGGCCAAGCGGAAGGCAGACGGAGTAAAAGAAAATTTAAACTAAATAAAATGAATGAAATGAGAAAGAAATAAAAGCGAGTTTAACAAAGTGAAAATGATTTTAAAGAAATTATTATTAGTTTACAATTTTATTTAAAACAAATGCAAAAAGATATAAAAGTGGGCATACCCACATGCACGAATTAATGAGATGATGCGACTAAGAAGCATTCGTGGGTGAAAAAACTACAATTAACAAGCTTATATTATTGGCTTCAACACTTACCCAAAACGTGGGTTATAAACACTAATATAATGTCCTTAAATTAAATCAAAATAATCTTAATAATGTTAAGATTTATGGACGTGTTGGTGGTTTGAAATTTCATCACGAATGAATGCTGCGAGCAACGATATGCCTCGGCCGCGAGCCGCCCGACCGGTTTCTCAGACCATGAATGATACCGAATCACGCGGCGATGCTCGTGTTTATTATTTTATTAATTATTTTTAAAGTGTATGTAATATTACGTTACATATCCCCCTCGCTTACTAGGAATTTTATTCTTCAGAATAAAATTCTTTTAATTCATGATACAATAATACCTACTCATTCATTATCTTTTCTAATTTTCTTCATCTAACACTTGCTTTCACTGGCCTTCCATTCATTCATTCATCTCACTTTCTCAATCACACACCTAGCTTACTCACGTTACATCCAACAAACGGCGTTCGTAAATTAACGAATTAAAAATACTAACGCATCCTTCCATAATTTAGAGTTCTGATTAATACGTAACCAGCAACTCGTATAAAGTATCAAAAATTTAGCTTTCGCAATAAGGGATGAAGAAAATGCAAGTTAAATGTTAAACAAAAGTTTTAAAAGAATCCAAAAATGTGCATGCGTGTGTGTAGTTATGTATATAAATAGTTAAATTGTAAATATGTTATAAAAATGTGTTTAGTTATAGATGTATTTTAGTTAGATTATTAAGTTAATAAATTATGTATTTGATCCAATTAATTTCAAATCTTTGATGTGCCATGTTCCAATATCGCGACCAAACATATCTTCTAATACGTAAACTAAAGGTGATTTTTTAGCAATAATACGACATTTAATAAATTTAGGTGCTAGTTTCTTACTGAATCGCTTATCTTTGTCGCTTAAAAAGTAAGTTTTCTTCATAACTATATCACCAACATTAAATTCAGCAGGTTTTCTGCGCAAATTATAGTGCGATGTGTTTTTGATGTGTGCCTGCCATAATTTAAGCTGAACCTTGTCAAATATAGAGGACAAACATCCTAAATTTTCAGCGTAGACCTCACGAGGTAAAAATAATAAGTTTTCACCTACATCATTATCTGTGTAAAAAGAACCACAAGATACTAGCTCTCTGCCAAAAACTAAAAATGAAGGTGTAAAACCAGTAGCTTCGTTAACTGCATTATTTATTGCAAACTGTATTTTTGGAATAAATATGTCCCATGACCTGTGATCATCATCTACAAACGTTGAAATGCAAGTTATAATAGTACGATTATACCTTTCCACTGTATTTACTTGTGGTGTATACTTTGGTGAGAAATAAACATTTGGAATTTTATATTTTTTGAAGAAAATGTCTGTAGTTTTACTAATAAATTGACTACCATTATCCAAAAATATGGTTTGTGGAATACCATGAACCATGAATACAAAATCTTCAATTAACTTAATTATTATATCGGAAGTAGCACGTTTTATAGGAAATATAAGACAAAATTTAGAAAAACAACATGTTACTACTAAAATAAAGCTATTTTGTTTCTTAGTGACGGGTAAGGGACCCATAATGTCTATGGAAATTACTTGAAAAGGGCGGGAACAATGTTTCGGTCTACCTAATTCACCTAATGTTTGATGGTTTTGAGATTTATATTCCAAACATTTGGAACATGTACCAACAAATTTAACAACATCTTGAAACATGCCAGGCCAAAAGAAACGTAGCGTTAAACGACGATACGTTTTATGTATACCTAAGTGACCGGCAGTAGGTTCACTATGATTTTCATGAATAATGTCATGACGTAACTTAGTAGGCACAACCTCCTTCCAGTCAAAGTCAGATGTAAGGTTTTGTTTATTTTTACAATATCTGTATAAAATGTTATCTTTAATTATAAAATTTGGAAAAGATTGAGGATCTGTTAAACAACCATTATAAATATTTTTATACCATTTGTCCGTAGTTGTTAAATGTATGTCTGAAGGACTAATAGCGCTAACGGGAACCGCTCGAGAAAGCGCATCTGGGATAACATTATCAGCACCACGACGATGCTTCAATTCAAATTTAAATTCGGACAAACGAACTCCCCAACGGGCTAACCTACCTGGTAGCATTTGTAAGAGAAAGAAACCATTTTAAGGCACTGTGGTCTGTATAGACAGTGAATGGTTTACCATTCTCGAGATAACATCTCCAGTGCTCTAAAGCAGTTAAAACGGCCAATGTTTCCCGCTCAGTAATACTGAAATTTTTCTCTGCAGCTGTTAAAGATTTGCTCATATAAGCAATTGGATGCTCTTTGTCGTCAACAGTTTGCGTAAGCATGGCACCGACTCCATAGTTGCTTGCATCTGTATGAACCTCAAATGGTTTGGAGTAATCAGGGCAGGACAGAACAGGGGCAGAAACTAAGCACTCCTTAAGTTTTTGAAAAGCAGAGTCAGCTTCTGGTGTCCACTGAAATGGTGGCGCACTTTTTTTACTGGAAGTCAACTTATTAAGAGGACCTGCGATTGTACTGAAGTTAGGTACAAAACGACGATACCATGTTGCTGTGCCAAGAAAGCGTTTCACGTCCTTACGACAAGAAGGTGTTGGATAATTTAGGATAGCTTTAATCTTCTCTGGGTCAGTACGTAGACCTTCACTATCTATAACATAACCCAGGTACTTAAGTTGACTCCTGAAAAACTGACATTTGTCAAGGTTCACTGTCAAATTAGCATGTTTCAACTTTTCAAGAACACGAAGTAAAAGTGAGACATGGCTAGAAAAATCTTTACTAATAATTATCACATCGTCTAGATATGCAAACACTTGCAAATCAAACTCACGAAACAAAAGATCAACGAGTCGTTGTTGAGTCGCGGGAGCATTGGTAAGACCAAAAGCGGTTCTTTTAAATCGTAAAGTACCACGACCAGGAATATAAAATGCGGTCTTATCGCGGTCTTCAGGTGCTATTTCAATTTGCCAAAATGCCTTTGAAAGGTCTAGACTAGACAGAAAACGAGCATCGCGAAGGTTGTCTAATATTTCCGAAACGTAAGGTAAATTATATGCATCGCGTTTTGTAACTGAATTTAATTTACGACTATCCAGACAAAACCTAAGTTGACCATCTTTCTTCGGCACAAGTAATACAGGCGATGACCATGCACTTTCGCATGGCTCAATAACGTCAAGAGCTAACATTTCATCAACTTGCTCAGTTAAAATTCGTTGCTTTTCCGGTGACATGCGGTAGTAACGTTGACGAATTGGTTGAGCATCACCTGTGTCAATGCGATGGGTAATAAGAGATGTTTTACCCAAGCCATTGAGTAAAAACGAAATATGTTTAAACTGATCAATTACGTTGTCAGCTAAACATTTTTCAGACTCGCTAAGCGTATCATAACTATGAATGATGGGTTCTTTAATTTTATCATTTAAATTATTATTGTCAACAGTAGTATTAATGGCATATAAATACTTAGGGCATATATTAAAAAGACGCCAAAAATCTACACCAAGTATAAGATCAGCATAAACAGTAGGTATAACATAAGCTTTAACTAAATGAAATTGATCTTCAAAAACTACTGGTAAGTTAATATAACCAATACTTTGAAGCAAATGACCACTAGCAGCAGATACAGATAAAGGCTGGTCATTAATTAATGTAAATCCTAATCTAATTAATTGTAAATGAGCATTATTTCCAATGATGCTAACAGCAGAGCCAGAATCTAACAAACCACACATATAAATATTATTTATTTTAACTATAGCATAGGGTCTAACATCACCTATTGGAGAATGTTGAAGGATTGTATCTATTCTGTAACTTTTGAAATACAAACTAATAGTTTGCAGCCAAGACTGCCAATCTTTTAAATCAAATTTGTTTTTTGACTTATTGACACAATCCTTACTTACTAGTTTTTTGAAGTAGAAGGGCCGTTATTACAGTCTGGACAATCCGGTAATTTAACGTTAGGACGACCACATTTAAAACAGTAGACCTTGCTTTTATCAGCTGTGCATTGCCGAAGATTGTGAGTGTTTATACGACACCGAGGACAATAACGGGACTTATGTTCAGATAATTCCATTGCATGTAAATAATTTATGTTCTTATTATAATTGTTATTTTTATTGTAAGTATTAGGTTTGTTATATGAATTGTTACTGGTGTTAGTATTATATTTATTGTAATTAAAATTTTGTTGAGTTTTTTGTTCTAATTTTTGTTTTCCTTTATAGGCTAGTTCAGGTGCTAATGTGTCTGTTGTAATTTTAGGAGGTTCTTGAAAGTGAGTAACACGAGCTTGAACGTCCTCATAATTACGACAAATAGTTTTAAGTTCTGCAATAGATTTAATTATGGGTGAAGAGGCTAATATATTGGCATAAACCGGACGAATATTATGTAAGATAATTTCTAATTTATCTTCTTCAGACATGATTTTTGAAAGACGAGAAAATAGTTGTAACATAATCGATGTGTAAATTGTAATATTTTCAGATTCCCCTTGCGTTCTTGACCTAATCTCAGAAAGTAGTTTATAATCGTAATCAGGACGATCAAAATCTTTTTTCAAAAGAATTAAAAGTTCATTCCAATTCGCAACTTGCTCACGTATACTTCTAAACCAATGAAGAGCATCACCAACAAATATGTCAGTAGCATGTGACATAATGGAAGTGTCGTTAATATTTTTAGATGTACAAAATTCAGTAACACGCTGTATAAATGCTCGTACACAAGACTTTCCATCATATTTAATTTTATTTATTTCACTCAACATACCTCGGTCACAATTAACAGTAATATTTAAAGGAATATTTGTATCAACTGTCTCACCTTTAGATGGTACAGATAAAAAGTCTGTGTTTGTGTCTTGCAGTGACTCTAAGTTAGAAGAAAGTTCTTTAAAAAAAGTAACATAGTCACTATATAAGGTTTTAGTTGATTCATCAGGAACAATTCGGTTCAAACGATGGTACACGTGATTAAGTAAATTTTGAATACGAAGAAATACATTTTTATTGACATTTGCTTCAAGCAAGCTTTGTACTTTGTCAAGCGTTTCTTTGATTCCTTCAAGATCCTCCGATATTTCAAAAGTACTGTCTAAAATATCCTCGGATGGAAATAGAGGTCCGAGTTTAGTAATTTGTCTTCGTAACTCGTGAACAGTAGAACCTGGTGTCGACCCTCGAATGGCCACTTCATATTCTAATTCAGGTTTATGTAAAGACAAAAATTTGACAGGGTGAGACATATTTGATGTAAAAAAAAAATGGGTAAATGTTGAAAGCCACTTAAAACTAAACTAAATCTCCGTCTGTTACAAAAGCAAGGGAAAAGAAATGACGTTTTCGGTTGATATAAGAAAATAGACACTAAAAAAAAGAAAGGCAAAATAAAAGTAAGTGAAGAAAATAAGCAGTGAAAAATAAATAGTAACTATTGTGTATCTCTAAATTATAATTAAATATTAAAGAAAAAAACAAAGTGAAAAGGAAAAAAAAACTAAATAAGTAAACTAAAATTATAAGTAATCTAAATGTTAACAAATAAATGGTTCAATAGAGTATACACCTTAGCTACTCGCAACCAAAATAAAATAAAAAACGTTTACAAAATAAAAAGAAAAGAAAAAATAGCACACCAACACACAACTAAACCAAAAAAAGCAAAACAATCAGCCAATAACTACCACGTATTGGGCGCCAATGTAGCGGGTAAAATAGTAAAACGACTATTTTACTGCTGCAAACATGTATTTAAAATAAATAATACGAGAGTGGGGTGAGCTAGAATTGCCTTGGCAGACGTTTTGCTTTTTGTGGCGGTACTGCCCTGAAGTGTCCGCAGGTCCAAGGGTTGGTGCCGACGGTACTGGTTTGGTATGCCGGAACAGCCGGGGACGACCTCACAGGCGCACTGGTTAACGAGTCGCCTGGGTCTCCAAAGAGAAGAAAAAGAACCTGGAATATACGTCCAGCGTGTTAATGTTACGCCCAAAGCTCTTCCAAACGTCGGCCACCTCGGCAAGACAACAAAACAGGGCGAAAGACCATAGCTGGTGAGGTGGCCAAGCGGAAGGCAGACGGAGTAAAAGAAAATTTAAACTAAATAAAATGAATGAAATGAGAAAGAAATAAAAGCGAGTTTAACAAAGTGAAAATGATTTTAAAGAAATTATTATTAGTTTACAATTTTATTTAAAACAAATGCAAAAAGATATAAAAGTGGGCATACCCACATGCACGAATTAATGAGATGATGCGACTAAGAAGCATTCGTGGGTGAAAAAACTACAATTAACAAGCTTATATTATTGGCTTCAACACTTACCCAAAACGTGGGTTATAAACACTAATATAATGTCCTTAAATTAAATCAAAATAATCTTAATAATGTTAAGATTTATGGACGTGTTGGTGGTTTGAAATTTCATCACGAATGAATGCTGCGAGCAACGATATGCCTCGGCCGCGAGCCGCCCGACCGGTTTCTCAGACCATGAATGATACCGAATCACGCGGCGATGCTCGTGTTTATTATTTTATTAATTATTTTTAAAGTGTATGTAATATTACGTTACAGGTGTTACGAATTTAAAGTACAAGCTGATTCTAGGACATTCGGTCCACGTTGCCGGGCGGACATATTGCATTTGTGCAGTATAAAGTAATGGCCCGATTGAGGGAGGGGTGAGTCGAGCGAGATCCATCAGCGAAGTACTACAATCGGGAATCTTTTAGTGACGGTCTTTGCGCGTTTTATTGAATTACGACCTTCTGTATTACGTTTGGATTTGTTGTGTTCGGTTATATTTGTACCTGTGTTATACGTGTTTGTAAAGTTCTAATAAGCTCTATAATAATTCCAACGGCATTTTAATTCGAGTCGCGCAACTCGTAACAATATAATATATATTGAACACATAATTCTGATTCCGTCTTTAAATAGCAAGTCGTGGGATATTGCGTCTTTTCCAACTGCCATGGGTCGTGCAATTATTTAAATCTCAAAATATTTTTTGTCAGTTGATCACAAAAACCAACGTAAAAAAGTAAACTTTTTTCTAATTAGAAAGAAGTAACAAAATGTAAATAAAAAATATCCCTCAAGTCGTTAACTACGACCACAAGCTTTGTGAAAAGTTTACTTTGAAAGCAGCTTAAAAACTGCTGTAAAATTTTTCATTCATTAGTGTAATTATTTCGCTGTTCACCTTTACTAATTACTTATGTTTGACATTTTTTCCGTTCTACTCATTTAAGCAGAAATCTGATGGTTTTTTAAACCGACTTCCAAAAGGTGGTAAGTTCTCCATTCATTATGTGTTTTATTAGGTTTGTTACGCGATTTTACCGTCAATTGCAGACCGATTTTCAAATATTTTTCTTTACTCGAAAAAGTATAAAATATTGGGACTGTCTGGAAGAGATCGCTTTTTAGCGATAAGACCGCCTTTTTTACATCATAGATTAATATACAAAGCTGAAGAGTTTGTTGGTTTGCTTGAACGCGCTAATCTCAAGAACTGTTGGTCTGATGTGAAAAATCATTTCAGTGTTAGATAGCCCATTTATCGAGGAAGGCTATAGGCTTATATATTATTACGTTAAAACCAGTAGGAGCGGAGCACTAATGAAGAATGTTTCAATCAGGGTTTTTTTAACTTACTTCTTTTTTCAACTGTTCTCTTCAATTGTTCGTTTCAACACGGATGAAGTCGCGGGCAGAAGCTAGTAACTAGATATAATTTTAGACTAAGTTCATTTTTATATTGGTGTATAATAAAGTGTTATCTATACATATATGTATATATATATATATATATATATATAGTTCGTAGGTTTCTGGACGGGCTGTTCTTTTGTGGCCAATTCCGCCCAGCTGCAGAAATTAGTATTTTTCCTCCATTCCTACAAGGCCACTATATTTTTTTTCCATATGCTTACATTCATAGCACAAAATATATTGACTCTGGTACAAAACCCTCTTAGGTTAATTCACACCGCAGAGTCATGTATATACTTTTAAAATAAATTAACACAATATTAGTAATGTTATATCAAAATTAGGACCAGAGGTAAGTTATCGTCATTCAAGTGTTTACTTCTGATTTGACAATAATAAGTTATCATCCTAACCTAAGCCCTGACCTACAGGGCCGAGACATGGACACTGACTGTAGGTTTGGTCCACAAGTTCCAACCAAGGTAACCGGCATAGATCGCCAAATTAGCTCTGGATTGGATCAGCTAACGATAAAGTCCATTCGAGTGATGAACTTTAAACCTCACGAAAATATGGATAGAACAATAATTACTTTTTCCAAAACAAAGTGTTTGTTCAATAATAACTTTCGATCTGAGGGTGGACAAACGAAACTTTTGCCTGGACAATCAAGTTCACTGGATCAGCTAACGATAAAGTCCATTCGAGTGTCATGAACTTTAAACTTCACGAAAATATGGAAGAACAAAAATTACTTTTTCCAAAACAAAGTGTTTGTTCAATAATAACTTTTGATCTGAGGGTGGACAAACGAAACTTGTGCCTGGACAATCGAGTTCACTGGATCAGCTAACGATAAAGTCCATTCATGTGTCATAAACATTAAACCTCGCGAAAATATGGAAAGAACCAAAATTACTTTTTCCAGAACAAAGTTTTTGTTCAATAACTTTCGATCTGAGGGTGGACAAACGAAACTTTTGCCTGGACAATCGAGTTCACTGGATCAGCTATCGATAGAGTCCATTCAAGTGTAATAAACAATAAACCTCGCGAAAATATGGAAAGAACCGAAATTACTTTTTCCAGAACAAAGTTTTTGTTCAATAACTTTTGATCTGGGGGTGGACAAACGAAACTTTTGCCTGGACAATCGAGTTCATTGGATCAGCTAACGATAAAGTCCATTCAAGTGCAAAAAACATTAAATATTGCGAAAATATGGGAAGAACTGGAATTTCTTTTTTCAAAAAAAGTTTTTGTTCAATAACTTTTGAACCAAGGGTGGGCAAACGAAATTTTTTCCTGGGCAATCGTGGACTAACGATGGACAAACGAATGAGATATTGTTCTTTTAAAAATTCGCAACTCGAGGTGCCAACTTCACAGAGCTGAGTCGGTCACGTCTGTCGCAGGACCGATGGCCGTTGGAGCAGACGAGTCCTGGAGTGGAGACCGCGTCTCGGTAAATGTAGTGTCTGACGCCATCGAGCTTGACGGACCGACGACCTATGCAAGGTCACCGGACAGGAATGAGTGGCGCCGTCTTTGGGAAGCCTACGTCTAGCAATGGACTACGAATGGCTAACGACGAAGTTCTCATCATGCTAGTATATGGTTCTGATTTAGTCCCAGATCTGCACATGGCAGGCCAATGGTCCGCTCTGGGAATTAATATAGAATCGTTTCATATTACATTTGGCCGATTTTTGTACAATGGTTACAAGTTCTCTAGGGAGATCATTTACCATTACTGGAGTAACACATTCCTCGATATATTTAACAGAATATGTAGGTTTTCCTAACATTTAAAAGAGATTTTCTCTTTTCAAATATCCTTATAGTCCTGGTATGTACTAATGCAAAATCCAATTTAGGAAGACATTGGTAGATCTTAAGGAAACAATTACGCAGTATTATAACAAGTTTGCACCAGACCCTTCATTTACATAGGCTTTGAAAAATACGGAAAAATATTTGTGGTTAAACCGACGCGTTTGAATGACTGCTATCTATTCAATAGTGATGTTAGTGAAGCTAAGAACTATTGATACTATAAGAATACTCACATTCTCACTCTCCTTTATAACATATTATTTACTCCTAATAGTCCCCAGTACCTTAAGGAACGTTTTAGATTCCTTCGCCTTTCCACTGCCCACAATTTGCGCCATGATACGTACCGAAAACTTATGGCGCCTGCACACACTTCATCTTATTATGATAATTCTTTTACGGCCAAACTTTGGAATATGCTGCCTCTTACTGTCCGAGAGGCCAAATCTTTACCAATATTTAGAAATTTGCTCAGAAAACACTATTTGTCCACAAATAACTATGTCTGATTAACAGAATACAATCATGCTAATACTTTTATTATAATAACTTGTGTATTATTGTATATATAATTGTGTATATATGTATGTATTCGTGTGTATATATATATATATATGTATGTATTATATTAGTTATGAATATTTATGTTTCTATTGCCATTTTTCTGCACCACCTATTTCGCCTGATTCAAATTTTTCTCATTTAGGTTGCCTGGAAGAAATCGCTTTGAGCGATAAGGCCGCCTGTTGTATTGCCTTGAAAATATTGTAAATATGGTCTGTTTCTGTAATAATAATTCTATGTTTTGGTGTGCAATAAAGTGTTATCTATCTATCTATCTATTGCCTCTAGAGACTATCGCAGAACTGTTCTGAAGGTTGACGTAAAGAACGCTTTTAATGCTGTCAACAGGGCTGCGATCCTGGATCACAAAAGTCCCCAAAAGTATTTTTTTTTCAACCAATGCTCAGATGAAAATTTAATTTTAATGTAGCAAAGTCATCATATTTTTTTAGAAACCAGGTGACTTGGGTCGGCCATTTTTCATTCGCCATTTATCCCATAATATAAAAAAAATATCTAAATTCACCGTATGGAGAAGACATTGATGACTTTTTCAATTACAAGTTTGATAAAATTTGAGATAATTTTTTCAAAATGTAAGATGAAAATTTCACAATTTCGAGTCAAAGACAGAAATTTTAGTAAGTTCAACAATTTTTGGTAAAATAATTCGCGTGCATTTACAAAATCTTCACCTGTGAATTTTCAAATTATCAATCCTTTTGGAATATTTAATGTAGCAATTTAAGATAAATATAATTTCAAAGAAAATCACAAAAGTATGTGTCAATCCCAGGACAGTGAAGGGTTCTGGTGATTGACGAGCGCTTAGTTTATTTATAATATGGTTAAGAATAATTAAAGACTTAAGAATGATATCTTAAAAACTACTCAACGGATCTCGTTTTAACATTTTCACATACATTTTCTACACATTAGTTCAAGAATAAGATAAGCAGATACTTTTTATGAGTCTTGAATAGAACCCACTTCCAAAAGAAGGTAGTTCTCAATTCGACTATGGTTTTTTTGTATGTCTGTTACGCGAATTCTCCACTAATTGCAGAACAATTTTTCAAAAAAAAACTTTATTCGAAAAAAATCGAAAAAATATTTATGTTACGTCACGTTACGTGGACTATTTTATCGCAACGGTATAACCAACATCGACGCAACACTCAACTTCCCAGATGGTCTCAAGAGCTCGAGAACCTTGTGGCCGGCGGCTACACGGTGGAGGCAATCAGGCCACAACTGACGGAATGGGTCAACCGTGAAAGCGGAACCCTGACCTTCAGGCTGACGGAGATACTTACCGGACACGGGTGTTTCGATAAGTATCTGTGTCACATTGTAGGCTGCTTGCCGACGCCGGACTGCCGCCAGTGCAGCGCGCCCGACACGGCGATTCATACGCTAGTCGAGTGCGCCGCATGGGCGCCTCAGCGTTTCGAGCTTGAGACACGGTTAGGCGCGGTCAAATCCCTTTGCGACTTGTTGCGTGCCATGTTGCAAAGCGACGACAATTGGGGGGCGGCGGTTACTTTTTGTGAGGCAGTTATGTCTCTAAAAGAGGCCGCCGAACGACACAGGCAGGAAAGTCCTAGTGCACGTGCGGTTGCGTCCTTACGAGGCCGCCGGCCTTCAGCCGACGCCCGAAGACGCAGGTACGCGCATGACTTCCCTCCCTGAAGTAGGTTCCGTTGCGGGGGCCTTTGCTTTATGCAAGGAAATCAAAGGATCACGACTCCCGTATGACGAAGTGAATGTGTTCTCCCAGGGCACATTCATGCACTTTGGTTGCGCTGGATCGGCTGGGTGTAACTCTGTTCTAAATCTCAGCATTTCCTTCCCAACGGAAGCGCAGGGGACGTAACGGGAGGAGGGGGTTTTTAGTGGGTATAAGGTCACTGCCCGTGCAGTTTCTCTTGAGTCTCCACACTACCTGAGTCGATCGCGTGTGGATCACTGCTAAAAGCATACTATTGCATGCAGCGATGCCGCCCCCGACCGACGTGCGCCCGTCCTTGCAACGGCCCAGGTGTGCGTAATTCGGTAAGCATTTTCCCTCGCCTCAAAAAAACAAAAAAAGATACTCAACTTCATCAACCCGTACTTATAATAATATCAAATTCCATAAATATTAGTTCATAAAATCTTCGAGGAAGAAACAAGCATCAAATATCCAAAAAAATCGTTTATTATACAATCCCTGTCCCAAATATGCCTTCCTCACCCTGCATCCTTTCTACATGACCGAGCCATAGCCATAATGAGCTGTTATTTTCCCTATTATGTTTGGCTCGGTCCCGAGATTCTCGATTTCGAGGTTATTTCGGACCCTCTAGCTACTATCCTCTCTCTTGTTGGACCCAAAATCTTACGGAGAACCTGCCTTTCCGCAACAGCTGGTTTTCTTTGAAAGTAAGCGCGAAGCTTCACACTCGTACGTTAGGATGGGCCGTATGACGGTTTTGTAGCTCCTGATTTTGGTTTCTTTGTTAAGGTACCGGGACTGTAGTACCTTGTGAAAGGCTGCTCAACACCCAAGGACGCTTTGTATAGACATATGTATTTCGTCCTCTCTAGTGTTTGTGACGGTGACTGTACGTACAGCGTTAAGAATGCTCGCATGAAATCTCGGAACACTAAATAGTTTCCACTAAAGTTCCGAGAAGTCTGTTAGTGGGAAATGGGTGGTAGGCATGTGTTATTGGTCCCGATACAAATAGGGACAGATAGACAGGCGACATTGACAAATGTCAATACGTTTGTCGTCACATGTCAATAAGTTAGCGGGCCTCTGTATTCCGTTCATGTTAATGTTTTCGCATTCGACACATAAATTCACTCTTTTTTATTGTACAAAAATAATGTTGTATCCCGTCCAAGCATTTATTTTACTTTTGACGTTTGCACATAACATCATGTTGCGCATTTTTGAGAGTAAATTTCACATTTCACAATTGTCAGACTTCATTGTTTCAGGCGACGCAGGTCGTTCTATGAGTTATCTGACGCATATGACTATGCGCTAAATTGATTAAAATTTCTTCACAAAGTAACTTGTTTTTTTTTTATAAAATTAAATCGTTAAAACATTTTCGCATTTTTTTATTAATTTATTAGTGATCTGTCAAAAGTAAAATAAACGCTCGGAAGGAGTTATATTCACCCAGCGAATAACGTAACTCGTTTTATACGTGAATACCCTTTGAAATCACACACGGCGCTTACTGTCCGCTCTTGCTTGATGGAAAATTCCAATTAAATTTTTGAATCATCGTCTAATATTTTAAAACATATTTTTAAGCTTAAATCAGTCCTACATCAAAAATCCATACTAGGTTCTAATTATGGAAAAAAGCGCCTAAAGAGTGATGCTTTACTGTGTATTCTTTCACATTTTTCAACTTTATAAAATGAACTTTTCTTCTGAGATGTTGTTTTTAGATATATTTGTACGTTTGAAAAATTCCAGCTGCTTAGTTCAATGTGACTTTATGATACACCAAAAAGGATCAGGAGAACATTCGCTTTTAACTTATTTGTTTTTTAAGTATAAAATCCTAAAAAATAATTCTAGGGTAGTCACACTTGTCATTTAACTCGTAAAGCAAATAGATGCAGAAGTCCCGGAAGGCCACGACACACCTTCCATGATCAAATTGATCGTGTACTAGTAGAAGGTGATGTCAGGAGACTTAAGAACAGACGAGCGTGCATGACAAGGGCTATGAATGTCAAAGAAGCAAGTGAGGTGTGTAAGAATAAGCCTGAATGGCGCTCTGTTGTTCGTGCCTACCCAGCAAGGGACCTGGCGTGAAGTTATGTATGTATGTAAAGCACATACTAAGTTTGTATTTATTTCTTGTATTGCTTTTTTTCTCGGTTTTCGCTCACTACTTTCCGCTGTTGAGATTAAGGGCATACATAGATTTCTAGATTATTATAAAACGATTATTGTAGCGTTGAAACTAGAAACATCAATTGAAGTTACTACAGTTTCGACTGAAATCCCCGGGGTGCTCTCAATATTATCATTGTCCCAGGAAAAGGACCAAACTCTCTCGACATTTCAGCGAGTAACCGCCATCTGTGGAAGTATTTCGGCTGTCTTTTCCCTCTTGAGTAATATTTTTTTATGAACATAATATGTGTGTATTTTGTTTTTGTTATAGTTTTGTTGATGCGTGTGTGGAAATAAAAAGTCGAGCATTGATATTATTATTTTAACTTAATTTTCTTTATGCAGTGAAAAAGCAAAAATACAGTCTTTTTTTTAAATTAATTATTTATCATTAGATCGTAAATTATCTACTTTCTCCATAACGTGATATTTTTTTTAAATTTGGACATCTTTATGCAAAATGTAACTAAAATATAGAATGAAATTCTTGAGATATGATAAATGATAATATTCTGATAACAAACTTCGAAGACCTTGTGTGTTTCATGTCAGAAATGAGTTCTTGTAGCCATATTTTTTAGGCTCCTCTAAAACCATTTACAATCACTGTCAATATGGATACTCTTTATTATTACAAAGCAAAAGTAAACAGAAGTAGAGAAAAACAAAACATAAATATTACAAAAGGCGGCCTTATCATAATGGCAGATTTTTCAATCGTCAAATAAAATTTATCAGTCGAAAAAATTATAACCTGAACGAATCCAAAAGTAAAACCATTCAATCGTTTTACATATCCAACTGACATTTTTATTTTCTCATGCTATACCTTATTCTATTAATAATGTTACGAGCTACAGGACTCGAATTAAAATGCCGTTCGAATTACTATAGAATTTATTAGAGCTGTACAAACACGTATAAAACCAGTACAAATATACAAATAACTGGATACCACCAGTACAAACTGCACTCAATAACACGCGCATAGTCCGTCACTATATTGCTTATCGAATGTACACGATTTGCTTTGATCGTGGTTCTCGCTAGACTGCCACACCCCTCCCTTCGGGCATTCCTTTTAATTTATACAAATACAATATGCCTCTACACAAAACAATTACAACAAGAATTAGTTCGTCTCACCTTCCTAATGATGGCCATAAAACAAGTACTATAACAATAGAATGTTTTTCTTAATTACAAATTTTAAACACAAAGTTGACAAAAGAAGTCCAAATGCGGGAAAGCTAATAAACCAGGTTTATGGCAGGCAGGTGCGCATTCATTTTTTTTGTCGGCATGTAACAATAATTTTTATATGGTTATTAAAAAATTGGCCCTTAATCGATCTCTTCCATACAAACTTGGCAGGTTTTTAATACTGTTGTATGTGTGATAATATGCGTGTGTGTTTGGGTATGTGTACAAGCGTAGGGTGTACTTTTAATGACTTCACACTTTCGCAAATGGCGTAAGTTAACATATAATGTTATAGAAACTCACATTAAAACTTGAATGAGTGCAGTTGCTTAATAAATGTTTCTTCTTTCACACCAACTTCCGGGAAAAATCATACCTACACTGCTTGATTGAAAACCTTTGATTGAACTATTACTATGAGTTCTCGATTCAAAAACTTACTGTCAGATTTATCGTCGAATTTAATAAATAGTGTAAAGTTCATACGTTGAAATAAAAATAAAAACAAAAACGAAAAAGATATTGTTCTTCTACCATCATTGGAATAAAATAATAAATCACTAAATATATTGATTTTTTTTCAAAAGATTTCTACTAATTGGATCGTTGAATAATCACAATTTAAAATTTAATCTCACATAGCGGTGGGTGATCGCCCTAAATTCCAGAATGTTAGCCATCCGGCTGATGGCAGTTCTTTGCCAACTAAAAAACCAGCTAATGACTTAATAGCTAATGAATAGCGGCTAAAGCGTATACTTATCAGTTGTCGGTTTTATTGAACAACTATTAGCTTGTTGGCGAAGTGACTGACAACTTAGACGTAGCTAGTTTGTGAACAGCCGCCAATTTTCCAATAGGAACCCACTTCTAGTTTTATGCTTACCAGATGATTTTATGAAGTCATAGAATTTAGGCCACGTATTACACTAAGAATATAATAATAATCAAAAAAAGTTGTTTAAACCTTGATTGTTACACGAGTGGTGAAAGTGGCGTGGGATAATTTGATGCACGAGCGTAGCGAGGGTGCTAATAGATCGAGTGCATAAATAGACCTTTCAGCCAAGGTTAACACTCTTTTCATTTTGCATATTAGGAAAGTAAATAAAAACTGATTACTTAAACAAACAACTACTTTTCTAATGAAATCAGGTGGTAAATCCATATCTAAATCTGATGAACGTCATCACATAATTCAAATTCAAATTCATTTATTTATATAAACTTATTTCTAGGCCTTATATAATTATATCTAAAACTTATAGTAATAACACATTTTGAATTAAAATTAAGGCTACAATTTTTTTTGGCGGCGGTTGCTGCACTAGACTCGAGGTCTGTATCGCGGCACCCAGCACAATTTTATTATAGTATATAAACTTAATTATAATGGAATTATTAATTAATTACTTAACCTATAACTATGTGTGCGTGCGTGTGTGTGTGCCTGTGAGTGTGTGTATGTGTGTGTGTTTGTGTTCGTTGTATGTGCCCCTAGTGTTATAGTCGTATTGGTAGTATACATTCTGTGTCGCTGTAATAAGTAATAAGTAACCTCAAACAAATTTCTTTTTCTGTGCCATTTCTACCAGCCCCAGCCAGTATTTTTTTTGTCACTGATGATAGTAAATATGAAGAAAAATGAAGTCACAGCATAACTTGTATTGTGTTTAAGATTATATTAGTTATTGCTCTGAATTTCAACAATACTCGTAGTAGGGGTATATCATATCATGTGTCAAAACAGAGATTTTCTTCCCGGCAGCCAGTACCGGGCATGGTTCTTGAGAGAAATATGACTCGTAACTAATATCCGGATTCTCTGAGACTTCATACTGTGTTATTAGAAAAATAAGTAAGAAATCATAGAAACTCGTTACCATTGAACGATAATAGACAAATCAAATCACATTGTATCGAATCATATCGAAACGAACCGAACCGAATCGAATCAAATCAATTTAAAAAAAAAAATGTTAAACAAAAACATTACATGACAATATGTTATTTTTTTCACATGTTTTTACCCTTTAAGGCATGCAAATGGTAACTAAAAACACCTTAAAAATCAAATAGCTAGTCCAACCATTTTTGGTTTAGGGGATAAATCATATTATTGTATTGTAGTTTGTCATGCCACAAAGACATAGCATCTTACATTTTCAATTTGAATGACTTAACCAAAGTAATCAATACAATAAATATATAAACATAAATTTGAATCTCACTCTTCAAAAAGTTTTCTACTCAGCTCGATGATATGGAGCACTATATATTTTAAACAATGAAACATGGAAAAAACGAGGAACGAGTAATTTTAAAAAGTAAGTAGTTCGTACATGTTAGATATACCACCATCGCCATTATAATCTCAATTTATGCCTGGGGTTGTCTGGAAAAGATAGCTTTTTAGCGATAAGACCACCCTTTGTACATAACTAGATATAATTTTATTCTTTAACTTAATTTTTCTATTGGTGTGTAATAAAGTTTTACCTGTCATCTATGTAGTACAGTAATTTAGTATAGGGTTGAGAATTTCAAAATTTATGTTTACTTTAGCCTTTAATGTATTTTGTATTCCGCTGTAACCGAAAGTTGCCAAAGTCAACTGTAATTTACAGGTTGAATCCTAGTTACGGGACTTTGATAGCTGACGGACGGCTCAAAATTATTATTGTATTTTTCTCCATTGTTATCTAAAGTGGCTATGAATAAATGAATTTTATTTTATTTATTTTTATCTATCTAAAATTAAGGAGCATCGATAAAATTCGATCCGTAAGAAATGCAACTCCACTCTATATTTTTTTCTTCCAGGCTCTAATGGTAATTTGTGTAAACACTGTTTCCTTATAAAATCTAACATAAATAGACATTTCAGAACGTTTTCAATTTATTGTTTTATCACTAAAATAAACCAACAAACATTATACACTGCGAATGGCCAGATCCCCGTGAAAAATATTATACACCAAAAATGGGAAAAATAAAATCACTTCGCTCATATAAATCTTTTGGGCTATAGAGGTACCCCTGCCTATAAAATATGTATTTACCACATTACCCAGCACTACTTTCTCTAAACCGTCAACCTTATTGCTCGAGTAATAAAGTCTAGATTAGAAATCGATAGCAGCGTTAATAAAGTTGTCATTGTCAGTTATAAATATGAAAATACTTTGTTCCATTTACCGTCTTTACCGTTCTTATTGTTGAGCATATAAGGTTGAATATTCTTTGATTTCTTTATTGAATATTAGGCAAAAGATAGGGTACCTAAAGGATTGTTTCACGCGTTTTTGTCGGTTTCGATGGATGAGAGGACAAACCTGTAATGTGGTATGCAGTGATTTGTTTAGGGATCGGGATTTTTCTTTCCGCTGCCTATTCCCTGTAGAAATAAGATTGATGATAGATGTGGAGCTTGTAGGAAGATGGACAACTCGCATGAAGCCTGATTTATTTTATTACTTGTGTTGTTAACTTGCAAAATTGGCGAATTGAGTCTTTATGATAATTGGGACGTAGTAACGTTTGCGACTAATGGCCGGGTCCTATATCTTACTATATATTTACAAGCCTTATCAGAAGTTGAAATTTGGCATTGTATGGAGCTTATGTCAAAGGAGACGGGGACTTATGGGTCAAAGAAATATATTGAGTTGAGATATTATTTAAAAAAAGCTTTATATTTTTCTATTACAAAATGGAAAACATCAGGCCTAAATCTGTAGGATGAGAAACCTTAAAAATGAGATCAGACATAAAGTCAGTAAGTGAGTGAAGAAGAACATCAGGGGCAGATCGGCGATACCAATAAAAAAAAATCAAAACCCTTAGACCATACGATTAATTCATTTAAAATAATTAAACTAACTACAATTATTAAAAATATCAACATAAAAAAAATCTTAAAACAACTCTCATCTTTTTATAATCTGGGCCAAGAATATAATTATGATAGCGTATGCGTCTCCTTTTAGCCGATAGTTGACCGGTGCCTTCATCTGTCTAACTATTCACTTACCTTATTGCCTTACCATCGGTCGAATTTTCTCATTACTTGTATGGAGCTTATTTCAAACTTAGGCATACTAAGGCAGATTTAAGGGTCATTTACATGGAGAGATTTTCTTACCTCCATTCTTGTCGAAAGCAAGATATTTTTTGAAGTGATAACTCCTATGGGAGGGAACAACTCTTCGCTACGTAACGCGTCTGTCTGGCTTCCCTTCCTCTCACGCATATGGGAGCGGTAGGCAGGCTCTTCAAATTAAACAATTTCGATATTAAATGGTTACATTAGTTTAAGTTATCACTTCTGTCGGGCCCAAGACGCACACGTCCTTTTTTTATTTTATTTTATTTTGGGGGCTCACAGCTTTAGTCTTAAAAACTAAAGTTACAGAGATAACTAAAGAATAGCTATTCATAAACCTCCACATATGACAAAGGAAATAACAAAATATAAAATACATAAATTTTAGAAAGAAGAAAAATATGAAATAAGTAGTAATAATGAATAGTATGAAAATTTGTGACCGGGAAACTAATTATTATCAAAACACACTTTTATTAAATTCATTTACAGATGCTAGACTATCCACAAACAAGTCAAAGTCTACATAATCCGAATTGCTAAGTTAGTTGAATTCAATTACTGTTCTAACAAAAAAACGAGTGGCGTCTGTAGGCTGTACGTGTCAAGAGCGAATGAAGTAATTTTCTACGTACGTACAAGAGTAGGGGGAACATACAAATGTAGTTTCTCCATGAGACTAGTACAGTCAATTAAATATATTATTAGTCCATTGAAATCTTACATGAGCTTTGCATTTGTTAGAGGACGCAATTTTATTTTTGGAACATGTGTGGGGGGGGGTCCATAGAAGCTTAACCTCAATTTTGTGGGGTCGCCACCCTTGTCCCCCGGCCGCCATCTTGGAAAAAGTGGTGAAAACACTTTTTTCGCGATATCTCAGAAACTATGCGTCTTAATTTTTTTTTGTAAAATCATAATTTGTAGCAAATTGTTGTGCCTACAAATATGTTTATATAACTTTTTGCCCTAAATTAAAAATTAAAGAAGTTATAAGCAAAAAATGAGAATTTTTTATTCATTCCTAACTCTTTTCTTTACCATAGAACTTACCAAATTTAACTTATCGAATGTTAAGCAGGTAGAAAAGGTCCCCCGTTTTCACCGCCACCTATGAGGTAGAGTCCGTAGGCGCGTTTTCATGAAGTTTACAATATCGTACATAGAATAGCGATAGTCAACTAATCATTAAATACTGACGTCTCTGTGTAAACAAATCACAAAATACCGAGCTCGAAGGCAAGTCATGTATTCAAATTCAAGACTTGTACGATACTCGCATGAAGTTGAAAAAATGTCATACGAGTTCTAGTTTAGACAAGCCGAGAAATCGCAGGCAAATATCCTAATGCGATTTGTGTCACAGTATAAACAAAACTCTTGGTGATAATTACCTTACAATTATCGTGTGACATATTCGTAGGCGTGTTTTTGTTTATTGGCGAAAGGCACGTCTCGCATTCAAATCGGCTTAAACTGAATTGTACGATACTCGCATGAACTTGAAAAATGTCATACTATATATTCTAAGTTTGACCAGTCGAGAAATCGCAGGCAAATATCTCAATGCGACTTGTGTCGTAGTGTACACAAAACTCTTAGTGATAATTACCTTACGATAATTTACACATTTTTAGAAATTAAAGCTGCACAGCACTACATCCCCTTTCAGTTCCCGCCAAAAACTCCTGACCACAAGTCACACCACATCGCCTTCCCTCACACATAGCTTCAGTGCAGCAGCGGTACATATCCTTTTGGACCTAATTCTGTTGTTTCAAGATCTTGGCGTTTTGATGATAGGTATTCAATTGACGAAACCATTACGAGTGTCAAAAAATAGTATTCTACTAAATCAACAATATCTCTTTAATATAGTCGCGACAGAAAAATAGTAGAAAGTAATTGTATTATCATAAATTAAAGAAGAATTAAATAATTTATTCGAAACCATTAACAAAGTGTATACTCGGTGGCGAGATTTTATTTATTGATGTAAACATGTCAATGCAATTATTGTCTAAAGAGTATTTATTGACTACGAAAATAGTATACGATTTTCGAACAAAACGTGCGATAAATTCTCTCCATGTAAAAGGCCCTTAACGGCTAGTAGATATAAGTATGGACCATAAGCAGATTTATGACCGGTTCCTATATCTTCCCGAACCTTCATTTGCTTAATTATCGGTTAAAATTCTTGTTCTTTTTTGGAGGATTATGGCTCCAACGCAATTAGCATTGATTTTGCCAGTGTCACAGTCGTTGATAAAATGCCACGTGCATATATTTATGAGATAAATAAAGAGAAAAATTTGACCGGTCAATTCGAATTCTGTGATCCTGTGGACAAAAGAGACATATAATGTTAAACTAACTAAACTATAAATATATATTATTTGATGTTAAAATTGATATTATCAACTAGGGTTGAAAGAAAGTTCACATTAACAGGGCGATGAAATTATTAGGTAAAACGCTGTAAAGGGGTCTAACAATTTTGGGACATAAAAAAAAATGGTGAACTGAACCTTTAGCACACAAGTCACACTCATAGTCAGAATGGTCGCGTATTCTTATTTTTATCAAAAATACTGGTGAGCAACAGTAACCAAGTCGCAGACGAATAATAGTTGACAGGATCTAACTAAACTAACTAAAATAAAGTAAATCAGCAGACAAACACACATACTGTACGAGGAGGGTAATCTATCTATCAAAAAGTAGTGAGAACGACAAACTTCTTGGTAAGAAAAAAAAATACTGGCAGACATAGCTCAGATACATATTTGTAATATTAATAAAGAAAAAAGGCCTTTAATCGGGTTTGGCATAAGGCACTTCTGTCGAAGCTCCCCAGTTATGGACTCCCCGAGGGATTGTGTGCATGGGTGGCCAGCTTCTTATTTGGGCGGAGCATCAAAGTCTTTATTGACGGCGTATGCTCGGACACGAAGCCTATTAATGCTGGCATACCCCAAGGCTCAGTATTGTCGCCCACACTGTTTATTCTGTACATCAATGATATGTTGCAAACCAGTAACATTCATTGCTATGCAGATGACAGCACGGGCGATGCTTTTTATACTGGCCGTGAAACATCCCTCGTACAGAAGTTGCGGAAAACAGAATACGACTTGTGTCTAAAATCGAGACCTCCCTGGAGCAGGTTTCGGAATGGGGAAGACGAAATCTTATAATTTTAAATCCCAAGAAGACGAAAGTCTGCGCGTTTACCGCTAAGAAAGCCCCATTTTTGTTAGCGCTGCAGTTTCAGGGCACTCCCCTTAAGATCTTGGACACCATAGGGATCCTGGGCGTTGACATTTCGAGAGGGGTGCAATTTAGGGGTAACTTGGAGAGCAAAGCGAAAATCGCTTCAAAAAACTCGGGGTGCTCAACAGGGCTAAGCGGTACTTCACACCGGGACTGAGGCTTTTACTATATAAAGCTCAAGTCCGTCCCCACATGGAGTACTGCTCCCATCTTTGGGTTGGTGCACCCCAGTACCAGCTGCTCCCACTTGACTCCTTGCAGCGCCGAGCGGTTCGGATTGTCGACGATCCCAAAATTACAGACGGCTTAGAGTCTCTCAGCCACAGAAGAGACGTTGGCGCTCTAAGCGTGTTCTACCGTCTGTACAACGGGGAGTGCTCTGATGAGCTGTTTGATTTGGTGCCTACGTTGCCCTTCTACCATCGCACCGCTCGCCGGCGATTGGGAGTTCATCCACACTTCCTGGACACTTGGAAGTCCTCCACGGTACGTGGCGGATGATCCTTCATGCCATATGTGTCTGGATTATGGAATTAGCTCCCTCCCGCGGTTTGCCCAGAGCGCTACAATATGGGGCTCTTCAAAAAGGGCGTGAACGGATACCTAAAGTCTCAACGAGGTAGGCAACGCATCGGCTCCCCTTGAGTTGCAGATGTGGGCGACGGTAGCCACCTATCACCAGGTGGTCCGTTTGCCAGTTTGCCTACTAGCAAACATAAAAAAAAACTTCGATTCTCTCTTGTTTTTTTCTGAATTTAGTCATTTTTTTGCTTCGTATCGGAACGTGTTCTCGAAAATGGAGAAAAACGAAGTGCGAGCCGTTATTAAATAACTCTGTTTTAAAAAGTTAACGACGCAAGAGATTCATTTCGATTTGGAGGCAACATTAGGAGAGTCTGCTCCGCCGTATTCCACTGTCGGCTTCTCAATTTCAAGTAGGGAGAACGAGCACGAAAGACAACCATCGTTGCGGCCGTCCATTTACGTCAGTCAACCAAGAAAATGTTGCGAAAGTCGAGAAAATTGTATTGAGCGATCGAAGAGTTACCATCCGATACTTAAATCAAGTAACGGGCATTTCATATAGAAGTATTCAATCCATATTGAAACAATCTTTGAATATGGGAAAAGTCTCAGAAAGATGGGTGCCGAGAATGTTAACCGACAGTCAGAAACAAAATCGACTTGACATTTCGAAGATATTGTTGGGCAAGTTTCAAGAAGATTCTGAAAACTTTTTGTCTCGTTTCGTAACAACGGACGAAACATGGGTCCATCATTTTGATCCCGAGACAAAACAGCAATCTTCGCAATGGAAACGGCCATCATCACCGACCCCGAAGAAATTTCGTGCCGGGGCATCGGCTGGCAAGGTTACGGCCTCAATATTTTGGGACTCAGAAGGGATATTGTTGATTGATTACCTGGAGCGTGGAACCACTATTACAGGCCAATATTATGCAGCTTTAATTCCCAAGTTGAGGAATGCCACCAAAGAGAAAAGGCGAGGGAAACTTCGAAGGCGCGTGCTGTTTCATCACGACAACGCACCCGCGCACAGGTCGACAGTTGCGATGGCTGCCATTCAGCAAGCTGGCTTCGAATTCGTTGACCATCCCCCTTATTCACCAGATCCGGCGACTAGCGATTTTTATCTGTTCCCCAAATTGAAAGAATACTTAAGGGGAGACAGGTACGAAGACGATAACGAGGTGAAAGATGCCGTGGAGAGCTTTTTGCAGGACCAAGACAATTTGGTTTTTTTTTGGGGTTTTGAAGGGATTGAAGCCTTGTGTAGAGAGACTCGGAGACTATGTAGAAAAATAAATGATTAAGTTATCAATAATCATATATTCTATCTCATTCTCACTACTTTTTAATCCCTCCTTGTATATTCCCAAATTAAGCAAGTTACGCTTGTGTTATGGGTAATATACAACGGACTACTTTGGGGCCGATCCCAGACACCCAGACCATAGTAAATAACGGAGAAACTACGTTTCCGAAATTTACTATACCAGGAATCGAACCCAGAGCCTCTGCGTTGAAGTGAGGTAGGCCGACAAAGGCTTAGCCCGCTCAACCACAGAGGCCGTCACTCGATCTTTTTTGGTATTTTTCTGTGGGCGTTAAAATTCCACATAAGTTTTATACGTCTAATGTGATTTCTACTAAGTAATATATAGAATCGGGCCATTAAGCAAATTAACAATGGATTTCCGAATACCATTCCAATGTAAAAACAGGAAACCATTCAAAAGATTTTCGTAAAAACATTCGTTTGATAAACAAACAAATTTAAACATCAAATACATTTTCATTTAATGCAAATACAAGGAAAAGATTGTTTGCGAAGTTTTTTAACAGGCTAATCTTAAGAAACAAATGGTCCTTAAAACAAATAATACGGCACAAACTTTGGGTCGTATTATTAAAAATGACTTTAACGATCCGTGTTATTTGTACAATGATTTAACTTTTTATTGCATGTACATGAATTTATTTTACATAATTTACCTTATCTAAATTAATACAACTTATTGTTCAATCAATACAATATTAATAATTACAAAATAATTAACCACGACATACCTTCCTTGATCAAATTGATCGTGTACTAGCAGAAGGTGATGTCAGGAGCCTTAAGAATAGACGAGCGTGCATGACAAGAGCTATGAATGTCAAAGAAGCAAGTGAGGTGTGTAAGAATAAGCTCGAATGGCGCTCTGTTATTTCTGCCTACCCCGCAAGGGACCTATCGTGAAGTTATATATGTATGTATGTACGTACAATTAATTAACTAATTATCTAAATCTAACAACTATTAACAAAAAATATCCTATAAATAAACCTAACTTAAAAATATATATACAAAAGTAGAAAAATTAAAATACAAACCAATATTAAAGCCCGTCCAGCTCCACCAGACCACTGTCGCTGGGCATTGTACCTAGAAGGCTGGCAGCATTGCCTCGCTGGATACAAAGGCTAATATTTTGAGCGAGGGAAGCTCCAGCCTTCTGGTCTCCTGTCGTGTCGACTAGGCGTTTTTTAATTTTTCCAAATAAGTTGTGGGCACTTGGCCCCCATAGGCCCAAAGTCTCCACCCCAAACGGCTCAAATATGTAAAATGTTCCAAGGGTTGCATATTTGAGCCGTTTGAGGTTTTTCGGCAGAAGTGGCAGTGCGACCGGCCCCAACAATAATATATAACTTAATTTATAAAAGGTAAAAAATACAAATAGTAAATAGGTCCCAAAACACCGTCAATTGGGAACGTTCCCAAAACGCTGGCCGCATTACCACGTTGTATGGCAACGCTTATGCGTTGCCAAAATACAGGCCAGCGTTTTGGTTTCGTGAGACATCTATCAACGGTTTTGATAGGTCTCGATAAAGGCGATGGGCTTCTGGACCCCATGGCCCGAGAGTTTCGACACCAAAAGCCGCCAATATGTATCCACTACCAACGGATGCATATTTGCAACGTTTTAGGTCCTCTTGTCGGGCGACAGTTGTATCAGCTATCACAGCCGTACCGGGAAGATGGGACGCTGCCAAAATGTCAACGCACGTTGCGTCCCAAACGAATGGTCGTTCCATCTTTCATGGCAAGTTGTTATAATTCTAATAGGATACGTCCGCAACTTTATCCACGCTTTACTTGAAATTCCCGCTAGATTCCCGGGACACAAAGTAAAGCAGCTTTTAATAAAGAATGTAAACCTATCGTTTTATATAGGGTGGTAACGGAACTTCGCTTCCGCCTCCGTTACTGTGGAAGTTCCGCAAGAAATTGTTCCTCCGCATCCAAATTCAAATGTCATTTGTCAAATGAATGATACTAGAAGGAAATGTTTATTTATATGTTAACTTAAGTGTACTATGAGTCTTTGAATGTATACGTATTTGATTTTAAATAAATATTTTGTACTATTGATAGTTTTAATAAACCATAAAATACTATTTTCTACATCCGTTTTCACTTCCGCCTTCGCCTCCGTTAACCTCCGCACCTGCGGAGGTGAAACCCGTCGCCTCTGCATCCGCCTCTGCCTCCGCTAAGAAGGTCTCCATTACAACCCTAGTTTTATATAATATAACTGCAGCCGATAAGATTCCCGCAGGATTCCCGAAGTAAAAATCACACATCTTACTACATAAAATTAGCAAGTGCTACCTCATGAAAAACATAGCAACAACATTCTTTTGATCTAAGCTATGTTTACCATTCATGTTTAATCATAAATTCTAATCATAAAATAAATTATATATAAGTATCTTCTTTCTTTCTTTCTTATTTATTTAATTAAATTTAATTTATCAATTACTTAATTATCTACTTTTGCTATTGTTAATCAATGCCTATATGCCTATGTTAGCCAGGACGTAAGGATACGACTAACCAATGAGAGATGTGTATAAAACTCGCTCTCATTGGTGGGAATTTAAAAATGTAAAACAGACACGGGTTTTGAATTCACTTAAGAGAAGAACATTATGTACGACTGAAAGATAATTACTAAAGTGAAAATAAAAAGTCAGTTTAAGATCGAAGTTATATTTATTGAAGAGCCTTACATCACAACTATAATATCATAGCACACTATTCATTTATAATAATGTGCCGCAATTTGCAAAATGAGTTTTGCTGTACCGAAACATAGTCCTACACAGAACTGATTTTCAGTAGCCACCTCCTTAATCACAAAAATCATGGGAACCACGGTAAAAACGAGTAAAATTAAATGAAATTATAGTCAACGTATTACGTGACAGGAATAATAACAAAGAAAAAAATAATAACAGAAAAGAATGATAGCGTATTTTTAAAAAAGACTAAAAATAAGTACCTAATAATTTGTTTTTTAAAAAGATTTTTAAATACAAGCTTTTGAAATCCTGGATATCATGTAGCAGCAGAGTGTAAGCCAAGACAAGTAAAACGAGCTCAAACACGACGGGTCTATCTTGTTTTGTACAGGAGTTCCTATGGCCACTTTCCAACTCCATTATCAGTTCAGCTCCATGGTACTATATTATTGCATTATCACGCAATATACATATGCATGCAAAATTTCAGCTCTATCGGAAACCGGGAAGTTGGTCAAATTTAACTTGCAAGATTCCTCCCGAACTTACATAATAGGTACGTTCATTGCAAGTTTAATAAAAGCTTGTAAAAAACGAATATACCTAAATAAAACACTTATTATATACACATATTACATGAGAAACATGTAGATATAAGGTATTTTCAAGTAAATCCTGTTATTGGAGTTCTGTAGTCAAAAACAGGTTAAAAGTTAAAATTTCTATCTACAAAATATGTAGTTTATTCAAGCGAAGCTGCGTGATAAGTTGTAGTCAATAAAAAATATAACTAAAACCTAATAAGGGGCTGTCAAGAACGAATTGTCAAAACAATAAGAGTATCGATTAAAATAAAATATCGATTCTCATTATCGGTTTTAATCTAAAAGGCGTTATATTTGTTGTTAAGTGTTAAGAGCTATAAATTTGATTGGATGTATCGATTTCGCTTTATCATCCTTTAATCGCGTGTAAAGTTTCGATTAGTATCGATTACAATCCGTAATCGATTTGTCGTATATCGATTTAAAAGGCACACTCGCTGACAGGGTTATTAATCTTTATTTTTATCTGTGTGTTTTATTTTTATGGAGGTATATTAATTTTATACGACATGAAAGCGTTCCTGCAATTTTATTAGCATTATTTTTCTACGTAACTTTTTTGTGACAAATTGTTAAATGTTTAAAGTTTGAAGGGACTCCTGACTTGAGTTTGCTATTTCGCTACCGTCTTACTACATTTTTGAAGATATAAATGCATACAATTTATTTATAAAAATCTGTATTCTACGAATCTCAAAAACCAATTCACCAATTTTGTGACATTATGATTTATGGTAATGTTGCGAAACGATACTAATCCTTTACAGGTGTTTTATTACCCCCTAAAAATTTTAATTATCTATGACTCTTTTTATGGTAGCCTTAATTACTCAAAGTTTTGTTCGCGTTAATTAATCCCTTTGTATTGCCTCGCAGTAAGACGTCATAAATCCTTTCTTCAATTGTTCAAATGACATTGCACATAAGCTCGCAGATTTGAGATTTCCACAGAATAAAGGTCATTTTGTTAGGAGGCTGTGTCTAATTTACAAATATATAATTGTAATTATGGTTAGTCGGAACTAGGTGAGTTGAGTTTCAATTGCGATTGGGGTGTTACTAGTGCGCTTTCGAAACGAGCATCTTATATTAACGGACTTTGCCCTATTTATGTCAATCTGTTTTTCTGCTTTACAGTATGCACTTAATAACTGTGAATTACGTGTGAGTTGTTGTGATAATTCCGACGGCATTTTAAATTCACATCCCTCAAATTCGTAACAGAAAATTAGTAGGCAGTTTTATTAAATATTTTTGTTGTTATTGGATAGGGAGGTGAAAGAAAATAAAATCAATGTCAACGGAGATTTATTAAATTAATAAAAATAGAATATTATTCAAGACTGTGAAAGAGGCACGAACAAACATTCAAACGAATGTACTCTCACATACATTAGTAAGGAATTTCTTAGCTTATTAAAATTAATATTACCCTTTTGTACTGCATACGTAAAGTAGTCGTAAAATGCTGAAGCACTTTGCATATTTATGCGAACGCAATAAATTAACACGACAGTCCTAATAAACTTTGATTAAAATTTGCATGCATTTTCACCCAATGGTTTTTACTATTTTGAGGGTCGTGGTTGAGCCCGTGACACACTTGGCTTGATTAAAGCTTCTAGGACCGGCTTCATCGGTGTAATGTCATGCTTTCACAGAATGTTAGCGCGAAACTATTAGTCTTCAGCTAATCGCGTTTCGTGTTATATTTTTTTAATTTTTTTATTGCAGGAGTTCAGCAAACAGGCACACGGCCCATTTGATGGAAAGTGGTAACCATCGCATATGGACATTTGCAACACCAAAGGTGCTACAAATGCGCTGCTGCTCTCTTAAAGGAGACTGGAACCTGGTTACTAATGTCGGAACACAACTCAAGGTTGTTATAGCGACATACTTTAGACCAGGGGTGGTAGCCATCCAGTCGGGAAAATTCCCTACCACCTGGCAAAACATGGCGACAAAAAGTGAATGCACATCTGCCTGCCATAAACCTGGTTTATTTTACTTTCCCGGCTTTGGGCTTACTTTGTATTTAAAATTTGTAATTAAGAAAAACATTCTATTGTTATTATACTTGTTTCATGGCAGTCATTAGGCAGGTGTGTCGAACTAATTCTTGTTGTTATTGTTTTGCGTCGAGGCATATTGTATTTGTACAAAATACAATACCCAAACGGAGAGGTGAGGCAGTCAAGCGAGGATTACGATACGAGCAAGACGTACATTCGATAACTTTATAGTGACGGACTTTGCGCGTGTTATTGAATAGTGTAGTTTGTACTGGTTGCGTCCATAATATATTTGTACCTGTGTGATACGTGTTTGTATAGTTCTAATAAATTGTATAGTAATTCCAACGGCATTTCAATTCGAGTCCCGTACTCGCAACAATACTTACACTTAGGCAATTGTAACATAGCTCAGAACCTCTGTGTATATTGTTACAGTTACCACGTGCCTACTGCGGTGAAGGAAAAGATCGTGATGAAACCTGCACATTGACATAGCCAATATGTCAAACCTACCAAGCCGCTTTGTACAAGCGTGGCGGGTATACTGTCCGTTTTCATATAGTGGGAGACTGAGCCCAGTAGTGAGACTTTTTATTTTATTTTATTTTATTTTATTTGGGGGGCTAACAGCTATCATTAATAATAACTAAAAATAAGATAAATTTAGAGAAGCTATTAATAAGCCTCCACAGATAACAGTAAAACTAAGAAGTGAAAAAAAAGAACGATCCTTGTGGTGGTTACGTGGTCCATCTGTCTGCTTGCTAGCATTAAGATAATAATCATGCATATTATATTGTTACATGCCGGCAAAGGTGAAGGCACACCTGCCTGTCATAAAACGCAGTTCATTACCTTTGTCGCATTTGGAGTTCTTTTGTTTACTATGTGCATTTCGCACACTACCGGGTCCTTTACTAGGTATTAGACCAAAGCGACGAGAAGTGACACCACGAATAGGCACCAGAGTCAAATCGCCGGCTTGTGTGGAGACTCGACTACTCAATACTCCACTTAAACCACCCTCCTCCCATGTGCACCGCGCTTATGGCAGGAAGAGCGTGAGAGTTAGAACGTAGTTACGCCCACGCTGATCCTAGCGCATCAGTACTTGAGAATGCCCCGGGAAAGGCAAGCTCACTTCGTCAACAGGGGTGAAGACTCCTCTGCTCTCTAGATGATAGAGGGCCCCTGGAGATAGAAGAGACAAGCGCTAACCACAGGCGAGAGATCTTCATGTAATTCCATACCAATTGTATGTGTGGTGTAGCGGTCCACTGTCTCGTGTGCCAGCCGTTTCTCTCAAAGTCTACCACTACTTTAGATTCTGTATCAGCTCCAGATGTTTGCGGATGTCAATATGACATTAAGGCTCGTATCTTAGGGAAAGACACGTGAGATGACATCTGTCATTTATAAGAGAGAGAGAGAGAGATAACACTTTATTGCACACCAAAATATACAATGACAAAAACAGACCATATTTACAATATTTTCTAGGCAATACAACAGGCGGCCTTATCGATCAAAGCGATGTCTTCCAAGCAACCTAAATGACAGAAATTGAATCAGGTGAAATAGGTGGTGCAGGAAAAAGGCAAAAAAAATTATACAAATACATACATACATAGTCATATATATACAATAACACATAAGTTATAGTAATAAAAAAACAATGTCTTATCTATAATTTATCATCTCAAGGATCAAATTTGATGCTCTTAAAAATAAAGAACAGAAGATGTAAATATTAAATCCGATAAAGTAACAATATTGTTGGCAAATAACGCCTGGAGATTGTTCGAGATAGCTCTGTATTCGGGAATTGTTCAAATCATAACAAGGAGATACGGGTGACAGTGACAAACGGGGCTTCCCCTGAGAACTACGTTACGCTGTGGCTCAAGTTACAGAAGAGTATTTCTACATCCCGAATCATAGAGGTATGTAGATAAGTGTATATTTTTATAATAAACTTTGATATGCCCGTATATAATTACGTATATACTTTTATATCTATGTATACTATATGTATTATAATTATTTTATTATTATATTTAATAATACATATTACAACTGCACGTCAACGCTATCTGTGTAATAAGATCTTGTCCATCCAAAGGTTGCCTGGAAGAGATTGCTTTTAGCAATAAGGCCGCCCATTGTACTACCTTTTAGTAAGTAAGCTTTTTGTGTATTTATATTTTTTTCATTCTATGTAATGTTGGTGTACAACAAAGAGTATTGTATTGTATGCCCGCGTGTTTGTCCACGCTTGACAAGAAAAACCCACGGTATCCCCGGCACACGAAATACCACAGCAGTTAAAAAAGTATGTAATATTTCGTTTTTGTGAAAACTGTGTCGGAATAAACTAATTTTTATACACCCGAACAACTTCGAACCGCTTCTGGGAAAATTTTCACTCGTTTCCCGGGATTAAAGATATTTTAGTACACAATATTTTACTATCTATCAGTGAATAAAATCATATATAACCAGAAAAAATCCCGCCCGATTTCCTAATAAAAAGTAAGGCAGATTTTATGTCTAAGAATTTGCTATCGATCAGCGAAAACCGCATTGCAATCGGCCCTGTAATTAAGCGAATCTCGAACAAACAGACAAGAAGAAATGTAAAAAAAATAAAAAAAATACACATTTATAGAAAATACAACTAAAAAATTGAAAATAAATTTTAATAAATTTGAATTAAAAATAGTGTAATAAAAAATGATTTTATTGTAAAAAAAGCGTGGGGTGATTTTCAGGATATTATCAAAATAACCCTTCTACTCATATCTGTTCATAAAATATTTATAACTATTGATACCATGCACCCCACGTTTTTTTTTACAATAAAATCATTTTTTCTTACACTATTTTTAATTAAAATTTATTAAAATTTATTTTATATTTTTTAGTTGGATTTTCTATAAAGGCGTTTTTTTTAGTTTTTTTTTTAACTATTATTTCTTTTTCATTTTTTAGTGATTATTTAGGAATAGCTTTATGATATTTACATCTCTATTAGCTATTGCGTAGAAGAGCGGTGTTTCACCTTGACGGTCTCTGCAATTATCCCTAATCCTGACTATCCTAGTAAGGATAACGGATCAAACTGTTTAAAATATTGAATTGTCATCGGTCCTTAATAATCAATCAATCAATCTTTATTTGTAAGAATGTAGTTTATACAGGTGTTACAGGATTGTAGATGCACAGTACATTCTACCACATAGTGATGTACAAAATTAATGAAAAAAATTTAAAATTTAATTAACATAAATATTCTAATAAAAAAAGTCAATTATCGATAAATTACAAGTAATTAATGTCAAGAGAAATAATAACAAAAAAATCACTTAGCTTTTCCGTATAGATAATAACGTCAAGCACTTTTTTCGAACACATCTGGCAACCCTAACAACAAACATAAAAAATTGCTTTAATAATGAATGAATCTCCACGTGGATCAATAAATTATGTAGACAAATTACTCGTATACTTTATATAATAATTTTGATATGTATTTATCCTAGCACCTGATATGAGATAATTCTTTTTTTTTGTGCATATATATTGCAGTGATTCTTAGCAAATATTTACCCAATGTGATGTACTAGGAGTTGCCGGCGACTTCATCCACGTTAGACTTTGCTGAAAACGTATTTTCAGCAAAGCAACTATTTTTAATATACATGTATTTAATATATATATATATATATATATATATATATATATATATATATATATATATATATATATATAAAGTATAATATACATGTTATGATGATTCCCATAAAATTCTGATAAATAACGTCAAAAAACAGGCATTCCCAGGATATAAAGCACCGCAACACTTTTTTAAAAATATTATTTACAATATGTCATGCATATATTCGTCTACTGTGTAATATGCTTTTTGGATCAGTAGTTCTCGAAGTTTATTTTTAAATGAATTAATATTTTTAATCATTTTAAATCATTTGATAATTTATTAAAAATTAATATACCCATGGCAAAAATACTTTTTTTGAACAAAGTCGTTTTACAGGTAACATTTTTAAGTTTATTATGATGTCTAATAGTTTGACAGGTTTCGTAATTGTTAATGTCCTTTTTTATAAATAAAGCTGATTCATAAATATATAGCGAAGGGAGTGTCATGATTTTTAGGTCAATAAAATGGGCTTTACATGAATTTGTTTGTTTGTTTGATTTTGCAGATTGCACGTATATATGCAAAATTTCATGATTAGTCGAGTAGTTAAAGCGTATAAACAAACAAACATCAGATTTTTTTTTATTGCAGGCGGTCAGCAGACAGGCAGACGGCCCACTTGATGGAAAGCGGTTACCGTCACCTATGGACATTTGCAACACCAAAGGTGCTACAAATACGCTGCTGCTCTCTTAAGGAAGACTGGAACCTGGTCACTAATGCCGGAACACAAATCAAGGTTGTTATGGCGACATACTATAGACCAGGGGTGGTAGCCATCCAGTCGGGCAAATGCCCTACCACCTGGATGTGGGTTGTGTTGTCGCCTCTTACGACAGGCCGCCCGGCCGCAGGAAATTGTATTCTCTCTCCGTTCCTGCACGGATAGAACGGATAGATAGATACGGGCACATTTGTACTTGTGAGGTATAAAACGACGGCCTGATAGGGAGAGGGGGCAGTCGAGCGAGAACCACGATCAAGACAAGACGTGTGTACATTAGGGAATCTATTAGTGACGGACTTTGCGTGTTTTATTGAATTACGACCTTCTGCATTATGTTTTGATTTCTTGTGTTCGGTTATATTTGTACCTGTGTTATGCGTGTTTGTATAGTTCTATAAACTCTATAATAATTCTAACGGCATTTTAATTCGTATCCCGCCACTCGTAACAATAATCTATTCGAAATAAAATGATTATTATTATATATACTGGTTGTCCTCACTTATCACGCAAAACATATTACACAGTTTGAGACGAAGGAAGAAAGAGAAATTAGAGAAGCAACAAGAAGGAAATATTTAAAAAATAAAATAATGCCATCTTTAAATGTTGTAAATCACAGTATCACGTATCAGGCTATTGAAATTTTCAACAAACTACCTACTTACCTTAAGCTAATTATATACAAAATGCAATCTTTAAAGCGTAAAGTTAAAGCATTCCTCCTTAAACAAGCATTTTATTTAGTGGACGATTATTTTTGTCCTGAAATAATAATATGACTATATAAAACTGCCTTCCTAGTGACATATTTTTGTAAAATTAAGAATGTTTATTGTAAATTAGTATTTTTTAATAATTGAAATTATGACTACGTCTGTATATTTCAGACACAAATGTTTTTTGTTAATTAATTAATATAAATAAATAAACAAGTGGTCGCGAAATCTTCAACTTTAAAATCGTCGTAAAAACGACATACACCACAAACTAATGTGATACACACTTCGTAGACAAATTGTGAGTAGGTTGACATGTTTGGGCCCCACAGGATTGTGGGCGGGCCCTTTATGTTTTAGATATGACCCTTTGGGGGCTCCAGTGGACTGGAGTGTTCATAGTTATGGGTTTTGTTTGAATAAATAATAATTTATGTGTCGTCGTAGTTAATTGCCTAAGTATATATCTTGGTGTTGGGAACAGTCAGAGCTGATGAAGGCCACCGAATAAGTTTAGTTGGCTCAATGTTATTACGTTTCGTCAAATGATCGTTGTAACTGATATACTCGTAACGTCGAATTGTGCAAAAGACAAAATAAACAAGGATTTTTAGGGTTTGAAAGTTCACCGTTCTTGTTTTGAGAGAATCGAATGCTGGGCACGTATAGCACGCGGGCAACTGACTCGGGCGAATCCCGAGTGAAGTTCGTGTGCATTCGTTTACACTCTAGGCAATCAATTAGCTATTATTTATTAAAGAAGCACACAGGTAAATCTTATATATTTTTAAATTTTGTACGTATATTTAAATTATATATGTATATTATTTATAATTTGTATTTAAATTTATTTCATTTTACAGGCAACGCCGTGCGGGCCATTCATATAACGAATTCTATAGTCAACAAACGTAGTAAGGCTATTTCACTTATAATATTGCTATACACATAGTATATAGATATATACAGATATATTTTAGTGTATATATCTATATATTAATACGTGAAACGTGAAGGGTACTTTGGACCCCTTTTTACAAATATTGCGGAGACGGACGGACATTACACACACTACCATGTATTTTACACACACACACATACACACACACACACACACACACACACACACACACACACACACACACACACACACACACACACACACACACACACACACACACACACACAGACACACACACACACACACACACACACAGACACACACACACACACACGCACGCACGCACGCACGCACGCACGCACGCACGCACGCACGCACGCACGCACGCACACACACACACATATACATATATACTCTTTGGTTCATTTTTCAAGTCAAATTAACAGCGTAGCCTTGGCAAAATTTGTGATTATAGAAGAGTCTTTGACATTTATTATATTATTGCCTATATAATTCTATATTCTAATTCTATCCGTGCAGGAACGGAGAAAGAATACAATTTCCTGCGGCCGGGCGGCCTGTTATGAGATGACACAAAACAACCCACAGCCAAATAGTAGGGTATTTATTTGCCCGCCTGGATATCTTTTACATATGTTATATATGATATTGTTATAAATAATATGTGTTTATCTTTGTTTATAACAAAAAAACTTGAGAGGTATCAAGGGACACCCGGATGGAACGAAGTTCCTTTCGATTTAAGAACAAACAGTAATCCAGCAGAATCAACAACAAAATATAATACTACCATCGATGCAGTTTTTTCAAGACATTTAAATAAAATAGAATCCCAAACAGATGTTCACTTCAGTTACTTGTGTGTACTTCAGTTACCACAAGCCAATTATTACTAAAATTGAGCCTACTGATTAAGTTTATATTACATTATATTTGTTAATAAAAAAAATAATATTAATATAACTTTTTTTTAAAAATTACAATTCTTTCACTAATTTTTATTATTTATTATGTACAAAAAACCTGTATACACTCAACAAAAATAATCGTCGCGACACCATACTGTTAAATGCGAAATAGTAAGACGAACGAAAATAACTGGCTTGCTTTCTATGAGAGAGAGAGACAGACAGAGAAACACGCGCACGCCGCACGGCTAACAACTATAGCAAAAAGTGTCGTTACAACTTTTGGTCTTAATTTTTTCCGTCTAGCCCCCTTTCGCAACGCGCGATAAGGAACTTCGTTCCAATATCATATATGACATATTATTAATGTAAAAACTAGCCTTGCTACTTGGACGTAAATTAACATGGTTTTTTTCCACCTTTGATACCTACTACCTGTAAAACGGCCCCGCTTTCAGCTTAGCGAGTATTCATTCCTTTCTAAGTTTATGTTAAACTACCGATCCTAAAACTTTCATCTTTCCTAAAATCACGCAAGTCTGGGTTGACGGGACTAAAAACTCAGGTAAAACTTATTTATTAATGTTCAGCTTAATATACCGTTACCGCCATTGGCTTACTTTAATCAATTTGTGAGCCGATTACGGTAAATTGTTATGAAAACAAATCGAGGTATGCAAAATTGAAAAATAACATTTCCATTGAAATTAAAATTTTCAATCTCAACCTAGACTTTGCGAAGACGGGGATTGCTAAGATGTTTTCTATTAGTAACAGATAATAAAAATAAGATAATATTATTACATTTTAATACAATATTGAAATTATTTCTTTTGCTATATTTAGTGTAACGAATAGGCTACAGCCTATGGGCAATTATATCTGTGCAGGAACGGAGAAAGAATAAGATTTCCTGCGTTCGGGCGGCCTGTGTAAGAGGTGACAAACCAACCCAAGTCAGGTAGGGCATTTGCCTTACTGGATGGCTACCACCCGCCATAACAACCTTGAGTTGAATTTTGGCACTAGTTCCAGTCTCCTTAAGAGAGCAGCAGCACATTTGTAGTATCTTTAGTGTTGCAAATGTCCATAGGCGATGGTAACCGCTTTCCGTCATGTGGGCCGGCTGCCGGTCTACTGACCTCCTGCAAAAAAAAATTGTTACAACAAGAGGGTTAAAAAAAGCCATTTTCGCAGATTCGTCTTACGAATATGACAACACACAACAAAATTAATGGTGCAGCAAAAGACGTCAGACAAAAATAACAGACTTCTCTCCAGTTAACGACAACTCTATAACGCTATAAAATGCACAGTCCCTTCAGTGTCATTATATAGAGTTCACGCTGTGTATCAGAATAGCAAGTTTCCATCAAAACTCGTATTGAGAACTACTATTGAACAAAGCTAGTCAAGTAAATAAAATCTTGCAAACAACCAACTAAGAACATTCCAAAAACGTAAAACGTAACAGCGGAAAGGGAGTTTTAACATTTAAACTTCTTAGGCCATTATCTCCCAATCCTTTCATAATTACTGCTGAGTGAAAGATAAATCTTGGCTCGTCAACGAATCGTAAATCCTTCGAGTTAAACAAGAAGGCAGACTATGTACACGCTAATGAGCACGATTGGGCCGAAATCACGAACGATACTCCCGCCCTTTGGTGACAAATTCACTCAGATAATAGGGCGGAAATTTTGGTCCACAGTTCGGCTTAATTCGGCGTCATGAAATACGAATTCTTTGAGTGTTCTTAAATTATATTTTTCTGACAATTAATAATCCCTACTAATATGATGGGTTTGTCTTCCTGGATCCCATATTAATGTTTGCATAAGGTTTATATTTGGTTCAAACAAATACCACGTTTCTGACTATCGCAAACAGCTCGAATGGTTGCGTATATCACTTCGCCGGAATGCTCATCTTCTCAATTTACTTAATTTTATACCCCTCCTTATCTCTTAAGGAATATTTCAACTTCCTTTATACGTCACACACCATCAATTTGTGCTCCACTAATAATCTCTTGTTAATGGCACCTACACACTCTTCAAACATTTTATTCCAACTCCTTCACCATGCAGGCTGTCTTACTTTGGAACTCCTTGCCCACTGATCAGCAAAGCCAAATCTTTTGCCATATTTAAAAACTCACTCAGGAATTATATTATTCTTATTCATTATATTATTCTTAGGCAATAATGAATGTGCTAGTTTACAATACTTTAGACTGATCTGCTGTCCATATATGTCATTTTATTCCTTTTTTTTTTGTTTGTTGCAGAATAATTAATTACAGATAATTTAAGAATTGCCTTTGAGTCAGGTTGCCTGGGAGAGATCGTTTTTAGCGATAAGGCCGCCTTATGTTTTACCAAGTAATACTATTTTCCAGTTGTGCATTTTTGTAATTTTTGTTTTGTTCAACAATATAGTGTTGTCTATGTGTATGTAGTTCACATAATGTGCGTAAAGGACATCTGAGTAATAGATACTTATTGCTTTTATTTATTATTCATTTACAAGTTTATAATAGCTGACCTGTTTAAACTGTTCTTCAATTATCCTTAATTCAATCAATTAAATTCAATACGTATAGTCAAGGTGGCGAAGACCGTCAGTGGGGGAACTCCATACACCTCTCATTATTTCCGATTTTGAATAGTTACACCGAAAACAAATCGGTCAGTGAACCTAAGACACCATTGAATTATGTCTACAAATTGTACTTGGCGTTAAATTCCGTTTATAAAAGTTAAAAAACAAACGGTGTATGAAGTTACTCCATTGACGATCTTCAATACCTTGAGTATATAATAATTTCATTAGCATAACGACATTATAAACGGGGATGCCTGAAAGAGTTAGCTCTAAAAAATAAAACCGTCCATTGTTCAAATATCGTTTTAAGATTATTGTTACGCGATGTCCATCACAGCAGTTATAAGAACCATAGATTATATTAATATCACATAGATAATCTTCATAGATAATAATATTATTATGTAGGGTAGTTTTCGTAGTATTTTCGTATAAAAGGCGGTGTGGCGTGTAGACGGTGTTCATTGCTTACTGAGTGGTAAAAGGGGAATCTCTGCCCAAATAGTTAATATTAGGTATATTCGGTACTTTCTTGCCCAAATCTCTGCAAGGCTTTTTACATTCAGAAGTGGGATTACCCAAGATTGGCAGGCCGTTATGCTGCTGGGTTGGGTATAAGTTGACCTAAACTCTGCCTGACCTAAAGTCTACGTGACCGAAAGTCTACGTGACCGAAAGTCTACGTGACCGAAAGTCTACGTGACCGAAAGTCTACGTGACCGAAAGTCTACGTGACCGAAAGTCTACGTGACCGAAAGTCTACGTGACCGAAAGTCTACGTGACCGAAAGTCTACGTGACCGAAAGTCTACGTGAGCAAAAGTCTGCGTAACCGTAAGTAAGTCTGTGTTACTTAAAGTCTTCCTTATTCAAAGTCTGCGTGACCCAAGTCAAAATTCTAAAGTTTTTATTCAAAATAAGTTACACCGGAGAACACCTTTTAAATTTAATTTTACATCATATTCTGTGTACACCGCTCCGCAACATGTCTAGCTGAAAATTGTTTATCTTTGTATTTCTTACTAGCGGTCTACCCCGACTTCGCACGGGTATCTAAAAAGAACATTTTTTGGTTTAATTACCTACTAAGCGAATTCAAAATATTTCACCTGTCATACTGTCCGTATCCCAGTGACACCTACATCGCATGAACATAGTTAGCTGATTAGGGTTCGCGGCGACCACGCAACCTTTTTCTAATACTCATTTCTTTTCTAATACTAATTTTTAAACTCGTGATATTGAATAATTAAAAAACTCGCATAAAGGTATTATTCAATAGGTAGTAGGTAGTATTCAATAGAAGCAGTCTTGAATATGAATTAATTTATTTTGATAAGAGTGAATACCAAGATATTAACAAGCGGTGGCATTTTAGATTAAATTTAAAAAATAAAAGAACCCTTATTGTTGCATAACTATAATAGTTAAACATATGCTGTCACAACACTTTTGTAAATAATGATGTGTTCTATAAAGTCGTAGTACATTTTGTTCTATCATCGATAGTTTTCGCAGCGCACGCGATTTTACACTTGGGTTACACTATTGGAGTTTTAGTAAGGATCCCTAATTATTTTTGAATATATAATATAGCCTATGTCAACTGGGAATAGTGTAGCTTGCCAACAGTTAAAGAATTTTTCTAATCAGTTTAGTCGTTTTGGAGCCTATTCAATGCAAAAAACAATCAAATATTTCCCCTTTATAATATTCGTATAGAAGTATGGATTATACTTATATCTCAAGTTCTTATTTTTAAATTAGTTTTATGCAGAAGTGTGTTACAGAATTCCTTTTAAAGAATTAATGCGGTTGTAGCAATCGGTGCATATTCAATAAGACAGAGACACAATAAAAGTAAATAAATATATTATAGTTGCAACAAAGACATGGCGTACTAAATTCTACGTGTATAATAAGTACAAGTATTAAGTCTGTGTGACCAAGTCTGTGTGACCAAGTCTGTGTGACCAAGTCTGTGTGACCAAGTCTGTGTGACCAAGTCTGTGTGACCAAGTCTGTGTGACCGAGTCTGTGTGACCGAGTCTGTGTGACCGAGTCTGTGTGACCGAGTCTGCGTGACCGAGTCTGCGTGACCGAGTCTGCGTGACCGAGTCTGCGTGACCGAGTCTGCGTGACCGAGTCTGCGTGACCGAGTCTGCGTGACCGAGTCTGCGTGACCGAGTCTGCGTGACCGAGTCTGCGTGACCGAGTCTGCGTGACCGAGTCTGCGTGACCGAGTCTGCGTGACCGAGTCTGCGTGACCGAGTCTGCGTGACCGAGTCTACGTGACCGAGTCTGCGTGACCGAGTCTGCGTGACCGAGTCTGCGTGACCACGTATGTGTCACCACGTATGTGTGACCACGCTCTAGGATCGACACATGGGCCGTCAACGGGACTCGGCCATCGGCGGAACTAGAGGCAGCATTGTGGTGGTGCCCTGAAGGCGCCTATGGAGCGATGGCGTGTCGGCCTATGCGTGGACGGGACACTGTTGGGAACTTTGTCACTGTATCTACTTTACCTGGCACAGAAGGTATGGTTATTTTTATTATTATTTTTGTGTGAATTATTATGCAAAGTAAAGTGAATTAATTTTATAAGTGATAGTAATGGTTCACCGGTCGTGGTAGGCAATTGTACTACCCTCATATATTTTTTTGTACGAAAATATTATGGTATGTTTCGAACATGGAAAATTACGAAAAATCGCGTAGTTAGTATTCTTCAATGTTATTTTGAGTTGCATATCTATCGAGAAATGTGTTTGTATGGACGATGTGATCAGATCTTATGAACGACAAGTCATGGTTTCTTTTATTAGGTTTTACATGACAATCGAGTCTACCATTCGACTGATATTACTTTGATATGTATAGTGTAAAGTTGGTTTTGACACATTGTTCGTGTTTCACCCGGTTTTTATTTAAGGTTAAAATAACTCGAGTTTCGCCCGGTTTTTGTGTTTGAAGTTAGAATAACCCAAGTTCAGTTATTATTAAACGTAGTAAATGCAGTTAATCCTTGTAACACGTATTTTATAAGTTCAGAGGTCCATAATGCTAAAGGTTTAAAATAGTCTTCATTCTAGTATCTGGGTTTTTTTTAACTGTGGTTAATTATTGTTGGAATTTTTGTAGCCGTGAACAATAAGTTCTAGTATTCTTGGTTATTTTATAAGTTTTTGGTACATAGACGAGTTGGTACATGGAGATCATGAAATTGTGACTATTATTCTTGAAATAATAATCGTAAAAAAAAAAAGTTTATTGTTACTTTGATGGAAAGTAGAATCATTATTGGTCAGGAGTAGCCGAGTGGTTGTGTGAACAAGTACTGTGTTTTGTTTTCTCTGTTCGCAGACTGGCGAAGAGAACTAATTCTCTGGTGACAGAAGGCAAACTCACTCAATAGTTGGCACGCCGCGGGGGACCACGGCTGCGGTAGGATGGCCGAATGTTACGCGATGTCCATCACAGCAGTTATAAGAACCATAGATTATATTAATATCACATAGATAATCTTCATAGATAATAATATTATTATGTAGGGTAGTTTTCGTAGTATTTTCGTATAAAAGGCGGTGTGGCGTGTAGACGGTGTTCATTGCTTACTGAGTGGTAAAAGGGGAATCTCTGCCCAAATAGTTAATATTAGGTATATTCGGTACTTTCTTGCCCAAATCTCTGCAAGGCTTTTTACATTATGTTAAACAATACAAAGTTTTTCATTCATTCTAAACAGAAAGGTAATTTATCTCTATATCTCGGTTGAATTAAATATCGTAAAATATGTTCTATCTATCGTAAAATATATCTATGAAGTGCAAATATTTGAAAATTCTAAAATCTCCTTTTTGTTACAATCGGCATCGTAAGGTAAGAACCTAAAATACTGAGAACCTTGTGCTAACCTGAACTCATCAACTAAGTAAATATCAAGGACAAAACTATTCCTTTAACTAAGTAACTCCGAAAATAAGACGGAAGTTTTGCTTTACATTTTAGTTAAACCCCACGTTCTCTATCTAATCTAAGATCTCTGCACTAGTCTTAATTTAATACCAAAATTCAGAATAATGCTGAATGCATTCATATTCCACATTTGCAACGCAAATTTATTCGAAATTTTGATTTCAGATGTTATTCAGCCTTGTTCTGATATAAATATTTCAGATCACCTACTAGTAGTTTTTAAACACGTTAGTTAAGAATTTACTACTAATATTCAGTCATTGACAAAGGACGACAATATGTTAGTTGATACATTGTCTCTGTACCGTACACGGCGGGATCGGTAACCCGACGGCAGAAACCCACAAGGTAATTTTTGGCACTCACCTGGTGGTACTCCAGCCGACAGTGGGAAAGGTAGCAAGGGGAACACTAATCCGTCAGTATTTTTAGGGAGGGGCGCCCCTTGAGAGGAAATATATAAAATATCTTACTAACTACAGTACTACTATAAGGAAACACTACGGGGGATGGATAAATGTCTGTCCAAATACACCCGCGCCTCGTCCATTCCATTTGTTCACTGAGTATATTAACATAGCATCACTATTATAGTGTTCCAGTTGCTGGCAAATATGTAATTCTCAATAAATAATTAAATATATTTCGCGAGAGTAATCACACCGTGCGTCTTCAAGGCAAATCCGCGGCATACCCTCTTTTCGACGCGATAAATAAATGCCCTCGTATGGACCAAGTAACAACCGGAAACCGGCGTTCGATATCTGTATTCCGAACAGTCTCTAATCCAGGACCTACATTCTCCTATTGCTTTCAATCTTAGAGAGATGGACTCGTCTCATTGCCACTTCAGCTTACTAAATTAGTTCATTCTTTCCCTGTAGAGTTAAAAAAGTATACGCAGTAGAAGGAATACTTTTACAAATTTAGAAGCAAATAATCTCCCCACCTTAATTGTTATTAATTATTATGAACTTACTTTAAAAAATAATCAAACTAAAATATCCATCTAACACTACCCCACATTCTTATTTGTGACTTATAGCCTGACAGACGAAGAGACTAACAGACAGGCAGATTGACAGTCGGACAGACTGACATACTGACAGAATGACTGTCAGTATGACAGCCTGAGAGATTGACAGTCTGACAAATTGACATATGTGTATACAGACAAATGCAAATTGCAAGGCAATCGAATTTTCGTCAAAGTTGAAACTCTTCCCACCACTATAAAAACGTGCCGTCGTCTGCTAAACTGATTTATTGCTCGAAATTCGGGAACAAAATACTAAGCTAGACAATGGAATATGTTTGATATTTATTTGTTCGTTACGTCGGGGAAATCGTCAGATTGTTTGCAGAGTAAACGGGATGGGACCTCCGGGTATCGATCTGACGTGTACTCGCTTTGTATAATATGAATAGGAAATAGTTATTGATAAATTGTGGTACTGTACTTTGAATGAGCCATTTGTAGATAGTTTTAACAACTTTGTGTAGTTTTTGATGTGCAAATGAATAGCAATACAAATATCTTTATTAGGTCTTTTAAGCAAGCAAAGTATAAAATATGAGAATGAAACTCATTCTATACTCTAAAAACACTATACAAAATGCCGAGTTGTACTTGTAATATGAGTCAATAGCCTATGTCAAAATTGATGATTTGCATGTAAAGTCTATGTGGTCATTCATGCCATGGTAAAAGGCGATAAAATATTGGTTACTTAATAACAATACACACACACACACACACACACGCGCACACACACACACACACACACGCATATACACTTGCAACACCAAAGATGCTACAAATGCCTTGCTGCTCTCTGAAGGAGGATCTCTATATATACAATACAGGGTTATTTTTACAGTGGACCTTCAGGGCTATATTGTAAACTACAAAATAGTGAAAAACTCTTAAAGGAGTCTTAAGGCCAATTTAGAGGAAAACAAAAAGCGGTATCATTAGATTTTGCAAAATCAATCATCGTTGCCAGAAAAAATAAAATACTTGTATTACAGCAAACCATAGTGTAGCTTTAAGAAAAAAATCTTCGAAGAAATGCCAATGACAAACTAACGCTATTTATTTATTTATTTATTTATTATCATACAAACATCGCTAATCATTACATTATAACATAAACCCTATAATTGAAGAAAGATAATAAAATTATCCAAACCGGAATTCTCCATGAAAACTTAATTCAACTTACATAATATATAATGTAGATTTATACATAATATAGGTACAAATGTAAGGGTTCCGCTTGTAATTTATTTCAAAGACGTTTTCGCTCGGAAATTTCTCGCTGCTCGGAATTATCCATTTATCTAAAATCACAGCGGGGGTAGCGTAAAAATAAATGTGTTTTGTCTAGGAATCCTCTTGATGAGGTTCAGCCTTGAAACAAGTTATTACGTCTTTATTATCTTTGGAATATTTTACCTCGAGCATTATGTATTCAGAGTATTGTGAAAATGATAGACAGATAACAACATTTTATTTATTGCACACCAAAATATACAATTAAAAAAAACAAATCATATCTACTATCTAAATAAATAAAAATGACTCGTAGAAATGTATCATCATCATCATCACCCGAGCGTTAAATCCCGGTTGCGTTCGGAGCGTTCACTCCGACGCCCAGGGTCCGCTTTCCTACTTTTTCTACTCCACTTCGCGCGGTCTTCAGCATCCCCGTTTTGAGACCATTGGTACGCATGTCACCCTTCACAACGTCAAGCCAACATTTCTTGGAGCTTCCTCTTCGACCGGGACCTGGCGGAGGCGGCATGGCTAGACATTTTCCCACTTTTGCAGTTTGTCTGCTATGGCACGGACACGAAGACTGCCGCGGATGCGGGAGATCGTGACCCGGCCTTTTCGCGTCACTCCACATATTCATCTCGGTGACATGCAGTTCTTGCTTGTACATACAAATGGAAGAAATATATGTACGCATATAACTTGAAACGACTTTAGGATTTTGATGAAATTTTTTCTGTACTTTTATGGCTTCCCGGATGGCCCACTGGGATTGGGTCCTAGATTTTTTATTCTTCAGGCCAGGACAACGTCTGCTGAGAAAGGACTTCAATAGTACGACAGTAATAGTAGAAAAGGTTATAAAACGAAATAAAAGCTAACAAAATGTTGCCAATATATAATGTAGTATATATTTGTAAACATAGAAATAAGGAATAAAATATTATTTTAAATATTATTAAATATTATTTCTTTACTTGAATAAATTTCAAGTAAAGAAATAAATGTAATAGAATATAAGAATATGTATATAAATAGGATGAGAAAAAATCGAAATGTGTGCTATACACATAGTAGAAGTGAAACTTCAACGGACAAGTGGAAAAACGAATCGCAATTTTACAGGCAGTTATTGTACTTGTCCAATTCGAAAACCTGTTCGGAACACTTCAAATTAAAGTTTTATTGCGATTCGTTTTTCCAATCGTCCGTTGCTATTCGTTTTTCCACTTGTCCGTTGCGATTCGTTTTTCCACTTGTCCGTTAATTTCTACTATGTGTCCCAGCACAGATTTCGATTTTTCACAGGTTTACTGCAAATTATGATTTGGTTAAGATAGCTACATTTTAATGAATGCATTTTTTATTTAAACAAATTTTATGTTATCAAACACAAAAACTAAATTCGCTCCGAAACCAATAAAACGTCGATAGTCTTCTCTAAAATTATGCCAACTCTCACCACGTCTATTCTAAACTTATGCCGCCTTTCACCACGGCTATAATGCTTTTTCGTAGCAGAGAAAATCCTACTATATAGAAGTTTCATTTGAAAAAGATAAAAAGAAATGAAAACAAGAGAATATAAAGATCTGTGCCCTGATACATAGCGGAAGATGGTGAGAAAAAAGCTCTGCTCGGACCTCTAGTTTATCGCTTAAAGCGATCTCTTTCAGGCGACCTACAGATACTTTTCAGGTAATTATTTAAGTGAAAAATGTATTATGGGTGTGTAGTCGTAATTTAAAGGAAGAATATTTTATTTATATATTTAATTCGTTTGGGAAACATACAATATTTTTTATTCTGAAATATAACACTCAAAAGTAAGTAACTTCGTATATATCTCATTTTTTAACTTTTTTAAACGGAATTTTACGCTAGCTGCAATTCGAAGATAGAGTTAAATGGTGTCTTAGCTCTGCTGATCGGTTTTTTAACGTCGAAGCTGTTCAAACTCGGATGTACGGAGTTCCCCCACTGACGTAACGAGAGATGTACGGAGTTTCCCCACTGACGTAACAAGAGATGTACGGAGTTACCCCATTGACGTAACAAGAGATGCACGGAGTTCCCCCATTGACGGACATTCCCACCTTGACTGTATAATGCTTTTTGCCTACTTATTCATTTAAGTCTAGAAGTCGGGAAGATATTCTTTTCTAATTGCGAAGATGGAAAACAGGCATACGGCTCAGCTACTTTAAAGTGGATACCGTCCCCCATGGACGTTTGCAACATCAGGAGCGAAGCCAATCTGTTGCCAGCATTTAGGAGCAGATAAGGAGAACGGAATATGGGGATGAGATTGAAGGATCAGACAGGACGAGTAGGATACACGGAATAGGTGTAAGCTTAAGTGGGCCATCGGGATTCTCACTCATCGTACGAAACACGATATATTCAAAGCTAGCACTAGCTGTGAGAGCGTGGTATCACACGGATTTACTCGACCCTAAGAGCAATCAAGATAGTGATTCCAGCTTGGCTCTACCACGTTAGGTCTCAAAAATTGTATCTCTGTCTCTCTAAATTTTTAACTATGAGATGAAAACATCAAAAATAACATCGAAAACAATTCAATTGTTTTTTGTTGTTGAAGCACAGCAGACATGCTGACGGTCCAACTGTGATATAAAGTGGTTACCGTTGCCTATGGACATCGACCATGACGTCAAGGCCCGAATATCAGCAGCTTGGGCCAAGTGGCGTGAGGTGACAGGTGTCATTTGCGACCCCAAAATGCCGGTTAAGTTAAAAGGACAGGTCTACAAATCCATTATTAGACCTGTTCTTTTATATGGCAGTGAAGGGTGGCCTGTACTTGACACAAGCAGGAGCTGCGTGTCACGGAAATGAATATGTTTCGGTGGATGTGTAGAGTCACGCGAAAGGATCGCGACAGGAACTCCCGCATCCGCGGCAGCCTTCACGTCCGTGACATAGCAGACAAACTACAGGAGAGTCACTTACGCTGGTACGGCCACGTTTTACGGAAACCGGCTAGTTACGCGGGGAACAAATGTCTAGCCATGCCGCCTCCGCTAGGTCCCGTCGAAGGGGTAGGCCCAAGAAATGCTGGCTTGACGTTATGAGGGATGACATGCGTACCAACGGTCTCAACACAAGGGATGCCGAAGATCGCGCAAAGTGGAGAAGAAAAAGTAGGAAAGCGGACCCTGGGCGTCGAAGTGATCGCTCCAAACGCAACCGGGATTTAACGCTCGGATGATGATGATTAGCAACACCAGAGGTGCTGCCAATGTGCTGCCGGCCTCTCAGGGGAAACTGGAAACTGGCCACTGATGCTGGAACACAACTCAAAATTGTGATTGCGGCATACTCTAGAACAGGAGCGGTAGCCATCCAGTCTGGCAAATGCCCTACTACCCGTCTGTGGGTTGTTTTGTCACCTCTAAGGACCGGCCGCCTGGCCGTAGGAATTAGCACTCTTTTTCCGTTCCTGCACGGATAGTATTAAACAAGTTGGCCTTAATTAATCTTCTGATAACTTGTACTTCGACGGCCTCTGTGGTTGAGCGGGCTAAGCCTCTACCGGTCGAACTTACTGCGACGCTGAGGATCCATGTGCGATTCTTGGCATGGTAAAGTTCCTAAACGATATGTTACTCATAACTTGCAGTTTGGGGACATACAATGTGTGTCTTTGTTTGGCGATAATTTTCGATTAATCATTTTTTGGCTCTCAAGCCAAAAAATTAATAAGCTCCATGTCTGTCACCTGTACAAAAGCTCTTATTATAAGTGTACTAACAAGCACTTGGCTTGTTTTTAAATTAAATTTGCCGAAAAATAATTTCAATTTTCCCTCATTTCAAATAGGGTGGAAAAATATTTTCGAAAAAAGCAGTCGCTGATTTAACGTAATTTAAACCGCGGGGTAATGAAGTGGAAGCGGCTATTATGGAAAATGGAAATGGGTCTCGTTTCATTCCGAATACGACGATTTTGATTTTTGTCGTATCTATCAATTCGTGATAGGACTGTCTTCTAGTCAAAGAGAAAAAATGTGTTATAACAAAACTACGTTTTAACGATTCCGGAATTTCGGCCACTTTTCAATAGCCATGATCACGGAAAACAAAATGTCAAGTGTCAATGAGTAATGTTAAAGTTTCTGATTAGCCTACCGCCAACTTGTTTAGTTTAGTTATTCAGTTCTAATTTTTGTTTATGGTCATTATTTTCTCTATGGGATAAGCTCCCATCTTTGTATATTAACCATCACTTCGAAACATGTTGTGACTTCAAGAGAAGAAGCGGCACAAATCTTTTCAGCAATATGTCTAGGTGTAATAATTTTATATAATACTCGAATATGTACGCAACTTCGTTTACGTTTGCTGTAGAAAGTTGCCACGGGATTCCCAGGGCACAAAGTATCGCAGCATTGAAAAAAGAATGTAAGCTATAGCTTTACTGGATACTGTGTCGGAATAAGCTCATTTTTATGAACCCGAACAATTTTAAACGGCTCCTGGAAAAATTCCCGCGAGATTTCCGAAATAAAAAGTATCACTCATTTTATTTACGTCAAATTTGTTATTGACCAATTCAATCTGGCCATTTCTAATAATTTCTAGAAATATTCCCGCGGGATTCTCAGGATAGAAAGTAGTCCTGATTTTTAGTCTAAGAATTAGATGTCGATCGGTGAAAACCGCATCGAAATTAGCCTAGTAGATTTGACGTGAATCTCGAACAAACAGACAAACAGAAATCTAAAAAAGATTGCATCGTATTCTCTATCTTCTAAATAGTCTATTCCTTTTGGTTGCTTATAAATAGCTTCAATGTACATGCATGTTTAGAATTTTATATTTTTATGGATTAAAATGGGTGAGAGCTAAAATAAAAAGAGAATATGTCAATCAAGTTGGTTTGTGTTCTGATGCACATATACATACATAAAAAAAGTAATTTTATTTTTCACCTTTCTTTTGTCTTCCATTAAAACGATGTTTGCGTTTTTTTTGTTAAAAATCAAATAACAAAATATGAAAGATATAAAAACTTGCGTTATGGACAACTGCCTTTACCTCGGATACAATCGGGCAACGTCGCATTCCCCGGATTGTTGATTCAACTCGATCTAAAAGATTCAATTTGTTTGTCATTTTGATAGCTTTAGGTATTTAAAACATCGATTTGCAATTACTAATCTAGAAGTATTTCGCGGAAGGCCACGACACACCTTCCATGATCAAATTGATCGTTTACTAGCAGAAGGTGATGTCAGGAGCCTTAAGAACTGACGAGCATGAAAAGAGCTATGAATGTCAAAAAAGCAAGTGAGGTGTCTAAGAATACGCCTAAATGGCGGTCTGTTGTTCGTGCCTACCCCGCAAGGGACCTGACGTGAAGTTATGTATGTATGTAAGTATTTTATGGTGATTTTGTATACTTTTTGTTTAGAGTTATTCAACTATTTTAACAACAAAAAGAACCATTATAAAATCATCATTGCCATCTGTCCATGTAAGTGCGGAGTTGTTTTCAGAAAAATATTGAGAATTAAACTGTATATATTATATATATATGACGATGTATTGTTGACTGGATGTATAACGCAAAATATCATTTGTTTACATTATAATCACTTCTAAAATTCTTAATGTAATTTAATTAGATTTGTTAATGTTTCTATAACTTCAAGATCGTTCTAACCTAATAAAAGTTATGAATATTGTAATTTAATAAACTACCAATCGGAGCAGAGCATATGGCGGAGCGGGGTCAGAGACGCCCTCTATACTTTGAGTAGTATCTACTTCGGTAGACTGAGGAGTTTTTGTGGCGCATTTGGTTGGTGGCTACAGGTCGAGTTGGACCTTTGAGAGTTTTAAAGAAAGTATTGAAGTTGAAAGTATGAGCGGGTGCCCTGAACCCGCTGCTCGGTCTAAACTATGTCATAATGTTGATCAAATCTAAATTAAATTGTATAAACCGTGGCTATTGTGTTTTATGCTCGCATTTTATCCTGATGACGCCCACTAAACCTGCAATAACTAAAGACGTCGTGAGAACGAGGCCGTTCTGCGACATATATATATATATCGGATTTTAATTTTTTCTTTTTTCAGTCAATACACTTTCAATATAGGAGCCGAAATTGAGAGTGTAGGTTACAGAAATGCCAAGAAGTGCGACCAGAAAACGACGCGATGAAAGGCAGATTTTATATTCTATACGTATTTGCCAAGTCTAAATAAAGTATATTTTGTAAAATACCCTTAAATAATTGTTTTTAATATAATGAATTTCATAAAATAAGTTGTATATCTCTTATTTGACCATCTGTATATTTACGTGTTACCTTTGTTGAGATTTATTGAAGCTATTTGTGCACCGCTTACTGTAGCCTCCTGGGTAATATTCAAAGTAAACTCACCACCTGTGGCATACCCGGATATGCCCGTGATCCCCGGGATATAGTAACCGGTCCAATGTTCCCGTTATCCGCCCGGAACTAAAGCGAAAGTTTTCCGGATACTCGGCTACCAGATTTGGGTGTGTGATATTTTTCTTATGATAAAAAGGTAAGAAAGTTATCTTAGTTTTCAAATATCCTTTAAATGCTCCAACTCACTTCAAAAGCACAAATTGAATCATTGGCTATTAACTTTCGATTATAACGGACCAGAAGAATTCTTACGGATTGGAGAGTAAACACAACTCTGTACCACACACACATACACGAACAAACATACACACTTGCAAATGTTAAGTAAGGACTAACTTTGTTATTATATAAGTAGACAATGCAGCAGAGAACACTACTAGCTTAGAAGATACAGTTAATACTAGTTTTGGAGCTAGAAGCACAAAAAATAAATTAGTTTCTAAGACCGCAAATTTGTAATGTCTTTCTTACTGTAATTAAGATTGTTACTTACTTCTGAGGCAAATAAATCATTTTATTACTTAAAAAAATCTACAGAAATACTTTAATTTTTAAATTTTATACAACAATGCGCTGTTTACTAATCACAAATTTTACGCACAAAGTAAACAAAAGTAGGCGACCACAAATTAGTTAAAATACCGAGGTAATAAAAATGTGTTTTTAGAGATATGCAGGTGTGAATTTGTTTTTGTCGGGACCAGAGTCGTGAAAATATGATAATTTTCACGTTATCGGTGCGATGTAAAGAAGAAAATTACTATATTTACCTAGCAACTACCTGAAGGGGCTGACTTCGTCGGTATTGCCTATGTTATGACACAACACGGGTTTCTCTTACATAAAAAAGATTATCAACCATTGCAATACATATCTGGACAATACCAATTTAAAACAAACCGGACGAAATTCAATTTAAATGTAAATTTCGTCATGTAAACAAATTCACGAATTGTTTACGTAAAAAGGAATTTAATTTAATTTCAATAAAATCGAGGATCGATTGATATATTTTAAACGTCGTTATTTCATATTCATATATACAAAACAAACTCGGTGAGTTATCTTAGGTATATATTATTACGTGAAGCAAAAACTTTTCCGCGCAATTTTCGTATAAAGGAGTACCTTTTTACGAAAATTGCGCGGACGGAGGACTATGAAATTTGGCACACTTATAGTTTATATAGAGAAGAAACGACAAATGGTATTTTTTTTTAAATTATGCATAAAACACATTAAATCAATAAAAAAACATTACACACACTACCATTTATTTGACACACACACGCATATATACTCTTTTGTTTATTGTTCAAGTCAAATCAACAGCGTAGCCTTGGCGAAATCTGTAATTATAGAAGTTTAGTCTTTGACATTAATTATTATGGTCTAATTTCGACCACGGGCGACCACTAGTATATATGCCCAGACAGTGTGTGTTTCATCCAAAATCTTATTTATTGGGCAAAATCCGCCACGAGACTCTTGAATGTTTTCGATATTTCGTATAGTTTCGGATTGGACCCTGAAGATCCACTTGAAAAGTATATCTTATATAAAAACTAATTTTCCATATATGTAGGTATATTATGTACATTTATATTCAGATAAAGCTCCCTCCAAACCATAAATGTCCATCCTCAGACGCTCATAAACCATTTCTGATAAAACGAAGTATTAAAGAATCGGCCCCTTAGGCAATATATCCAGTCAAAATCACTTAAATTAGAACCTTGAACACTATTTTACGTCTTATCACGAGTACTTTGTGAAAAGTCCCCTATTATGAGAAGTTTCTTCGGAAAAAATATTTCGAGTTCCATTGAAAAATCAACCATAATTACAACGGTATAGAGCTGAATATCCTATTGGATGAAATATAAAATGTGTCATATGAAAATATCCCTTCAGTGGAACACGTACAAAAGAATTGATTTATAGGTATCGACATGTATCATAGTTTAGACTCAGAACTACCTTCCTGATATGAAGGTAATTTCTAAAAGGTTTTCCGACGTCATTGAGGGTATTTCTATCGCATATTTTCGTTTACAATTTCCAGAGGTAGGCATAATTTGGTTGGGGTTTTGCAAGCCAAATAATCCTGATATTAAATAATCATCATCCGAGGGTTAAATTCCAGATGCATTCAAAGCGTTTGCTTGAAGACCATGGTTTGCTTTCCTATCATCATCATTATCATAATCGGTATCCCTTATTTTGAGACTAATGGTACGCATGTCATCTTACAGCCTATTTCGAGGGATCTGGTGGAGGCGGCATGTCTAGACATTATTCCCCACACAACTTGTTGTTGCTAAAATCGAGGAAACAGGCAAGCGACTCCGGCAATTTGCACCACCAGGGAAGCTACCAACGCATTGATGGTCTTGAAGAAATTCTTAAGTGACCTCATGTCGTAGCGCAGAAGTAAACCTCGGCAGAAAATTCTCTCTAAGTAATTAGACGGTTTACATAAAACGAGGCTGTGACAACGGAAGTTCTCTCTGAGTAACTAGCCGATTTACGTAAAACAAGACCATACCAATGTAGGCGATATCCTTGCAATTTGTCGCAATGACACGGATATGAAGGCTGTGGCGGATGCGGGAGTTCCTGGCGCGGTCTTCGCGTGCATCCACATATCCACCGCAGCATACTGACAAAACTGCATTTACATAGCAGCTTTTATAGTATCTTCTGTATAAAGTTTATATTTCGCATTACATAGTTTATTACTATTTTGTTTGTTACAACTGCATTCATTGTTTTTTTTTATTTTTTTATTTTATTGTAGGAGTTCAGCAGACAGGCAGACGGCCCAGTTGATGGAAAGCGGTTACCATCGCCTATGAACATTTGCAACAACAAAGGTGCTAGAAATGCGCTGCTGCTCTCTTAAGGGAGACTGGAACCTGGTCACTAGTATGTTATTGTTGCAAATGTCCATAGGCGATGGTATCCGCTTTCCATCAAGTGGGCCGTCTGCCTCTCTGCTGAACTCATGCAATGAAAATAAATTGTATGTGTGTGCAGTTCACACGCAATAGAAGTGCAACTTCAGAGAATATACTCACAGATAATTCTTCTGTAACTTTTATTAATAATATAAATATAATTATTTTGCCCTACATCCGTCATCATATTATAATTCAAATAAAACTTCTTAAGTATCACATTACATTTTTCCCTGTTTTAATTTAAAACATATTATTATCAGATTTATTTTGGTCCAAATTGGACCTCTAATCATTGGTCTTATTGACTATCTAATCTGTGCTGCACGACCTTAAACTCGTATCTCATTCTCTCGCAGGCTGTTCTATAGATTTATGCGTTTCATTAAAATCACAACGATTCTAAAAAAGTTTCACTTCAAATATCATCAATGTCGGCCTCACTTATAATAATGTACTTAAGAAACGATTAAGCATCTTTTAAGTACGAGAATCAGAATCAGTCCTTAATCAATTTATATATTTTTTTTTCATTTATAAACGTAATACACGTTGTTTACCGAAGAGGATCACAGATAAAAGAAATTTAAATGATTAACGTAGGTTGTACCCAAAATATTCAATTAAAGAGAAGGTTATGGGTAAGATTTTCATTAATCAGTTGCTGAGCAGTTACTTTAAATTTAAGAAACGATTATAAGCAAGGCTCATAGGGCCTTACTTAGAACAATCTCATTAAGAAAGGATTAGCCATCTCTTGAATAAGAGACTCTTAAGCCCCTAATCAATGGCTGTTTCAAATAAAACTTGCCATCTTGCCTCTTAACAGTCACTTAAACTACTTCACGATGTTGGTTATTTTTGACAGTTATTTATAAGTTACTTTACTACCAACTCCTATCCTTAAGAGGAGTTTATGGGTAAGGTTCACGTTAATCAATTGCTTAGCAGTTACTTAAAATTTAACAAACAATTAAAATTAAGGTCAATAGTGTTTAAAAACCAAATGATTTTAATATACCGATAAGATTTTCGAAAGATGTTTGGTTAAATTTCATTCAATTCCTGAGTGGAATTAAAATGGACAATGTCCTTTGTCAAATGTGTTCGAACGTTCACAATGGCTTTTATGCTCTTCATCATCAAACACTGAAATTAATAGGGGATTTTTTTAAGAATTTTCCGTCTTTCCCTTCTCGCTTCAGGGGCTGTGATAAAAGGGAATTTATTGGCCAGATTAAACCGGCCCAACGTCGATTGTTTGGTTCCGTGTCAATTGGAATAAGACCCGGGAATGACAACGCGCTTTCTCACTTTCCTTGTACGATAAAGGAACGAGTTTCACCTGTTTTCCTCTTTTATTTATTTGAAAGATTGTTATGTTTGTTTTTGGTGGGAACTTATTTGATGATTAATTTTTTACAGTTTTAGTTTCAAATCAGCTGTAGGTTGCTGTTTATTTTATTTAGCATTCTAATGGTGACAGAATTTTCGAAATCGGTCCAGTAGTTTTTAGCTTATTTATTACAAACATACAAATATGTCCTCATTATGTTATGAAGTCTAGCTGTTACCCGCGACTTTGTAAGTGTGGAATTTAATTTAATTTGCGTTTTTTAAAGCCGTTCACCAGACAGGAAGACAGCCCACTTTATGGGCATTTACAACATCAAAGGTGTTACAATTGCACTGCTCCTCGCATAAGGAATACTGGAGCCTGGTCACTAATGCCGGAACACAACTCAAATTGTTATGGCGACATACTTTAAATCAGGGGTGGTAGCCATCCAGTCGGGCAAATGCCCTACCACCTGGCTGTGAGTTATTTTGTCGCCTCTTATGACAGGCCGCCCGGCCGCTGGAAATTGTATTCTTTCTCCGTTCCTGCAGGTATAAAACTGCCTTCCGATGTTGTGACGGTAGAGGCATACGCGTGGCCCTTTTCAATTTTATTTTTCAAAAATAAAATTAGCCTTATAAATTTAGCTATCTACCAGTGAAAGTCCCGTCAAAAAACAAACAGACGGACAGACAAATATTTAAAAACTGTTTTATGATTTTTTAATATAAGTACCGTATACTATTATACTTTCATATGCATTTTATTTGCACGAGTTCAGCAAACAGGCAGACGGCCCAACTAATGGATAGAACATTTTATGCAATAAAATGTGTGATGATTTGCGTCCCGAAAATTGAGGGGGAAATTTTCCGGGAGTGATTTGTAGTTGTTCAGGTGTTTAAGAATTGGCTTAGTCCAACAGTTTTCAATAAAATGATAACTTACATTCTTTTTTAAAGCTGCGGTGCGTTGCGTCCCAATTTCAAGTCGAGCGTGGACGAACTCACGAGCATATCCTTGTTATATATATTGTTACATACCGACAAAGTGAATGCACAACTGGTGTATTACCTTCCCGCATTTGGACTTCTTTTGTTTACTTTGTGTTTAAAATTAAATTTAAATTACAAAACAGTCTATTGCTTATTTATTTAATTTGTTTGGGAAACATACATACATACATAACTTCACGCCAGGTCCCTTCCGGGGAAAATACAATAATTAATATTCTTAAATATAAAACAATATGAATACATATATCAATCAAGTTTCCACTATAAAATAATTTATATAATAAAAATTGGCTCAAACAGTTATACATACATTTATACATAACTTCACGCCAGGTCTCTTGCGGGGTAGGTACGAACAACAGAGCGCCATTTAGGCTTATTCTTACACACCTCACTTGCTTCTTTGACATTCATAGCTGTTGTCATGCACGCTCGTCTGTTCTTAAGGCTCCTGACATCACCTTCTGCTAGTACACAATCAATTTGATCATGGAAGGTGTGTCGTGGCCTTCCGCGACTTCTGCATCCATCCACTTTTGCATTGTGTATCTGTTTAGTCATTCTTTCATCATACATTCGTTCCACATGCCCGAACCACCGGAGCATTCCTTTCCTTACCTTCACCCCGACACTCTCTTTCAGACCAACTCTCTTTCTTTCTTCGGTATTACGAACGCGGTCTGCGAGCGTCACTCCGCAGATGACAGTTAATTAAATACACACTCAAACAGTTAATTACAAAAAAAAAGAAATACCTATAATTATACGAAAATTACATAAAATGTCTATTTAATTTACTTAGGTCAATATTGAACAAAATAAAAAGTAAAGAAAGAAAATTGTGTATTGTAATATTTTATGGCAGTCATTAGACAGGTGTGTCGAACTAATTCTTGGAAATTATTGTTTTGCGTTGAGAGATTGTATTTGAACAGGATAAAAGGAATGCCCGAACGGAGAAGTGAGGCAGTCAAGCGAGGATTACGATACAAGCAAGACTTGTGCATTTGATAAGTTATATAGTGACGAACTTTGCGCGTGTTATTGAATCGCCCACTTTGTACTGGTTGCGTCCAGTTATATTTGTACCTGTGTTAGACGTGGTTGTATAGTTCAAATAAATTCTATAGTAATTCCAACGGCATTTTAATTTGAGTCCCGCACTCGTAACAATATGATACGCAAAGGTTTTCCGGTTGAAGCTTCCATCGTACGATGGCACCGCATGTGGTTCTTGCTGACTCATCGCCTGACGAGCTCTGAATGTAGATTACCCGGATCACAAGTCTGTTCGTATTTAGATACCATGATTGGCATGCTTTGGCTACTGCCTGGTTAATGCCGAGATTCCATACCGTAGTAACCATAGCTTTTCATTAAAGTTGGGCTTAGCTTATAAACATAACGCATCTAACTATATTGTTACCAGTTGCAGGACACGAATTAAAATACCGTTGGAAATATTATAGAATTTATTAGAACTATACAAACACGTATAGCACAGGTACAAATAATATAACCGAACACAACAAGTCCAAACGTAATGCAGAAGGTCGTAATTCAATAACACGCACAATGTCTGCCACTAAATAGATTACCGAATGTACACAAGTCTTCCTTCGCTTGTGGTTATCGCTCGACTGCCTCGTCCCTCAATCGAGGCATTGCTTTATACTGCACAGATGCAATATGTCTGCCCAGCCGCGTGGACCGAATTTCGTGGAATCAGTCTGTACTTTAAATCCGACACACCTGGCTAATGACTGCCATAAAAGATTACAATACACAATGGACAGTTTTCTAATCACAAATTTTAAACACAAAGTAAACAAAAGAAGTCCAAATGCCGAAAGATAATAAAATGTGTTTCTACAGGTATGCAGGTGTGAATTTGTCTTTGTCGGCGTGTAGGTCGTAACAATATTATTAATGGAGTTAGTACCTATACCTATAGTATTTTCTAGGGGAACTCTTGACATGCGAGTCCGACTAGCACATGGCCACTTGTTATATATAAGGTACTTTTTGCCCCGATAATATGCATAGTTTTTGCGAGACATAAACTTAAAAAATTCAAGTTTTTTCTTTGATATTAATTCAAGTTACACTTTTTGAGCGTGTTGACCGATAAGAAAACAAATCACCTATGTATACATATATACCTAACCTACATGTATACTTACGGGGCGCACATGCGGTGAGTGTGACATTATAAAGATGTGATAGATACCTATACACCTATATACTTTCTCACAAACAGCTGCTTACGTATTCGTCCGATTTGGGAGCAGCTCGTCGTCCATAATTTGCAATACCTGACATACCTCGAACCGCTATGAGAGCTCGCGGCTCACTGTGGCCACCGCACGCCTCCGATAGCCGCGCCCGTCTTAGGCCCCCGTCACTGCGCATTCAGTGTGGACGCACACATACACGTTAAGCGAACACTCATGGTAGGCGGAGTGGGAGGTGTTAGGCTTATTTTCGTTACGGAATTTCTTGATTCGGTCGCCGCGCTCAAAGCGCGCGATAAAAGCTATGCAATAGCTTGAAAATATATTTTATAGTCTCTGACTATGAACACAGCTTAACCGGAAGCATAGTTTGATAACATTTCCGGGTCAAAATTACGGGTCACGTGGCCTGAACGACATACAAATTGTAAGACGTGGGTTTCGGTTTTGGAATTCTCGTTTAATCTTCGGTGCTTTGGAAGAGACTTTGTTTTCCAAAAAGTAGTATGAATGATCTAGAGCTGTGGCAGAACAAAGCCTATATTATAGAACTGTCATGTAGGTAGATTCAAATATTTTAAATGTATGACAATAAGTCGACTACAAATTATGCTCAATAAGTTAGATGTTGTGTGTGTGTTAATATTTTCACTAATTTAAATTTTGTTTTTAAAATGTTTAACAATTCATTTATATTTTTTTGACATGTATATTTAATTAAATTAATTTGTAAACATTAGTTTAGGGTTATGCGAGTGTATTTGCACGTCATGTAAATGACAAAACATACTGGAAACTTTATATTATGTAACACCTATTCATGTACCTATGTTTTTGCAAATAAAGACTGATTGATTGATTGATTGTGATTGCACATACTCTGTGATTATCATACAAGTACAATTTATACATATATAATTATGTTGTTAGGGAGTTTGTTGAGCCGCTTTTTCTCTACTAACAGTAACTAAAACTGCTCTGGAAGCGGTTTCAGAAAGTAATCTGTAAGATTCCATTTTGAAATAAATATATTTGTTATAGTCAAAGGTCGATATGCAGTCACTTCCCGAAATGACTGGTTTATCCTAGGTTTGACCAAGGCCTTTCAACAAAACCCGAAATAAATTCCAATTTCGGCCTTTGTACTACTAAACTTATAAGTACCTAACTTATTAGTAACAAAGAAGATAAAAAAATATTTATTTCTAATAGCGACACACAACAGAAAATTGTACTAACATTACCGAATATAGATAAAATTAAACAGAAAATAGCTGTCCCGGCAAACGTCGTCCTGCCCGGAAAAGCTTAAATCGATATGCCGACAGCAGCGCCACCTACCGGGTCCAATTGTGAACCAACTCAGAAACCTTCTCTGGCTCATGCACAACAACTTTGCTGAATATCATCACATGATCAAATGTATAGTTTACGATTCTATAAAGGACATACAGACAAACATTCTTTTTTATATATAAAGACTAGCTGTCCCGGCAGACGTCGTCCTTCCCGGAAAAGCTTCAATCCATATGCCGGCAGCAGCGCCACCTATCGGGTCCACTTGTAAACCAACTCAGAAACCTTCTCTGGCTCATGCACAACAACTTTGCTGAACATCATCACATGATCAAATGTATAGTTTACAATTCTATAAAGGACATACAGACAAACATTCTTTTTTATATATAAAGACTAGCTGTCCCGGCAGACGTCGTCCTTCCCGGAAAAGTTTCAATCCATATGCCGGCAGCAGCGCCACCTATCGGGTCCACTTGTAAACCGACTCAGAAACCTTCTCTGGCTCATGCACAACAACTTTGCTGAACATCATCACATGATCAAATGTATAGTTTACGATTCTATAAAGGACATACAGACAAACATTTTTTATATATATAAAGACTAGCTGTCCCGGCAGACGTCGTCCTTCCCGAAAAAGCTTCAATCCATATGCCGGCAGCAGCGCCACCTATCGGGTCCACTTGTAAACCAACTCAGAAACCTTCTCTGGCTCATGCACAACAACTTTGCTGAACATCATCACATGATCAAATGTATAGTTTACGATTCTATAAAGGACATACAGACAAACATTCTTTTTTATATATAAAGACTAGCTGTCCCGGCAGACGTCGTCCTTCCCGGAAAAGCTTCAATCCATATGCCGGCAGCAGCGCCACCTATCGGGTCCACTTGTAAACCAACTCAGAAACCTTCTCTGGCTCATGCACAACAACTTTGCTGAACATCATCACATGATCAAATGTATAGTTTACAATTCTATAAAGGACATACAGACAAACATTCTTTTTTATATATAAAGACTAGCTGTCCCGGCAGACGTCGTCCTTCCCGGAAAAGTTTCAATCCATATGCCGGCAGCAGCGCCACCTATCGGGTCCACTTGTAAACCGACTCAGAAACCTTCTCTGGCTCATGCACAACAACTTTGCTGAACATCATCACATGATCAAATGTATAGTTTACGATTCTATAAAGGACATACAGACAAACATTTTTTATATATATAAAGACTAGCTGTCCCGGCAGACGTCGTCCTTCCCGAAAAAGCTTCAATCCATATGCCGGCAGCAGCGCCACCTATCGGGTCCACTTGTAAACCAACTCAGAAACCTTCTCTGGCTCATGCACAACAACTTTGCTGAACATCATCACATGATCAAATGTATAGTTTACGATTCTATAAAGGACATACAGACAAACATTCTTTTTTATATATAAAGACTAGCTGTCCCGGCAGACGTCGTCCTTCCTGGAAAAGCTTCAATCCATATGCCGGCAGCAGCGCCACCTACCGAGTCCACTTATAAACCAACTCAGAAACCTTCTCTGGCTCATGCACAACAAATTTCCTAAAGACCATCACATGATCAAATGTTATAGTTTACGATTCTATAAAGGACATACAGACAAACATTCTTTTTTATATATAAAGATTGTATGTCGCAATTTGAAAATGTGGTTGGCACGTAGCATTTTGCTATGCCGAAACATAGTCCGACACAGCGCTGATTTTCAGTGCCCACCTCCTAAATCACATAATATGACATATGGCATACAAATAATTATAAGTAAAACGTCGAACTTAAAATAATCTGTTCTGGGCTTTTCCTAGTCGATCCTAGAACCGAATAAGGCAGAGTTGGTCAAATGTCGATTCGTATTACACTTCTTACATGTTTAATAACTGTATAAATTAGACTCTCCTAGGTTAGACAAATATTCTAGGTCGAGACGCAATCATGCAATCTCCGCGGGTAGAGGATTATATGCTCAATGTGTGGCCATCCCTTATTCCCCAATTAACGACTGGTGCCTGGAGAAAATAGAACTTTGCACTTAACTCGCAGTCAGACACCAGCCCACGACAGTGCTGCTTCAGGAGGCCTGCTGCTGCTTATCTTGCCCCGGGGCGCAAGGGATGTAGATATACTGACCACTTAAGTTTTTAAATGGTTGAGGCGAATGTCCTAGTACTTCTCTGGACGCGGAAATCTTCGATAGCTAATATCTGTATTTATTAAGGCGGGTGCGATACTAGTTACGTGCGTCGCGGTAGCGTGGCGTTTGCCAGCGTACTGACCCACGCGCAGCGCGAGCGGCGGCAACATGCGGGGTTGCAAGACTCTATAAACCCAAGACGCAATTGGTAATTGGGAAACAAGTGGCGCTAATAAGGTTTGATTTTATGTCAGATGAGGTTTGAGTAGTCAGACCTAAGAGTGCCAGCGCTTCGATGTTTGACTATAACATATTCATTTCATTATAATTCGATTCTTAAAAAATTTGTTTAAATTAGCCTGGTGTAAGGTTTAATTCAGTATGTATGCATAATTATCATTGTCCAGGCCAGATAACAATGCACGAATTTGCATAGAAACAAACAAAAGTGTTGCAGATACACGAAAAAAACATGTTATTTAGAAAAAAACTGTATTTCTACGTTAAAAATCACATTTGTATGTCAGATTTTTGCCGTAATGAGGGTGAAATGTAAAACAAATATTAAAAATATTGTAGCTACTAGTAAAAAACCTCTTTTAACTGAAAGGTAGGTTTTTATGCTTGGCGACTGATGTTTTTGTAATTCTTTCACAACATTTTAATGAGTTCTATAAAAATTCGTTTGATGTTTTATATGAAATATTATATCTTCATTTTAAAAGATAATTTACTTTAATAATATAACATATTAAATTAAATTTATAACAGCTATAAGATATTTACAAAGGATTATTAAATAGGAATATAATATAAATACGTATTAAATTTATAAATTAGTGTAAGTATGTATATTTAAATTGTACAGTCCTATCTTTGTTACAAGCTTTTATGTAACTTGCAATAGATGTATGTATGTATGTAAGTTTGGGTGGAAATTTGCAAGTTAAATTTAACCAACTTCCCAGTTTCCAATTGAGCTGAAATTTTGCACGTATATGTATATTGCGTGACAATGCAATAATATGGTACCATGGAGCTGATCTGATATTGGAGTTGATATTGGAGGTGGCCATGGGAACTCCTGTATTAAAGAAGATATACCAGTCGTGTTTGGTCTCGTTGTACTTGTCTTGGCTAGCACTCTGCTGCTCTTATATACATACGTACATAGACGTACATATAAAATAAGTTATATACAATTTCGTAAAAAAATTACAAATTATATGCAAGTCCCAAATCACTGTCAGTTGGGAACGTACCCAAAATGTTGGCCACATTCTCGCGTTGGATGGCAACGCCGATGCGTATGCGATGGTGCCCCAAAGACAGGTAAGCTTTTTAGTCATCTGGGACTTATATTAAACGAGATTAAATCGATAGGGTTCAGGAATCCCTATAATACTGGTAATATTAAATCATTCGATAATATATATTTTTTATTTAATAGATAGACTATTAGAAGACCTTATTTATCAGCCTAGTTAAAAACCTACCTTTATGAGCTATCATATAGGTAGGTTTTTAACTAGGAAGTAGCAGTGCATTTGTACGACTTTTGGTGTTGCGAATGTCCATAGGCGATGGTAACACCTTCACCAGTGGCCGTTTGCTTGTCTGCTGAACTCGTGCAATATATACCTATATGACATATCATTTATGAATATAAAATTGCTTACGATCTTACGGACGGACTTACAGACGGACAAACATGACGAAATTTGGCTATGGTACCCTAGTAACGCTTGATAGACTTGATTCCATATTGAAAAGATTTCAACAATAGGACCAGTTTTTGTGTACTGAATGAATACTTCTCAAATTGCAAAGAAAACAAACATCACGTACATTATTAGATCATTTTTTGTGTAAAAGAAATCAGTATCAGTTTCCCATCTAACAAAAAGTCAATGGTGTCGGTAGTTTTACAAAAAACAATTATTTATAGCAAATGAAAAAGTATAACGCAATAACATCAGATTCTTTATCTAAATCACGTAAAAAAACTTAGCAACAACAATAGTCCAGTAAAAAACATTTTTTTCTGAAAAACTAGTAATAATATAATAGTAAAACATAACTATGGTCACCATTCTCCCACTTTTACCCTTTTTGCTTTTTTTAAAATTTCTTACGTGAAGAAGAAGAAGAAAAAGCGTCTTCTCTTTAAGCCAAAAGAAGTTACGAAGCAGAGCTAAATAAGATTAGGCTCCTTTAGAGTAAATAATAACCATGAACAAAATTAAAACTAAATAATTCAAATAAACAAGTTGGCGGTAGGCTAAATAAAACTTTAACAATACTCATTGACACTTGACATCTTTGCCTTCCGTAATAACGGCTACTGAAAAATGGCCAAAATAATAAACGTCAAATACCACGCTTAATAACGCTTGGCTTAAGATTGGCAGACGGCCTACTTGATGGAAAGCAGTTACCATCGCTTATGGACAGCAACACCAAAAGGTGCTACAAATGCGCTGCTGCTCTCTTAAAGGAGACTGGGACCTGGTCACTAATGCCGAAACACAATTCAAGGTTGTTATGGCGACATACTTTAGACCAGGGGTGGTAGCCATCCAGGCGGCCAAATGCCCTACCACTTGGCTGTGGGTTGTTTTGTCACCTCTTACGACAAGCCGCCCGGCCGCAGGAAATTATTTTCTTTCTCCGTTCCTGCATGGATAAAAATACATACATAGTAATACAGACATAGTAAAAAGCTGGGCCGACGGTGCGATATGGTTCTCGTTTAACATTGGCAGCAAGTCTTTCAAAATGGCTGCCTTACCTTACTGTGCAGTGGCCGTCGCCTCAGACAGAAAAAAGGTAGGCAACAAAACCAGCGGATCGACGTTATACCTACTTATATAAGCCAGGACCGAACAAATCAAAACTTTTTAATTTGAATAATCTAATTATATTAACTTCTTTATAAAAATGAATGTTTGTCTGTATGTCCTTTATAGAATCGTAAACCATACATTTTATCAAGTGATGATCTTTAGCAAAGTTGTTGGGCATGAGCCAGAGAAGGTTTCTGAGTTGGTCCACAATTGGTCCCGCTAGGTGGCGCTGCTGTCGGCATATCGATTGAAGTTTTTCCGGGCAGAGCGACGTCTGCCGGGACAGCTAGTACATTATATAGAAAAGATAACCTAATCGTGTAATTATTACGGATAGATGTTTACTATGATAATGTCATTCCAACAGTGGATTATCTCTGAGTACTAAATTAAATTCAAACCGCATTACTGAGTAATGCGGTTTGAATTTAACTAGCCGTAGCTATTGGTATGGAACTACAATTAACTTAAACGAGTCGTTGTGGCTAAGCGACTTATGCCAGCTTAATTATATATTTCTGTAATCTAATGTATAAAATTCTCGTGTCGCGGTGTTTGTAGTTAAACTCCTCCGAAACGGCTTGACCGATTCTCATGAAATTTTGTGTGCGTATTGGGTAGTTCTGAGAATCAGACAACATCTTATTTTCATCCCCCAAATGTTAAGGGTCCACCCATATTTTTTTTTATTTTTTTTTATGATACAGCATTAAAAAATACATACTACCCTCTACGATCAACCCCTATTTCTTCGGGCGGGACGACGTCTGCCGGGACAGCTAGTATTTCCTATAAATTTTCGCGACTAGTCTTATATATAAAAATCAATTTAAAACTCGAGAACGGCTGGACTGATTTGGGTAATTTTGGTTTTGTTTTGTTTTGTGGAAGTCCAGAGAAGGTTTAAAAGGTGAGTAAATATAAAAAGAAATATTCTGAGGCGGTACGAATTTTGCCGGTCAGCTAGTATACATGTATATTCTTTTTATTTTTCCTTTCAGTGCTCAATTCCTCTGTGTACAATTTGAACCGAGCCAGGAGAGTAAGCAAATCCCAAGGTTAGTAGAGCTTTTCTAGTGTAAAGATTTAGGCCCGACATCACTCCCATATATTCAATTATTTGAACCAGTTTCATTTCCCAAAGGGAACTTCCGTGCAGAAGCGAAGAAAGAATATAGTTTCCTGCGGCCGGGCGGCCTGTCGTAGGAGGCGACAAAACCACTCACAGCCTGGTGGTAGGGTATTTACCCGACTTTATGGCTACCACCCCTGATATAGAGTATACCACCATAACGACTTTGAGTTGTGGTCCGGCATCAGTGACCAGGTTCCAGTTTCTCCTTCGAGGTCAGCAGCAAATTAGCAGCACTTCTAGTATTGCTAATGTCCATAGTCGCCTGTGCTTCAGCAATAAAAAAAAACTTCATAATATTCAAGGGTATTGTATTGTTTACGAGATTTTCAATAAAAAGCGATGTTATTGTTTCACCAACCAGCTTACAAAACTAGTAGCATAGAAATATTATTTCAAAGTCGCTTCAAATAGATAATTATCAGACCACATACGGTTAAATTATTAATCAACCAATCTAAAATTAATAACATGTTTTATCGCCATTCAAATCCAATAAGCAATAATTACAATTTAATGTTCTAGAAAACAAAATTTTTAAAAATAAATGTGATAATAATTTATTTAAAGAAGCGCCGTTATTAAGCCATCTACATACGCAACGTTTAATTAGCCACGTTAGATAAATATGCTTCTTTCTTTCTTTCGGCGGCGGGGCGGGGCGGCCGGCATCGGCCGTGATCGTACGCATGTGTGTAAATGCTTTCTTTATCTATTGGAGACGCATTCGATGTAAAAAAAATGTGTTTTACTTAATTATGTACTTACCCTAATTAAGAAAATAATATATATGTTGGGTTAAATAATTGTTACAAAATAAAATACAGAAAAAAGCAACGGGTACTAAAGGGGTTGTGTAATGAAAAAGGTTGAAAAACAATGATCTATAGCAATAAATAAAAGTTAAGTGTCTGTCTGTGATTTTATAATAAATGTCAAAATTTCGCATCCCCATTCATCTCAAAATTTGAAGTGGTTCAAAGGATTTTAATAGAAATTTTAAATATATAGACAAATTTTTTATCACTCATTGTTGTCTATATTCCATTTTCATTAAATACAAGATTCAAAATATATTAATTTAAAGATCAAATTCAGAGGTAATGAATGCTGAAATAATAAATCTATTTGAAATTAATAAGTCGATTGGATCTATGTTAGCGGGACTCGAATTAAAATGCTGTTCGAATTATTATAGAGTTTATTAGAACTATACAAACACGTATAACACCGGTACAAATATAACCGAACACAACAAATCCAAACGTAATGCAGAACGTCGTAATTCAATAAAACGCGCAAAGTCCGTCACTTTTAGATTCCCGAATGTACGCACGTCACGCCCGTACCGTAGTTGTAGCTCAACTGTCTCCCCTCTCAATCAAGCCGTCATTTTATACCTCAGAGACACAAATATTCCCGTATCGTAGTCGACTTAATCCGCAACACCTGGCTAATGATTCAGCCGCAAGCGGCCATAAACGGTTACAATAAAACAATGGGCTGTTCTCTAGAAACGTATGCCAACCAACAAGTAAACTAAAGAAGACGATCATAAAATAATTACAATGAGTTCAAATGAGTTGTATAATTCCAATATCAGCTAACTCCACACGCAACATATTTTCAATATAGGCAAAATATGTATATAATAATTCGGGTTTTGGGACAAATTCGAAAGTTTAATGTCAAATTTACTTGAAAGTTGGCAGTTTTAGGTATAAAACGAACAAAATGACATACGAGAAATTTCATAGACTATCCAGAAACATACAAAACTTAATTTTGTTTTTTAAGGGAGTTGGCGGGTATTGGTATTATACGACTCAAATGCCGACGGGTAATAAATGTGCTTGTACAAATCTGTACGCCGAATTTGTCTTTGACGGCGCGTAGGTTGTATTAGTTTAAAAATCAAATTTCGCGGCAATACATTCTGAAATAGTAAATCTGGCTGACATTTATAACTCAACTAGCGGCCCCAGCAGACGTTGTCCTGCTTTGAAAAAATAAAAATCTAAAACCCGATCCCAGCGCCACCTACCGGTTCCAATTGTGGATTTAAACCATCCGGGGACCCACTCAAATACACAAAACAAAATCACCAAAATCGCTCCCGGTGATTAGGAGGATTCTAGAACCCGATCCCAGCGCCACCTACCGGTTCCAATTGCGGATTTAAACCATCCGGGGACACCCACTCAAATACACAAAAACAAATCACCAAAATCGCTCCCGGTGATTAGGAGGATTCTAGAACCCGATCCCAGCGCCACCTACCGGTTCCAATAGTGGATTTAAACCATCCGGGGACCCACTCAAACACACAAAAACAAAATCGCTCCCCGTTGTTAAGAGGATTCTAGAACCCGATCTCAGCGCCACCTACCGGACCCAACGGTATAAAAACTATCCTATCTTTCAAGTTGGATCAAACTGCACACGGTGTGCAAATTTGATTAAAATCGGTTGAGTAGTTTAGGAGTCCATCGCGGACAAACATCGTGACAGGAGATTTATATATATTAAGATTATATCCATTATTATTTAATAAAGTCCGTATGTAGCCACCCTAATCACATATCCCGCTCCATAGAAGATCTTATTTAACAAATCGCATTACACGGGCATAGATAAAATTGATTTTATCCAACTGTTCTCTATCTATACAGCATCGTAGTGACTAATAAGCCTTACAAGCCAAGATCATTCACGCTCTCATTATAAGGGAAGAGCTACTACGTTAATTTTTAACCGACTTCGAAAAAAGGAGGAGGTTCTCAATTCGTCGGGACCTTTTTTTTTTTTTTATGTATGTTCGCCGATTACTCCGTGATTTATGATCCGATTTACGTGATTCTTTTTTGTTCGACGCGGAATAGCTTCTAATTGGTCCCCTAAAAATTTTACATAGTTTGGCCCAGTAGTTTTCATTTTATGAACATTTTTCATGAAAATAATTTTCACTCCGTTCCATATGTACACCGATTACTCTGAGATTTATGATTCGTTTACGTGATTCTTTTTTGTTCGACGCGGAATAGCTGCCAAGTGGTCCCCTAAAAATTTGACATAGTTTGGCCCAGTAGTTTTCATTTTACGATCATTTTTTTGTTCCCGGTTCTTGGAACCTATATTTTTTAAGAAGCGCGGCACCATTCGTAGGTCCTCCCATACATAGCTAGACACTAAAAAGTAACAAATAAAAAATAAAACTTCATTTAAAAAAACCGACTTCAAAAACTAAAAAACTAAAATGTATAAAATAACTTATTTCTAAAGCTATTAATATATATTATCTAAAACATCTTGAAGTCGGTGCAAAGTAAAACATAAAAATTACTATATTTTGAAAATTACTAAGCACCGACTTTAAGATGTCTTAAATAATATATATTAATAATAATAGCTTTAGAAATAAGTTATTTTATACATTTTAGTTTTTTAGTTTTTGAAGTCGGTTTTTTTAAACGAAGTTTTATTTTTTTAATACATACTGTCGACTTCCGAATTTACATAACTTACGTTTTTATCAAAGTTTGTTAATGATGGCCATTGTCGTTGAGTGGACTAAGCCGTTGCCCGCTAACCTCATTGCAACGCAGACTCTCCGGGTTCGATTCCTGATATGGTATTTTGTAAACCAACTTTCCGTTTGTTATCACAGAAAGGAGCGTGGACGCGGTGCGGCGGTTCGTGGACACATCAGTTACTGAATGTTTACCAAATAAAAATAGGCTTATACGTAAAAATGACATTTATTTGTTGTTTACTAAAATTTTTGCATGTTTAAATTTACAAAGTTTTACCAGTATGCAAGTGTACCTAAAAAGAAGGTTATTCCAAATATCCGCCCTATACAATCAACTAGTTTTGTTTTATTTACAATTTTGTCCTTTGTGTAAAACTGCACTTTTGTCTGTACGCCCATTTGTTATGAAGCCATCGATACATACATATATCTATATAATTGAAATCCACGTATATAATGTCTCACCACGATATGTCAGGAACTATAATACCTATAGACTTGCAATTTGGGATGGACCTTCCTTTTGACAAGTAGAGGTCAGCTAAGACGGATTTTACGGCACGCGAAGCAGGCGGGTATCAGCTAGTAGTAATATAACATTAATTATGGTGTCCTAAAAAGGCTCTTGCTCAGCATAATGCTCGTTTCACAACCAGCGTTGATCTTTTGCGAGGACATCAAGTAATGCCACGGCCTAGCTTCTACAAAGCAAATTAATGTGTTTATACATTACTTAAGACTGAAATTAGTTTGTATAATCAAAGTAATCATCTTCTATCTATCTATCTATCTATCTATCTATATATATATAATGAAAATGGTGTTCGTTTGAGGCTCAATCACGCTTAAACCACTGATCGTATCGACATGAAACTACCACCATTCGATGCGAAATTTTTCCTAGATGGTTTATGGCTATCTATATATCTATATTTAATTAATTATCTATATATATATAATGAAAATGGTGTTCGTTTGAGGCTCAATCACGCTTAAACCACTGATCGTATCGACATGAAACTACCACCATTCGATGCGAAATTTTTCCTAGATGGTTTATGGCTATTTATCTATATATATCTATATATATATATTGTCCGAGGTAAACTCGAAAACTACTGGACCGATCATCATGAAACCACAACCAGTCGACGCGGAATTAATCGTAGATGGTTATAGGCTATATATTTTTCAAATTCTATGAGCCCTTTCCCATGTTTTCTCAATTTGTTTGTTTATTAATTTATTTGAATAAGGCGGTACGAAGTTCGCCGAGTCAGCTAGTTATAAATAAAACAAACGAACAGAGGTGACCAAGAAGAAATATAAAAATAAATAAACCAATATTGGTTCTTGCATGGAGTACTGCTCTCATCTTTAGGATGACTCAGCCAAATACAAGGTCGAGACACTCGACTCAGTTGAGAAAAGAGCTGGGAAGCTGATAGGCCATTAACCAGCTATTTGATAGGAGGCTTCAGAGCTTAGATCATCGATGTAGAGTCGCTATTTTGTCGGTATTCTTTGGATACACTTCGGTAAGTTTGCCACGGCATTGAGAAATTAATTCCTCCCTCACCATTTTACCACCAGACAAGCAGACGCACGAGCTCATACCACCGATATATGATGGAAATAGCAACTAAGCGGACGCTATTCTTACAGTATTATCATACGTACCGCTGAATAGTGGAACTTTACCACGGTCTGTTTGTCCTGAAACATACAATTTAGGTATCTTCAAGTCTAGCGTAAACAGGTATCTTCTAAGTAAACGTGCAGCATGTTAGATTGCATTTGTATCAAACACATACACACGCACGTAAGCATATACAATTACTTGTTTAAGAGCTATAATGATATTGTTTAACCACATAGCTATAGCTATATATAGCTATATTTATGTATCCGTGCAAGAACGGAGAAAGAATACAATTTCCTGCGGCCGGGCGGCCTGTCGTAAGAGGCGACAAAACAACTCACACCCCTGGTCTTAAGTATGTCGCCATAACAACCTTGAGTTGTGTTCCGGCATTAGTGACTAGGTTCCAGTCGCCCTTCAGAGACCAGCAGCACATTTGTAGCATCTTTGGTGTTGCAAATGTCCATAGGCGATAGTAACCGCTGTCCATCAAGTGGGCCGACTGCTCCCTGCTGAACTCCTGCGATAAAAAGAAATATAGGTGTGGTGTATCTTTCATTGACTCAAAACACAGGCCTTTTTCCTAATTTGAGAGTCGAAGGTCTTAATTTCTATAACCGTATTCTGAACGAACACATTTTTTTTGTTAAATTGTAAAACATTAAACACTAAAACATTTCACCTGACATCAGATAAAATATCGGTCAACTGCGAACCTTTACAATATAAAAAAACAAACTTGGCCTGTTTATTTGTTACTTTATAAAACACCATACTCTATGTCAACGAGACCGTCCAAACCCCAAGCCTGCCCTGCCTTCGCGTCCACACAATTAACATGAAAAGGATATCAGCGGAAAAAAACCCATTGAATTAGCCCTTTTTAACAAATTGCCCTTTTCTAACTAACTGTGCAGAAGAGAGTAATGCCCCTCATTGGCCCATAAATGTCCAACATGGGGCAATCGATCCCCGTAATTTGATCCCAGTTGGTATCATCGGTATCAAGTGGAATATGTCCAAATGTTACCATTTTCTTATAAGGAGGTTTGTTCACGAGATTATGTATAATGTTATGAGTTACGCAGGACTCGAATTAAAATGCCGTTGGAAATACTATAGAATTTATTAGAACTGTACAAATAATTATAAAACAGGTACAAATATAACTGGACGTAGCCAGTACCTACAAACTGCACGATTTAATTACACGCGCAAAGTCCGTCACTATATCACTTATCGAATCTACGTCTTACTCGTATCGCAATCCTCGCTTAAATGCCCCTGTCCGCATTGGGCCATTGTTTTATAATGCACCGATCCATACCTGGCTACCTTCGACGCAATAAAGAAAACAACATTAGTTTGACACTAATGACGGCCATAAAACAAGTACAATAACAATAGAATGTTTTTCTTTATTACAAATTCTAAACACAACGTAAACAAAATAATTCCTAAATGCGGAGAGGTAATAAACTGCGCTTTACGACAGGCAGGTGTGCGCATTTCTTTGTCGGTATGTAACAATAATAATAACTGTAACTCCACTTCCATTGCACGAGACTTGGACTTCATGTCTTGAACTCTGGAAGACATCGAAAGATCTAAACAAAAGCATGTCGAGCCTGTCATGGAAGAATATTGTAAGCGATTTTTTTAAATCTGTGATTTGAGGTGTTTTTATCCACACGGTTAAACACCACACCACAGGGTAAACGTGATAGAAAGTGTAGGTTTGGCCACATTGGGGTGACACTATCACTGCTGGTAAGTGCCATTGCTACCCAAGTCGAGGATACCCACTAAAACCCCTCAGTAATCCGTCCTTCGCCCGTATACGAGTACCGGCTCGAGACGGAAGGCAACTGCCTAGGGCGGCTAATTTTCGGGGTGCTAACAATCACTGCAAAAACGCTTGAACTGCTAAGTCCCAAAAGAAATTTAAACTTTACATAAATATACAATTTTATAGGAAAGCAAGTTAAATTTTAATTATTTTTAATACATTACTCGCAGAACTTGTATTATCTCAAATATTGGCCTATTTGTTTGATGATAAAAAAGTATTTTATTTTTGTTACATTCTGTCGCTTAAGTCATTTTTCTATAACAGGCTACATATGACCAAAATAATTAATACATACATATATAACTTCACGCCAGGTCCCTTGCGGGGTAGGCACGAACAACAGTATACATAATTAATAGTATTATAAATAGTATTTTCTTAAGTTTTCGCGACTGGAACATAATTATAACTACGTTTTAACGGTTTTAAGTATGTCAAGTGTCAATGAGTAGTGTTAAAGTTCACATGACACTTGACATTTTTGTCTTCCGTGATCAAGGCTAATGAAAAGTGACCGAAACGTTGAACTAAAAATCAAATAAAATCTTGCGTATAAAATTGTTAAAACGTAGTTTTAATACATATTGTTACAACCTAGGCCCCGACAAAGACAAATTTCAGATACAGATCTGTAAAAAAACATTTTATTACCTGTCGGCATTTGAACTAACTGTAATCCTTTTATGATCGTCTTCTTTTGTTCACTTATTTATTGGCATATATGTCTAGTTATTGTGGAGAACAGCTTATTGTTCTATTGTACTCGTTTACAGCTGCTTGCAGGCTGCATCATTAACCAGATGTAGCTGATTACAATTACAAGGTAACTAGGAAATTGTGTCGACGTTGCCGGGCGGGCACATTTGCATTTGTGAAGTATAAAACGACGTCCTGATTGAGAGAGGGGTCGGTTGAGCTACAACTACGATACGGGCGTGACGAGTGTACATTCGGGAATGTAATTGTTAAATAATTAAATAGAGTGAAAAACTTTTACGGGACGTATTTGTGAGAAGCCATTTTGAGTTGAAGAGAATTTATTTTATAATGTTGTCACCAATCAAAATTAATATTTAGTGTTGTCATATACAAAAGTTAATTTAGCATATTTTATGTCTTGAACATAAGTTGGGCCCAGCAAAGAAAGCTATATAAAAATAAAGCATTAATTAAATGTTATTAAAACAATTTTTACTATATTCATTTCCTGGCTACCCTAATGACTGATGTCTTAAAAAGTTATACAATTCAAATAATGTCAAGACCATTTATAAAAACAAAATCCAAATTTTAAACATTCCAATAGAAAATTGACAACACTAATGTAACACAATTCAAATTATAATTTAAGTGACAATAATACAATTATTTATTTTTACATTTTACATTATTATATATTATCTTAAAGAATTATTGCAACTATTACATGTTGACACAAACATACATTTTAGAAATATTTATATTTATTATTATACAATGCAAAAACCAAAATTACAAATAAAAACGTCAAGTTAATTAATTTCAATCAAAATATGTCAATCAGTTTCTTTAGTATATTATATTTTTAATGTTAATTTTCAATATTTATATCTGCAATCATATCATTTTACAATCAATTATTTTATCTTAAGTATTTTAAACATATCTATATAGGAGATGCACATTTTATTTAAATATTTCAATTTGACAGTGGTAATGGACACAATTTAGTATAAGACCTACTGTAAATTTTATTATTATGCCCCATTTTAACCTCAGCTACTCTAACCTTCCCATCAGGGCCTGGAAACTTTTTTACAATTCGCCCCATGGGCCAAGCAAGAGGAGGAACATTACTTAACTTTACAATCACCAAATCACCCTCTTTCAAATTAGTATAATCATATTTCCATTTTGGTCTATTTTGTAATTGAGACAAATAATCATTTGACCAAACCTTCCAAAAGTCTTGTTTTAATTTATTACATACATTCCAAAGCTTAAGCCTATTTACTTTTACATCTGTTAGATCAGTTTCCGGATAGCTTGTCAGGGGTGCACCTATGAGAAAATGACCAGGTGTTAAATACTTTAAATCTGACACATCAGTACTCATTGGCAACAGAGGTCGTGAATTTAGTATAGCTTCTATCTGTGTTAAGATAGTACCAAACTCTTCAAATGTGAGACAAATGTTACCTACTATGCGCTTTAAGTGATACTTAAGACTCTTTACCCCGGCTTCCCATAGCCCTCCGAACTCTGGGGAGTAACTTGGTATATATTTAAATTTGATATCATTTGATGTACAATAGTATTCAATACAGTCTATGTGACTTTTAGAGGAATGTAGTTTATATAGGTTTTTTATGACATTATCTGCACCCTTAAAGGTTTTAGCATTATCACAATATATTTGTGATGGCATCCCCCTCCTAGCAATGAATCTTTGGAGGCAAGCTAAAAAGGCTGGTGTTGTCAGGTCACTGACCAACTCCAAGTGAATAGCCTTTGTGGAAAAGCAAACAAATACTGCAACATAGCCTTTCGTTACTATTGGTTTCCAAACCCTTGCTACCTTTATGTCAAATGAACCACAAAAATCCACTCCTGTGACCTCAAATGGTCTAGAGGGCGTAATCCTTTGTACAGGGAGTGAACCCATTAATTGCTTAGAGGCCGGAAACATATTGTGCATTTATGTGAAATCTTTTTAACTTCTCTAATGCCATTAACTATCCAATATTTTTGAGACAGTGAGCTTAGCACTAACTTTGCTCCAGCATGTAAAAGCCTGAGATGCTCTTTTCTTATAAGCATATATGTAATATTGGATGATTTGGGTAATATTATTGGGTGTTTTTTATCATAAGATATGTTTGTAGCATTCTGAAGGCGACCTCCTACCCTAAGAATGTTATCATTATCAAGAAATGGATGTAGACCAGCCAAATTTGACTTAATTGGTTTATATTCTTTAATTAAATTAATTTCTAATGATAAATGTTCATTTTGAGTATGCCTTATTATATACTTTAAAGAAATTTTTAACTCATTTGAAGATAATGTACCACTAAATTTACTATTTTTAAATATACAATTATTTTGAAATCTCAATATCCAAGCAACAACTCTTTGTAATTTTGAAAAATCTGAAAACTTGTTAAAAATTATGTCATCAAATTTTACTAATTTATTAATTACTTTTTCCTTATTTATGATATTTTGACAAGTTTGAATAGGTATTTGAAAGTAAACCTCACAAGTTTTAAAGTCATATTTATGATCAGACAACTGCTGTGGACCTTGCCACCATAAATTTTGGTTTTGTAGCTTATGTGGAGTTATGCCCCTAGACAACAAGTCAGCTGGGTTGTCTGCACTTCTAACATATAACCAAGTGTAACCCTGTGTTAGGTTTTTTATTTTGGACACCGTACTGGTTACATATTTATTTGATTTTAAATTAACTGATTGCAGCCATGCTAACACTATTTGAGAATCTGAAAATAATTTAATTTCTGGTTGAAATCTAGTAGATATAGTTTTATGTACTCTATTTGTGAGCTCAGCCAGAAGTAAGCAACTATTTAGTTCTAAGTTAGGCATAGTGATGGACTTGTTTAAGGGAGATATTTTTGATTTTGAACATAATAAATTAATGTCAAAAGTATTATTTTTATAAACTACCTTGATATACAGGCAGCAACCTACAGCCTTGGATGAAGCATCACAGAAACCGATGAGCTGTACAGACTGTATGTTTGACTTTATGAGCCCTCTGGTAATGCTTATCGTTCCCATGTCTTGTAAGTCAACTAAGAATTTTTCCCATTCCTGTAATTGGTTATCAGGTAACTTAGTATCCCAATTTAATTTTAAAGCCCATAACTGTTGCATAAAAATCTTAGCTTTTACTACTATAGGACCTAATAATCCAAGTGGATCAAAAAATTTTCCTATAAAACTAAGAATTTGCCGTTTGGTCACAAGTTGTCCAGTGCTCTTAGGACATGTGAAGCTAAATCAGTCATTTTTAACATTATATTTTAGCCCCAATGTTTTTATAATATTATCTTTATTTATTTCCAATTCACCAAAATATTTTTCATTTTCAGGAATATCCTGAAGAATTTGGTTTACATTTGACCACCATTTATGCAAATTAAAACTTCCTTTCTTTAATAACTCTATTAATTCCATTTTTAGATGTTGGAGATGCTGGATATCATCACCCCCACAGATAACATCATCAACATATGTATTTCTTACTAAAGCTTGTGAAGCTAGAGGATATTGATCCTTATATCTAAGTGCAAGCTCTAAAAGACATCTAGTAGATAAAAATGTGGACGCTTTTAAACCATATGTCACTGTTTGCAACTGCAAACAGAGAATTGGCTTTGAGGGATCATCCCTCCATAATATATTTATTAAGCCTAATTGACTTTTATTTAAATGAACTTGTCGAAACATCTTTTCAATATCACACATTAGTGTGAAGCGATAGGTTCTTAACAAAATTAGTATGTCCAACAATTGATTTTGAACAATAGGTCCATTTAACATTTTATCGTTTAAAGATGTTCCATTTTTTGAAGGCATACTGCCATTGAACACAACTCTCAATTTGGTTGTTTTGCTGGCTTCATTTAAGACAGCATGATGGGATAGAAAATAGACTGGGTCATTATTTATGTCATAAGTACTAATATCAACTATTTTTGCATGCCCTAGCCTTATATATTCCCCAATCAAATTCTTATATTGTAAAAAATATTCAGGGTGAGACTTAAATTTATTTTCCAAAGTATAGAACCTTTGAAGGGCAATATAAAAAGAATTGCCTAATTGTAACTGTTCTATGGGCAACTTCAATGGCATGTCAACGAAGAAGCGGTTGTCAATAATCCTAACCGTGTTTTGAAAGTTATTTTCAGCTTGCTGACATTCCGAACTAATCTTAGGTTCCAAGGGAACCTTCTCCGCTAACCAGAAGTTTTCCATAATATTTTGTAAGTCACATTTGGTCTCATCCATCACAAAATTTGATACTAAATTGATTGTTTCATTTTTACTCATGCTTAGGGTAGGAGGAGTTACTGTACTGCCCCCCACTATATAGCCAAACATGGTATTTTGCAAAATTATGCCATTATTTAAATTTATTTGACCTTCCTGTATTATTTTGAAATAAAAATCTGCCCCTAATAATAGCTGAATTTCAGAGGGAACATTAAAATCTTCATCTGCAAGTTTAATATTTTGAGGAAGGACAATATTAGAAATATCAACATATTGTTGTAGTAATTTACTTGTAATTGTGTCCACAAGGTGGCACTTTACCTTAAATGCAATGTTTTGAACGTTTGAATGCAACACTAGTTCAGTATATTTATGTATTTTAGTAGGATTATTACCTATTCCCACAATATCGCAGGATGCATTCATAGCATGCAAATTCAATACCCTGACAAGCTTATCCTGAACTAATGAGGCCTGACTACCACTGTCAAGTAACGCTTTTACATGTATTTGCTCTCTAAACTTATTAATGAACTTCACTTTTATTGTGGGTAAAAAAATATTAATATGTGAACTCTTTTTACAATGCAACCCCACTGGGATAACTTCTGAGGTTTCACATGAACCTGTGCCTGATGTCTCCTCATGCAAGAGACTATTATGTCTTTGTTTACAATGCTTGCATGTGAAATTGAATTTACACTTATTTTTATGTGGTTTGAGACACCTATTGCACAAACTTTTATTTTTTACAAATTCTAAACGTTCCCCTATTATTGCTGTTTGAAACTTAGGACATAAATGTAAGGGATGATAATTCTTATCACAATAACTGCATGAGGATGATTTTAATTGAACATTTTGAGTAGTAAGATTTGATACTTTATATTGAAAAGATTTAATTTTGGTACCCTCATTAGCCATACTTTTTTGTATAGGACTATCTTCTAAAGCTATGGCTCGCCTTTCTAAAAATGATAAGAATTCATCCATAGTGGGCAAAACATCGGGGTTCACCCTATCTATATGATAAGCTCGACAAGTATAAGTGTCTAACTTACGAGTAAGTATAGATATTAATAACATATCCCACTGTTCAATAGGTTGATTTAAGTTTTTAAGTGCATATAAATGCTGCTGCACATGCGACATAAATGCTCTGATGGAGCTGGCAGTGCCCTTTTGCATATGAGGTATATCTAAAATGAAACTAATGTGATTCGAAATTAATCTAGTTTGATTGTCTGATTGACTCACTAACTAATGGTAGGTTAATTATAACTGCTAAAGCATCACCACTGAGGTATTTTCGTAAATAGAACAGCTTTTGTATGCTGGATAAAGAGCCATTATTGTCTATTAAGGCACAAAACAGGTCGAAGAATGGTTTATACAGCGTAAAATTGCTCCCATCGAATGTCGGTATATCTATATTCGGTAATTTCGAGTTTACTATGTTGTATTTTTCCTGTTCAGCATACCTACGAAGTACTTGGTTCAACTTTGCAATACTTTGGAAGTATTGATTCTCTACTTCCTCTACCTCCTTTTTGTCCGTGGCATCCAAAGTTATAATTTCTATATTTAGCTCCTCATATTCCTTGTAAGAGGCTGCCAATCTGTCCCGGCGCGCCTCAAGCATATCAATGCTGGCTGCAGCCAAGGATATTGCATCTTGTACAAATGATTGCACACGTGTTATCACGCCCTTGAGCGTGCCACGCTTGTTGCGCAATCTTGCTAATTTTTGCTCCATTTTTAACGAAACGAACACAGACACTAAATATAACACTTATTTTTATGCACTTACTGCTAGTACAGTGATATTTCAACAGTAGACTCGTTAATCTGCAAGCCCACTCCCACGCCGCTGCCGTGACCTTTGAACTAGGCCTCGGTCGGATTTCGATACTTATACTGCAAGCTGCACCAAGCGCCGCCCGGTGATATTTATATTTAAAAACGATTACTATGCGCCGGTAATTATTTTTATGAATTCGAAGGACCACTTACTCTGTTAAATAATTAAATAGAGTGAAAAACTTTTAGGGGACGTATTTGTGAGAAGCCATTTTGAGTTGAAGAGAATTTATTTTATAATGTTGTCACCAATCAAAATTAATATTTAGTGTTGTCATATACAAAAGTTAATTTAGCATATTTTATGTCTTGAACAGTAATAGTGACGGACTTTGTGCGTTTTATTGAATTACGACCTTCTGCATTATTCGTATTTGTATAGTTCTAATAAACTCTATTACAATTCTAACGGCATTTTAATCCGAGTCCCGCTAACTAATAACAATATTATAAATGACAATGTTGATTCTTGACACGTAACATTGTTCCGGTACCAGCAAAAAGATACAACCCTTATATTTGAGGCTTAATAGTACCTCCAAATTCAATATTTGTACCACGTAAAATTTTGAAGGAAATTCTCATATCGTCATGTAAAGGCTCCCTAAGGTCATAAAATGAATTAATTCCCCCATGCGAGAGCCCAGTTCGAAGTATGTCAGCATTACAAATTCCCTTAATTACACCCGGGTTGGCCTGGGGCTTTTAACTTTTTCATTTGACCTTTTTGCTTAAATAAATACAATTTTTTATGACACGAATACATATGACGCCAGGTTTTAGGCCGGGTTAATGATTACTGGGACGAGTATAATGAGTTGTTTAGACTTCTTACCTTTATTTGCATTATCTGAGCCTATTTTTAATTAATTAAAATTCAACTTGAATCGTAATGTTCTGTTGTGAAGTTTTATTTTTTTTAAACTTGTCAAATATTCTATTTATTCGGGGTCATGATAACTGGATCGAGTGTGAGTTTTTTAGACTTTTCCTTTACTTATTATCTGTGACTTTTTTAATTAATTAATATTAAACATGAAGAATGTTTTGTTGTGAAGTTGTATTAAATAAAATATGAGTCAAATATTCTATTAATAACTAGCTTACGCGGCGAACTTCGTACCGCCATATTTTCTAAATTCCCAAAAGACTTTGTTTCATGACACAAAAACAAAATCACCATAATCGGTCCAGGTGATTAGGAGAATTCTAGAACCCGATCTCAGCGCCACCTACCGGTTCTAATTACAGATCTAAACCATCCGGGAACCCACTTATACAAACATTCATTCATTGGTGCTCCGCTCCTATTGCTCTTAGCGTGATGGTATATAGCGTATAACCTTCCTCGATAAATGGGCTATCTAATACAGAAAAAAAAATTAAATCAGACCCGTAGTTCCTGAGATTAGCGCGTTCAAGCAAACAAACAAAGAAACAAACTTATCAGCTTTATATATTAATATATATAAGATAAAACTCTCTCACCGACACCACACCCTGTCAAAATCTCTGCTTCTATTATGTTACGTTGCAGAGAAATTACATTCAGTCTGTTATAAGCTGTTTAAGAAATTAAAGATTTTTAATTATCCCACGGGAACTCTTTAATTTTTCGGGATTAAAAGTATTCTATATGTTGACCAGGGATATAAGCTATCACCATACAAAATTTCATGTAAATCGGTCCAGTCGTTTCGGAGATTAGCCGGTACAAACAGACAGACAAACAGAGAAACAAAAAATTTGAAAAAAATCTAAATTAGTTCTATTTCACTTCTTACGTCCGCCTGACTCGGTTTTTAGCATTTTTTTTCATTGTACAGAAATTTGACCTCTACAATTTTATTATATGTATAGATTATAACCAAGAATCTATATTCGTGTGTGTGTGTCAAATACATGGTAGTGTAGTTTTTTAGTGTGTATTTTTTTTATTGATTTAATAAATTTCTTATGCATAATTTTAAAAAATATTAGCATTAAGCACTCTTTCTCTATAAATATTATAAGTGTGCGAAATTTCATACTCTTCCGTCCGCGCGATTTTCGTAAAAACGGGCACAAAGTTTACTTCACATATTAATATAGTGATTGTGGAATGTTGAAATATAGATTTTATACTATTATTAAATTTCATTCATATGCGTAGATCGAATAGTTTCAGTGAAAACAACTGTGATAAGTGCATAGATTATCTTAATAAGAAAAACGACTTAGAATTATCTACGGCAACCAAGTCAAGAATAAATCCAACATATTTTTAACAGTACTACTGTTAATATTTCTCTGCTTCTTCGGACAAAGAACATTAACAAGTCTGTTAGCCGTTCATCTTATTGCGCTAAAAACCTCATTTCCTTTAGCCATAATTAAGTAACAAAAGCTAAGTAATTATGCAAGGAACGAAACAATCAACTAGGCTGTGTTCAAGAATTAAATTAATTGGAAATGCCATAATTACGAATGAATTTGCTGTTAAATTAAACATAGTCCCTAAAGTGCTATTATTTATTTTTTCGATCATTTAGTCTTTAACGTGGAGTTTATTAAGGTATTGCTGGCTGCTGATTAAATTTCACACATACCAAAATCAACTAACCTACAAATAATTATAACATTGGACACACGTGTTAGTTCAAGCACAATAAAAAGAGTTCAGTATAAATGACAAACGTAATAAGCGTTTGTCATTTCTTTTAGCAATTAGTAACTAACACCTAAAGTACAGGCTTTGCCTAGTTTAGGTGTTAGTATTCACTATTTTTTTAAGCTATTGTATAGCTTTTATCGCGGGCTTTGAGCGCGGCGACTGAATGAAGAAATTCCATAACGAAAAAAAACCTAACACCTCCCACTCTGCACTACCATGCGCGGTGACGGGGGCCTGAGGCGGGCGTGGCGAGCACGCCTCCGTGCGGTGGCCACAGTGAGCTGCGAGCTCTCGTAGCGGTTCGAGGTATGTGAGGTATTGCAAATTATGGACGACGAGCTGCTTCGAAATCGGACGAATATGTAAGCAGCTGTTTGTGAGAAAGTATATAGGTGTATAGGTATCTATCATATCTTGATAATGCCACACTCACCGCATGTGCGCCCCGTAAGTATACATGTAGGTATATATGTATACATAGGTGATTTGTTTTCTTATCGGTCACCACGCTCAAAAAGTGTAACTTGAATTAATATCAAAGAAAAAACTTGAATAAATATAAAAAACTTGAGAGGCGTCAAGGGACACCCGGATGGAACGAAGTTCCATATTTATTATTTACAAAAAACCTGTATACACTCAACAAAATAGTAAATGAGTAAGTTTGAATCCTATTTACTTCAATATAAGAAACAATTTAAATTTAAAAATTTAAAATTTAAAAAACTGAATCACATCCTGCAATTAGACTCTTGAAACAAATTTAACTTTAAACCAGATTCGCGATATTGCTCCTTATTTTAATGACATTAAGACTATATATGTCCGCAAATGCTATCTGTACGTCAGCAACCCATGACATTTAAATAATAATGTACTCCAAATTAAACTCTAACTGCGTGGGCATAAAGCTGCATTTTATCTTGGCAAGTTCAAAAAGTGTCGTGACAACTTTTTTCGTAAGAATTTTTTCCGTCTAGCCCTCATTCGTACCGCGCGATAAGGAACTACGTTCCAAAAAAAATACTGCATGAATAAAAAATAAATAAATAATTATAATTGCATAAGTTTTATTATTTATTTTTAGTTTTCCCAAGTTATTAATTAGATTTACCTATTTTATTGTAATAGAACTTTATAGCACCTTCTGTCATTGTTGTTACAATGCTGTGGTAGGTACCTAATAAACTATTTTATTATTATTATTTAGCAATCAGTCATTCATCCATTTATACATTCATTCAATCTTTCATACCCTCGCCGTGCTACTTTTATTTACCTGCCCTGCTATGCAATTTACTATAGTAAAAATGCAAGCTATGGGTTTATTATTATTATTAACCATTCGTTCATTCATTCTTGCATAGCCACCCTGTGCCACTTCCATTTAACTAGCTACCTTGCTACCCTATTAGCAAGTGACACTGCGCAGATTAGGTTAATTCCATTATTTAATTATTCACCCGACCATTAAATCATTCCTTTATTCTGACACGCCCTCGCCGTGCGATTTTCGGGTTACCTAGATGCCTTACAATGTTATTTACTAGTGACATTGCGAAGATCGGGTTAATTCCATTATTCATTCACCCAGCCGTTCATTCATTCGTTTATTCTGACACACCCTCGATGTGTGACTTCCGTTTACCTAACTCCCTTGCAGTGTTATTTGCTAATAACATTGCGAAGATCAGATGAATTCCAATATGCATTCATTCATTCACCCAACTATTCATTGAATGAATGAATGAATGAAAAAATAATTTATTACTTAATAACCAGTACACCAGATATTACAATATGCGTTATTTCAATACATTTTGCCTTATTAGGCGTGCAATGTCCGAATGCACAATACCATTTAATTATTTATTCTTATCTGACGGATACGCGTAGCGGATTTCTTACCCTTAAGTAAACAGTGCGTAGTCTTCGCCTTAACAATAACACAAAAGAATGTTCAATATACAAAGTAACATGAAAGACCAGGATAGAAATAAAGGGCCAAACAAGTGTTAAAACGAGATAGTATACTTGGGAAGAAACTGGAATAAACTCGTAGTAAGTAACGAGAACGCGAATATTTGTTGGACAAGGATAGACATATAGTTGTATGACGTAATAGGGATCATTCTAGAATTTCAACCGGATATATAAGCGTGACAACCTGCGTACGGGGTCAGTCTCGGAAGGAGTCTCGAAGCGAACGATTCTCGCAGTAGGAGCGAGACTCGCACGGAGTACCAAAGAGAAAGGAGCTATGGAGGGGAATTTGGTGCAGAAGAAGAAGAGGGCGGCCCAGCTGAGTGGAAGGGGAGCCTTGGAGGAAAGTACCAGTCTACGCGCTGAGGCTGCACCGGGTCGTAAGTGGTTCGACGGGAAGATGAAGAGGACCTTGGTACATATTTCGTTTAGTGCCGGTGATCATGTTGAAGCTGCGGCAGACGCGCGGTGTGGGCAGTCTACGAGCGCCATATTAGGAAGTTCCGAAGGTCTCACGCGTGTGGAAAGAAGAACGCGGAATGAAGGATGGGTGGATCCTGGAATGACTCCTAGAGCAGAGCATCATGGGTGCGTTGAGGCTGCGCGCAGAAGGCGATGTGGCAAGGTAACTCGTTGGAGAGCATTGAGCATCCTCAAAGTGTCGCATCAGTCGCATCAGAGGGAGAGCTGGAGTAGGCATGCGCAACGGTGGAGTCGCATATGCCAAGGAAAAAGACTCGTCATCGTGGAAGCATTGTAAGAGTCATGCGTGAGAGTTAAGCGACGTACACCGCATATTATTGTATGATTATAGATTCATGACTGTTGTCGAGTGTAGTTTTATTCCGGACTTGGATAACGTATCGGACTGTTTAGTGTGAGTTGTACTTGTATTGGCTTAAATAAAGGCATCTTCTTTTAGATCGTGTTTCCTTCCCACAGCTCGTAGCACTTATGCGCCCATACCGTGCGACTTCCAGTTACCTTGCTGCCGGGGAATGCTATTTGCTAGTGACATCGCGGGGCACGGGTTAATTCCATTAAAAGATTAACAAACCGCAGCTCTGTTGAGATCGACCATGCAAATGAGAACGCTCACCGATCCCGCTTTAAAGCTTAATGCGGCTATCAGTTTATATCGGTTGAGTAAATATTGTTGTGATGAGCCCAATCCTTCATAATTACATTTTAGATTAGATTATTGCATTGATACTAGTTACTGATATTTATACTAGTTTTAAGGTCTCACTTTACATATAAAGATTTGGGAGTTGAAATTACTACTATTTCAAATTTAATGACACTATAAAAACATGTGATTCCTCTATAACAACAAAAATGTTAGAGGTTTTCTGTTTCACTCACATTCATTTATGTGGTGTTAGGTACTTTATATGATTAAAAAAGACGGCTTCTATTTTATCAGGCTTTCTCGGGCCGTTGATTATTGTTTTGAGGTTTATCTCACCGTTTCATTTTTGGATCTTTGGTTTTCAATGTTTTAATATTATACCTTTGAATAAAATATTGCAAGCGAATATTAAAATAACTTTATTTCTTGTGGTATTATAATGTATGTATTTATTAGAGATGTGCGATTGTTACTTAAAACAAATCGTATGAATCGACAATTGTGCAAGCGCGTATTCGATTGTCGATTCATTCGTCATAGCTAAATAACAATCGAATGTAAATAAAAAATCGAATACATTTGCGCACGCACGGCGCGATAGTAAAGTTATAGCGCAGTAGTAAAACATATTTTACCAATCGTCCTGCGCAATCTTCGTTGTTGTGCGGATTAGTAATCCATAAACAATCGAGCGCAGGCCAATTGACAAGTGAGCCATAAACACAAAATAGTAACACATCAATAACAATCGACAAGCAATCAAAAAACACCAAATGTTTCACGATTGCAATAGAATAACCGGAACAATCGAATAATTCGATTGTTTTTAGTAACAATCGACCATCGCTAGTATTTATATAAGTGGAGAGTTAGACAAAAAGGTAATTTTTTTTATTGTAAGAGTTCAGTAGACAGGCCCACTTGATACAAAGCGGTTACCATCGCCTATGGACATTTGCAACACCAAATGTGCTACAAATGCGCTGCTGCTCTCTTAAGGGAGACTGGAACCTGGTCACTAATACCGTAACACAACTCAAGGTTGTTATGGCGACATACTTTAGACCAGGTGTGGTAGCCATCCACCTGGCTGTGGATTGTTTTGTCACCGTTTACGACAGACCGCCCGGCCACAGGAAATTGTATTCTTTCTCCGTTTCAGCACGGTTTATCTTGTGATGATTTGCTGTTTATATGATATATATGAACGCTTTTGATACTTTTGTTTAAAATGTCTAATTTTTATTTTGCCAGGGTCAAATACCCTTATCTTTAAAACATTTTCTAGGAGGATAAAATAGTGGAAGAGACTATGGATATGGCGACTCCGTAATTCCTCTGTCAGTGATAGAAAAAAATGCCTTTTGATAATAAATAAAAAAACATTTCAGTATTGTCTATAGTAGAATTTTTACTGCATTCAGAATTTACAAAAAAAAACTGCAGAGTATATTGTCTATTCCCTTAAATCCGATTCAAGTCCAGTAGTGGGACATTTGTAGACTAATTACTATAATACTTAGTTGGTATAATATATAACGTACTACTCTTAAGTGAGTCCTAGATACCCAGACCAGAATAAATGACAAATAATTATTTACGAAATCTAATAATATTGAAACCTGGACTTATACGATCCGGAAACTAGGCGAGTTAAAATAATATGACATACATTAATAATATTTAAATATATTTTTTAAAATTCATAAAGCATTTCTTTAAAAAAATAATATATATTGCAATTTCACAAAAAAATGAATACAGTATTATGTAATAGTATCGCATACCGTTAGAAACGGTGAGCGATGTAATTTTAAAAAAAATCAAATACAAAATTACTAAGTCGGCGTATTACTTTACGCCGTTTCATCCTCCAACAAAATTGGAATTATATGAAAAGTATGAAATGAAAAGAAATAAAGCTCGAGTCGAAAAGACGTTGCATGGATTCCGTGTCAACAATTGACATTTAAAATACCAAGTTGACAGTTCGAGTCGTGAACTTTTTAGCTACCCTCATTTTTTATTTTTATTGCATGAGTTCAGTGGACAGGCAGACGGCCCACTTGATGGAAAGCGGTTACCATCGCCTATGGACACTTGCAACACCAAAGGTGCTACAAATACGCTGCTGCTCTCTTAAGGGAGACTGGAACCTGGTCACCAATGCCGGAACACAACTCAAGGTTGTTATGGCGACATACTTTAGACCAGGGGTGGTAGCCATCCAGTCGGGCAAATGCCCTACCACCTGGCTGTGAGTTGTTTTGTCGCCTCTTACGACAGGCCGCCCGGCCGCAGGAAATTGTGTTCTTTCTCCGTTCCTGCACGGATAAAAATTAGGTTGCGGGCCCACTGATTGGCAATGGTAAAGTACTGAATTTTGCCACTGGTTACGTTTTCTGTGAAATCATTATAAATTATTCGACTGAAAAGATCAACCTCCAGGGCCGCCCTTATTATTCCATCAATCGTCCGACACTTGGCTACTACACGTGATATAAATGGGCGTTGGCGGTATGCGGGGCGTGGGGAAGGTGTGCTCCGGCAGAGTGGTCAGAGAGATGCTCTCTATCCGCAACAGAAACCTCTGTTCTCTCTTTAATTTCAAATTTAATTGACTCTCGGGGTGAACAGTGAAAGGTGTTTGAGAGTAAGGTCTCAGAACCATCTTATTTTTAAAGGTGCAACATCGAACGACGAAAAGCTTTTGAGAGTAAGACCTCAGTATTGTTCTTAAAAGTGCGACGTCGAAAGACGTAAAAACTTTTGAGAGTAAGGCCTTAGCAAATTTTTGTTCTTAAAGGCGCTACGTTAAAAGATGAAAAGCTTTTGAGAGTAAGGCCTCAGTAACTCTTTGTTCTTAAAGGTGCATCGTAATTGAACCCTAAAATGAATATCAAAGGTCATTCTGAAAGGTACGACAATATTAAAAATTCAATTTGTACATTTTCAAAGTAACATTTTGGCTTGAATACAGACCGAGACATGTTTCGTTTAGAAACGTAATGGAGGCCCATTATTGTATTTTCGGGAGGGCTTTCGCCTGAGGGAAGATCGAAGATGTTTACTTTGAATATAAAAGGGATATGTATGCTTAATAAACCTGTAGACTGTTTAACATTGCCTTAATTAATACACCGTCTATAAATGTTTTTAATCTACGCTACATACCTCTCTTGCTCATCATGCTCTTTAGCATCAAATCCGTACTACAATATTTTTTTAAATGGTTCAAGTACGAGTTGTACATTTAGTTTCGTTCCGGATCCAATTCAGTTTTTTGTTTGATATATTTGTATGGTATGTTTGAATAAAAAATGCATTTATTAAAATATATCTAACCTAACCAAAACAGAATTTGGAATAAAATGTGTGCTGGTACAAATAGTAGAAGTGAAACTTCAAGAGACACGTGGAAAAACGCATGGCAACGGATAAGAGGCATAACAAATCGCAACAAAAAACATTACACTACAAAAACTTGTAGTTTTACGAGCAAGTTTTCAAATTGGATAAGTACATTAACAATCTGCAAATTTTGATGCGATTCGTTTTGCCACTTATCCGTTGTTATTCGTTTTTCCACTTGTCCGTTGAAGTTTCTATCTGTCCGTTAGGGCATCACGTGAAAATTACTGAACGGATTTCAAAAAAAGAAAACTGAAAAGAAAAAAAAGAAAGAAAAATAAATAAAAGAAACTCAAGACAAAGGCTGCCTTCTAATTCGAATCAACACTTATCTTACTTACTTTATCCCAATAAGAGACATCGTCTACTTGGGATAGATGGAGTAGCAAAATAGATGACGCTAGAATCGCGTTTTTCAATTCACTAACAACTACCTACCTACGTAGTCCATAAACAACACGTCATTCATTTTATTACTTCGAATCGGGTTAGCTTTGACTAGACTTTGGGTATTGCTGGATAGTTGTGTAAACTATAAGGACTTAGTTAAACCCACATTTTATTACCTGTCGGTATTTGAACTAATTGTAATTATTTTATGATCGTCTTCTTTTGTTTACTTATTTATTGGCATACGTTTCTAGGGCACAGCCTATTGTTTTATTGTAATCGATTACGACCACTTGCGGCTGAATCAATAGCCAGGTGTTGCGGATTACGTCGACTACGATACGGGCACATTCGTATTTGTGAGGTATAAAACGACGGCGTGATGGAGAGAGGGGGCAATCGAGCTACGATTACGATACGGGCGTGACGTGTGTAAATTCGAGAATCTGATAGTGACGGGATTTGCGCGTTTTATTGAATTACGACCTTCTGCATTACGCTTGGATTTTTTGTGTTCGGTTATATTTGTACCTCTGTTATACGTGTTTGTATAGTTCTAATAAACTCTATAAAAATTCTAACGGCATCACTATAATATTAATTTGGTTTAAAGTCTCATATTAGTAGTCGTTGTACCCAACCATCTTTTAGCTGGTACATCCATTTTGTATTTCGTAACAATATTTGCCCCCTGACAAAAAATCCCTGTGATATTTAGTTATTCCCAAACAAATACCGACCCCTCAAGGCTCTTTCCACCCCATTTTTAAGGGATTGAAAACCTAATAAGGGTTTGGTTTTCCCTAAACTGGGGGCGATCTCTGTAGGAATGAAAATGTTGTGTGTCGAAGAATAAGATGTTTTACATACCTACTATAAGTAGTAGGCATGTATATGCTTATACATTCAGCCTCATTATATTGTATACACTTTGCTTCTCTAATGTTCATATCGAATACTATTACTAACTGGGGCAAGAGGGAATATTTTAAAGGAGAAATTTATAAGGGAATATTTGGCATCTATTCGATATTCAGCCTATTCAGTCACTTTAAATTCGATATAACTTATACTTTTATCTGTGCAGGAACGGAGAAAGAATACAATTTCCTGCGGCCGGGCGGCCTGTCGTAAGAGGCGACAAAACAACCTTGGGTTGTGTTCCGGCATTAGTGACTAGGTTCCAGTCTCCCCTTTAAGAGAGCAGCAGCGCATTTGTAGCTCCTTTGGTGTTGCAAATGTCCATAGGCGATGGTAACCGCTTTCCATCAAGGGCCTGTCTGCTGACCTCCTGCAATAAAAAAAAAAATTACTATTCGATATTCGACCGAATACTACTCTACTAGAATAGAATAGAATACAATATACTTTATTGCACACAAAGTTACAAAATAAATTTGTACAAACAATCGTAATGGTAAGTACAATGGGCGGTCTTATCGCTGGGAGCGATTCTTCTGGAAAACCTTTGGATGGACAGAAACTTGGTATGGATGGGGGTAGGTATGCAATAGATATAATATACTAATATATACGCAAATATAAAGGAAAATGTTACTAAATTATAATATAAACAGACATATTTATCTAAATATACAAGTTGTATGTCTTCAAACACGCCATCCCAAGCATACAACTAAATAACATTATTATTCAATTACAATTTTGAGATATTTGAGATACTACTCTACTACTCTTGAAAACAATATTTCTCAAAGTTTTATATATATCCATCATTTTTTTTTGGTTAAACCATGTTTTAAGAGTGTTAAATGTGATTAATTTTTTTATATATTTTAACATTACCTTTTGACGAGTCTGAGTAACCTATTAACCGCGCTAATATTTTTGTTCACGCCACCGCAAGATGTCATAAAACCTTCTTTCCTATGTTGGTATTTCATGCAAATTCTTGGACTGACCATTTAACGATTTCAAGAATTAGTTGGCGTCATGTTACTAGGAGGCCATGTCTGATTTAAAAATGGATGAGGGTCAGTTAGTCGGGAAACGCACCAGTCATGTTCTGACTGCGAACGAGGCGTTACCTAATGCACTTTCGAAGCGAGTATCTTATAACGAACTTTGCGTGATTTATGTGATTTTCTGCCCTATGGGGTGTGGTTTTGTTGTATTCGGCTATACTTGTAAGAACTGTGAATTACGTGTGTGTACTTCTATTATACGTTGCGATAATTCCATCGGCATTTTCGTATTTACATCCTACAAATTCATAACAATATTATAGCATGCTCAAAATACTCGAACGCATTCATACATGAGGGAGCACCTGAAATAATGGGGCTCATTGTCATACAAAATAAATGGCGTCTCCATTCATATGGAAACACACAATCCATAATGTGGCAAGATTATAGGTACTGTGCTACAAGCTTATATTATATCAGAATCGAAACGTTTACCAAAGAAGATTACTTTTCTAGATGATACTTTCATATTCAAAGTTAAAAAATAGCAGTCGTGGAGAAATAGAAATAGCAGAAATATTGTAATTTATTTTGTTAGGCCCAGTTCGTATAATTTAAAGACCTTTCATTTGCCTTAGTATTGGTTCAAATTTGACATAAACTATACATACGAGTAATAGCTATAGCGTAATGGCTAGCGCACGCTCCCAAACTCGAGTCACGGGTTCGATCCTGGTCGGAACGCATGCACCACTTAGTCAGTTTTCTGATCTAATGTGCATATTGTTACAATGACCTCGTGCTAACATCTGTGAAGCAAAACCTTTGCACATCGAGATAACCGATGAGTCAAACCTGCCAAGCCGCCTTGGACAAGCGTGGCAGGTATAGTGTCCGCTCACCCTATACTGGGAGGATCGAGCCCAGCAATGAGACATTTATGGGCTGATATTACTATACATACAAGTAATGTCAAATGTCTAGCCATGCCGTCTATGCCAGGTCCCGTTCGAAGGGGAAGGCCCACGAAATGTTGGCTTGACGTTGTGAAGGATGACATGCGTACTAATGGTCTCAAAATGGGGGATGCTGAAGACCACGCGTCGGCATCGGAGTGAACGCTCCGAACGAAACCGGGATTTAACGCATCTTACTTATAGCTGTCAGGGTTCACAGAATTTCGACGTGAAATGCTTAGCATTGAGTGATGAGTGAGAGTTCCGAAAGCCCACTACCTCTTCCTTCTTCTATCTAATCCTCCCAACCTATCGTACTATTTCAAAACAATGTCCCATCTACCAATCCCATTCCAAAGGCTAGCAATGCTTTGCTTTGTCTATATACAGCATGAGTTTAGTAGACAGGCAGACCGGCCACCTAATGGAAAGCGGTTACCATCACCTATGGACATTCGTAACAACAAATGTGGTACTAATGTGCTCTATAAATGGAGACGAACCTGGCCACTAATACCAGAATACAGCTCACGGTTGTTTTGTACACCACTATGTGGTAGAATTTACTGTGCTCCTACAATTGTATAACACCTACATAAACTGCATTCTTGCAAATAAAGATATTGATTGATTGATGGATATTTATTGTGAGGAAGTTCAACAAAACTCTAAACGGTCTAAATCAAAACACCATTAAGAATTAAAACGTAACACTAGCCAATTCCCACGAGCGTATCGGAACCAAAATCCGACCGCAATACGCACCAATTATAAAGGCGATCCTAATAGCGGACAATTAATAAATTGGTAATGTTATAACGTAACTACAAAAGGGTTTGTACCACGCCCTCGTTTATAATATAGAGTTAAAGCGCTTCTAGATATGTTATGTTACCATTCAAATATTATCCATTAGTCGCGCGTAAGAATAGAATAGAATATAATATACTTTTCAACACACTTGCTCATAAAGTGGCTCTATGGTCACCGCAATTAGGCACAGAATGACACCCATAATCAAACTGTGACTAAAAAAAATTATAACTCACTAGTGAGTTATAGATTTTTTTAAAATTTTATTGGTTGAGTTGCTTTGTTCTTAAAAAAGTTTTTATTCAAAAAAAAGATCGTGTTCTATAGAACAAATAAATTAATGTTCCTATTGCTTACTCATTTCATGCAACTTCTTATTTAAATAGATAATTTTAACTCGTACGTGTTTAATAAATAAAACTTTCACTCATATATAAGTTTTTTTTTCTCTGTAATAAAAGAGAACTTTAAATTCCCCATTTTGTACGTGGCAGAATAGGCGCAAACCCTATGCGCGGAAAATAAAAAAAACCTCATCCCTTTAGTCTGTGGGCGATCGCAATGCGCGCGCATAGGAAAACTGTTATCTACTAAATAAAATGAGTTTTTGTTGTTATTTTATTCACAAGTGTGTTGAAAAACGTCGTATAATACACGTGTGTATTGATGATTACCGTCCTCGGCTCTCTCAAGACCCTCGCCTACGGCTCGAGTCTCAATGGCGCCTCGGCGGTAATCACCAATGTTACACACTAGTATCATAATGTACTATTATTGCATAACATTCAGATACAATTTAAGAAGTTTAAGTACAGAAGACAATAGGCGGTCTTATAATATAATATCACTAAAAGCAATTTCTTCCAGACAACCTTAGGATGGATTAAAGAAAATTGTGTAACATGTGGGTTTTGCAATATACATAAAATAATAAAATATATAATATATAAGATTTTGAGATGGTAAGTATAAATAGACATGGAAATAAGACAAAAATATACATATATTGATATACATAAATAAAAAGGAACTTCGTTCCAATAATAATCATAGTAATATTGTATAGAACTATGTAAGTAAATATGGGAGAGATGAAGATGTTATTATAGACTAGACTATTAGAGTCCGAGGTAATGATCCTTCACGAGTCCGTTGAACGCCTGAAGAGACTTAGGCACGCCTGATTTTCACAGGTGGCGCATTCCACAGGCACACTGCATGAACTGTAAAAGATTTATTGTAAAATCGCGAGTGATTTACAGGCGTTTCCAGACGTATGTTTTCCGATGACCTGAGGTGATGAGTATGGCTAAGGTGTAAATATTTAAAAAACTCCTTGAGATAAGAAGGATAAATCATATTTAAAATTCTTAAAGGAATGGAACGAATGGAAATACCTTTAAATGATGTAAAACCACCTCCTATCCTTTTTTCCTCTCCTGTACATGCTTTAGCAAGCAGAAGAAAGGAGACGGCATGCGACGTCAACAGCATCGCAATAGTGGTTTTCGTATAAAATTCACTTTGTGCTAACGAACTGCAATGCGTACGCATCGTTTGAATATTGTTAAGAAATTTTCGTCTTTATACTTATATTTCACATTAGTTGAATTCGTGCAAATTGAACATTTTGTGTGTGTCGTGCTAACTACTAAGAAACAAGGAGAAATCATCGCTTCGCTACATAAGGTACTGTGCAATCCTTCATTCATATTTCCCTGTGTTCTGTGTAGCTATATTTTCCATCATTGTGGTTATACATCAAAAGGAAATAACTAATCAATTATCAATTCGCGTAACCATCCATAATATTATAAAATGCTAAACATGACATGTACATTGAAGTCATTAAGCAAACAACTAGAATACATTTTATAAACACGATGGAGAACATAGATACATTTTTTATTTCTTGGCTGTTTGTTCGGGATTCACTTGAAAACTACTGGGCTAATTTTGATGTGTAATTCTTAAACTCTGCACTCCTGTTTGTACTAGGAATCTAGCGGATTTTTTCTGGGAATGATTTAAAATGGACAGTTTAAAAAAATCGAATTCCAATGTGATTTACAACAAATTTAATGTAATAAAATGTGTAAAAAATTTATCCTGGGAATTCCGCGGGAATTTTCCCTGGAGCAGTTTGCAGTTGTTTGGGTGCGTAAAAATTATCTTATTCCAAAACAGTATTCACTGACAAGATAGCTTACATTATTTTTCAAATACAGCGGTATTTTGTGTTCCGGGAGTCCCATGGGAATCCTGAGGGAATTTCAAGTCAAGCGTGGAACAAGTCACGTGGAAAGAGAAGCCAGACAGATTGGCGACGTAACGCGTAACGTAACGTAGCGGTTTACCCTCCCATAAGACGTTGTCATTTTAAAAAAAAGTGATTTTTGTTTTATTCGTATTATTTGATGTATGTCTCTACGGGGTTGGCATTGTAACTGAGTGATAAAACCCCTTGAAAAATGAAATAGGTTTTTTTTAAGTATCACATTTGATTTATACACTCCGACATCATATTATAGACACTCCGCCCCCTATGTAGACAATCGCTTCCATTTACACTAAATCAAAGCATCCTTTAATAATTCTCTTTGTTGCGAGCCGGCGATCGTTTGTATGGTTCACCCCTAATTGGGGCTTTGTGTGTGTGTGATAAGGAAAGATATATTATTGATAGGTAGTGGGAGTGAGAGATCGATAACGTCAGCGAAATTCTGAAATTCGCTGTGATGAAATTCGGTTTATGTTGATTATTTTACAATCATCAGGAGTTTATAGATTATGAAATTAAAACGTGCTTCTCGGGACGCCCGACAGAAGTGATAATTGAAACTTATCTGAGTTGAACTATTTAATATTGAAATTGTTTAACTTGAGAAAAGTATAGGTTATTAATTAACATTATGCCTAACAACATACATAAATATATATTATATCTATATATATGAAAATTAATTGCTGTTCTTTAGTCTCGTTAAAACTCGAGAACGGCTGGACTGATTTGGCTAATTTTGATTTAGAGTTATTTCTTGAAGTCCAGAAGGTTTAAAAAGTGAATAAATATGAAAAAAATGCTTGGAATATAGTAAAAATAACAATTTCGCTTTAGAAACTATTCCTACCTGTCAAAGATTTGATGTTCGTCCCGACGTTTAGATATCAATTAAATTCAAAAGTCGTTCAGAAATCAAATTAAATTTAAAAGTGAAGTTTTTTTTTTTGGTTTTGAATGTCAAACGTTTGATTTTCGTCCAGTCGTTTAGAAATCAACTTTTTATTTTATTTATATGATTCTGAGGCGGTACGAATTTTGCCGGGTCAGCTAGTATTACAATAATTTATAAATATGTGTAGTATATAAATATGTATAGTATATAAATACATAGTAAGCGTCTGTTCGAAATACGGCTAGCGCTGTGGGTTAGAGTGAGAGAGGAGGAGCCTGCCTACTGCTACCGTATGCGTGAGAAAAAGGGAAGCCAGAAAGACTGGCGCCGTAACGCGTTACGCAACGAAGCGGTTTACCCTCCCATAATAAGTTATCACTTCAAAAAGCGATGGTATCCGGAGTAATACAGCATCCGACCACCTAGCAAGAATGAGCTCCGAAACTCGACTGGCTGGAATGAAATCTTGCTTGTCTCTACCATATAGTTCGTGTAGAATAGAATATACTTTATTGCTAATATTAAGATGCAATTAAAGAAGTTTAAGTACAGAAGACAATAGGCGGTCTTATCACTAAAAGCTTTTCCTTCCAGACCACCTTAGGATGTATTAGAGAAAAATTGTTTAACACTTGGGCTTTGCAATTTAAATAGAATAAAAAAATATATTTATAAGATTTTGAAGTGGCATGTATAATAGACATGGAAATAAGACAATAATATACATATTTTGATATATATAAATAAATATTAATCTTAGTAATAATGTATAGTTACGTAAATATGGGAGAGATGAAGATGTTATGATTGACTTTAGAGCCCGAGGTAATAATTCGAGTAGAAATGACACAAACCAATGAACCACCTCTATCATCATAGTATTTCTATATTGGGATAACCTGAAAGCAGGCCATCCAATTTCAATTGCTGTCAAGTCTAGGCGGCCCTGTCTAAGATCAATAATAAATTAATGCAGGCACTAGTCATTGTAATTTTAATAGATATCTTGTTAACACAGGTGTTTTTTTTGCTCCTTCTTCCTTAAGAACAGGATTTGTCCGATCTGATTCATCTTTATTTTTATTGTGTACTGTTTTTTTTGTTTTTTTCTTTTATATCTTTTATTTTGTTATCTTTTTTCTTAAAAGGTCTTACTTTCTTATTTCTAATGCAATTGTCTTACTTGCTATACTATTTATTGCTCTTCTTATATCTATTATCTTATTTCTGGTACAGTTTCTCTTACTTGGCTATACAATCTCTTACGTTTATGGTATCTATTAACACAGGTGTTGTCGACAGCTGCGTTTATAAAGCTTGCTTAGAGACAGAAGAATGAGAATAGCTCAGCTGATGAAATGCATAACAATTTACAAGGCGAAATATCTGGAGACACTAGGTAGCCCAGGTTTGGGATGCGCCGGTGTTCTGCGAGCGCTCATCTAACCTGGATCGTGATGATTATTCTCAACAATCAATTATGGCGAATATTTAAGATTCCTTTAGAATCGAATATAAAATTATCTTCTTTCTTTATTTAATTGTATACCAACTTTTCTATACAAAGTACAGTCACAGGGGAAGAGCTTGACATAAATGGTCAGAGAGCGCTGTTGCATGACATTTTGATTTTTGGATAGTGACGTTAGCGGCGTTGGCAAGAGATTGCTGGTTCCAGGGCCACTCAAACAGTTTTCCCTGGCAAAAGATGAGGCCGAAGTGTTATCACCTGCCAAAGCCTAGTGGAATGGCTATACTCGTGGCCCTAACATATAGGCGAAGGACGGAACACCTAGGGGTTTTAGTATCCCCGATTCGGATGGCAATAACACTTCATAAGGTTGCTAGTGCCAGTGCTCCAACGTGGCAAATCACCCCCCCGCTTCCCACTTCCCCTGCTGTGATTTGTCCTCAAGAAACTGGAAATCTGCCCAGACGAGATAGATAACACGGAGTAGGAACGTTTCCACACTTGAACAATAAAGGAATTGAGGATATTAGGCGACCAAGATACATATTATGTGAAGCTAGCTTGGAAGGTTTACCTTCAGCAGCAGGATTGCGATTGGCTATAGAAGAATAATAGTGAAGAAGTCTTACAAAATACGATAATAAAGCTGCAATTTTTCTTGACGTGTATATTTTTCTTAATATATACTGTAAGAAATCTGTACATGGTTGAGTTTGTACATTGCGTTTAAAGATATGAAAAAATCACGGAGGATAATTCGGATCAGGAGATTCCAAAAATGCAATTTTTAGAATTTTTATCTGTCTGTCTCTCTGTCTGTTAGAGCATCACATGAAAACTACTGAACAGATTTAAATGAAACTCGTCATAGAGCTAGCTTATATCCCGGGGCGTAACTTAGGATACGTTTTATCCCGATAAATGATGTCGTTTCCGCGGAATAGACGACAACATCGAAAAAGACAGCTAGTACGAGTATATGAGTGAAACTTGATATAGTTCGGGCTTATAACCCGAGTTAACACTTAGGATACATTTCATCCCGATAAATGATGTTATTTCCATAAAATGGACAGATTAGCTAAACAGATATAGCGGCAATTCCGTTTTTTCAATTTACTAACAAATACATAGTCATAGAAAACAAGTCATTATATTACTTCAAAGCAGGTTGGGTTTGACCCACCTCTTCATTTTGCTGGGAAGTTGTCAAGAAGGAGTTGTTGTTGTTGTATAATATATAAAACACTAAAATAAGTTTCTGTGTGAGTAAAATAATTTTACTACTACAGGGTTTAACACGCGACGTATCCGCGAAGCAAACTCTAGTAAAAAAATAAGGAAAACAACTTTCACACACTTTATTACAACAATAACTATAATTTAAACAAGTTAAAATTCCATTCGGGACACGTCCGAAGGATATCACGCTCGTCCCTTTGGGGGTAACTACAGAACGGTATTGTAGGTATTAAAAATACCCTGGTAACTGTAAACGGTAACAAGGTTTGAAGGTTCTGTACAGTTTTATGCATTGTTTACATTATGCACACTTCTACTTAGCGATGTGCGATTGTTACTTTATAAAAATCGAATGAATCGACAATTGTGCAAGCGCGTATTTGATTGTCGATTCATTCGTCATAGTTAAATAATAATCGAATGTAAATAAAAATTCGGATACATTTACGATAGTAAGGTTATAGCACAGGCGCACCGGAAGCGCGGGCAGAACGGGGCGGGGGTAGCCGCGGTTGGCGTCGGTCGATTATTCGATTGTTTTAGTAGCTATCAATCAATTCAAGTCAAATATTATTGCTTTTGGCGTGTTTCAATTTATAGTAGTAAAACATATTTTACCAATCGTCCTGTGCAATCTTCGATTGTTGTGCGAAATTAGTAATCATAAACAATCGAGCGCAGGCCAATTGACAGGTGAGCCATGAACACAAAATAGTAACACATCAATAACAATCGACAAACAATCAAAAAACACCAAATGTTTCTCGATTGCAATCGAATAACTGGAACAATCGAATAATTCGATTTTTTTTAGTAACAATCGGCCATCGCTAACTTCTACTGAAGCAACAAGAAAAATGGCGACTGAAATGGGTCAGCGAGAGTATGTAAATGTGTTATTTGAACATTTCATACTCTCGCTACCAACTTCCTTGGCCACTATCTCACTTGCTACCGTCCAAGCTCGTATGATGTAAATGAAGGTTTATCTATATAATAAAACTACTTTCTACCGGCGACTTCGTCCGCGTGTAATAGTAAAAAAAGTAAGTTAAAAAAAACCGATTTTGAAACATTCTTCATTGGTGCTCCACTCCTATTGCTCTTATCTTCAGGTTTATATATTTGTATAGAATATAAAGCTGAAGAGTTTGTTTGTTTGATTGAACGCGCTAATTTCAAGAACTACTGGTCTGATTTAAAAAAATCTTTCAGTGTTAGATAGCCCATTTATCGAGGAAGGTTATATATCATCACGCTAAGACCAATAGGAGCAGAGCACCAATGAAGAATGTTTCAAAATCGAGTGTTTTTGAAAACAAATTCCACGGGGACGACGTTGCGGGCACAACCATATTAGTATAAGATAGTAAAAGTGAATTGTGAAGCTATAAAAAAAGCAACTGGAATACACTACCTATATGAATGTTGATGAATAGGATTTTTAGGTTTTTTTCGTAGATTTTTATGTCTATTTTTGTGTTTATTTGGAATTCACCTAAAAACTACTGGGTTGATTTTGATACGGGTTTTGCTAATCGATAGCAAATTCTTCGAATCAAAATGGCCAGAACTTTTAATTCCAGAAATCCTACAGTCTTTTCCCGAAAATGATATAGAGTTACAAGTGATAAAAAGATATCTGAATCCAGCGGGAATTTTTCCAGAAGCGGTTTAAAGTTGTTAGCTAATTCCGATACCATTTCACTAGAACGATACATTAAGTTCCTTTCACAAACGCTGTGGCACATTATATCCTGGGAATCCCGTATTTTTAATGAAAATCGATCACACGACTAAAAAGCTTGAAAATGTAATTATTGTTACCTATCCAATGTGTTTGAAGTCGCGGACAAATACAAGTAAGTAATTAATAATTGGGTTGTTTTAGTCTCTAAGTTAATTTTTTTATTGGTGTACAATAAAGAGATAGATTGCTTGATAGTTTGAGACAGAGAAAGAGAGAGAGAAATAACATTTCATTGCACATCAAAATATACAATAACAAAAACAAAGCATATTTACAATACTTTCTAGGCAATACAATAAGCGGTCTTATCGTTGAAAGTTACCTCTTCCAGGCAACCTAAATTAAAGAAAGTTAGCTAATCTGACGATGTAGTTCTAAAAAAATACGCTTTTATGGAAAATTAAAAAAAAAATAGAAAATAATTTGAATTAAAAATAGTGTAAGAAAAAATGATTTTGTTGTACACGCTTTTTTAGTTGCATTTTCCATAATAGCGTATTTTTTTTAGTATTTTTTAAACTATTATTTCTTTTTCATTTTTTAGTTGAATTTTCTATAAAATCGTAGTTTTTAGGAAAACAAAAAATCGCTAATCCTGATTATCCTAGTACGGATAATGGATCAAACTGTTTAAAATATTGAATTGTCATCGCTCCTTAACAAGTATTACAAATTTCGAGTTAATCCGACGTTTTGAAGGGGTTCAAAATCATGTTCAAAGATTCCGTTACATACTAACATGCGCATGAAGCTTATAAAAGCGTATTAAAATTATAGCTTTGTGTTTTTTTTTATTGTCTCACGGATCCCTAAAATGACACTAAAAGTTTATTCCCGGCCCGGTCCGCGACTAATTACGTCCGCTCAGCCGCCCGCTAAGTCCTTACTGACAATTTATTTTTGTATGGACTTTTAGCCTATTTCTATATTCTTGTTTTAGAGCTTCTGTGGGACAACTTTGTATTTAGGGAATGAACACTTTTACGTCATTTTTCAACGTTAAAGTTGGAACAGAATTTTTTCCGTTTGCTAAGGGTGCCTATACACTTCCTGCAGAATATTAGGATAAGACTCGATTCACACTACGATACCGTTCACGGTTCCATCACGTTCCGGTCCGATTAAATCTGACTGTTTTACACTACCAGTCTGGAGTTTAATCAAAAGCGTATTAACACTGTCCGTACTAGTCATAACAGGACCAATTTTGCTTCATTCGAACATTCTTTTCGATGAGCTTTTATAACGTTCTCCTGCAAGTAACCAAATAAATAAAATAGAAATATGATACCACCCGTCTCCTCTTCTTGTTTTTGTTTCAGTTCATCTCCATCCTCCGTCATGATCGGACCTCTGTTTCTTGGACTCTATTCCAATTTCAATGCCGCATTTAGATTTAACGTCAATTCTGATCAAAAGTATAAATTTTAAATTTATAATAATTAAAAAATGTTTTGTTGTTGTTAGTTTTTTTAAAACCCTCTCCGGAGCTTCTAATATAACAAAATTGTTGCCAGTGCGATATCGAATCGGAACTAAAGCGATAGAATAGTGAGAATTCTCTAATTCTTTCTTGTTTAAGAATCTTTAACCTGAATGGGCCGAGACCGGAGCTAGAGTGAACCGCGAATAGCATCACAGTGCGAACGGAGCATAATGCGTTCATTCTATACATCAACAACAGAGGAATAACACAAATTTTTGTAACAGTGCGGTCTGTTGTTAGAGGCGACAAAACAACTCACTGTCAGGGTTAGGGAACTTGCCCGTCTGGATAGCTACCAACCCCAATTCTGTTAATACTATATCGTCAAAATTGCCGCACACTATAGTCTCAATCGTAGGTTGGCCTGGTTTCGGTATTCTGTTAATTTATAAATGTTTATAAGCGATAACTCACCAAGTAAATGTTTAAAATTTTGGTGGCTTTTCAATATGAGTATATTGGACAAGGTTAAATTTTTAATACTAACTGAATGTAACAAACCAGAACTATTAGTTAAAAAGACTAGACTTAACAACATGAGACCGAGATCTGACGCCTGTTAATATATTATTCCTAAATATAATAACGTGTATGGGACAAGGCGCGAGGAATATATAACAGCAATTGTAAATGATCCCAGATGTCTCCCAGAGGACTCGCAGTTAAGGTACAAAAAAATTCGGCTAATGTACATTTCTGCTAAAAGTAATATAAATTTATTGCTACTATTATTCCACCGCGACGATATCGAGAAGCCATTGTGGATTTAGTAGAATACGAATTTTAACACTAATGGAATGTTACTTTGAATATCTTCGTAACACAAAAATATTGAATTAGCAGAATATTATATTATTATAATATGTATTATAGTATTATAATATGTCGATTAGTACGCTATAAAAAACCATAACGAATTTATTATTTCTGTTTTGTTCGTCACTTCTGTCCGTAGTTTTTTTTTTGTTCGTTTTCTTTTATTTGTAACTAGCTGTCCCGGCAGACGTCGCGACCTACCCGGAAAAGCTTCAATCGATATGCCGACAGCAGCGCCACCTACCGGGTTCAATTGTGAACCAACTCAGACACCTTCTCTGGCTCATGCACAACAACTTTGCTAAACATCATCACATGATCAAATGTATAGTTTACGAACTATAAAGGACACACAGACAAAGATTCATTTATATATATAAGATTATAACAATGTTCATATACACTACTAATTGCATAATTATATAACTAACGTTTATTGTTTAAATTTGCTGTGTGGAGCTAAGCCGTGGCATCACTTAGAGGCACTTGCGGAAGATCAGCGCTGGTGGTGAAACTAGCATTATGGTGAGCAAGAGCCTTTTTAGGAAATAACAATCAATTGTTAGATATATTATCATGTAAGACTTTTTGTATCTTGTCCTAAATAAATATTTTTAAGCTATTGCATAGCTTTAATCGCGGGCTTTGAGCGCGGCGACCGAATCATGAAATTCCGTAACGAAAATAAACCTAATACCTCCCACTCCGCCTACCATAAGCGTTCGCTTGACATGTATGTATGCGTCCACACTGAATACGCGGTGACGGGGGCCTGAGGCGGGCGCGGCGAGCGTAGGCGTGCGGAGGCCACAGTGAGCCGCGAGCTGCTAATTATGGACGACGAGCTGCTCCGAAGTCGGACGAATACGTAAGCAGCTATTTGTGAGAAAGTATTTAGGTATCTATCATATATTTATAATGCCACACTCACCGCATGTGCGCCCCGTAAGTATACATGCAGGTATATATGTATACATAGGTGATTTGTTTTCTTATCGGTCACCACGCTCAAAAAGTATAACTTGAATTAGTATCAAAATACTGCTTAAATAAAAAATAAATAAATAATTATAGTCGCATAAGTTGATAAAAAATGCTATGCAATAGCTTTACCGCGGCAGTTCCCGAGTGCCACAGGGAGTTTTTCTTTCTTTCTTTGTAGTGGCCAAATTTCAGTTTTCCCTTTAAGGCTGCCAGTACGTTAGGGGTCATATATAAATTACGACACATGTTAAGGGGAGGGAGGAAGTCGACGAAGTGTGACATTATATGACAAGAGAAATCCTGAATTACGTGAGGTCACATTTCCTTTTTCGTTTTCGGTTTCACAAGACTAGATTTTCGGAGGACAAGAACCACTTTGAGTCGCTGAGCCAACGGAGTACCTAAGTTAATAAGTACATTTCCTTTTTCTAGTTTTGAGACTAACCCGTCGAAAGTACTTAAAGTGATATTAAAAAAGATTGTTTTGAATTTTAAAATATAATATGTTTACAGATGTAGGCTAAGTGAATCTTTTACTAATGTATAAAGCTGAAGAGTTTGTTTGTTTGCTTGAACGCGCTAACCTCAGGAACTACTAGTTTGATTCGAAAAAATCTTTCAGTGCTAGATAGCTCATTTATCGAAGAAGGCTAAAGGCTATATATCATCACGCTAAGACCAATAGGAGCGGAGCACCAGTGAATAATGTTTCAAAATCGGGGGGTTTTACTTACTTATTTTTTTGTCTATTCCACGCGGACGAAGTTAGTTATATATATAATAATAATAAAAGTTAGAGAATAATTATCTGTGAGTATATTCTCTGAAGTTTCACTTCAACGGCGTGACGACTGCATAGACAATTTTGGAAAATTATCATAAGATCTGAACAAAAAGCGTGACATTTGAATTAGTTATAATATGATGAATATATAGTACTAAATTTATATTATACATTTCGTACTATATTATTTTTCTATAATATATAGTTATACAATTGGCTAAAATATAGTACATTACTATATACATATTATAGTACGGTTGGGGACCCTAGCTCCAACACGCCAATTATATTTACGTTACAAAAAACATGAATTCTTTATAAGTCACAAATAGACGATAATGAATAGTTCGCAAATTATCATCACTCAATTTTTTTGCTATAAAATTCTTCCCACAAAGCATCGTGTAGGCGTTATGACATTTTGTTAGCACGTCCGCCCACAGTGCAAAGACCTTGTGCATCCGGATCAAATACCGTGTTTTTCACACTTTTTTGTTATTTGGGTTCCTTGATTATCGTTTTTATTAGTTAAAGATACTTTTTATGTGAGGTATATGGGTGCTTCAGAGACTAGATCCTTGACAGAGTCGCTAGTTTGAGGGTATTCTATAGGATACACTTCGGTGAGTGTGCCGAGGAATGCACGAATTAATTCCTCCCTCACGTGTTTAGCACCGGTCAAGAAGACGAATGAATCAGGGATATGGACTACGACGTCAAGGTCCGTATCAGCTTGGGCCAGGTGCCGTTAGGTCACAAGTGTCATTTATGACCCCAAAATGCCAGTAAAATTAAAAGGACAGATTTAGGAGCTGTAATCAAGACAATCATACCAGCAGCGCTCTATCAGCTCAAAAATAAATTTTCTTTTCCTATTATCTGCAGAACCTTGTATAAGAAAACAGAGTATTTTTTAACTTTATTCTATTTGAAAGACCATTGTAATACCCGTGCCAAGCGGAGCGTGTTCAGAACAAGAATACGGGAAAAGAAACAAAACGTCAAGGAAAAAATGCATGAAAAAGATGGGTCGGTTTAGATAATTCATTGGTCATAGTTTAAGATGCATTTCAATAATTACAGTAGATGATGCTTACAAAATGGAAGTTAGTTGTATTGATCGGTCTTTAGCAGAGTGAGATCTGATTTTCTAGAGGCTTAGTATTCTCTAATGTTTCCGTGACTAGTACACATAATTAAAACTGTAATAGAAACGGAACGCGTCTGTCGACGTCATTTGACAGGCGCGTCAACCGTGACGTACCGGAGCTTCACACCCCCTCCCTGGTTTTTATATGGAGCCCAAACAGTACATTGAATATATGGAGCCTCTCGGTACACATAATATTTTACAATATAAAATACCTGTATTGGGACACCTGGACAACCTGGAGAAGAAAATAAAACCATCGAAGACTGGAACATGTCTTTTTTTAACTATAATACAAAAACTAAGTTTTAACGGTCTAATTTTTTATTTCGACGTTACGGCCACTTTGCAGTAGCCATGAAGTAGTTTGAGTAGCTAAGGGGTGTAGAGAGGTGGGCTGCAGGTTCACCGAAGCTACTTCCGACATTATACCATTTATCACTTCCACCCCTGGATCTTGAATCTTAACTCAAGTGATCTCCACTCCTTGTTGGCTGGCTTAGGCTTTCCTTACCTCACCAGAATCGGGTACAAGGTGTCGCTACTCACCCAAGGTTTCGCCACAAAGCCTATTATTATTAGATATTATTGTTTAATTATTGTGTATGCCTCTGGAGACTTTTGACTTTTGGAGGGCTTATGGAAAGGCCAACAAGTAGAGGCCCTATAACAAATTTAATGTAAATGTGGCGTGACACTGACCAGTGATTATCCCTCTCTACACCATATAATAATGCACCCACCCCCGGCCAGTGTCGGACTATTCTGAAGAATGAGAACAAAAGTACCGGGTTATTGAGGTGAACTGCTAGTGGTACTAGGGGTCTGGGAATATAGGGACAAAGGCGTATGCCCGTCGCAATACTCGGGGAACATGGAAAAATGGGCAGACAGTGATTCGCCACTCCCTGCATGGGCCCCAAAAGATGCCATAGAAAACAACATAGGTGAAAGGTTCACCGAAGCTACTTCCGACATTAGGCCATTTATCACTTCCACCCCTGGAGCTTGAGTCTTAGCTCTAGCGATCTCCACTCCGTGCTGGATGGCTAAGGCAAGTACGGAGGCCTTGCCTTGGCCCCCGGAGTCAGGTACGAGGTGTCGCTACTCACCTAAGGCTTCGCCACAAAGCCCCCCTGCGGATTATTTTTATTTTTATTATTTTTTATTATTAGAGTTTAATTAAATAACCGTGAATTAATTAAACTGCAAGCTGTGTTCACCTTTAATTCGTTTTTACATCGAATTGTAAACCTTAGTCATAAGTCTAGTAACTCATCAAACGTAAAAGACTGTTGGTGATTCTTAATAAAATTAAATATCACCAATGCAGATTATATTTCTTGCTTTATACCTTTTAAGGCGTAATTAGTAATTACTTATTGATCCGATTATACCGTTTTTATGAATTCTTAAAAGAATTTTATCATCATTTTATTTTTATTTCCTCTAAACTTTACGCGTGCTACTTGAAAGAGAGGAAAGTAGCAGTATTCCTTTGTTAGAAAAGGACAGAATAATTTTAAGTCATGTTATTCAAAGATCACGATCCAGTGCAGTGTAGCTAATGCTCTGTCATTTATTTTTATCAACGATCAAGTGTGCGTTGACCTTTGAAATTTTATTGGATGTGTTAAAGTTAAATATGTAAATAAATTAAAACGATACTTGTTATATAAATTGCTTATCGTATTAACGGATTTCGTTTATAACGATCGTTGCACAGAGCGAGCATTTGTGTTTTGGAATGTAGATTCGCTATGTTCTAAGTGCCTTATAATAGTGTGTCTCACAAGACTAGATCAGCCGGTTCGGCGGCGGAAACAGCTGACTCACTCAAGCGGCGCAAATATGCAACCATCAGTGAGATTTCTATGTTTGTGCCGTTTGCTGTCGAGACGCTTAGACCGTGTGGTCCTGAGGCCATGAGCCTCTGCCAAAATTTATCGAAGCGACTCATTGCCTCTTCAGGTGATCAGGAGGCTGCTGCTTAGCTCGGCCAACGGATCAGTATGGCGATCCAGCGAGGAAACGTAGCCAGCCTTCTGGGCACTTTAGCCATAGAACACGGTGATCTGGGCTCTGTATTCTACTTATAGTCTTGAGGGACTGTGGGTAGAATATAATACAAATAAGTTAAGTTTTCTTGAATTGTATTCGATTATATGTAATTTTGTAATTGTTATTTAATATAATATAAAAAGATTCCCACACATGTGGAGATCTGGGACAAAAATGAGAACCATACACTAGAATGATGATACCTCGCTATTATTATCAAATCAGAACTAAACACTAGAATGATGATAACAATTGCTCGCCTTTGCTCCTATTTTTTGATAAAACAATATTGGGTACACGACTCCCTGCGAAACCTACGAATAACTCCATGAGGTTTCTGTGCCACAGTTCAAATTTATTTTCTAATGTATATGAATGTAATCATATTGGATAAATAAATTAAAGTGGAGTTTGATGCTAGTATTATCAGAAAGTACGCGGAAGCTCACGACCATCGGCTTCACCATCACGTGAATGTTGACGCGACAGCTAGTCCAGCTCCTCGACAACACGGATATAATGAGAAGGCTCAAAAGGAAAAAACTCCTTGTGGCACTCGGGGACTGCCGCGGTAAAGCTATTGCATAGCATTTCTTATCACCTTATGCTATTATAATTATTTTTTATTTATGCAGTATTTTTAAGCTATCACTCATTTTCTTTCACTATTTTTTTATCACTTTCTTCATTAATAAATGCACTTTGTTTATTCATATTTAAAACACTTTATACACAAATTTTACGCGTACAGCTATTCACCAGCAACTGCTATTCACTGTTGTACATAGGTACACCTATGTATACATATATACTTACGGGGCGCACATGCGGTGAGTGTGACATTAAAAGGATATGATAGATACCTATACACTTATATACTTTCTCACAAACAGCTGTTTACGTATTCGTCCGATTTCGCAGCAGCTCGTCTCTATCCGTGCGAGCTTCGTACAGTCGTACTATATACATAGGTACACGTTAACCGAACGCTCAGCCGAGCTACATGGTAGGCGGAGTTAGGTTTTATTTTCGTTACGGAATTTCTTGATTCGGTCGCCGCGCTCAAAGCCCGCGATAAAAGCTATGCAATAGCTTATAACTTATTTCTAAAGCTATTATTATTAGTATATATTATCTAAAACATCTTAAAGTCGGTGCTTAGTAATTTTCAAAATATAGTAATTTTTATGTTTTGCTTTGCACCGACTTCAAGATATTTTAGATAATATATATTAATAATAATAGCTTTAGAAATAAGTTATTTTATACATTTTAGTTTTTTAGTTTTTGAAGTCGGTTTTTTAAGCGAAGTTTTTATTTTTTATTTGTTACTTTTTAGTGTCTAGCTATGTATGGGTGGACCTACGAATGGTGCCGCGCTTCTTAAAAAATATAGGTCCCAAGAACCGGGAACAAAAAAATATTCGTAAAATGAAAACTACTGGGCCAAACTATGTCAAATTTTTAGGGGACCACATGGCAGCTATTCCGCGTCGAACAAAAAAAGAATCACGTAAATCGAATCATAAATCTCAGAGTAATCGGTGTACATATGGAACGGAGTGAAAAATTTTTTCTTGAAAAATGTTCATAAAATGAAAACTACCGGGCCAAACTATGTCAAATTTTTAGGGGACTACATGGCAGCTATTCCGCGTCGAACAAAAAAAGAATCACGTAAATCGAATCATAAATCTCAGAGTAATCGGTGTACATATGGAACGGAGTGAAAATTATGTTCATGAAAAATTTTCATAAAATGAAAACTACTGGGCCAAACGATGTCAAATTTTTAGGGGACCAATTAGAAGCTATTCCACGTCGGAAAAAAAAAGAATCACGTAAATCGGATCATAAATCACGGAGTAATCGGCGAACATACATAAAAAAAGCAAAAAAAAAAAAAAAAACAAGATCCCGACGAATTGAGAACTTCCCGGTTTTTTCGAAGTCGGTTAAAAAACCGTTTGAACTGGTGCTATAAACAAAACTAAAGTGTAGTGTATTGTGCTAACTAATTAAAGAACACATAACAAAGTGAAAGAAAGAAGAAAGTAAGTCTTCCCCTTAATAGAGACAATAATAAGAAAAGTGCTAATGGACACTTTCTTAGTAAAATATTTTTAGTCAATTTAGGTTATATTTCAATTACTCATTAGTCTTTTTAGATCAGATTGTAATATAATTGTGGTATTTTTTTAAAATACAATATTTATGGAAAAAAATATTGGATAATAAATTTACAAAAAAAACTGTCAATAATACCATATTGAATATTTATGATGATAGATAGACGGCACTTAAAAGCTTATATTTTTCTTACATCACAAAGTCCAGTCAGCAGTATCTTGGGCTTCCATTAAATCAAGTATGACGTCACAGTACAATAATGTAACAATTTATGTTTTAATACACAAACTTTAAACTCCCAAAAGACATTCCCCATACTTCATCATATTACTTCATTTTCTATTATCGGTTATGGAGAATATATGAATCACTATAACCTTGAGTCATATTGAGAAGCTAAGCTATAGCTATGATTTGTATTTCTTTTTATAAGTGTTGTACATTCATCATCATCATCATCATCCGAGTGTTAAATCCCCGTTGCATTCTACTCCATTTCGCGCGGTCTTCAGCATCCCCCGTTCTGAGACCATTGGTACGCATGTCATCCTTCACAACGTCAAGCCAACATTTCCATTTTTTTATTGCAGGAGTTCAGCAGACAGGCAGATGGTCGCCTATGGACATTTGCAATACCAAAGGTGCTACAAATGCGCTGCTGCTCTCTTAAGGGAGACTGGAACCTGGTATCATGGTTAGATTGTTCAAATATGATGTTAGTTATTTTATTCATTTAAAAACTAACTATAACAAATAACAACGTCATTTCTTGCATAATTTTCGTGGTAACTGAATTGATTTCAATGGCCTAATTTACTATCTGTAATAAGATATCAACACTCTATTCTACTGAAATCCGATCCCTTACCGTATAAAACATAACCCTGTATATTAAATAGGGATTAAAATATAAGAAAGCTAAGCAAAAAGGGAAAAGAAACACAAATATGATATGAAATTTATTTAACATGATAAGTAAGATAAGTACAGGGAACGTAAGATCATTGATATACGTAGAACAATTTTAGGAATAGGAACTAGGAATCAATAATATAATAAATAATAAAAATATTTATTACATAGCCAAACAATAAAATGTACAAAATGAGTTGTCTGTGGAGTCAGGTGGCTGCCAAGAGCCCGGACTAGGAACAAACCTGTGTTACCGTAAGCATTGGCAGCCATCAGACTACAGGAAATTTCTTGTATTTAAAGGCTAATATGTCACATATAAAGAAAATTCTAAATCCTAAACTAGTAAGACTGTAAAATATTAGGATTCAGATGAAAAACTGAATTAGGAATATAATAATAGGAACTTCTAAAGTTAACTTTGATACACAGTAGAGTTTGCTTCGGTCTTAAACGTAAAAAATAAAAGTTTAAAAACAGAAGTAAAGACAAAAAAAAGTTATAGAACATCCTGACAAAATAAATGGTCAGTTCCATTTCGTACTATTTTACTCTGTTCTGTTCCGGTCTATTTTATTCTATTTCCTTAGGTCTTGTTCTATTTTTCTTCTATTGTATGTAAATAAAAATCTCGTTAGCAAATAATATATCCGAATGTAGCATATCACTGGTTGGTTTTACTAGGCTAAATTCTTTACTTATTAGTCAGCTAAAACTTTTGATAACTTCTAATACTTTGATATTTACAAACAATATCCATTTCCAAAACACTTCAATATGAATATTTCACGTTTATATTATTATAATGTAACCAAGCACTTTAACTGATTAAAAAATGTCAAAATATAGACTTATTCTTATTCTGAGATTATTATTATTGTTAGTCTTTGAAGACCACGGGCCATAAAAATGGTACAGACTTTTGGAGGGCTTGTGTAGGGGCCATGGGGAGGCCAACACGTAGAGGCCCCTAGACAAATTTAATGTGAATGTGGCGTAACATTGAGCGGCGATTATCCCTACCTACACAATATACTAATGCATCCAATGACAAGCACCGGCCAGTGTAGGGCTATTGTGGGGAATGAGAGCAAAAAGTACCGGGCTATTGGGGTGAACTGCTAGTGGTACTAGGGGTCTGGGAATATGGGGACTATGGAGTCTGCCCAACGTAATGTTCGGAGATCATGGAAAAATGGGCAGACAGTGACTCGCCACTCCCTGCATGGGCTCCAAAAAATGCCACAGAAGACAGTGGCTAAGGGGTGTCGAGAGGTGGGCTGCAGGTTCACCGAAGCTACTTCTGACGTTAGGCCATTTAGAATTTCCACTCTTGGAGATTGAGTCTTAGCTCTAGCGATGTCCACTCCGTGCCGGCTGGTTAAGGCAAGCACGGAGGCGGGGGCCTTGCCTTGGCCCCCGGAGTCAGGTACGAGGTGTCGCTACTCACCTAAGGCTTCGCCACAAAGCCCTCCTGCGGGAATTCGATTATTATTATTATTATTCTACGAAAAGGTGGCCTGATCAGCTCGAATATTCGAATAATTCGCTAAATACAGTCCGTATCCATGACGACGGATTGAAAAAAAATCGTACTAAAAATTGAACAATGTCCTTATTTTACAAACTTTGAAAGGAATAGCCTAATTTTTGCTGCCATAGTTTCTCCAACGCATTAGCAATCCCCTAACGTATCACCCCAAATAAATAAGTTTTTTTCTTTGGACCCCTCCCTATAGTTCCAATTGTCAACTGCTAACTCGACTTTACTCGACGTTTCTTTTCTAACGAACGTCCCAAATTCTCTTTGAGTGCAAAGTTTTTTACAAAGTGTATCGAATAATTGTGATAAACTTGTTTATTTCTTTTTTTTTATTGAAAGCAAAATACTATTTTCAATATCGACACACAACACAGAACAATACTAAGATATTAAATTACACAGATAAAGAAATTGTATGCCGCATACTGAAAATGAGGTTGGCACTCAGCATTTTGCCGTGCCGAGCCTAGGCCCGACACAGCGCTGATTTTCAGTGCCCACCTCCTCAATCACACATATGGCATGCGACCCGTATCAAACATTAAATATAGTTATTAAACAACATGACATGACAAAAATGACAAAAATAACAGCTCCAAACCCTAATAATTGTAAGCTACCCAATGTAACAAGAAATGCAACCAGACTTGTATTCCATTTTGACTGAATTTTGAAAGTTCCTTTATAAGGTAAGAACAAATACTTGACTTTGTGCAATTATATTATTAGTGTTTTCATTAGTAATTAAGTTCTTAAATATGTAAGGTCTTTTTTTTCAATTTAAGTAAGCTATTTTTTAAATGAAATTTAAATGAGTGTATTGTTTTCATTTCGTTTATCGTATCGTATCTTAATATATTTTGTATTTATTGATTTGAGGCCAGCGACACACCTGTTGAAAGTAGAGCGTCGAAAATTCGGCTAAATAAGTTCGCAGTAATTTTTAAGTCACCTATGACGCATCAGCCGAAATTACGTAAGCGTACGTTGCTTCCGAGAGGACGCATTCAATGTATTTCAAATAGCAATCAACAAATCATGCGATACGTTGCGCGACTGTAAGTTCGGCGAACTTAGTTGATTTTGTGTGTATGGTCCGATACTATCACTTCTCTTCATATTGCAAATACGTACCGATAAAATGAATACTTTAAAGGAATGGCTAAGTTTGTATAAAACAATACGGTTTTTGGGGAATAGTTTTGTACCGTACTATTCTCCATCGCGCTGAACTACACGCCACGTAATTCCGATTTTTCGACGCGTTTAGTATGTCATGCCGACAATACAGTCGACGAAGTGTCGGCATCGAATCTTCGGCAGGTGTCGTTACACTAAGACGTTGAATAGTGTGTGCAACGTTCTTATGTTATTAGGTGGCACGTGTAGTAACTAAAACAATCTCTGTCTAGGACATATACTTTCCAAGACTCATTTAAATGAAGGATATTGTTACATATTTCGGGATTCGAATTTAAATACTATTGAGGACTGATAACCGCTAGGAAAGTGCGGTGGAGGCGTGTGGGACCCATTAGATTAGGGTGGTAATAGTGCTTACGAGGAAATGCTAGCTACCACCCGAGTCAGGGATACCAACTTAAACCCTGTGTATTCCTCCCTTCGCCTTATACTAGCGATACAGTATGGCGGAAGCAATACCAACTCTAAGTGTCCTGACTGGCGAGGTCTCGCCTCTACCTCCTAAAGCAAGGTAAAGATGGTACAGCTTATTAAATATTATCTATGACAATTGGTTTAACGGGAATCATTCTATAGTTTTTGAGATAGGTTCTTTAGGTAGCAGAGCCGTGTTGAAATCGCTATTTTTGATATTGATTACAGCTCTTAGGGCCGGATCGGTGTGATCCGGATCCACGCTTTCACAGTATATCGGCTAACCGTATTTCATGTTAGAATTAATATTCTTTTGGTAATAAATAAACAAAATATTTGTTTAAAATTATCACTTAACAACTGGTATCACTTTAGTCATCATACTGGCAACATTGTTTTCCCGGCCCTCACATTCCGTGCTCTCTGAAAACGACAATTGTGCTTTGTGTCCATGTTTTTGTAAAGTGTAATAAATCATGTTAAATGAAGACTTTCTTACTTATTTTTTGCTCATAACCCTTCATTTCATTTCCTCCCCCTTTCCTTCTACCCCATCTGAATCCTCTGCCTCATCTACCTATAATATCCTCATAAAACCAATTTAATGGCTAGCTACGCGTTGGCTTCGCCATTGGTTACCACTTTCCATGAGCTGGGACATCTGCTTCTTTGCCAGCTTCACAATAAAAAAAAATCTGCTTAGGAGTAAATGCATTTTATCTCTACAGAACCCTTCATTATGTTAACTTCATTTCTTTCTTTTATATCTGAACCAGTAGAATATTTTAAGAAACCTCAATAAAAACATGTCTTGCAACAAGTCATAACACATGTACTTATTTTATTACCAGTTTAGTTTATTTTTAATTAAAAGGTTAATTTATCAATGACCGATTACACTGGCGTGGTTCTAATGAACGAACGCAGACGAGGTTTGACGTAAAGGGGCGTTTACATTATTCATCGTTCATGGCACTCGTTCTTCAGGTCTTACACGAATAATTCGTAGAATTTATTTATTTAACGGTGAAGGAAAACATCGTGATGCAACCTGCAAATCGAGATAACTCATGTGTCAAAACTGGCAAGCCGCCTTAGACAAGCTTGGCGGGTATACTGTCTGTTCCCCTACAGTGGGAGGCCCAAGACCAGCAGTGGGACATTTATGGGCTGTTATAAAAAATAATATATTGTACGATATTTTTACGAAGCTACAGGACTCGAATTAAAATAAATGCCGTTCGAATTACTATAGAGTTTATTAGAACTGTACAAACACGTATAAAATAAGTACAAATAAAACTGGATGCAACCAGTTCACACTGCACGATTCAATTACACGCGAAAAGTCCGTCACTATATCGCTAATCGAAAGTACTACACACGTCTTGCTGGTATCGTAATCGTCGCTTGACCGCGCCATCCCTCCGTTCGGGCATTGCTTTATACTAAACTGTATAATACCGACAACGGGACGGCGTTAATCAGCACATCTGGCAAGCTTCGACGCAATGCAATAAAAACAAGGATTAGTCCGACACTAATGACGGCCATAAAATAAGTACGATAACAAAAGCATGTTTTTCTGAATTACAAATTCTAAGCACAAAGTAAAGAAAAGAATTCCTAAATCATAGAAGGCAATAAACTGCGTTTTTACGACGTGCAGGTGTGCGTTCTTTGTCGGTATGTAACAATATAATGAAATATAATTATTTGAATTTAATTCGTAGAATGCCTAGCAAAATAATCGAGAACAGAATTGTATCGGGCCACGAGCTTAACACATGATTGTAAAAGTCTCTTCATTGATAATATAAACTATATATTTCCTGAACCTAGTCTCTTATTGATCAGCTCGGAAACCGCTGGCCACTAGATGGTACAAGAACCTATAATACACAAGTGTATATAGTCTCTTTGCTTAAAGCACCTAATAATTTCACTCCCATAGAGTTATCTTAATTTTTTTCAAGTTTCCGTCGACTTAAATCAATCGACCGATTAATGATAATATAATTAGATTAATAGCACGCTAGTTTTATAGATAAATGCATTTTTTAACGGCGCCATATTAATTTTAAACTCACCACTTAATTGGACCAAATTTATTTTTTATGTACTACTATTAGATGTGCCCGCCACGTCGTTTGCGCCTAATTTGGTCTTTATTTTCATGACTAGCTTCTGCCTGCGACTTCGTCCGCGTGGTGCGGAATTTTTAACTATCCCACGGGAACTCTTTAATTTTCGGGATCAGAAGGTATCCTATATGTTGACCAGGGATATATGCTACCCCATACAAAATTTCATTTAAATCGATGCATTCGTTTCGGAGATTAGTCGGTACAAACAGAAGAGCAGAGAAACAAAAACTTGGAAAATAATCTAAATTAGTTCTATTTCACTTCTTTTACCCTGACTCGGTTTTTGGCATTTTTTTTTATTGTACAGAAATTCGACCTCTACACTTTTTTATTATATGTATAGATATGATATACATTGTTTAAAAACTATTTAAGTGTTTCAAAGACGTGTTGTTCATTGAAATAGTCATTGTAATTTTTCAATTTTGAAAATAATTTTTGGAAGATAGAAAATATCTACTTCATTGAAGTCGTAGTAATAAGAGTACTTCGATATCGAAAATACAACGACAGACAATTGTGACAATTTCATTAGAATCTCGTTTATGCCAAAACAGCTAACCGTAAAAAGCGAGTGTGGCAATATTAATTTAGTCGTATAACAAAAATCTTACACAAACCACGACAAAGTGTATCATAAAAGTATAAGGATAATAAATTCGGAATGTGCCATAATAAAAACATACGCGGTTACGTGTTTCCAAGGTGCTCTATTTATCGCATGAATGCCCACAAATTCGCTTAGGTTCGGTGATTTAGGGGATTTTCAGGTGTAAGCACGTTTCTCACACTTTGTACGTCGCCTAGAGACTGTCACCTTGACTGACTATACTCGTGTACCGCGTAAGACAATTTCACATGTTTCTTTTTTAGAAAGAAAGAATAAAGAAAAAAAAAACAATAAACAAAGAAGAAAGTAAAAAGAAAGAAAACTTTTATCTATCAAAGGCGACATAGACGTTTATTTATTGTATATTTACAATTAACAAGACAAACCAATTTTAGAGTCGTACGCCGGTAAAGGAGGCAGTTAATTTTACTCAAATATTTACCATCTTTCAAAAACATCGTAGCTTCACAGATTTTGTACGAGCGTTTCTATTTATTACGTCATAAATACTTACAAGTAAAAGGCGTCAAATAGCACATTATTCTCTCATTATTAATATTATTTCTATCATATTTTAAAAGTTGATAAGATGTTATTTTTAACCGATTTCAAAACGGAGCAAGTTCTCAATTCGTCTGTATGTTTTTTGTATACTCGTTACTCCATTTCTCCGGCAATTGTGAACCCATTTAAAAAAATCTTGTAATCGAAAGGTTATACTCTCGAATTGGTCCCATTGTCACCATGTCAGGATCTGATGAGTGTATCCTAAGGAATTAGAGAAACTCACGAAAATTGTCAGTCAACTTCTTCGTAACACGACATTTCCGTCAATTGTAAACCGTTTAAAAAAAAATTACTCGTAAGTGTATACTTCCGTGTTATTCTTGGGAAAAAGCTCGTAGCCGCGTATAGGTATTAAATTTTCTACAGGCGCTTATTTTTCTATATGCCATTTCTCCGTCAATTGTGGATCGATTTTCAAGTTTGTTTCTTAATTCGTAACTATGTATACTCTCGGTTCCATAGCCACCAAGTAAGGATCTAATTTGTGGATCGCAAGGAAACTCAAAGCAACCCTTGTTGAAGAGCATATACACCGAAAAGTGAGATAACAAATTTGAATACCAGTATCAGTTGTACAGTTTCTACAAGTGCTTAATATATTATTACTAAAGTTATTGAAGTATTTGCGCAAGTAAAAAGCATTTTTTTATTTTTCATACAAAAAAACGACATCACACTAAAAAAGCAACAACAAATTAACAAAATATAATATTTGTTATGTTTAGTAAAAAAAACATTTGAAAGTTGTTTGAAAGGGCCGTACAAGAATTTACTGTATGAATACAGCAGATATGCAGAAGGTCCATCTGATCGGAAGCTCCATGGCCCCTTTCCCCTGTTCCATTGTCTATCTCATCATCCATAACCCATCCATCCCCTCTTTTTTATTGCAAAGCTGGCAAACGGCACCCCCCCCCCCCCCACACACACACACAGACACAGACACACACTCACAGACACACACACACACGCACGCACGCACGCACGCACGCGCACGCACACACACACACACACACACACACACAAAGACAACGTGCAAATAAATATTTTTTCTCTTTTTTGTTGTAATAGATATATAAATTTCTAGCAGTGTTCGTCATAACGTGAAGAATGGAATCTTCTGATACAACAGGTATTTCATAATTACAAGAAGATTCCCACCACCATTGTATCTTAAGTTAAGGCAGAAACTTTAATAAAGAATTATTATTATTATTTATATTGATTTATATATATTATCTCGGCTAAGCGGAAATAAACTAATGGCACGGGCCTAAGCCAAGTGTTCATTAGTGGAACGACTAAGATGTATTTATTATTATTATTATAAACGGGTAGACGGCCTAGCTCCCCCTATAATGGGAGGCCCGAGCCGAGCAGTGGGATATTTATGGTCTGTTTTAGATCATTTAATTGTGATCTGCGCAAAAATTTCACGAGTGATAAAACAAAATAACATCAAAAATAAAAATAACAAATAATGGATTTTTCAATAAAACCCAACACCACCCATCTATCTATTTGTTTGTCGATCCATCCATCAATACTTTCATAAATATATCCATCCATCCAACTCTTCCCTATATCCACCCATTCATCTATCAATCTATAAATAAAGTCTAAATATAAGAAAATTACAAACAATGGATTTTCCAATAAGACCCAATACCACTCATCTATCTATCCATCTGTTTATAAATCCATCCATATTTTCATCAATATGTACATCCAACCCTTCCATATATACTCATCCATTCATCTATCAATCTAAAAAAGAAGTCAAAATACAAGAAAAAATGCACCTGTAGCGCCATCTAGTTAGATGAGATTCAAAAGCTTTCCAGTATCATATTTTTGCCAAGCGATTATTGCTCTTAGTAATTCTTCCATTAAAACCTGTATTAAATAAAAACTAGGGCAATTCGAGTACAAATATACCATATTTCGAAAGAAATGAAACCGATATCCTAATATCCGGTTGCTATAGTAACTGGGAAAATTACACGCACTTTGTATATTTATACATGGCTATAAATAATAAAACTGGATTATCTACAGCGCTTCCTTTACGAGATACAGGATGTTGTGATAATTGATATCTCATTATTATTTGGTGAAATAAGATTGGGAAACAAATAATAATATTTAAATAATAAAGAGATAGAATAATTTTTAACATAAAAATTTGGTGGTTGGTTCGTAAATTGAATTTTAGCAATTTCATTTATATTATGTAATATTATATTATACTTGCAGGCCTGGTAGACGTTGTCCTGCCTTGAAAATAAAAAAAATTAGAACCCGATTCCAGCGACACCTGACGGATCCGATTATTAATCTAAAGCTAAACTATCCCAGAGCCACTCAAACATACACATCAAAAACTTCATTAAAATTGGTCTAGCAGCTTAGTAAGAGTTCAGTGTCATACGTATGTACGGAAGCATTATATTGTAATTTAAACATTATAAATTCGAATATGAGCTTGTTTTTTGTAAGGTTTTCACGCTTTAACTACTGTCGTTATCGTATCGTTATGAAAAGCATACAAGTTATCAGGGGCATAGAAAAGTACACCAGGTACCTTTCATTCACGAAAAAAATATTATTAGTAAATTGCAATTTACAAAGAAATACTTCAAGATGGGCAACGACAGTGATAATATAATTTAAATGTGTTGCTCTCATGGTTAGTTCCACCTTCGCTACATGACATTATGGGTATTTGAATTTTAAAATTAAGTTTGACATTTCTAAGGAGGGCTGGAGGGTCTGGGATTCCCAACCGCTAGTCCCCCATTCTGTATACAAAATGGAGATTAATGCGAGTGAAGCCATGGTTATAGTTAGTAATTATATAAAGATATATTTAATATTTGAAAAAGCCATTCTAGTTTAGTGGTTAGTGCACGCATCCCAGATTCATAGAACGCTGGTCCGTTTTCTGACATAATATGTGAATTGTTTTAAATAGGTAGCACTTTTATCGGTGTAGGACAACCATCGTGATAAAACCTGCACATCGATATAACCGATGTGTCAAACAGGCCAATTCGCCTTGGACCAACGTGGCGGGTATACTGTCCGTTTTCCTATTAAAAATGGGACCTAATATACACCTAATATATTTTTTTTACAGCAAGAGTTCAGCAGACAGGCAGACGGCACACTAATGCCAGAGCACGCCTCAATATTGTTATGGTGGTATACCCTAGACCAGGAGTGGTAGCCACCCAGACGGGCAAACACCCTACCACCTAACTGTGTGTTATTTGGTCACTTCTTACGATAGGCTGCCCGACCGCAGAAAATTCTATTCTTTGTCCGGATATAAATCCGCACCGAAATTTTTTTTGTATCAGCCTGTATCATAGAAATAGATTCATTACGCGTCGGATACGCACCTGCTTCGCTCGACCAATGGGACCGTTACAGCGAACAAAACGACTACCGACTTTTTATTAGTAAAAATTTGTTGATATTGAATAATGTAATACTGGATGGGTATAAATGGACCGATAAATTTTAGTTATCTTATAATTTCGGTAGTCCTGTTGACTGAGTTGGTCGATTTCTTTGATTTTATTGAAATAGTGCGTGTTGGTCCTTGATATGTATTGTGAGATAATAAACATCCATACCTTTATGACTTATGTTTAATATATCACCAGATATCTATATATATACTTGAGAATAATGCAACATACCACTGTTCTTATCAAATTTTTTGTCCATCCAAAGATTGTCTGGAAGAAATCGCTAATAGCGATAAGACCGCCCATTGTATTGTAAAATTTTGTTTCTGTTAACTGTATCTTTAAAACACAATAAAGCATATTCATTCATTCTGTCATATATCTATACACAAAATTCTAATGTTAATATTAAAGAATTGTAACCAAGAATAAAATATATTTTATAATCAATAAAAGATTTTATTAATAAATAACCTTTACTTACATTATCATATTAATATACATAAAATTTAAGTAATAACCTAAGCTTTTCTCAAGTTAACCAATTGTAATATTAAATAGTTTAACTTAGATTAGTTTAAGTTATCACTTCTGTCGGGTCTCCCGAGACAAACGTTTTTATAGAAATCTATATATCTATATGTCTGTAGCTAGCTAGATATTTATATATAAATACATAGATATTGGAGAGATAAAGATTAATTAGTTCGATTTACTGTGTGAGATAATAATCCTTCACGAGCCCACTGAACAGCTGCAGAGATTACTCACGCCAGATATTCACATGTAGCGTATTCCACAGGCTTACTTCTTAATTTACCATACTTCTTCTCTTTTTGTTCATATCGATTATACGCCTTCCATTTAAATTTCATCTTTATGTATTTATTTATTTGGCACACAAAACAAGAAACAGCTAAAAGTTACATATTTCATAGTATATACTCTACACATGTGAGCACATAATGTACCATACATTGAGAAGATATTTAGGGGTTGTATATAGTATGACTTATTATATTAATATTAATGTTATTTTTACAGTGGTAAGGCAACAAAATTATTATGCAATTATGCCAGAAATATAGGTGCAAATAATAGCCCGAATGTCACGTTTAAATTTAAAGAAGAAGGGATTAAAAATATCAATAGAAGAGTGTAGGTGAAGGATTATCTATGTAGAAATCATTTTTAAGAATAATTGCTGTAACTATCATGCTGTCTGGTCTAACATAACAATTTTATCAACCCAGAAATCACTTTTTAATATCAGGGTAGTTCAACGCTGTGTAAGTTTAGTATTAATGGGACTGCTCTAAAAACTACTTTAACACCAACCGCAATATGCCTAAGGTTGTCGCAGTGACATCTATTATTCAAACTCGTACGTATTAAAGACCATTCACATTAATAAGTTAGAAAAATACTACAGGGGTTTTTTAACAAAAACTGTTTGTTAAAACATGGAAAAGTTTTTGGTCAATTTAGTGGCCAACATTCCGACCCATATAATATGGCCAATTGTATAACCGATTTATATATCTGGCAGTTTAGTTTAAGTGACTGTAGTCTGTCAAATATCACACCGGTTATTTGTTTCCTCTTTAGTCAGGCTACATTTATTTTTCTCCTTCTCCCTACTCTTTCTCCTTTCTCAATTATTTGGTGTCGGTACAATGTCTTTTCGTTTCTGTAGAGAGCATGCATATAAACTGTATGTATATCACAGTTGAATATAGAGTAATACGTTATTTTTCTTATAATAAATAAATATTACATTTATTTATTATAAGAAAATATTTATGTTATATTTTTCATTTGTATTTACTGTATCGTGATAAATAAATAAAATATTTATTTATCACGATACGGTACATACAAATGAAAAATATAATATGAGGAATAAGCAAAAGAATTATGTCAAATTTCAAAAAATTGGTAAAAAGTAAAACAACTAAAGAGGTTGCGTGTGTTTGCTACACAGACTATAATAGCTTGTACTAATTATAACTTAGTTTATTTTTAGTTTTTAATTGTATTTATTACAATATCTTATTTATAGATTATTTTTGTATATGTAATATAAGTTACTAAAGAGGTTGATTCCAGCACTTCTATCTATACACCTATATTCCAACATACATTCTCTGTCAAACCACAAACCATGTTATCCTTCACACAATACAACCATTTATTATTTATTCTCCTTACCTCCATATAAATGTGAGAATTCTTTAAGAGGAAGGAATCTGCTTGCCAATTGATCCCGGTACCAGGCCGATGATTTCTCGAGGGAACGTCGGCAAACTGCGATTTGACCGCCGCGAGGTGAGGTGAGGCGAGGTGTTACATTATTAACAACAGTAAAAAACCTCCGCCTCCGAACCACATTTACAGCGATTTCTTTTGTTTGGGGCCTTTCGATTCACCCTCCTTGAAGCAATAATAAAATTTCTACTGCATACTAAACGAAGTAATGAAGTAAAACACTGTTTAACACTTATGCAAATACTAGCTGATGCCCATAACTTCGTTCTAACTATCCCACGGGAGCTCTTTAATTTTTCGGGATTAAAAGTATCCTATATGCTGACCAAGGGTATAAGCTACCACCAATAAAATTTCATTTAAATCCAGTCCAGTTGTTTCGGAGATTAGCCCATACAAACAGACGGACAAATAGACAAACAGAGAAACAAAATTTTGAAAAAAATCTAAATTATTTCTATTTCACTTCTTACATCCCCCTGACTCGGTTTTTAGCATTCATTCTACAGAAATTAGATCTCTCCAGTTTTATTATATGAACTCATATAGATAAAATAACTAAGCGGATTTTAAATAATTAAATAAATAAAAAACCTGCATGTGCGTAATATATGACGATTTTATATGGAGAAAAAAAACAAAAGAAAATCTATGTTATAAATTCAAAGATTTGGTATATTTAGTGGCCAGTACTATAACCGCACCAAATAAATAAAATACTGTTTGTTGGAGATCCCAACAGACACTACTCACATTTTGCAGTTATTTATGTCTTCGTATAGTAGCGCAGTTGTATTGCAGGCTACAACCGACGCCATTCAATGGAGTTCTTGTGAAAACTTGAAAGGCCACATCTGACTATACAGTTCACATTTCTTACAAAAACACATAATTGCTACTCAAAAACTAACAATATCCTACAACTATTGTCCATTTCTAAATGGACAATAGTTGTAATTTTAATTTTTTTTAGAAAATAAAACTGCACAGCACAACTTCGTCTTTCAGTTCCCGCCAAAAACTCTTGCGGTTATTTATGTGCATACCTTAATGACGGTTAATGTCCAGCTCCTATATTTTACCAACCGTTCAATGTGCCTTACTATCGGTTAAAAATGGTTATAAGTTCCATACAAGTAATGTAGTGCAAGTAAACGAGTACTGAGGCTTGCCGGGTACGAACCACTGACCACAGAATATAGTAAGTAAAAATAAATATTAGAAGGATATAAGTAGTTATATAAAGTAGAATAAATAGTTATAAGAAGCTTGCTAAAGTAAAAATATGAAAGTAGTGCCTATAATTGTATACTCGTAAGATAGTATATATAAGGAAATCTGTAAAAAAAAATTGAAACAACAAAGAATAACCCCCTAAAAAGTACAAAACCCCGAGCAACCTCGTTCACTCGGAGAGAGAGAAGAAAAAAAGAAAAACCCACTGACCACAGCTACCACGCAACTCATGGCGGTGAATTGAATCATTGAATCAACGACCCACACAACTTGTGAATGACCCATATTACATCACTAAGCTTGCAACATAAAACAGTTCGATTGCAGCTGTCATTTTAGTTCAGGCAATTAAAAATAATATACATATACTACCTGTACCAGGTAAATGTTGTCCTGCCTTTAAAAAATAAAAATCCAGAACTGATTCCAGCGCTACCTACTGGGTCCAATCGTTAATTTAAACCATTCCGGAACAAACTTGAACACATACAACACCCAAAAACACCTAAATTCTGGTACCCGATTGCAGCGCCTACCTGGTTCAAGTTTCAATTTAAATCACTCCAGTAGAAAATTATTAAAATACTAATATCGCTATTAAAAAATAGTGGTTAGTGGTAGAAGGGTGAACATTTTGGTTGTAGTTATGTATTTTTTAATGCTGAAAAATAAAAAAATTACAAAAAATAATATTTAGAGGTGGGTCACCCTTATCATTTAGGGGTTTGAAAAGTAGATGTTGGCCGATTCTCAGACCTACCGAATATGCATACAAAATTCCATACAAATCGGTTCAGCCCTTTCTAAGGGGTTTGGTAACTAGCACCGCGACACGAGAATTTCATATATTTGAGATAATTAAAAATCATACTATATTTAAAAATAAAAAACCTTCCCGTCAGTTATAAGGGTGAAAATACCAAGTACCCAAAGGAAATCAAAGTCCACAGAATAAATCAGTCAAGCTCAGCCCTTGGCATCTAGCCAGTCTGCAACTTAACATCACTTAATCTAACGCACGTTGAAGTTGGCACGAATTCAAGTTGATATTTTTTTTTTAATTTGGCACAACTCGAATAAAAACGCAACAACCTTAATTGCTGTGACCCGGATTGGTTTGCGTTTTTTCAACACAGATTTAAAGATATTTGAAAGAACTATATGCAAATAGTACTCCTTTTTTATTGTAAAGCTTTTTTCAACACAAATTTAAAGATAATTGAAAGGACTATATGCAAATAGTACTCCTTTTTTATTATTAAGCTTGTTTCAACACAGATTTACAAGATAATTGAAAGAACTATATGCAAATAGTACTCCTTTTTTATTGTAAAGCTTTTTTCAACACAAATTTAAAGATAATTGAAATGATAATAAAATATGCAAATAGTACTCTTTTTTTATTGTTAAGCTTTTCTAAACAGATTTGAAGATAATTGAAAGAACTACATGCAAATAGTACTCCTTTTTTATTGATTGTCTAATGTAAAGTTATTTTCGCCTATAGATGTTTGCTAACACCATGAGCCAAATAAGAAGAACATAAGACTTTCTTCAGATCTACAGAATTCACTGTGGGTGGACTGCTACTCACTTGGAAGATTTGAATATAGATATTAGTCAAAATCACTTAAATTGGGTATTTGACAAAGGAGACGGATACGCTTTCATACATTCTTGGACCTAAATTGTAAAAAGATGACAATGATTTTAAGATTTCTTTTTGTTATGTAAATATTTTTTATAATTGGTTTAATTATTTTGAATAAATTAATCATCTGGTGTAAGTGTTTTCTTACTATTAATTGTTGAAATTCATTGACATCAATTGATTATGGTCAACTATAATTTATTTTACTGTGACCCTATTTTAAAGATTTCTCGTCTTCAAGATAGAATCTAAGGCGGATTTTTTCCAATTTTGAAATAGACAAATGTGACGCTTTTTTTACGAGAATATTCGTTACATTTCTTTGGCCCAAAAGTCCCCGTCTACTTTCACAATGATATCCAAAACACTGTTCATATAAAAAGGTAAGCGTTAAAATACAATGTTGGGCTATCATAGGTTTATAACATCACCACAAAATAATTTTAATTAATAGACAAACAACAAACTCTAAAACAGCTCCTGCGTTTTAGAATACTTACAATAAAATGCTTCCGCAGAGATTTGTCCGCCCTCTCTGCTCCTGAAATACGTGAACAATGAAATCAGTAATGGCAATCAGCAATCAGTTATCGGATTTTATGGTTCTCTTTAACCGAATATGACCTCTACTCCATTGTTCTTTTGTCATCGACACTTACTTAAGAAAGTAACGTCCACCATATTTCAACTTCGTCTTGGCCACGTCTGTTCCCCTGCATAATTAGCGAAACTAAGGATACGAGATCACTTATAATATTTTACCTTCAAATTGTGATCGTCCTGTGAATGTCCCTTACCTGTTAAGTCTTGTCCATTTTAAATTCATATGTACTTTATGTAAATTGTATTTATTTATAACGCAATTAGTCCCTTCGAAACCCCCGCGACAACCTATAACCCCCCTCTTTCCCCCATTAAGAACAACAGTACTAGGTGCTAACTCCCCTATCTCAAGAATGTGTAGAATTCTCAGCAGCAGCAGTGATATTACTGACATTCACTTTGACTCCAAAAATTCACTTTATAAAAAGATTCGTTTAGCCCAACAGGACACTTATTAGACAGACTGACGGACATACCAATTTCAATACCCTACACATTTTTGTTATATTTATTATTAGAGTCTAAGTAAATAACAGTGCAGAAATTATACTGCAAGTTGTGTTTACCCTATAATTAGTTTTTACATAACATTTTAAACCTTAGAAATAAGTCTAGTAACTGATTAAATGTACAAAACTGTTGGTGATCCTTATTGCAATAAATAAATAAACACAATTAATGTTTTGTGTTGTCCCCAGGTCATCAGAAAACGTCCTCCACCGTTCAAAGTTGTCATTATGAATTAATTTCTGATTACCCAGCACCTCATTTTTATATAATCACTCCGACATTGGAAAATCATCGCACATTAAAGCGTTGGAGCCATCCTGAACAAAAATTGAATAGAGAAACCTTCGTATATTAAATCACTGAAACCTGTCACTTCTGGTTTGTATTTGTAAATTTAATTCTTTGCTTTTTCTTTGAAATCGGGCACTAATGAAAAAACCAAAGTGATACCGCGGCGGTATTTACTTTTAAACGTTAATAAGCTTTGCCTGCTAGGATTAATTAGGTTTGAGCGATTTTTCCTTAATTAGTTAATTTAACTCAGTAGCCTTAATTAATTAAACAATTGGTTTATATTTCAATTCCTCAGAATTACTTAATCTTCAAAGTACTTCTTTTCTTAAATTCTGGCTATTATTACACATATTTAAAATTAGACTAGTATTTTATTTGAGTTTTTTTTTATTTCGATGTTTAGACCACTTTTCAGTAGCCGTGAACACGGAAGAAAAGATGGCGAGTGTCACTGAGTAATGATAAAGTATCAAAGTATCTCAAATAAAATGCCGAGCTTAAAACCGTCAATTAAAACTTAGTTTTAATTACTAGTCCTAATAGAAATATTAGTAATATCTACTTTACTCTTTCGAGTATTGGGATCCTTGGTGTCGACATTGCAGTTCAGAGTCCACCTTGAAGGCAAGGCAAAACTGCCTCCAAGAAGCTGGGACTGCCAAACCGGTCCAAGCAGTATTTCACTCCGTGGCAACGCCTTGTGCTTTACAAGGCCCAGGTGAGGCCGCATATGGAGTACTGCTCATACTTGTGGGCCGGGGCACCCGCTTACCAGCTGGATCCCCTGGACAGTATTCAACGTCGAGTCGTTCGCATTGTCGACGATCCCGTACTCACAGACGGCTTAGATACGCTTGGCATTAGGAGAGACTTCGCGTCACCCTGTGTATTCTACCGAATATATAACGGAGAGTGTTCCAAGGAACTGTTCAGAATGGTGCCTTCGTCTTCTTTTTACCACTGCACCCCACGCCATCGGCTGGGCGTTCATCCCCACTTCCTTGAGCCGCTTCGCTCTTGTACGCAACGGTTCTCTAGAATGTTTCTCTTGCGCACCATGGGGATTTGGCATGACCTCCCAGCCGTGGTTTTCCCACAGCGCTGCAACATGGGTTTTTTTAAAAAGGGTGTCATAAAATTTCTTCGAGGCCGGCAGCGCGTTAGTGACATTTTTGGTGTTCCAAACGTCCAAAGGCGACGGTAATCGTTTTCCATCAGGTGGGCCGTCTGCCTGTCTGCTTTACTCCAGCGATAAAAAAAAACTGTAGCAGCCTTTGAAATATTAGGTAGGACCTGCTGAAATTTTACTCTTTGAAGTGTGGTTTTGAATGACCCACGAGCCAGAGTCAATAATTTCAAAACGATTACGTTTTTAATCATTTTACGCAAATATGTACTATGGAAAAGTCAACTATACATAATATAATATAAGTCTCAGCCAAATTTTTTTTTTCCCTGACACCTCAAGAAGTACTTGTAATACTTAGATGACTCACGCACATTCAATTCTCGCTAACAATTACTTATGATTGCTTAATAACAATGAATATTTTACAATTACCTACTATAGAGAGTGGGACGGCCATAGAGTGATATTATTATAAGATAAATATAACATTCAAATTATATCGCTGACATTATGGCGTCAATGAAAACAATGTTACATTTAAGGACTTTTACACGACGCACTTACATAATTTTTATGAAATATATTGTAGTTGAGTTTTCCCCGTGGATACTCTACGGGTCAAACCATCTTTTTGTCAATCCTGAGGAATGCATTTGCGCATACCCCAGAGGGGGAGCTCTACACACAAGATTCTGATAACAGAAGAAGTTGCAAGCACTACCCACTAAACCTTGTAGTGCAGAGGCACTGCGGAGAGCCGCATTATAAAGAGGGGCCACGGAACCGAAATCAAAAATTTCTGAACCATTTTCTAGTTACACTGTACCCCTTTGGATAAAAATGAATGTTTGTCTATATGTCTTTTATAGAATCGTAAACTATACATTTGATCATGTGATGATATTTAGCAAAGTTGTTGTGCATGAGCTAGAGAAGGTTTTTTAGTTGTTTCATAATTGGACCCAGTAGGTGGCGCTGCTGTCAGCATATCGATTGAAACTTTTCCGGGCAGGACGACGTCTGCCGGGAAAGCTAGTACTGTATAAAAGTAACTTTCAACACAAAAAGTGTGTCATGTAAGGGTCCTCAATTTTTTCAAAAGCTACTACTCCGTTGTTACAGTGTCTGAGCTGGTAATTACTTATTACCTATTTGTTGCGGTAGCCATGTGGTTCTTAATTTTTTTAGGAGGGTAGGCAAAACACGAAGTTCCGTAATTTACAAAAAAAAAAACATTACAATAAATTTAATAGTATATTTATACTATTAACAGTATTGAAACTAAAGCTACCACGTATATATAATCGTGGTAGCATAGTGGTTAGGGCACGCGCCCCAAACTCAAAGGGCGCGGGTTCGAATCATGGCCGGTATGCATACCCTACTTAGGCGGTTTTCTAACCCAATTTGCATATTGTTACAATTACCACTAGGCAACAACGGCGAAGGAAAACATCTACCTACCAATGATCTCAAAATAAAGGAAAACAAAATATTTCTTACATTTTCTTTACATATTACTATGGCTGCGTTCCATTAGAGATTCACAAAGACCACATTCACGACCGCGATTTTTTCCGTTCCACTTGCTTGCCGGCGTTACAGTCGTAAACCCAAGTGGAACGGTTATTAGACTCACCTCATGACATGGGTCGTTGTGAGCATTCTGTGATCGAAAATGATGACGTTATTAGTGACGTTTTCACCACGACCATAAAGTCCGTGGTCGCCTATTGGAACGACTAACAGAGCATTTTGAGCGTTATGAGCTACTGATGGAACGCGCTGTATATGTTACTACTAAATATTTGACCTTCAAAAGTGTTCCCCAGTGGCACTTATTTTGATTTCAAAAAATTGAATTAGAATTTGAACTGGGCCATAGAAATTCTCACTCTAGCTTCATTTCAGAAGGGACTCACAACGATCTCGTTCACGACTGCGATTTTTCCCGTTCCACTTACTTGCGCGAGTTACAATCTAACGGCCTTACTTATAATAATCTCATTAAGAAATGATTAGGCATCTCTTAAGCAAGAGAATCAGAATCAGACCCTAATCAATGAATATCTTTTTCTTCGCTTATAAACGTGTATTACATGTTGTTTACCTAAGAGGAGTACAGATAAACGAAATTCGAAAAATTAACGTAGGTTGTACCAAAATATTCAGCTAAAGAGGAGTTTATGGGTAAAATTTTCACTAATCAGTTTCTTTAAATTTAAGAAACGTTTATAAGTATGGCCCATAAACTCTAGGGGAGCGGATTATGGGGTGTTGATGTCATAAACGACGAAATACACAAATGTCATTAGTTGATTTGAAAATAGCGCCTTTTTCAATGTCAAGAGATAGAGAGAGTTGTTACTCTGTGGACAACGCCCACTTTGACCCACCTCTTGACATGGGTTGTTCTGAGCGCTGTGTGACCGAAAATAATGACGTCATCAGTGACGTTTTCGCCACACCTATAACGTCCGCGGTCGCCTTGTGGAACGGCAGGCGGAGCATTTATGGCGTTGTGAGATACTAAAGTAACGTGTACTCTATCGCACGACTTACTAGTTTCTTTATTTAAAAAAACATGTGTGCGTATACTAGTGTACACACGTAAGAAGTGAAACTTCTTTATGACCTTGTTTTTCGAAAAATTATCTACTACTATATGATATACTAATACTACTACTATATGCAACTTTACAGAAATTGGTTAAATAAAGTTCAATTATGATTTTGCTGATAACTTTAATATATAACTATATATATACACAACTCGTTGCCACACAACGAGTTGTTGATAGATGGTTTGTGGAAAAATCCATCGAAAAATGTGACGGTTTTTGTTTCCAACGTCGATAAAGAAGTTTCACTTCAAAAAACAACATATATTGTCTCTTATGTATAACACATTCCCCTACATACTTCAAGGAACAACTTCAGTACCTTTATTCTGGTAACTAAAACTCCGCATACATATATATATATATATATATATATATATATATATATATATATATATATATATTTAAGATACTGATTCGGTAGTGAGAATAAGGCTATATACCTCTGTTCTTATCAATTTTTTTGTCAATCCAAAGGTTAAAAGAATTCGCTAATAGCGATAAGACCGCCTATTGTATTGTAAAATTTTGTTTCGGTTAACTGTATCTTTCAAAACACAATAAAGTATATTCATTCATAATCATTGTTCTCCAATGGCCGATTATTTCGACCAAAAACCCTAGCAGTTCTTAAAGAAAAAATTTCACTACATGAAATATTAAGCAAATTTGCAACTGAGTTAGTATTCTTAGTTAATCATGTCGTAACAAATGAGAAGTGTAAAGTTAGTAATATGTCTAAACGAGGATTCAGCTTAGTTCGGGTATCCAGGATTACTGTATTCAGCGTTGAAACTGTTGACGGGGCAACTTAGAGGCTAATTCCGGGATAAACTTCTATATGTCAACGTAACTGGCACTTTATACTTATTATACATTTAAATAAAATATAGTTGTCTGTCTATGATTTCAAAATGTATATCAAAATTTGAGGCTGGCAACGCGATTAGTGTTGCAAACGTCCATTATAGGCCATTTGTTTGTGTGCCTTCTTCAGGCAATGAAAAACTACCAGTTCATCTATAATACTTGAGTGTTATTATGCCGACAAATAAAATGTTAAAATTTAAATATAAATATCAATTACCTGTTTTTTTTATTAATAAAATTACCTTTTTGAAAAATCAAACACAAAGCACTTGTCTCTCTTTCCTTTTATATTTAAAAAAAGCAGGTTCTTAATTGTTCGTGTAAATAATTTGTATGTATTGTTACGAGCGTGGGACTCGAACAAAAATGCCGTTGGAATTACTAAGAATTTATTAGAACTATACAAACACGTATAACCCAGGTACAAATATAAATGCAAAAGTGGATGGATGCAGAAGTCGCGGAAGGCCACGACACACCTTCCATGATCAAATTGATCTTGTATTAGCAGAAGGTGATGTCAGGAGCCTTAAGAACAGACGAGCGTGCATGACAAGGGCTATGAATGTCAAAGAAGCAAGTGAGGTGTGTAAGAATAAGCCTGTATGGCGCTCTGTTGTTCATGCCTACCCCCCAAGGGACCTGGCGTGAAGTTATGTATGTATGTATGTACAAATATAACTGGACGCAACCAGTACAAACTGCACGATTTAATAACACGCGCCAAGTCCGTCACTATATAGCTTATCGAAACGTACACGCCTTGCTTTGATCGTGGTTCTCGCTAGACTGCCCATCTCCCCCTTGAGCCATTGCTGCACCGATACAATATGGCTGCCAGCCCGCATAGATCGGATTTCTTAGGATCAGTTCGACACACCTGCCTGATGACTGCCATAAAAGATGACAATACACAATGGTCTGTTTTTCTAATTACGTATTTTACAAACACAAAGTAAACAAAAGAAGTCCAAATGCGGAAAGGAAATAAACTGCGATTTATGGCAGGCAGGTGTGCATTCACTTTTTGTTGGCTTGTAACAATATAGTTTCTTATCAAGTTTATTGGTATTGTAACTTAAAAGTGAAAAAATAATTCTAAAAACCGGCTTAAGAGTAGGTATAAGGCAAAAATTCATATTTTTTACAACATCTTGATGTTGGTGCTAAGTAAAAGATTTTAAAAAAGAGCAACAAATTTGAAGAAACATATTAATTTTGTAGTTGTAAAAAGTATTTATTTTTTGATTTTTACTCGCTCTTGACGTTGGATACTCCTGTGCTAATTTTTTTAATATATAATAATAATTATATCTTTTCTATCATGATAAATATTCTTAACGCATTTTGCTGACCGTACTAGTGACCACAACAAAGTTATTACATAAAATGTATCCACAATTGAATTAAGAGAGCGTCATTAAGCCTGTGGTCTCGGACAAATGAAAACATCACGGTGGATTACGAAATATTATATGTGAGAAGTGAATGCCGTGTTTGCTTTAGCAAGTTAAGCCCTGGCTCGGCACTGCAGTGGGGCTGAGGACAATATTTTTGTGTTTATCTCTCGACTGTCTAGTTCTTGTTCTGTTAGATTTTTTCGTCTTTTATTGTTCCGCTGTATCCAATCGTATTCGATTGGATGAATCGATACATGTTGTTATGCATATACAAACAAGCATATTACAACATAGACAAGCATGAGTTATATTTTTTACTAGCTTCTGCCCGCGACTTGGTCCGCGTGGAAAATAGTAAAAAAAGTAAATTAAAAAACCCCCCGATTTTGAAACATTCTTCATCGGTGCTCCGCTCCTATTAGCCTTAGCGTGATGATATAATTATAGTTTATAGCCTTCCTCAATAAATGGACTATCTAACACTGAAATAATTTTTCAAAACAAAGCAGTAGTTCTGAGATTAGCGCGTTCAAACAAACAAACTAGTCAGGTTCATATATTAGTATAAGATTATATATCAAATAAATCATAATGTTGATAGAACAATTATATTGTTTATTTTAAGTAGGTATATATTGCAATTTACAAATTAAATAGTTTTTAAATTAGATTCATAAAATATTCGAGTCGTTTCAGTATAACCCCAAAGGGCTATGGCACTGAAAATCGGCGGTGTGTCGGATATTATGCCGGCAGAACAATAAGCTGAGTGAAAAACTTATGCGCTGAAAATGTGGTGTACAAATTCTCAAAATATGCTTTATTTATTATATGTAAATACGTCGTCATTTGTAAAAAAAAAATTTTTTCTTTCTTTCCTTCTTTTTAAATAAAAATAATAAAGTAACAGAAGTATGATGCTTGTATCTTTTTACCGCAGCTTTGCATCCCTGCTAAACCTCCTTCATATTATTATGAAAAACTATGACGTCATAATGTTGTAGAAATTATTGTTTAAACAATAATCAAAATTATTTATATAATAATATTTTAAAAGTATTATTAGAAGATGGTAGTTTAAATTATGTTTTTTTTTAAATGACATCCAAATTTATTACAACACTAGTGGCCCCGACAGACGTAGTCCTGCTCTGAAAAAATAATCGAAAAAATAAAAAATCTAGGACCCAAACGACACCAACCGGTTCCAATTGTGGATTTAAACCATCCGGGGAGCCACGCAAACACACAAAATCACCAAAATCGGTCCAGGTGATTAGGAGGATTCTAGAACCCGATCGCGCCACCTACCGGTTCCAACGGGATAAAAAGAATCCTATGTCCGTTTCCTGATTTTAATCTACCTCCCCACCAAAAACCAAATCGGTACAGTCGTTCTTGAATTATAAATAGTGTAACTAACACGACTTTATATATATATATATATATATATATATATATATATATATATATATATGTCGCAGAACGGCCTCGTTCTCACGACATCATCTTTAGTTATTGCAGGTTTAGTGGGCGTCATCAGGATAAAATGCGAGCATAAAACACAATAGCCACGGTTTATACACTTTTAATTTAGATTTGATCAACATTATGACATAGTTTAGACCGAGCAGCGGGTTCAGGGCACCCGCTCATACTTTCAACTTCAATACTTTCTTTAAAACTCTCAAAGGTCCAACTCGACCTGTAGCCACCAACCAAATGCGCCACAAAAAACTCCTCAGTCTACCCAAGTAGATATTACTCAAAGTATAGAGGGCGCTGACCCCGCTCCGCCATATGCTCTGCTCTGATTGGTCGTTTATTAAATTACAATATTCATAACTTTTATTAGGTTAGAACGATCTTTAAGTTATAGAAACATTCAACAAATCACATTAAATTACATTAAGAATTTTAGAAGTGATTATAATGTAAACAAATGATATTGTGCGGTTATACATCCAGTCAACAATACATCGTCATATCGTCATAGTCATAGCTTCCCTCCGACATATATATATATATATATATATATATATATATATATATATATATATATATATAGATTTATCTCTATAGACCAAATAGAAAAACAACAAACTAGCAAATCATCTATCAATACATAAAAGAATAAATTATTTTACATTTTATTTTATCTACACAGTACAAATAAGTGCAAAAAACTGCACGCCTGTTTACTTTACGTTTAATAGAAAATCAGTCACATTTTTTGTTAGAAATAGTTCGCAAAAACAAATGAAGTGTATTTGAAAGACGATGCCAAGTGGAAAATTGTCTATTAAATCGAGATTAGTGCTAAGTCATGCAAAAGTAGCCAACGAGTCGGCTACTAAAGGCAGTCCATTCAAATATTTACGTTTTTTTACTTCGATTTTCAATTTTCAGTCATGTAGAAACTTCAATGTTAATCAATATCATTGTTATATATTAATATACAATTGCGAAAGCAACTATGTTTGTAAACTCTTAGTTATTACATTTATATCCTGGCATAGGACGCAGTTTACGTTTTGTTACATAAAATAGTATTGAAGGAGGTGAAACAGGGGAAAAAAAATTTGAATGTTCAACCTATGACTATTAAAGATATGGAGTATCCAATTTAAGGTTTTAGTAAGTAAAATACAGAAATAAATATTTTAGTGGTATTGCTAAATTATTTTAGGAATTGTTGAATATTTTAAAGTGTTTTAATTGCACTCATTAGGTACTGTGTAATACATAAACGCAGAAACGTGGCGGCTAATAACTTGTATAGTATACGAACTATGTAAGCTTATTACACAGACACATACAAACTTCTTCTTTATTCTAACTCTTATTTTCTACTTAAGAAAATACTACATACAAACTTCATTAAGCAATGTGAGTGAATGGAAAAAAAATTGTGTGGTAAGTACGAAACCCAAAAAGTAACCTCATCACACGTCATCAGCTGAGCATGGATCCTCATTTCATTTAGCCCCCTTTTCTCAATAACGTTTCTTTCAGCTAAAGTATTCCCATGGCGCAAGGATATTGGGTTTTTCAAAAAGGTGTCATAAAATTTATTCGAGGCTAGCAACGCGTTGGTGATATTTCTAGTATTGCAAACGTCCATAGGGGACGGTGAGCGCGCTTCATCAAGTAGGCCGTCAGAGATGTAATCCAACTATAAGAAAACCTAAAATGGCTTACATAATATTTTGTTATGTTTTCGCGACTTGTACACATAATAAAACTACGTTTTAACGGTTTTAAGCGCGGTAATTTATTTGATTTTTGTTATTCCAACGTTGGTTTTCTACAGGAATCTAAATCAGCCATCTGAAAATGCGAAGCATCGAAGAGTTAAAAGAATTTTGAAGAGACGTCTCCAGAAATATTTTCGAAGAAATTCTTCGTCGATGGATTCCCATGTAATATTCATTTCAATTGTAAGAACTGTTCTGCTTCTCAAAGGAATATCGGACATATTGTAACTATTCCGTATAGAAAACAACTCAAAACCACAATAGTATTACGATGTCTCCGTATCTCTGTACAAGTTCTTCCAATTTCCAATCTCTCGACCAAACAACTTTGAACCTTTGCTTTTCAGACTTTAGCTATTATAAATTCATATTGTTAAAGCCTTCACTCGCAGACAAAGGTCTAATTAAATTAGTCGTGTTGTTATCAAAATCTGATAGATATCATTTGAATTTTTCTATTTTGTTTTTTTTTGTGCTTTGCGATTTATTTGGTTTAATGTGTTTTTTATTTTTTTATTGCAGGAGTTCAGCAGACAGGCAGACGGTTCACTTGATGAAAAGCAATTACCATCGCCTATGGACATTTGCAACTGTTTACACGATAGACACTGTTTTAATACATTTATCAATAAGTTCTAACTATTTTTTGTGGGATTTTTATTTAATTGAAACCACGCACGTCTCACTCTCAAAATGTATATTTTTATTCTCTCTTTTAATCTCATGTGGACTGTACACGCACAACATTTCTATTTCACCACAAATAATAAAAAACATAGAAAACATCTTAAACACACCGCCCGCCAAGAACATACGATGTTCTTTACTCAGCTCAAAAAAAAGTAAAATTATTACACATAGATATTAACACACTCATAGATAGACTAAAACAACACAAATAATTAAATTCTCAGAATTAAAAGCTCTACACATAAGAATTGAAATTTATAACTCTGATCGATATTAAACTTATGTTTAATTAATATATAAGTAATTAATTTTATCCACCCACCGCAACATATTATATAAACAAGATACACAGAAATTCCGTACTACAAGAATACTTACTAAAGAAATTTAAACAATTTGATGTACACACAAATAGGAAACAAAATTAGTAACTTAGCTCTACATTAAATTCACACCAGGTATTAACACAAAAAGATAAAGCTACACAAATGTACAAATAGTTACTCATATACATAGCAATTCTCATTAAATTAAAATGCACAATATGTAGTAAATTTATACACCTAGTTGAAAATAAACATTTTATATAGTTTTTTGCTAAATACAAAGAAAATTTCACGAATGAATACGTGGCCTAGTGTTAGTGGGAGGGAGTCATCTAAATCGTCACGTAGTAAATAATGTAAACGATAATTTAGACGCGGCTCCGATTGCACTAATCATCTCAAAATTTAAAATATTCTTACCTATCCAGATCTAAGTCCTCTTTCAGGCGTCAGCCAAATTGAAAAATCACATTAATTCACTGTAAACTATTTAAACTGGTTATTTTTATGTTTCATTGTAATAAAAAACTTACTCCTCTTTGTACATATTTTTTAGTTTTTAACTTTTTTAGCTTAGTTTTAAATTTACTGTCGTGTATCTTTTTAATACACAATAGTAAGTTCTCACTCCTTCTCGTAAACATAGTTAAGTAAAGTTATTTGTTTATTTTTATGTAATCTCAAACTCGGAACTCTTATTAATCTATATAAACGTGAAAATATAGAAGACAATCTTCATTTTTAAATGCAATAATTAAAGTTTGATTCAGAACTTTCTCAATAATTACGGAGAGAACTATCCACCATAAAGTATTATAGATTCTCATTATAATTAATAAAACTAAACTCTTTGTTACTTCCTTCTTATGATTCCAAATACCGAAAACGTATTTTAAGTTGCCTGACACTTTATTCTACTCACTACTAATATTTTAATAGACTTATTTAATTTTATGAAAAAATCTTGATCTGTCTCATTTACTCATCTCAAATTTCTCTAATAACAATTTAGTATTCCAGTTTTGAAACTCATACTTTTCTCATGTCCTGCACACATTATTCTCTATTCATTATCTTCTCTATTATTCTCATACGATTAAGATTCACATACTCTAAATTGTTTTTATTACACTCTTCTCTTAAATCTGTTCCTTTCAAATAATTTTCCTCTAGAATCTCAACTCTTTTGAATGCTATATCTCTTACATTACCAATTTGACGTTTAAATTTATGTCTAGCAAAAGGTAATTTTGCTTCAGTTATTCCTTTCTTATCTCTACCTGTAGTTGAAGTGATATGCTCGTCATATCTCTTCTCGCTCTCATTCATCTCTTCTCATTAAGTTTGTTTTATTTTCAGTTTCAGAGTATTTACTCATGAAATCATCTTCTTTCACACATACATGCATACTTGTAACAACGTTTTCTACCTCTTCAGATTGTTTTACTATGCTTCCAGACAATATCCATCCAAAGATTGTATTTTGGGCTATCAAATGTCCGTCAGGCTGTTTTATTACTCCATCTAGCAATATTTCACTATACACATCAGCTCCTAGTAACAAATCAATTTTGTTTGGCGTTTCATTCATAGGATCTGCTAAAAATAGGCTTTTAATAACTGACCACTCAGACACACTAAGACTGGCTGGAATAAGAGAAGTTAAAGAAGGTAAAACAAAAGCATTTATTAAAATTGACTTATCTGGATTACGGCATGACTCTACACGAAATGAAACTTGGTTTTTAATACTTACACGACCTTCTCCCAGACCTGACACAAAACCACTTGCCGGCTTACATATAAGTCCTAGATGATGGGCAGTAGCCTCAGTAATAAAAGACGCTTGTGACCCCTGGTCTATTAAAGCTCTTATAACTAATTTACAATCAGAAATAACATTGTGTACCTTAACTCTAGCTGTTGGTATTAGCACAGGATTATGATGTATCGCTCTAGAAAACATAGAAGTAATATGTGTGTCACCTTGTGATGCACTTGCTCTCTCAGTGTTTTGTGTTACACTCGATGGCATTGCCGAAGACTCAGACTCATTCATTTGTTTTGTTACCTCAGTGTTTGTCTCCCTCTCAAAGTGCAACATAGTGTGATGCTTTTTATGGCACTTCCTACATCTTATTGGCTTTTTGCATTTAAACGCTATATGCGTAGGTGACAAACAGTTAAAACATAAACGATGACCTTGTACAAAGTTCGCTCTACTCCTCGGTGTCATTACCTCAAACTCCTTACACTGGTTAATATAATGGTTATTATGACACAAAGCACACTTAATTTCCCTATTTTGCTGCTTACTCTCCACGGACGTATGAAACGATCTTGCTTGAATAATTGGTTTAAAAGCTTGTGATGAGCGCACTATATTTGAATCTACCATCTCCAATGATCTGAATCTATTTTCTAAATAAGCTCTCAATTGATCCCAGGTAGGTAAATCTTTGCTATCTGTATTGAGATGCTGTTCCCACAATTTGATAGTCTCAGGATCTAATTTCGAAACGACGATAAAAACTATGATTGCATCCCAACTTGTAGTATTAATCCCCATATTCTGTAATGACTGCAAACAGGATGATGTAGTATCTAGTAAATGTTTTATAGACTGCGATGACTCTGTATTAATCTTTCTCAATGAAAACAAAACCTTTAAAATTGCATTACAGTTATATCTCTTGTTATCATAACGATCAACTAATTGTTTCCACGCTGCGTCATAATTAGAATCAGTTATTGAATAATTCCTCAATAAATTTAGTGCTTCTCCCGTTAAATTTCCCTTTAAATAATGTAATTTTTGCACCGAAGTAAGATTCTTATTATTATGTATTATCGAGCTGAACATGTCAAAAAATGTTTGCCACTCCTCATATTTCCCGCTAAATGTAGGTAAGTTAATGCGCGGCAACTTGACATCGTAATTATTATTATTCATAGCCACGTTGGATGTCGACGAATCACTCTTAGGCGGTTGGGAACTGGGTAACAGTGACTCCAAAGATTCGCGTAAACAGCTCTTATACTCTACATATAACTCCTCAAACTCGTCGTATATATTTTCCGTAAAGTACAGCTCTTTTTTATTTTTCGATAAAGAAACTATATTTTTATGACCTTCTTTGAACTCTTTAAATTGTTGATCTAGGATTTCCAATCTAGTTTGTAAATATGGTACCTTAATTCTCTCTTTTGGTGATTTCCGAAAATTACTCTCAGCTCTCCTCAGATTATCAAACAACTCATTTTGTATTTGTACTAACTGCTCGATCGTGGCCATCTCGATTTACGGGTTTGTTAAAACAAATGAATAAATGTTATACTCGCAAAATCCCACAAAAGCACTTTAATATTATAGATTTTACGTGATTATTACTCGAAGAATAGATGATACTCAATTAATTTAGTCTATTCACTCACTCAATATCTAAATAGTATAGTTTTATAATCACGCAATTACTCAAACTCAACTCAAACACACGGAACTGATTGACAAAAGAACACAACACATATTTAACAATAAAACTCACGTTCATTCGGCTCGTTCTGGACCAATATTATGTTTACACGATAGACACTGTTTTAATACATTTATCAATAAGTTCTAACTATTTTTTGTGGGATTTTTATTTAATTGAAACCACGCACGTCTCACTCTCAAAATGTATATTTTTATTCTCTCTTTTAATCTCATGTGGACTGTACACGCACAACATTTCTATTTCACCACAAATAATAAAAAACATAGAAAACATCTTAAACAGCAACACCAAAGATTCTACAAATGCGCTGCTGCTCTCTTAAGGGAGACTGGAACCTGGTCACTAATGCCGGAACACAACCCAAGGTTGTTATGGCGGCATACTCTAGACCAGGGGTGGTAGCCATCCAGTCGGGCAAATGCCCTACCACCTGGCTGTGGGTTGTTTTGTCGCCTCTTACGACAGGCCGCCCGGCCACGGGAAATTGTATTCTTTCTCCATTCCTGCACGGATAAAAATGTGTAATGGTTTCGTATTTATGAAATTCGAAAAATATACCTATGTCAATTATTTTTGGGATCCTGTCAATGTAAATATGAACCTTCCACAAATTACGTCACACAAATTTCACGATTTTTTGCACCCCTCCTTTGTCCTTATCACAGCTGGTCACATTCGTAATACTGAGCCGTTGCCACTGTCATGACAAACTGTCGTCACTGCAAAAGATGTCGTAGACGACAGTAAGTCGTGTCGTTATATATTATGTGAACACCACCATTTAAACATATAAGCCACGACACTTAAAACTACACTATTATCTGTCGTCACGACATAGTGGAAACGCGCCCTAAGGTGGCGAGATAAATATTAGCTTTCTTAATCTCCCGTTGTGGTAAATGGGTAATTGAATTCTTATGGTTTTACTGGTGCCTTCCCATAATACTACTAAAGCACAATTCGCTCCATAGGCGACGGGAACCGCTTTCCATCAGGTGGGCCGTCAGCCTGTCTGCTGTACTCCATCTATAAAAAAATTATCGCCCCAACGAATCCCTTCATTATACGCGAACTGTCAATCACTTACCTAATTTCTACTTATTTTAAATTGTACCCCACTGTCCCTGGCCACAGCTGTGATAGATTTTTTTGTACAATCGAATACACGGTATTGTCGTTTAATTTTATTCAGTTAGGAACGTTGGAAATTGTTTGAATTGTACCGAAATTGCGCTTTTATGGGTTTTAAATGGGCCCCTTCGTTTTTATCGTTTTGCTTTACATCGCTATGGTATCCATTTTTGTTTTCAGATCGGCTGGATATTGAACGAGTTTTAAAGATTTTTCAGTGGGAACATTAGTAGTGGGAGCATGAGATAGGGCTAGGCTTGAACTTATATAACGCTTGCGTTATATTTGCCCAAGAGTGTATTGATTTTAATTGATACCATTAAACAGTGTAACAAAAATCATTAATACAGAACAAAAAAACTCAAAACGAATTCTAATTAATCTGGTTATTATTAAACTCTAAATATTAATGTATAAATCTTTTGGAACCCATAATTTTGAAATTCTTTTCATTATTCTTATATTTAATGTGTGTCCCTTTTTAAACATCTATCTATTTCTGTCTTTTCGTTTCAGAATCTATCCGTATCCTTTTTCTAAAAGTCTTGAGACCAGTCTACGCTGACAGAAAGTTCTACTCACGGTTACCAGATGTGATGGACCCGAACGAGGCAAAAGTCCCTATTTTAATAAAAATGGGACTAAATAAAATGAAACACTATTTTTTCTTAAGTTCGAATCGCAACCAACTTGATTTCTTTATATAAAACCAAGCCGCCAGTATTACAATATTAATAACAAAAAAGTATTTATTCTACAACAATATGTTTATAATAATAAATCATCAAAAAGCGAATAAAAAGCGCCTTTCTATTGCGAAGCAGAAGCTGACAACCTACGTGATGGAAAGCAGTTATCGTTGCCCGTCGACGTTTGCAACGTTATAGGTAAATCCAACGCGTTGCCAGCCTTTATATAATGGGAAAAGAAGGATGGGTATAAAGAGGGTAGCATGGTATAGGAGTACTAGGATGGAAAGATCAAACACGGGAAACGGGATATAAGCTAGCTTTGTGTCTAGTTTTTCATTGTTATAATGGGAAACAGGGAGACGACCCGGCTTATAGAAAATGGTTGCCGTCACCTACAGGCGTTTGCCTTTAGTAAAGGATAGAGGGAACGGGATAAGATAAAAAGCATGGGTTAGAATAGAAAAAGTGGAATAGAGTATCAGATAGGGGATAGGATAAGGCCTACTTCCCAGTGAGTCATCGGAATTCATCATCGTACGAAATACGGTTAAGAAACCGTTTCAAGATGATATTCAATTTTTTTTTAATTCAAAATAAGTTCCACTGGAGAACACTTTTTATTCACAATAAGTTCCGCTGAACAACAGTTTAAATATAAGTGATATTAAATATTGTTACAACTTAGGCCCCGATAAATACAAATTCCACGTACAGAACTGTAAAAGCACATTGTATTACCTGTAGGCATTTGAAATAATTTTATTCCTTTTATGATAGTCTTCTCTTGTTTATTGGCATACGTTTCTAGTTATTGTAGAGAACAGCCTATTGTCCTAATGTACTCGTTTACGGCCACTCAGGAGCATCATTAGCCATGTGTTGCGAATTGCAAGTACATACTAGAAAATTGTGTCGATGTTGCCGGGCGGGCACATTTGCATTTTTGAAGTATGAAACGATGGCATGATTGAGAGAGGGGTCAATTGAGCTACAACTACGATACAGGCGTGACGCGTGTACATTCGGGAATCTAATAGTGATGGACTTTGCGCGTTTTATTGAATTACGACCTTCTGCATTGTTTGGATTTGTTGTGTTCGGTTATATTTTTACCTGTGTTATACGTGTTTGTATAGTTCTAATAAACTCTACAATAATTCTTACGGCATTTTTATATTTTGTAGTGTGACCTGGTTTTAGAGTTTTACAGAGTTAAGTGTTTAATTTACTTACGTTCATTCTTAACACGCTTCTCCCATACTTGCAAAATAATATTCATATCAACACTGTGTTTAAAGTGGAACGATGTTAGATGGCAAGTTAAGCAATCGGCCACACCCAGCCAGTTAGTTGACTCCTATAAATTGCTAAACGCACTCGCCCTTTGAATAAATAACAGGAATAGGCCAACGCAATTGTGAAACGTGAGACCTACATTTCACAGCGTTGGTTAAAAAGTTCTTTTAATTTTACTTGCGGTAAAATCATAATGGTGAGATGTTTTTATCGGCAAACAAACACAATATTGTTACGAATTGCAGGACTCGAATTAAAATGCCGCTAGAATTATTATACAATTTATTAGAACTATACAAACACGTATAACAAAGGTACATAACCAGTCCAAACGTAATGCACGATTCAATCACACGCGCAAAGCCCGTCACTAACGTCTTACTTCGTTTGTGGTTATCGCTAGACTGGTTCGTCCCTCCATTGGGACATTGCTTTATACTGTACAAAAAAAATATGTCTGCTCGACCGCGTGGACTAAATTTCCTAGAATCACACCTGGCTAATGACTACCATAAAAGATTACAATACACAATGGGCTGTGTTTCTAATCACAAATTTTAAACACAAAGTAAACAAAAGAAGTTCAAATTTCGCAAAGGCAATAAAACGTCTATAGTTATGTAGGTGTGAATTTGTCTTTTGCCGGCGCTCAGGTTGTAACAATATCAATACACATATTTTATAATACACATATATTAATACACATATACAGGAGTATATATCTATATACATATATATAGGAGTTTTTATTATTTCATTTTATGAGTTCAGCAGAGAGGCAGTCAAGGATTCAAGTCAATTAAGGTCTAATACACGTTAAACAACGCCATCATACCGGTCCCTAAATTAGTATACTATAATAACCACTCTAACACTATGTAACAGAATTCAATCGTCACGAGTCAGCGATTCTCAATTTCAGTTTAGCTCTAAGTTAAATTCCACAGTTAACCAAACTTTACCCAAGATCAAATGGAAGCTAGGAATTAGTTGAATATTTCCTATAATAACAACTAAGGGAACAAGTTAAGTGGGGGCTAAGTGATTACTAAGTTAAGCACTTGAAGTTGGCTCGTTACCGAGCTACCATTTGCTATGAAATCGAAAAGTGACATTTGATCATTTAATTGCAATTGAGAAGTTGTATTGATCCACGTCAATAATGAGAGTTATTTGGGTATTTTTTGTTTTATGAGTACAGCAGATAGGCAGACAGAACACCTGATGGAAAGGTGTTACAAATATCCGTGGTAATACAAGTCAAGTCACAGGTGCTACAAATGCGCTGCTGCTCTCTTAAGGGAGACTGGAACCTGGTCACTAATGCCGGAACACAAATCAAGGTGGTTATGGTGGCATACTCTAGACCAGGGGAGGTGGCCATACAATCGCGCAAATCTTACGACAGACCGAATGGCCACTGGAAATTGTATTACTTCTTGGGGTAATTTAGATTCAAAATTGGATCCAGTAGGTGGCTCTAGAATCTGTTTCCAGATTTTAATTTTTTTTCAGAGCAGGACAACGTCTGCCGTTAAGTTGCATTTTTATATAACCTGCACGAACGAAGTCACAGGCATAGTATTAATAAATTTAAACGGTTTTATAGTGATGGAAGCATAAAAGCTTTTATAATTAACTTTTAATTAATCTTATAACCAGCCCTATTATGGGCTAATGATTGGACGTCATAAATTCTTTCCACTTGAATACTTGTAACATTGGAAGCAATCGATCGAAAAAAGGCCTTTATGTAGGTGTGCATTCCATTTTATACAATTTTTTTATTTTGTTGTGAACCTGGCAAACGGGCCGTCGGCCCACCTAATGGAAACCGGTTACCGTCACCCATAGACGTTTGCAACACTAGGGCTAAGCCAACGCTGGCAACGGTCAGGCTTTAGGATGAGATACAGATAGAGGGGATGGGGGGTTGGATAGGTGAATTGAATAGGCTAGGCCTCTCGCTGCGCAGTGTCGTGGACGAGATGTTCCGTAACGAGGAAGGATGTCTGGCAGTCGCTTCCTTCTGTGAGAACGTTATCTCCAAGAAGGACGTGGCCAAAAAACAGCGGGAGGATGAGCTAGTGGACCCCCGTTGCAGACGGCGCATGGGGCGTTGGAGACGTCACTATGCTCACCTACTTCTCATGAAGTAATGGGGCCAGGTCGAGGTCGGGAGACCTCTCAGGTAACCTACACCCAGGACACCGGGTGCACTGTTTTCAGGAGCACCTCCAAAGTGCCACGTGGTGAGACGGTGGTAGGTTTAGTGGGTAGTCCGGCGGCGGGCATTTCACAACTCCTTCCCCGTGGAAGGTGTGTGCAAAGCCGGCCACCGGGAATCCCACATACTCCTTGGTGAGTCCCACCGAGGCTCGAGAGGATGCGTAAACGCATTTCCCCACTGTTAGCAAAAAAAGGGAAATTCAAGGTTTCGTGGGTAGTCTGACGGCCAAGTTATTCTTAGCCTCCACTCGGAGGTCCTATAGTCCGGTCGTTCGACAGTCCCACACTCCCCTCGGTGTCCTCTCTCCAAGCCCGAGGATAGTTTCGAAATGCATTCCCCTGCGTCATCAAAAAAAGGGGACTTGTATAGGAGGATGTTATAGAGACAAGAACTGTAATCAAGCTAATAATCCCAGCATGGCTTTACCATGGCAAAACGCTCTAGGTATTCAAGACGCGAATATGTTTTTATATAGATGATAACTAGTATAAAGACCCCTGTTGTGTACAGTAACCGTATGTAAACGATGGTGTTTTCTCTGATACTTTTCAAGCCAGGGCTTTTTTTTCTATCTTTATTTTTTATAGAGGGCTTAATCAATTCGATTATGTCGCCCTCGAACATCGACTTAACACAAACTAATTACTTATCTATTTTTAAGTCCTATTTTAACTACTCTTAATAGCATATTGGCTTTTCATGATAGAGGAAACGCCAATATGCTATTACAGAGACCTATATCTAATTTATTTAGACTATAACGCTCGATATAGTTACCTTTTCCACTTCGTTCCGGGTGTATTCCAGTAAAATATGATATACATCTTCAACCACTCCACACTCTGAGCAATTTGACGAGGTTGTTTTTCTCATGAGGTGAGCGAATATATTTAATGGAATGTGTCCGGACCGAAGCCTCAAGATAGTGACTACATCCGATCTCAAACCGGGGCTTGAAAACGTTATTTTTACTTTAAGCACTTTATACATACAAACAAACACATTCGCAATTATAATATTATCCCGATATCGTTGAAGCCTGAAAATTTCAATTCGCCACGTATATATTACAACATGTTATTTAAATCAAAAACATACATCTCATTATAACGTAAATAAACTTGTTCAGAAACCAATTTTCAAAATGAAAGTAATCACGTTGCAATCCTAGGAACATTTCGGTATCATGAGAGAAACCAATTTATTTTGAAATATTTGGTTTTAATACGTTTTCGGTAATAGAAGTTTGCTTTTGATATTGCTAGAAGCATTACATAGGATTCTTTAATATATTTTTTCGTGTAATTTTCTGATACCTTAAAATAGCATAATAAGCAGACAGGGTAGTTTTATTTTAAGATTTCTTTTAGCATAATTTTTAATAAGACCCTTATTGTATCTTCCTAAGTCTTCGTGTCTAGTATACCTAATTTTTTGAATTAAAACTTCTTATGGATGAGTTAACCGCTTCGTTATGTAACGCGTTATCGTTTGTCTGGCTTCCCTTTCTCACACGCATAAGGCAGCGGTAGGCAGGCTCCTCCTCTCTTAATCTAACCCACAGCGCTCTAGCCGTTTTTCGGTAATAAGATTTAATAATATACACACACAAAATTCTAATACATATTCAAGAATTCCGGCCGCTTTCTCTCAACTTTTTGCTTTAATCTCATCAGTTGTTCGCAGTAGAGTTCAGAATCGATGGTCCTGCCTGGCGGTAACAGCTCATAATGAATAATGCCCTTCCAATCCCACCATACACACAGCACCAACTTGTTGCGAGTTAACCCGGGTTTCGCCACAGTCTGTGAAGCCTGACCGGCTTTGACCACGATGTTTTTCGCACGTTCTTGTCGTACGAGTTCCACTTTTCATCACCAATTATCAGCTTCTCCAAAAATGGTTCGATTTCATTACGTTGTAATAAAGAATCACAAATGAGTACACTGTTCAATAGGTTTCTTTCAGTGAGCTCATGAGGTACCCAAATATCGAGCTTTTTTGTGTACCCAATTTTTTTTCAAATGCGCTAAAACCGTTTTGTGGTCAATTCCCAGCTCTCCAGCTATATCGTAACTACTAATATGCCGATCTTGCTCCACTTTTTCAAAAAAGGCATCAATTTTATCCGTAACAGGGCGACCAGAGCGACGTGCATATTTTATATCAAAATTTCCGGATTGAAAACGCTTAAACCAAATTTGCGCTACTCTCACAGATACTGCATTAGGTCCATAAACATCACAAATTTTTTCGCGGCTTGTGTTGCATTTTTTGTAGTAAAATTTTAAAATGTATCGAATTTCTTCATTAGATTCACTCATTTTAACAATAAGAAAAACAAATGAAAATCACACATTTTCCTAATTTGAATTTGGAATTGTCTTCTTTAAAATTAAAACTTTTTAATAATACCAAAACCTGCCAGATACAAATGGTATAGCCAAAGAGATCTTATTACAAGTTCATACATACTATATGCGAAAAGACTTTTTCCCTAACCTATTATATCATCTCTAGGCTTAATAGTTATAGACATTCAGTCATTCAGCTGTATCTAACACACAGGCAAATCCAAACAGTCACTAGAATGAAACAATAAAGATTTAATTTTTAACTGTAGGTATCTGAATCTTAAAAAGTAACATAACTGCCATCGTTAAAATAAACGTTGACATTAAACTTCTGACAGTTAAAAACCCTCCCCATAAAAAGAATACAGCATTTTCCTCAGTACCCGTCATTATCCTTGAAAAACAACTGCCCTTTGACAAAACATTCGTAATTAAGAAATAACTTGACTATCACAGAAAAAGGTGAAAAGGTTCCTAAAGATAATGAGACGTCTTTATCTCGAGGCCAAGATAAGGCAGTTAAAGGGACAAAAAGTCCTAATGAAAGAGTGGGGAGGAGTAATTTAAATTCGTTACTTCCTAGGATTCCGTCTGGCAAGTGCACTTGATTAAAACGTGCTAACTGTAGCCGATAAGGACGACTTGTATGTATCCGCACAGATCCGGACACAATCGGATTGAGGACATTTTATAAAAGTCTATATATACATATATCATGTTTCCCATTGGCAACAGAGACGATAAATCTTCACTTGCGATGAGCTTAACAAACAATTTTTCCTTCATCTACTTCCATCAATCACTTGACACATGCACGTTGATTTGAGATGCTTTTTACGTCCCCTTGCTTTAACAGTTCCGCTATTTGATCATGGTGTGTACGAGCTCTGTGAAGTTGGCACCTCGAGTTGCGAATTTTTAAAAGAACAATATCTCATTCGTTTGTCCATCGTTAGTCCACGTTTGCCCAGGAAAAATTTTCGTTTGCCCACCCTTGGTTCAAAAGTTATTGAACAAAAACTTTTTTTGAAAAAAGAAATTCCGGTTCTTCCCATATTTTCGCAAGGTTTCATGTTTTTTGCACTCGAATGGACTTTATCGTTAGCTGATCCAATGCACTCGATTGTCCAGGCAAAAGTTTCGTTTGCCCACCCTTGGTTCAAAAGTTATGGAACAAAAACTTTTTTTGAAAAAAGAAATTCCGGTTCTTCTCATATTTTCGCAAGGTTTAATGTTTTTTGCACTTGAATGGACTTTATCGTTAGCTGATCCAATGAACTCGATTGTCCAGGAAAAATTTTCGTTTGTCCACCCTCAGATCAAAAGTTATTATTGAACAAACACTTTGTTTTGGAAAAAGTAATTTTTGTTCTTTCCATATTTTCGCGAGGTTTAATGTTTATGACACATGAATGGACTTTATCGTTAGCTGATCCAATGAACTCGATTGTCCAGGCAAAAGTTTCGTTTGTCCACCCTCAGATCAAAAGTTATTATTGAACAAACACTTTGTTTTGGAAAAAGTAATTTTTGTTCTTTCCATATTTTCGCGAGGTTTAAAGTTCATGACACTCGAATGGGCTTTATCGTTAGCTGATCCAGTGAACTCGATTGTCCAGGCAAAAGTTTCGTTTGTCCACCCTCAGATCAAAAGTTATTTTTGAACAAACACTTTGTTTTGGAAAAAGTAATTTTTGTTCTTTCCATATTTTCGCGAGGTTTAATGTTTATGACACATGAATGGACATTATCGTTAGCTGATCCAATGAACTCGATTGTCCAGGCAAAAGTTTCGTTTGTCCACCCCCAGATCAAAAGTTTTTGAACAAACACTTTGTTTTGGAAAAAGTAATTTTTGCTCTTTCCATATTTTCGCGAGGTTTAATGTTTATTACACTCGAATGGACTCTATCGATAGCTGATCCAGTGAACTCGATTGTCCAGGCAAAAGTTTCGTTTGTCCACCCTCAGATCAAAAGTTATTATTGAACAAACACTTTGTTTTGGAAAAAGTAATTTTTGTTCTTTCCATATTTTCACGAGGTTTATTGTTTATTACACTCGAATGGATTCTATCGATAGCTGATCCAGTGAACTCGATTGTCCAGGCAAAAGTTTCGTTTGTCCACCCTCAAATCAAAAGTTATTATTGAACAAACACTTTGTTTTGGAAAAAGTAATTTTTGTTCTTTCCATATTTTCACGAGTTTTATTGTTTATTACACTCGAATGGATTCTATCGATAGCTGATCCAGTGAACTCGATTGTCCAGGCAAAAGTTTCGTTTGTCCACCCTCAGATCAAAAGTTATTATTGAACAAACACTTTTTTTTGGAAAAAGTAATTTTTGTTCTTTCCATATTTTCGCGAGGTTTAATGTTTAAGACACATGAATGGACTTTATCGTTAGCTGATCCAATGAACTCGATTGTCTAGGCAAAAGTTTCGTTTGTCCACCCTCAGATCAAAAGTTATTATTGAACAAACACTTTGTTTTGGAAAAAGTAATTTTTGTTCTTTCCATATTTTCGCGAGGTTTAATGTTTAAGACACATGAATGGACTTTATCGTTAGCTGATCCAGTGAACTCGATTGTCCAGGCAAAAGTTTCGTTTGTCCACCCTCAGATCAAAAGTTATTATTGAACAAACACTTTGTTTTGGAAAAAGTAATTTTTGTTCTTTCCATATTTTCACGAGGTTTATTGTTTATTACACTCGAATGGATTCTATCGATAGCTGATCCAGTGAACTCGATTGTCCAGGCAAAAGTTTCGTTTGTCCACCCTCAGATCAAAAGTTATTATTGAACAAACACTTTGTTTTGGAAAAAGTAATTTTTGTTCTTTCCATATTTTCACGAGGTTTATTGTTTATTACACTCGAATGGATTCTATCGATAGCTGATCCAGTGAACTCGATTGTCCAGGCAAAAGTTTCGTTTGTCCACCCTCAGATCAAAAGTTATTATTCAACAAACACTTTGTTTTGGAAAAAGTAATTTTTGTTCTTTCCATATTTTCGCGAGGTTTATTGTATATTACACTCCAATGGACTCTATCGATAGCTGATCCAGTGAACTCGATTGTCCAGGTAAAAGTTTCGTTTGTCCACCCTCAGATCAAAAGTTATTATTGAACAAACACTTTGTTTTGGAAAAAGTAATTTTTGTTCTTTCCATATTTTCGCGAGGTTTAATGTTTAAGACACATGAATGGACTTTATCGTTAGCAGATCCAGTGAACTCGATTGTCCAGGCAAAAGTTTCGTTTGTCCACCCTCAGATCAAAAGTTATTATTGAACAAACACTTTGTTTTGAAAAAAGTAATTTTTGTTCTTTCCATATTTTCGCGAGGTTTATTGTTTATTACACTCGAATGGACTCTATCGATAGCTGATCCAGTGAACTCGATTGTCCGGGCAAAAGTTTCGTTTGTCCACCCTCAGATCAAAAGTTATTATTCAACAAACACTTTGTTTTGGAAAAAGTAATTTTTGTTCTTTCCATATTTTCGCGAGGTTTATTGTATATTACACTCCAATGGACTCTATCGATAGCTGATCCAGTGAACTCGATTGTCCAGGTAAAAGTTTCGTTTGTCCACCCTCAGATCAAAAGTTATTATTGAACAAACACTTTGTTTTGGAAAAAGTAATTTTTGTTCTTTCCATATTTTCGCGAGGTTTATTGTATATTACACTCCAATGGACTCTATCGATAGCTGATGCAGTGAACTCGATTGTCCAGGCAAAAGTTTCGTTTGTCCCCCCTCAGATCAAAAGTTATTTTTGAACAAACACTTTGTTTTGGAAAAAGTAATTTTTGTTCTTTCCATATTTTCGCGAGGTTTAATGTTTATGACACATGAATGGACTTTATCGTTAGCTGATCCAATGAACTCGATTGTCCAGGCAAAAGTTTCGTTTGTCCACCCCCAGATCAAAAGTTTTTGAACAAACACTTTGTTTTGGAAAAAGTAATTTTTGTTCTTTTCATATTTTCGCGAGGTTTAATGTTTATGACACATGAATGGACTTTATCGTTAGCTGATCCAGTGAACTCGATTTCGATTCGACTGAACAATCGAGTTCATTGGATCAGCTAACGATAAAGTCCATTTATGTGTCATAAACATTAAACCTCGCGAAAATATGGAAAGAGCAAAAATTACTTCTTCCAAAACAAAGATTTGTTTAATAATAACTTTTGATCTGGGGGTGGACAAACGAAACTTTTGCCTGGACAATCGAGTTCACTAGATCAGCTATCGATAGAGTCCATTCGAGTGTAATATCCAATAAACCTCGCGAAAATATGGAAAGAACAAAAATTACTTTTTCCAAAACAAAGTGTTTGTTGAATAATAACTTTTGATCTGAGGGTGGACAAACGAAACTTTTACCTGGACAATCGAGTTCACTGGATCAGCTATCGATAGAGTCCATTGGAGTGTAATATACAATAAACCTCGCGAAAATATGGAAAGAACAAAAATTACTTTTTCCAAAACAAAGTGTTTGTTGAATAATAACTTTTGATCTGAGGGTGGACAAACGAAACTTTTGCCCGGACAATCGAGTTCACTGGATCAGCTATCGATAGAGTCCATTCGAGTGTAATAAACAATAAACCTCGCGAAAATATGGAAAGAACAAAAATTACTTTTTCCAAAACAAAGTGTTTGTTCAATAATAACTTTTGATCTGAGGGTGGACAAACGAAACTTTTGCCTGGACAATCGAGTTCACTGGATCAGCTAACGATAAAGTCCATTCATGTGTCATAAACATTAAACCTCGCGAAAATATGGAAAGAACAAAAATTACTTTTTCCAAAACAAAGTGTTTGTTCAATAATAACTTTTGATCTGAGGGTGGACAAACGAAACTTTTGCCTGGACAATCGAGTTCATTAGATTAGCTAACGATAAAGTCCATTCATGTGTCATAAACATTAAACCTCGCGAAAATATGGAAAGAACAAAAATTACTTTTTCCAAAACAAAGTGTTTGTTCAAAAATAACTTTTGATCTGAGGGTGGACAAACGAAACTTTTGCCTGGACAATCGAGTTCACTGGATCAGCTAACGATAAAGTCCATTCGAGTGTCATGAACTTTAAACCTCGCGAAAATATGGAAAGAACAAAAATTACTTTTTCCAAAACAAAGTGTTTGGTCAATAATAACTTTTGATCTGAGGGTGGACAAACGAAACTTTTGCCTGGACAATCGAGTTCACTGGATCAGCTAACGATAAAGTCCATTCATGTGTCATAAACATTAAACCTCGCGAAAATATGGAAAGAACAAAAATTACTTTTTCCAAAACAAAGTTTTGTTCAAAAATAACTTTTGATCTGAGGGTGGACAAACGAAACTTTTGCCTGGACAATCGAGTTCACTGGATCAGCTAACGATAAAGCCCATTCGAGTGTCATGAACTTTAAACCTCGCGAAAATATGGAAAGAACAAAAATTACTTTTTCCATAACAAAGTGTTTGTTCAATAATAACTTTTGATCTGAGGGTGGACAAACGAAAATTTTGCCTGGACAATCGAGTTCATTGGATCAGCTAACGATAAAGTCCATTCATGTGTCATAAACATTAAACCTCGCGAAAATATGGAAAGAACAAAAATTACTTTTTCCAAAACAAAGTGTTTGTTCAAAAACTTTTGATCTGGGGGTGGACAAACGAAACTTTTGCCTGGACAATCGAGTTCACTGGATCAGCTAACGATAAAGTCCATTCGAGTGTCATGAACTTTATACCTCGCGAAAATATGGAAAGAACAAAAATTACTTTTTCCAAAACAAAGTGTTTGGTCAATAATAACTTTTGATCTGAGGGTGGACAAACGAAACTTTTGCCTGGACAATCGAGTTCATTGGATCAGCTAACGATAAAGTCCATTCATGTGTCATAAACATTAAACCTCGCGAAAATATGGAAAGAACAAAAATTACTTTTTCCAAAACAAAGTGTTTGTTCAAAAATAACTTTTGATCTGAGGGTGGACAAACGAAACTTTTGCCTGGACAATCGAGTTCACTGGATCAGCTAACGATAAAGTCCATTCGAGTGTCATGAACTTTAAACCTCGCGAAAATATGGAAAGAACAAAAATTACTTTTTCCAAAACAAAGTGTTTGTTCAATAATAACTTTTGATCTGAGGGTGGACAAACGAAACTTTTGCCTGGACAATCGAGTTCATTGGATCAGCTAACGATAAAGTCCATTCATGTGTCATAAACATTAAACCTCGCGAAAATATGGAAAGAACAAAAATTACTTTTTCCAAAACAAAGTGTTTGTTCAAAAATAACTTTTGATCTGAGGGTGGACAAACGAAACTTTTGCCTGGACAATCGAGTTCATTGGATCAGCTAACGATAAAGTCCATTCATGTGTCATAAACATTAAACCTCGCGAAAATATGGAAAGAACAAAAATTACTTTTTCCAAAACAAAGTGTTTGTTCAAAAACTTTTGATCTGGGGGTGGACAAACGAAACTTTTGCCTGGACAATCGAGTTCACTGGATCAGCTAACGATAAAGTCCATTCGAGTGTCATGAACTTTAAACCTCGCGAAAATATGGAAAGAACAAAAATTACTTTTTCCAAAACAAAGTTTTGTTCAATAATTACTTTTGATCTGAGGGTGGACAAACGAAACTTTTGCCTGGACAATCGAGTTCACTGGATCAGCTAACGATAAAGTCCATTCATGTGTCATAAACATTAAACCTCGCGAAAATATGGAAAGAACAAAAATTACTTTTTCCAAAACAAAGTGTTTGGTCAATAATAACTTTTGATCTGAGGGTGGACAAACGAAACTTTTGCCTGGACAATCGAGTTCATTGGATCAGCTAACGATAAAGTCCATTCATGTGTCATAAACATTAAACCTCGCGAAAATATGGAAAGAACAAAAATTACTTTTTCCAAAACAAAGTTTTGTTCAAAAATAACTTTTGATCTGAGGGTGCACAAACGAAACTTTTGCCTGGACAATCGAGTTCACTGGATCAGCTAACGATAAAGTCCATTTATGTGTCATAAACATTAAACCTCGCGAAAATATGGAAAGAACAAAAATTACTTTTTCCAGAACAAAGTGTTTGTTCAATAATAACTTTTGATCTGAGGGTGGACAAACGAAACTTTTGCCTGGACAATCGAGTTCATTGGATCAGCTAACGATAAAGTCCATTCATGTGTCATAAACATTAAACCTCGCGAAAATATGGAAAGAACAAAAATTACTTTTTCCAAAACAAAGTGTTTGTTCAAAAATAACTTTTGATCTGAGGGTGGACAAACGAAACTTTTGCCTGGACAATCGAGTTCACTGGATCAGCTAACGATAAAGTCCATTCGAGTGTCATGAACTTTAAACCTCGCGAAAATATGGAAAGAACAAAAATTACTTTTTCCAAAACAAAGTGTTTGGTCAATAATAACTTTTGATCTGAGGGTGGACAAACGAAACTTTTGCCTGGACAATCGAGTTCACTGGATCAGCTTACGATAAAGTCTATTCATGTGTCATAAACATTAAACCTCGCGGAGTTATGGAAAGAACAAAAATTACTTTTTCCAAAACAAAGTGTTTGTTCAATAATAACTTTTGATTTGAGGGTGGACAAACGAAACTTTTGCCTGGACAATCGAGTTCATTGGATCAGCTAACGATAAAGTCCATTCATGTGTCATAAACATTAAACCTCGCGAAAATATGGAAAGAACAAAAATTACTTTTTCCAAAACAAAGTTTTGTTCAAAAATAACTTTTGATCTGAGGGTGCACAAACGAAACTTTTGCCTGGACAATCGAGTTCACTGGATCAGCTAACGATAAAGTCCATTTATGTGTCATAAACATTAAACCTCGCGAAAATATGGAAAGAACAAAAATTACTTTTTCCAGAACAAAGTGTTTGTTCAATAATAACTTTTGATCTGAGGGTGGACAAACGAAACTTTTGCCTGGACAATCGAGTTCATTGGATCAGCTAACGATAAAGTCCATTCATGTGTCATAAACATTAAACCTCGCGAAAATATGGAAAGAACAAAAATTACTTTTTCCAGAACAAAGTGTTTGTTCAATAATAACTTTTGATCTGAGGGTGGACAAACGAAACTTTTGCCTGGACAATCGAGTTCATTGGATCAGCTAACGATAAAGTCCATTCATGTGTCATAAACATTAAACCTCGCGAAAATATGGAAAGAACAAAAATTACTTTTTCCAAAACAAAGTGTTTGTTCAAAAATAACTTTTGATCTGAGGGTGGACAAACGAAACTTTTGCCTGGACAATCGAGTTCACTGGATCAGCTAACGATAAAGTCCATTCGAGTGTCATGAACTTTAAACCTCGCGAAAATATGGAAAGAACAAAAATTACTTTTTCCAAAACAAAGTGTTTGGTCAATAATAACTTTTGATCTGAGGGTGGACAAACGAAACTTTTGCCTGGACAATCGAGTTCATTGGATCAGCTAACGATAAAGTCCATTCATGTGTCATAAACATTAAACCTCGCGAAAATATGGAAAGAACAAAAATTACTTTTTCCAAAACAAAGTGTTTGGTCAATAATAACTTTTGATCTGAGGGTGGACAAACGAAACTTTTGCCTGGACAATCGAGTTCATTGGATCAGCTTACGATAAAGTCTATTCATGTGTCATAAACATTAAACCTCGCGGAGTTATGGAAAGAACAAAAATTACTTTTTCCAAAACAAAGTGTTTGTTCAATAATAACTTTTGATTTGAGGGTGGACAAACGAAACTTTTGCCTGGACAATCGAGTTCATTGGATCAGCTAACGATAAAGTCCATTCAAGTGCAAAAAACATTAAACCTTGCGAAAATATGGGAAGAACCGGAATTTCTTTTTTCAAAAAAAGTTTTTGTTCAATAACTTTTGAACCAAGGGTGGGCAAACGAAAGTTTTGCCTGGACAATCGAGTTCATTGGATCAGCTAACGATAAAGTCCATTCAAGTGCAAAAAACATTAAACCTTGCGAAAATATGGGAAGAACCGGATTTTCTTTTTTCAAAAAAAGTTTTTGTTCAATAACTTTTGAACCAAGGGTGGGCAAACGAAAATTTTTCCTGGGCAAACGTGGACTAACGATGGACAAACGAATGAGATATTGTTCTTTTAAAAATTCGCAACTCGAGGTGCCAACTTCACAGAGCTGTGTGTACGTCTACCAGCACCAACTCTACCATTCACAATACGGTTCTTGCGGACAGAGAGCACCCCCCTGACCCGCCCGCCGGAGCACACCTACTCTCCGCGCCCCGCATACCGCCGGCGCCCTTAGAGGGCACAAATAGCAATTAGGCGTCGGACGGGATGCGGGATTTAAGGAGCGGCCTTGGCAGCAAAACTACTACTACTACTCTACACTTCACTTCTCAGCATCGCTCTAATGTGTCTTGTACATAATTACGCTCTGTACTTATTTCATGTATTATTTTACTTCAATAATAATTATACACTCCAGTAATATCGAGTTTAATTTCCAAAACGAAGAAGCAACTGCCACCAATAACGGTCATACACTTGTTTTATGATTCTTCTTTCGTTCATTCTTTCTACATAGCTAAACAACCAACATTTGTTTTCAAACAACATAAATAAATTAGTTCTACGTGTTCCACAATCAAAATATCAGGACAGCTGTTAGCAATTCATGTATCAAATAATAGACATACAAATTTACACATCATATATAGGGCGTTCCACTAGTAACGCACAACGTCCAAAATGCTCAGTTAGCCGTTCCACAAGGCGACCGCGAGCGTTGCGGTCGTGGCGAAACGTCACTAATGACGTCATCATTTTCGATCACACAACGCCCGCAACAACCCATGTCAAAACGTGGGTCGAAGTGGGCGTTGACCACAGAGCATTAATTTTCTATTGTCAATACGTTGACAAAGGCGCGAATTTTGAAACAAAGATGGCGAATGGAAAAATATCTTTATTAATTTCGTAAAATTATTTTAATGTATTTTGAACAGCCATCTATCATTTTCCTTTATTTGTTATTAGCAATTATTTACATAATTTATTTCTAATCAGTTTTCATTATCGTTGAATTGAATATAATTAATGAGAAATTCATTGTTTGTAGACAAATAGCTTTTGCTGCAGAACTATCCGAAAGAGTTATAACTCAGAATTCAGAATTATAGATAGATAGATAATAGATAATTCAATGTATTTCTTGAAAGGCTTTTAAATTCTTCATCTGAATAACGATCGACTATATTTTTATATTGTGCAATACGTGGCCTGAGATCACGTTTTTTAGTATTACGTTTTATAAACTTAACATCCACTCTTCATCTGAGCTAGAAGAATTTGCTTTCTTCTGAATTATTACCGCGATGAAGTAGTAAGGACATTTTGTATTGTATTGTAATGACATTTTGTATAATTAGCTGTATTTCTTTTAACATAAATTAGTCAAACCTACACATTGAAAACGGCGCGATTTTCATATCAACAAATGACATTTGCGTATGACATTAATGACATCAACGCTCCATAACCCGTTCCACTAGCTTTTATGATCATAACGTCCGCAAGCAAGTGGAACGGGAAAAATCGCGGTCGTGAACGTGGTCGTTGTGAGTCCCTAATGGAACGCCCTGATAATATCATAATAGTGTATAAGTTTTTATAATAAGCCTGGCTTATTTTCGGAGATAACCATATCGTACTTATATACACGATTTAAGATTAATAAGGATATGAACCTGATATATTTGATGAGATGAGATTTGATATAGGATGACGTAAAAATAAGTGCAAATAGTCCTTAATGCATTTAAAGTGTAGCGCCCTCAACGGTCGACCGACACCAAGCGTATTCGAATTTCAAATTAGAGCGCACTTTTTTAAATCCAGAATCTGACGCGCTAAATTATCGTAGAGATACTTTTTCATATATTTTTGCGATAAGTAATAATTATATTTTAATTGTTGCTTGAAGCAGGGCTTGAAATACCGGAAAAACATGGTGTCGTTATTTCTGATAATTGCAGTCATGCATAAAATATAAATATCATTATAAAACTTATCTTTATTTCTAGCCCATTTTAATGTTAACTAAATATTACGTTAATACTAATTTTACCGTTACCGTTTGATACCATTGCCGCTCTCGTTCACTCACAAAGATCGTCAAACAGCATTGACGCTTATTACCCACGTACTTGTTTATCCGGCGATTAATCAAATAAATCGCATTTGATTTAAAGTTGTATTGAGTGACTGTTCCGGTAACGTAAAAAATACCGGTAAGTATAATGTTACACATACGACTGTTTACGTTATATTTAACGTTAAAACTATAAATACTACTTAAGTAATGGTATAAACTCTTGTTCGGTACGATAGTTTTTTTTTAAATACCGATAATTAACCCCTTCTAGGAGCCAAATTTAATATTATTTTTGTTCACAAGCTGCCAGCTGCCATCAAAATTGCCGCGCCAAAACCAAGACAATTATGTCGTCTCTTTCATTCTAATAAAAATTCTATGTAGTTGGAGGGAGAAAGCATCAGTTCAACGTTCGTTTCAATGACCTGTATTTGATCACATATTTGTGGTGCTTCCAAATTAGCTGTGTGTGACACTCGAGATAACACGTTCCACTACGGTTTATGATTGTAACGTCTGCAGGTAAGTGGAACGGGAAAAATCGCGGTCGTGAACGTGGTCGTTGTGAGCCTCCTGAGGAACGTAGCCAGTGTAAAAAGGGGTGGGAGGGATTCTAAATTTCGTGGCATCACATTTCATATATTATCTTCTTGATATATAAAAATGAATGTTTGTCTGTATGCCCTTTATAGAATCGTAAACTATACATTTGATCATGTGATGATCTTTAGCAAAGTTGTTGGGCATGAGCCAGAGAAGGTTTCTGAGTTGGTCCACAATTAGTCCAGGTAGGTGGCGCTGCTGTCGGCATATTGATTGAAGCTTTTCCGGGCAGGAAGACGTCTGCCGTCAAGTATTTAAGCTTTAAAACACGAAATTAGAAGTATAACTAAAACTTAAAATCATTTCCAACTCTGTATGTATGAGCATAGTGTTTAAATGTTATATTAAATATAAAGCTGAAGAATTTGTTTGCTTGAACGCGCTAATCTCAGGAACTACTGGTCTGATTTGAAAAATTCTTTCAGTGTTAGATAGCCCATTTATCGCGGACGGCTATAGACGGCTATCATCACGCTAAGATCAATAGGAGCGGAGCATCAATTAAGATTGTTCCAAAATCGGGGGTTTTTTAATCACTTTTTTTTTCTTTTTTTTTTAAATATCTTTATTTGCAAGAATGTAGTTTATACAGGTGTTACACAATTTTTTAACTATACCACGCGAACGAAGTCGCGGGCAGAAGCTAGTTATTAAACAATGTATTCTATCTCATTATCTCGCACGCTTAATCCTATAGATTTATGTGTTAATTATTTTTTTTCGCTTTTTCGTATCATCAAGTTTCAAATCACGATTCTAAAGAAATTTCACTTCAAAAAGCCGACTTTTAAAAACTGATAAGTATAAAATAACTTATTTCTAAAACTATTATTATTAATATATATTATCTTAAACATCTTAAAGTCGGTGCTTACTAATTTTCAAAATAAAGTAATTTTTACGTTTTACTTTGCACCGACTTCAAGATATTTTAGATAATATATATTAATAATAATAGCTTTAGAAATAAGTTATTTTATACAATTTAGATTTTTAAGTCGGTTTTTTTAAACGAAGTTTTTTTATATTTATTTGTTACGTTTAGTGTCTAGCTATTATGGGTACGCCTACGAAAGGTGCCGAGCGGAATGGAAATTTTTTCATAAAAATTTTCACAAAATGAAAACTATGAGGCCAATCTATGTCAAATTTTTAGAGAACCAAATGGCAGCTATTCCGCATCGAACAAAAAAGAATCACGTAAATCGGATCATAAATCTCGGAGAAATAAGTGAACATCCATAAAAAAAAAGATTCCGAGGAATTGAGAATTTCCTCCTTTTTTGAACTCGGTTAAAAATGGTAGCTCCCCGAAATGAGTTGGTGAAAATGTGGCGTTGGTACGAGAACAAACAGTTCTTCGGAACACTCCGCATGGTACAGACGCAGTCTCTCCTTATTGTTAAGAGTTGCGGGTCACGAATTAAAATGCCGTTAGAATTATTATAGAGTTTATTAGAACTATACAAACATGTATAACACAGGTACAAATAACCAAACACAACAAATCCAAACGTAATGCAGAAGGTCGTAATTCAATAAAACGCGCAAAGACTTACTAATAGATTCCCGAATGTACACACGTCTCGCCTTGATCGTGGTTCTCGCACAACCACCTCTCCCCATCCGTCCGTCGTTTTAAACCTCACAAATACAAATGTGCCCGTATCGTAGTCGATATAATCCGTAACACCTGGCTAATGATTCGGCCGCAAGCGGCTATAAACGAGTACAATCAAACAATGGGATGTTCTCTAGAAACGTATGCCAATAAATAAGTAAACAAAAGAAGACGATCATATAAGAATTACAATTAGTTCAAATACCGACAGGTAATAAAATGTGTTTTTACAGATATGCAGGTGTAATTTGTTTTTTCGGGGGGCTAAGTTGTAACAGTACACTAAGCGAGTGTCATCGTCTTAAAAGTTAAAAACCCAATGAATGTCGGTTTAAAAGAATGGGTAATGTTGGGAAATTACGTATTTATAAATACCTTTTATCGAATGGAACTTATCGAAGATTCGTCTTAATGTCTCCGTTTGTTTTTGGCAAAGGAAATATTTGACTTTACTCGATGTTTTATTACAGTATAAATACACAATACAGTTGTTATACCACTATATGTTGACGTAAAGTCCAAATATTTTTTGCACACAACAAACTTACATACTCATACCAACGCGCACTACCAAAGAGCCTAAAATTTAATAACCCAGACACAGAAACAAAAAATAACACACATGGCACTAGTTAGGTTGATATACTAGTTATATAGGTATAGACATAAGGCACACACTACAAATGCACTTCCTCACAACACCAGCGTGTAACAGTGTACACTCTACATTAGTTTAGTATCAAAATTAGAATAAATGAATATAATAAGTTATTCTAAAAGTACACCACAACATAAACATACATTCAATAAATGTTACACACAATAACAAAAATAACTAATAATTGTGTATAATTTCTAAACTTTTTTCTAAATTAAACTTTAAAAAAGAGTACGGAACTAGAACCCGTAGAGTTGTTACAAAAAAAATTTTTAGAAGCGATACAAAGAACCCAATAACAGGGTGACGACATTTACCTAGATTTTTACCGTTGCCGTAGACACTCATTTTAGGGTTTTGTACATTATGTAACGGATAAGTAAAATTAACGTTAACGATTATTATTCAAGTAAATATTTAAAAAGCCACTTGGAGAAGATTTTAACGATTAATTTCGTATACCTTGTTTTTTAAATGTAACAGTTCCAAATTTTATAATTTATATTTCTGTTATTAATTTTTAATCTTCAATATTTTATACTATAAACACAAATTTGTCTTTACAAATAGTCTATAATCTGCGAAGCATTATTAAAAAAATAAGCAGAAAAACAATAAAAAAATCGTTTAATTTTTTCTACCTATTACTATACAACATATTACCTATTTCTATACAAATCAAAGAAAAAAGTGAACCCGTGTTATTTCGACTTAGCATTATACAAAAATCACTTTGTCGAAAATCGAGTTGCACTATAGTTAAACCATAATATTAATACGTGAAGCAAAAACTTTGTATCCCTTTTTACGTAAATTGCGCGGACGGAGGAGTGTGAAATTTCGCACACTTATAGTTTATATAGAGAAGGAGTGCAGAATGCTAATATTGTATGTAATTTAATTAGATTTGTTAATGTTTCTATAACTTCAAGATCGTTCTAACCTAATAAAAGTTATAAATATTGTAATTTAATAAACGACGAGCAGAGCATATGGCGGAGCGGGGTCAGAGACGCCCTCTATACTTTGAGTAGTATCTACTTCGGTAGACTGAGGAGTTTTTGTGGCACATTTGGTTGGTGGCAACAGGTCGAGTTGGACCATGGAGTATTTTAAAGAAAGTATTGAAGCTGGAAGTATGAGCGGGTGCCCTGAACCCGCTGCTCGGTCTAAACTATGTCATAATGTTGATCAAATCTAAATTAAAAGTGTATAAACCGTGGCTATTGTGTTTTATGCTCGCATTTTATCCTGATGACGCCCACTAAACCTGGAATAACTAAAGATGTCGTGAGAACGAGGCCGTTCTGCGACATCAGAAGTGAGATCTCAGCCTGTGCCCACAATGAAAGCAATGACTGCGAAGCCTTGCCAGTATAAGAAGGCGTGCTGATGGATTGAAGGATGCCCACAGTGGAAGCAAAAACATTTGAGGACGATTGACATGTCAGGGCCACCGGCGGCAATAGCGGCGACGTAGTGGTGACGTCCTGAATGTGCCTGTGGAGCGGCGGTGTGTCGGCCTATGCATGGTTTGGTCACCGTTGGGCCTACTGTGTGCCAGCAATGGTTCAAATTCACGTTAGTACAGCGAGTAGAAAGGCAGTTTTATGGATCGTGAAGTCTAATCTAAGGTAAAAATTACGTGCCTATTCTACTTGGCACAGGAGGTATGGTAATTTTTAATTATTATTTTAGTGCGAATTCTGAAAATGAAGAAAGCGAGATTTAAAAAGAAATTATAGTTCATCGTTTGTGGTAGACAATTTTACTACCCTCATATTTAAGTGATATTTTTCGTGTACGAAAAATTATGATATGGTTGCTAAAAAATGGAAAACGAACAAATTACGTAGGTAGTTTACTTTTTCATCATTATTTTTGGGATTTGGTTACTTACAAGAAATTTGTGTTCGTTATAAACGATGTGCGTGTATTCATTGTCTTTTCAAGTCTACCTTCCAAGAGTTTTTATAATGTGAAAATCGGGTCTAGTTTTTAAAATTATTTTACTTGGATTATGTATGGTAGAAAGTTGCCTTTGACATATTATTCCTATGCGACGTTTAACTTGGTTTTCTGATTAAGGTAAGAAAACTTGTGTTCGTTATAAACGATGTGCGTGTATTCATTGTCTTTTTTAAGTTTACCTTCCAAGAGTTTTTATAATGTGAAAATCGGGTCTAGTTTTTTAAATTATTTTACTTAGATTATGTATGGTAGAAAGTTGGCTTTGGGGTATTATTCCTATGCGATGTTTTCCTTGGTTTTCTGATGAAGGTAAGAAAACTTGTGTATGTTATAAACGATGTGCATGTAATTCATTGTCTTTTCAAGTTTATCTTCCAATAATTTTATGTGAAAATCGGATCTAGTTTTTGAGTTATTTTACTTAGATTATGTATTATGGAAAGTTGGTTTTGACACATTATTCCTATGCAATGTATTCCGGTGGTTTTATGATTAAGATTTTCTTTCCTGTAAAAGTAAGTTTGCAGGCGTTATATGAAAGACATTTTAGATTCAGATGATAATAATTTTACCGTGAAGAAAGTGTGGCTATGAAGAAGTTTGAAAGCCACTATAGGGTACACTGGGGGTATTTATCTCATTAGACACTTTGGTAAGTTTTTTATTTAAGATTATTTTTAGGACAACTTCAAATTCGAATTAGGGTGAATGCCCTAGTTATTGAACGCATTGTAAATCGAAAAATTATTTCGAGTTTGTTTGTTCCTCTATTATAATGAGTTTTCATAAGTTGTCGACCCTGGAGCCCGTAGAGTGACAACCTTGCTTGCTCTGATTACCTACTATGGTCACAAGGAATATCATCCGAGCCACGCCCAGCGGGGGTTGGTTAAGAGAACACACTCGTTTAGTCTAGATGTGTTGGTTGATTGACTGTTTGAGAAGTGTTGTTAGCGGGTTGGATGACTGATGCGTTCACACGGTTTTTGTTTGAAGTTAAAATAATGGAATTTCAATCATTATTAAACGTGGTAAATGCAGTTGACTATTATAACGTGTAGTTTTTAAATTTAGAGGTACATATAGAGTGAACTGGGTTTTTTTAAAGAGTTTTTGAAGCCTGAGAGTGAACTAGGTTTTTTTTAAGAGTTTTTGAAACCTGAACAGTAGTTCTAGTATTCCTAGGTATTTTTCAAGTTACTATACTTAAAATGAGTTGGTACGTAGAGATTATGACTTTGTGATATTATTCTTGAAATAAGTTGTTGAAAATTTTGAAAGTTTATTGTGAGTTTGATGTTAAAATAGTCATTAGTGGCCAGTAAATAGAGGCGAGGTGGCCACTGAAATAAAGGCTAGGTGGCCAGTGAAATAGAGGCGAGGTGGCCAGTGAAATAGAGGCGAGGTGGCCAGTGAAATAGAGGCGAGGTGGCCAGTGAAATAGGTGCGAGGTGACCATTACAAAGTGAATGAGAGGCGAGGTAGCGATTGAAAAGTGGTATCGATAGAATGAGAAGCTGGGTATTATTTGGAGATATTTTTGTGTTTGATGTTTTGATTTGTGTTTTGATATTTGACCTAAAATGCGTAGCTCGATGGGCGACGAGGTGGCAGTTTCAGTACTGCTGACTTGATTTGGTGTGTAGTTTGGAGTCTGTTAGGACTCTGATCTCAGAAAAAAAAATCCAGAATGAAGTTGTTGCGCAGAAGATAAAATGTACACGATGTCCTTGGTCAGGAGTGGCCGAACTATAATATCTCTTTCTTTTTGCAGATAATTCATAATGGGCGGCCTATTACACGAGGGCGTGTAATACGTCAGGAAGGCCGTGTCGGAGGGAAGCTATGACTATGACGATATGACGATGTATTGTTGACTGGATGTATAACGCACAATATCATTTGTTTACATTATAATCACTTCTAAAATTCTTAATGTAATTTAATTAGATTTGTTAAAATTCAAAATTCATTTATTTGCTTAAAACATGGTACATAAATTTGAGGTTACATTAGAATACAAGGTTCACATGTTTTGCCTATAAGGCGTGCAAATGTTCAAGAAAGAAGATTACTAAAAACACATCATCACAATTATTATTATAAAATTAACAAGGACGAAAAATATACATTAATGTCAATCATGATTATTGTCAAAAAAAATTATCCTAAAAATTCATTACCAGAGTAAAAACATTTATCCAACAACCATTTATGTATTCTTTGTTTAAAAAGATTTGTGGGCAAATATTTAAAATCTTCTGGAAGTTTGTTATAAACCTTCACCGACATAGAGTTTGCATTTTTCTGTAAAGACAATTTGCAGCTGGGGAACAATAATCTATTGTCTGTTTTCGCCCTAAGTTGCCGTGACCGCAATTCGTGATGTCTAGGAAACAATTCGGGATTTTCTTTTACGAATATTGTAGCTTGTTTAATATACATACAAGGCACAGTTAACAGCTGGAGCCTTTTAAAAAGTGGCCTGCATGGTTCTAGATAGTGTGCGCTACTAAGTGCTCGTATACATTTCTTAATGTTAATGTTTCTATAACTTCAAGATCGTTCTAACCTAATAAAAGTTATGAATATTGTAATTTAATAAACGACCAATCGGAGCAGAGCATATGGCGGAGCGGGGTCAGAGACGCCCTCTATACTTTGAGTAGTATCTACTTCGGTAGACTGAGGAGTTTTTGTGGCACATTTGGTTGGTGGCAACAGGTCGAGTTGGACCATGGAGTATTTTAAAGAAAGTATTGAAGCTGGAAGTATGAGCGGTGCCCTGAACCCGCTGCTCGGTCTAAACTATGTCATAACGTTGATCAAATCTAAATTAAAAGTGTATAAACCGTGGCTATTGTGTTTTATGCTCGCATTTTATCCTGATGACGCCCACTAAACCTGCAATAACTAAAGAAGATGTCGTGAGAACGAGGCCGTTCTCCGACATATATATATATCTTTTGTTTAGTGTTTGACAACAGAACCTTAATAATGTTCAAACCTATAATTAAATGAATTATGGTCGAATTTCGACCACTGGGCGACCACTAGTATTAATAGTAATAAGCAGTTGTGGACATACTGTCGAAACGGTGTAATGTAACTACTATTAGGAATTACACTGTGGTGCTATGGTAATCTTATGTGAGTGGAGATCGGCTTATTCCTTTATTATTCATTGTTTATTGGAAATTTAAAAAGGCCTTTTTGCCTAAAATATATTTCTAAAAGATTTTAAGTATTCAACGTATTTCTTGGCTAATACTTAGATTTTGAGAATTTGAGAGAATAATTCATATATGTTAATCTAGCAGTCTCCATTTGAATTTTCGCTTGTAGTGTAGTATATTAAATTCAAGTGTACGTAATCTATACGGATAAAGTCAAAATGTCCGTCTGTGACTTCAATGAATAGGATAGATAACACTCTATTACAGAAAACTTACGAACTAGTTTTATTCTAATTGTGTACAAAGGGCGGTCTTATCGCTAAAAAGCGATCTCTTCCAGACTACCCTGGCAACAATGTTGCTGATTAGCAGTGGGGATGGTGGTATACATAATTAATGTACGATTACTAACATTTTAATAATAAATATATAACTATCTATATATATAAATATACACATAAGTTATACACATATACAAGATATAGTGATAATATGCAACTACTTAAACATAATAAATATATAGTTACATGCAATATAATACTACTATAGTCGCGGCGGAATAATAGTAGAAAAAAATTGGTATTAAAATGACTAGAAATGGCATTATCCGAAGTGAATATTGAGAAGCTACGAAATTGTAAACAGTTTTCGCTTATGAATATAAAGATAGAGTGGCGTATCTCGATTACGCCATTGGAATTAACAGAATACAGAGAGACTAATAGTATCCGGCGATTTTGATGAGATAGTAATAACAGAATTGGGCTCCAGTTTATTAAAAAACACCCTGTGTATATGAACACTGAAAAAAATTCACAGTAGACAAATATGGCGGCCACCCTTAATTCGTAGATCTTTGCAACTTTACAATTGCGGCATATTCAATACATCTTCTTACCATACATTCATATAGCCTCAATAATCTCTGAGGAAGGGCTATATATAGACTATACACATACATAGGACATATTTGAACCTCTTTGCGCAGGAATGGAAGCAAAACGAATACTAATTACTGCGGCCGGGCGGTCTGTCTGTCTGAGGCGTCAAAACAACCCACAGCCAGGTGGCAGGGCATTTGCCTGGATGGCTCCCACCCCTGGTCTAGAGCAGGCCGCCATAACAACTTTGAGTTGTGTTCCGGCATGAGCGGCCGGGTTACATTTTTTCTTCTAGGTCGGGTGCACATTGGCAAGACCTCAGCCTGTCTGCTGTGCTTTGGAACAAAAGTACAGATGTACCAAGTAATTATTTTATAGAGGTGATATTTGATCTGGAATGATTATGGAACCTTAAGTGAGTATTTAGACGACATCGCCGTCACGACGCCACCGCGCCGCCTCGTTATACCTTCCAAACTGTAGGCTAGGCGCTACCGTGCTGTTGCACTTGCACTTTGAGCAGCTGTTAACAAGGAACTTTGTCCGTCTTAAGACTATTGAGCACCGGGGTACGAAAATCATATTGCGCCTCTAACTATTAAAAAAAAATGCATTTAATTTTTATGCTTCATTTTAAGGTTATTCAACCTTTTTAGCAAATCCAACGCGGAACTTCTATGCATTCGTTACGTCTTTGTATGCCACAGTAAGTTATTTCAGAAAGTACGAGGTTTACGATGAGATTTGAAAGGAAGATATAGTCTATATTGTAGTGCCGTCGTCAAGCAATTGCAGTCCACAGCTAGACGTAGGCCCCCCAAGTCGGTGCCGAAAGCTTGGAGTAAGAGTATGTTGGTCGTGTTTTTCAAGGTAAAAAGATTCTCTTGTAAAGCAATATACCAATCTCACTCTATAAGTTGTCTTCAAGGGTCGCCAAGAATCGTCTCATAAGAAGACTTGACGAGTTCCAGCCATCGGAGCGAGCTCAGTTTCGAAAATCTACAGTACCGTAGTTTACATCCATATTGTAGTAAGGACACTTAAATATAGTATAAATATAAAATAGTAGTGCATTGGTAGTACCGTCTAGACAAGCCCTAAAAATGCAAGTAAATTAACTTCTTAGCTTATAAAACACCAATAATTTTGAAATATAATTAAGCTATACACGTCTCTCATAAAATTGAATCCTTACAATATTACAGACTTATTTCAAACACTAACACCAAAAACCAATTTAAGCAACACATAAAGGCACTTTCGTAAAAGAAATTTCCACTAGAAAATCTAGCAGCGAGCTAAGGTGGGGTCCACACGACCCCTTTACCCTTCATTGCCAATTTGAAGGGTTATCCGCAGGTCATAGCCATCTATTGTTTCGCAAACGACTTTTGACAGTTACCCTATATCGCCCTACATCGCCGATGTGGCTTTTTGCATAATGCTAAAGCCACTACATCAGGGCTGCCAATCATTTAAAAATGATATTTGAACATTTTAGGGTTAGCTCTTCTCATTAATTCATAGATACTAACTCAATACATTTTAACCTAATTCTAATGTGGTAGAGCTAAAGTGGAATCATTATCTTTAAAGCTTCTAGGGAGCTCGATCGATGTGATACCAGATTCTCATAGAATATCGCGTGAAATGGCTAGTCTTGAGCTCATCGTGTTTTGTGCGATGAGTGGGTTCCGATAGCCTTTTTCCCCTGCCCTATTCCATTTCCCTATCCCGTTCTCTTATTCCAATTACATATCCCCCCTCTATCCAATTTCTCCTGTCTGATACCTCCATCTCATGACCACCACCTTTATCCTATCTTAAAGGCTCACAACACGTTGGCTTTACTCATAGTGGTGCCAATGTTCATAGGCAACGTTAAGCACTATCCATGACCTTAAACTCAAAAGGTAAAATTCAGAGAAGTGTGTCGTAGTCCGTGGACTACTTCGTAAAGATCGTCATTTGGCTACGAAACTATAGAAAATTACTAAACCGAAAATACTATCTTAAGAATTACTCAATGAATATTGTTCAATAAAGTCTTTGTGAAGGAAGCCAGACACCCTCATATTTTCAAATTACTTTATACTTCAAAGTAAGGGTGTATAAAACTATGCAAAATATACTTTCTTAGTAACAGTGGACTATATCGTATTTTATGTAGTATTAGAAATTACTAAATGCCTTTGACATACAAAAAAAGACGGGAGAATAGATATGAAAATTTTATAAAGTGTACATTTTTGGCAAAATAGCTAAGAAAAGTAAAATATAATTAACAATTCCTATATATAACCCACAAGTAATGTGCTGGTTCAATAACTGATAGACTATAAAGAGATATGATCTAAATCCTTGCACTTGAAGTAGAAGCTGCACCAACTTTAAAATCCACCCTATCCTGATTCAGTTAAGATTGCGCACAGGAACAACGCACGGTACTGAATTCCATTTTCGATAATACGTCCCATGTCTTAATTAAGATAAAGTTCTCGGCACGATCAGTATTCACAATAAGCTATTGGAAAAGAATGAGCATGACGCAGTGTTTCTAATCAAACGTTGACAGGAAGTGTCTTAAATGGCTACTCTTACCCTGCTACACGTTAGCCGTCTTCTCACACAGCAAAATTGATGGAGCAACCTACCTACTTCACTGGGCAAAGAGCGAATAATGCCAATTGAATTAAAATAATTATATACAAAAGTTGAAAATATTAAAATGAAATGTGGCTTGAAATTGAAGAGCGGCAACCCTACTCCAGATTGCCTTAGCCTTTGTAGAAAGAGCCCTAGAATACCTTAAGGGACATAGGGACATGAATTTATATGGGTTTCGCTGGACCTTTTTTTTGGAGGTAGATCGTATTTTTCGCCTCGTAGTTCGGTAAAGTTGTGGGGTAGTTGAAAGTTTTTAGGAATATTAGAAAGGATTCGGCGTTAAGTGTCTTTGTGGCAAGTGTTTTGTGATGTTCAAAAAGCTATTGTAAATATCTTGGTTTGCATAACAAGGTACAAAATACGACTTTGATTTAGTACCTGTAGGATACTCCGTTTATCCTTACGATGTCATCACTACGTTCTATCCTTAGATCGTCATGCTAGCGAACCACTATATACATGTGCTATCCTGGTTATCGGTCAACTTACTCACCACAGATTCACTTGTGACTTACATCGAACGAATGATTTTATACTACCCGTAGGATATCATCAGTACAATTCTATCCCTAGATCGTCGTGCTGGTGAACCGCTATTTAATACCGCGCCTCGCAGTTTTCGGTCAACTAACAAAGCTCAGCTTCACCTATGACTTACATATAAGTTAGTAAAAAATCATTCGTTACATATAACGAATGATTTTTTACTAACTACCTTTATGATGTCATCAGTAAAATGTGCCGATCTATCCTTAGACCCTCGTGCTAGCGAACCACTATTTCCTTCTGCCTTCACGGTTGTCGGTCAACTAATTCAACACAGATTCACCTGAGACTTATAAGGCCCATCGGATTTTATACTACCCTCACATATACAACAGTGCGTATTCTAAAATATCAAATAATATTTTATGCGTTTTGTAGTCACCTTTGCAAAAACGGAATCTCAAACTAAGTTCTACTAGCGCACATTTTGGATATATGTTTAAAATTAATTCTATTTCATAGTGTACCTATGTACATTGCCTCCCAACCTTAGGCGAATGAGTAAAATTATAAAAAGAGCCAGCGTGAAGAAAAATCTGTAACGGTTTAACTTTTCTCGTTTTTAAGCGCGACAATTTAATACTTAAAAAAATTATTAAGAATCTAAATTAAAAATTAGAAAAAAAATCTTTTTAAAAATTGTTAGACTTCAAATCCGAGATTTTTTCACTGAATAATAGTAAATTTTATTACATAAAATTTGTGATATGTTTTATCCCGGATAGCCCACGAGAATTTTCCCTGGTGCGGTGTTTTATCCCGGATAGCCCACGAGAATTTTCCCTGGTGCGGTTGTAGTTGTCCGGGTGCGTAAAAAGTAGCTTATTCTGATACATTTTGTGAGTTGTATTTACATTTAAGAATTATTAATTATAACTTTAACTATTGTATGTTTCCCAAATAAATTAAATAAATACCACCTGCTGGTCCCAGGCGGAAAAAGCGCTGCTTAGCGGCTAGTTTACGCTAAGTCTGGGTCCAATTTTAGGACTTACATTGATGCATTCATTTTATTTTTCTCAGTATTGTTAAAGTGTTTACATGCCCTAAATAAAACAATTATTTATTTCTTCTTTCAAATAAACCACTCGGAAACGACTTTCACGTAGAAAATCGACATTTTGTAAGATGATAAAAAATTTCCTCGTTGATTTAACAGTGTGCGCCTCTATTCTTCTAAGTTTGAAGAAACCACTTACAGTAAAACATTAAAACCCGGTGTGAACCATGTGTGCGTGTATAAAAAAACAAGATAGGCTGTCATACGGTACGGCGGTTTGTTCCGCCTTTTTATCTTCCAATGTTTGTGGAATGTAAACTTTCTTTTTATGTGCAAATGCGTGGCCTCGTAAAGTTTGTACGTGATATTTTTGGCAAACAACCTTAACTTCTGTTTGAATTAAATGCTACTAGGTCAAGTATGAGGTCAGAGTGTCTAATTCAAGACAACTTACTAAATATATGTATCAAGTCATCAGTATCTTAATTACTTAATCTCTTAGATCCCGTTCGATCGATGTGATACCACGGTCTCACAGAATATCGGCGTGGAATGGTTAGTTTTCAGCTAATCGTGTTTCGTGTGATGATAATAATTATAATCGCTAGAGCTAAGACTCAAGCTCCAGGGGTGGAAGTGATAAATGGCATCACGTCAGAAGTAGCTTCGGTAAACCTGCAGCCCACCTCTCTACACCCCTTAGGCACTCACACCCATGTTGCCCCTGCCATCTATGGCATTTTTCAGGGGCCCATGCAGGGAGCGGCGAGTCACCGTCTGCCCATTTTCCCATGTTCCCCGAACATTGCGACGGGCAGACGCCATAATCCCCATATTCCCAGACCCCTTGTACCACTTGCAGTTCACCCCAATAGCCCGGTACTTTTTGTCCTCATTTCCCACAATAGTCCTACACTGGCCGGGGCTTGTCCTTGGGTGCATCACTATATGTTGTAGACAGGCATAATCGCCGGTCAGTGTCACGCCACATTTACATTAAATTTGTCACGGGGCCTCTACGTGTTGGCCTTCCCATGGCCCCACGCAAGCTTTCTAAATGTCCGGGCCATTTTTATGGCCCGTGGTCTCAAAAGGCATACAAACATAATAATAATAATATTAATCGGCAGACAAACACACATATTGTATATCCCCAAATTAAGCAAGTTACGCTTGTGTTATGGGTAATATACAACGGACTACTCTGGGGGCAATCCCAGACACCCAGACCATAGTCAATAACGGAGAAAATACGTTTCTGAAATTTACCAGGAATCGAACCCGGAGCCTCGGTGTTGGACCGAGGTAAGCCGGCAAAGGCTTAGCCCGCTCACCCACAGAGAGTAAGTTTCTGTAGCGGATGCACTTACCACGTTTAGTCGTAGATAATTTTATATTATATTTGCTTGAAATGTACCACGATCCTGGTTACCACACGCTCAGGCTTTCAACTCAATTATTTGCTTACATTTATAGTATTTTAATTTATTTCTATTGAAAGCTTTTGTAATAAATAAAACTTGTATTTTAACCTAATTCTCATTCGTAAACAAAAGCCGGTCAAGTTCAAGGTCAGCCTTTTGGCATTTGACTTTTGACGTTTGACAAGTGCTATCGTATAAAATACATAGCAACAACATTCTTTTAATCTACGGTATGTTTTCCATTCATGTTAAAATCATACTTTCTAATTATAAAACAAATTACATATAAATATCTATTTCAATTTCCTTATTCATTTAATTTAATTTAATTTAATTTAATTTAATTTATGAACTACATAATATTCTATTTTGTTACTCAATGCCTATATGCCTATGTTAGCCAGGTCATAAGGATTTGACCAACCAATGAGAGACGAGTATAAAAGTTGCTCTCATTGGTGGGAATTCAAAAATGAAAGGAGACACCGTTTTTGAATTGAGTTAGGAAGAGACCATTTTGTACGACAAAAAGATACATACAAAAAAGTGAAAATAAAAAGCCAGTTTAAGATTGAAATTATATTTATTCAAGAACCTTACATCACAACAATAATATCATAGCACACACTTCATTTCGATGGCCCACTACCTCCTTCTCCTCCTATTCAATTTTCCATATCCCATCGCACTATTTCAATCCCATGTCCCATCCCTTCTATCTCATTTCTCCTCTCTGATCGCTACATGTCGTCCCATCCTAAAGACTGGCCATGCATTAGCTTCGCCATTGGTGTAGCAAACGTCTATAGTCGACGGTGACCACTTTCCACGAGCTGGGGTCTCTACATATTAGCCTGCTTCTCAATACAAACATAGAATTCCTTACATATTCGAACCATTTTAGATTTTATTGCACAAGTTCAAAAATTAAAAGGAAGCATTTTTATAGTAGGGTGAATTGTTTTTGCCAACCAATTAGTTGTTTATTTATTTACTATAACAAAATAGACTACACTAACTTAAAAAATTACAATTAAACTAACCTATGAACACATTAAAGTATTGAAAATTACAAATAATATACTAGTCCCAAAACGTTGGTCGCCTTTCCCCGCTGTATGGCAACGCTAATACGTTGCTCCAAATACAGGCCACATATTAATACATTTCTTTATTCATAAATTTCCTATCAATTAATTAATTCTCTTACTTCCTCTCTATTTAATTGTGAAATTTATGGATAAAGAAAGCTAAAGAGCGAAAATCATGGCATAAGATCGAGGAGGCCCTCACCTGACAATGGATGGACTCTTTAAATTAAAAAGAAATAAATCCAATCTAGAGACTATTGGGAAATAAAGGCTATTTTTATTTTATTTTATTTCTTATACATAGATTTGTGTTTGATCAATGTCTCAATCGATGTTGAGTGATAACCCCGTCTATATCCGGATAAATATTGGAGAGTATGCATTGAAGCTTTTCAATCTTATCCCGCCGTCTTCCTTCCATCATCGAACAACCAGTCGCATTGGCATGGGGCACCGATATATGGTGGACATACCACCTATACGAACAAACCGCTTTGAGCCCACCTTTATTATGCGCACCGCAAAGTAGTGAAACTCACTGCCGGAGTCTGCTTTACCCGAAACCTACAACCTGGGTGTCTTCAAGTCCCGTATGAATAGGTACCTTCTTGGTAAGCGTGCTCCATCCTAGACCATATCTTCGCTCCATATAAGGCGAGATCAGTACACCCGGTGACACAAGTTTGATTTTCTGCATACATAAATTTCATTTCATTCACATACTTTCTGTTCAAATTTCGAACCCAGGTCACTTGAACGAAAAAACTAAACTTATTGGACATATGGTTAAAAAAAAAACAACATATTACATAGGCCAAGTTTCGTTTTATTTAGAAAAGTTCTTTGTACAGTACAATATACAAACCTTTTTTCAATCAAACTATCTACGTCTCTTTCACTCTCACACTAATAAACATTAACTTTCCTTTTCTATTTAAAGTATAGTTCACAAGGATCTCAAAGCTTTACATTTTTTTAAGAACGTACAATTTCTTAACAGTTATTACAATAGCGATTTATTTACAAAAAACACTTTAGTCTATTTATCACAGAAAAAATAATTATATCTAGCGTAATAATAGTAGTTTTTTTATGAAGGGACATATTATTCATATTCACTAACCAACTATTGTATATTATATTAGTTAAGGGCTACCTAGATGCAGTTGCTCGCAAATAATCAATTTTAAAGATATAAATTGACAATCTTTAATACGACAAATCTATATTGCAAAAATCTTACAATTATACGAACATATTACAAAAAATTGTTTTTGATTGTATAAACATTTACAATATTCACATATATCCTAGTCGTTTTTGTCAAAAATTATCGGATTGAAAAAAATGACATATTTGCCAAATAACTTAGTCTAATATATTAAATTAAAACTATTGTTTATTTAATTTATTTTGAATTATGAATTAAATATAAAATAAACTACATATACAAATTAAAATTAAATTATAAAATCTAGTACCAGACCGCTGTCAGTTGGAAACGTGCCCAAAAGACTGGCCACGTTGCCTCGCTGAATGGCAAAGCAAAAGCGTTGCCCGAAATATAAACCAGTCTTTTGGTCACGTAAAACAATCACCTGACGTTTGGCTATATCTCGATAAAGCTTGTTCGCCTCAGACACCCCATGGTTCCATAATATTGTATATATAAAAATCAATTCAGGTGGATAAAATTATGTTGTGAATCATAATAGATTTTTCTGTGTAAAACATTTATAATATTAATACTGAGATTCGTAGAATATAGATTTGTTGTAAGTAAATTCTGCAACTTTTTATCTTCAAAAACTTTACTTAGCGCATGAGCTATAAGAGATAAAAGAATTAATTAGACCGATAAACTTAAATAGACATAAAAGAACCTACTTTATATGAAAAAAAGAATAATAAATACAAGTGAAAACGCTCTCTTGCAACGTGAGATGTGAGGCTAAAAAAATAAAAAATAGCCATTGTCAAACTACTAAAATAAAACTTATTCTACAAAAAATATCTAAAATACCTCTACGTGTATTTGGTTAGTGAAAATGGGCGTACGTATAAATTTAGCAACGCGACTTAAAATAAGATCAATATAGGTTTATGGTCTTAATAGTTTAAATTATTCTTAATCTATACAAAACTGTGCCAAAGGCCGCGTATACACAGCCCAACAAAGGCAAAGTATCTTTTGCAATCCGCTATGTGGCGATACTATCAAATTATTCGAACGATTCGGTAATGGGGTAGTTGACATATATCATAATAAATTCTGTATTCTGTAATAATAACTTTGAGATATCATAACAGATATAATTATACTGTTTAAACTATAATAAATACACTATTCGACTCATTATACAAATGACATAATTTGTAACGTTCGCAAAAAATCTAAGTGGCTTCCATTCAGTTTGTTTTACTGTCAACCGTCTATAGAGATCAAGACCTAATTAGCAACATATGTTTGCCTTTGTTCAGGCTGTCTGTACACGCCTAAAAATGATTATGCCAATTTCAATGATACGAAAGACTTAACTATACAGTTTTTGTTGGGTTACTAACCACACCTGTAGAACGTACGGCGCTGAAAGTTCGGCTAAATACGCTGTCAGTGTTTTAACTGTCGGTCATTGTGCAATGGTAATACACCGAGTACTGCCACTGGTTACGTTTCGTATGAAATATAATGATGAATTCATTTGAAAAATGATTTCTTACAATACTTTTTTAATAAAAATTGGTTTTTATTGTTTAAAACAAGTCCACGTTTGAGTGGTTAAGTAATCTATGACAGACACAGCAGCAAAACTTACGCCTCGTCGTCGAACTTTCACCGCCGTGCATTCCGCAGGTCTATTGCTAGGCTTACTATATAATCATTTGCAAGGTTCAGAATAAAGTAAGATGAAACGTGTTAAGTGTGATCAAACGAAATATGGACACAAACCCTTACAAACGTTTCATAGTCAATTGTCTTCCTTTATTTATAGAAGGATTTTTTTAATACGGACCATGCCATGTCATAGGGAGACTAATTAATTTGTAAAACAACTTTTTTAACTATTTACTCTAAAATCTAAATTATATAGGTATTTAATTGTATAGATATGTAATTATATGTGTCGTTAAAATTCTGATGTATTTTAATATTATTCTTGGAATGAATAAAAGTGCAGTGTGGTTAGTCTAATCAGTCTTTAATCGAAATTTTGCAGAACAAAAATTTTATACATTATTTTTATATGTATATCTATGAACAGATATGTTTTTCTGTCGTATACGGTCAATAGTAACATAATAAGACACGAAATTTTTAATTTGTCTAAAAATATATTCTTGGTAAATAATAAAATAACGTAAAAAAAACCTTTCGAAGATATTGAATTATTTTACTATGTTAAGTGATATGTCTGACCAATTTTGAAAAGCGTTCGAACAGCCTTAAAGTCGGGCCCTAAGTGTGTAACTTTCATAAAAAAACCATGCTAGTGCGAGTCAAGATCCTTTCACAAGAGATTAAGTCAGAATCAGTCAAATCAAGATTGATTTAATGTTGAGCCGAAATGGTTTATAGACTACCGAGGCTTGGGTTTACATATATATCCCCGGTATATTTCCTGGATTATTTTAATGGTTAATGTGTTTAGGAATATATTTAAGACTTTTTTATAACAACTGAAATTGGTTTTGAGTGGAAAAAATACATATTCAATTAATTATCGAAGTTTAAAATTCACGACAATGATCTGGTAATTTTGACAATAATAAAGTGTGTATTGACTTTAGAAATATACTCACGTATGGTATGACACTACTAAAACTGGTTTTATACGTCAAATCTTATATAAACACGAACAGTCGGTGAGATTAAGTTTTGTGTAGACCAAAGCGCACGAGCCGAGCGAGCGAAGCGAGCGTGCCGCGGTAGGGGCCGGCGAGTGCCAGAACCGACTGGTAACCATTCACTATTTATCTTATATACACACAAACAGTAGGTTTAAGTTTTCCTCCCCCCTCCCCCCTCATTACTTATGATTCCGGGGACATATATGTAAATAACACCCACTACCGAAACCGTCCAAAGATTTAAATTCTACTCTATTGCCACTTTGAGTTATAGACTTGGGGCCCAGATATGCTGCCGGATGAGGGAGCGGAGTTATTCCATAATCTCCATTCTGGCAATGGACGCGGTTGTATTGGCTGGCACTTGCCAGGGCTTACGCGGAATATAGGTGGTGGCCCTTTCCCGCGGTTCTAGCTATAAGCAAGTGGAATGGTAACCTACCTCCATCTGGGAAGAACAAGTCCGCGAATACAAACACGCCCTCATCGTGATTCCCATATGGTGACAATTCCGTACACGGTGTCTCTCAGGTCTCCTGTCAGTCTGGATGGCTACCACCGCTGGTTAAGAGCCTTCCGTTTACAAGCTTGAGTTGTGTTCCGGCATCAGTGGCCAGGTTCCAGTCTCACCTTCGAGTCCGGCAGCACACTGGCAGCACCTCTTTTGTTGTTAGTGACCATAGGCGATAACTACATACTTTCCATCACCATTGGGCCGTTTGCCTATCTGCTGTACTCGATTAATAAAAAAGATAAAAAGTAGATCAATACCTATTAGAACTGAGAGATTATCTCAGCCCCTATTGATAAATCAATATCATGTCAATCATACTTTGGACTAAGTCATGGTCTAGAAATAAGTAGTTTGATTGTATGAGAAGAATTTGTAATAAATTACATTTTTTATTAATTTAATAAAAACAAGATGAAAAATAACATAAATTAAACTCTTGTAAATATACTTTCTAAATTTACATTGCACAAGAGATAAACAAAATGGAAGAACTATGCTCAAAATTGCAACAATACATAAATGAAGATAATAGTTTAATGTAGATAATTATGAAAGCGATATGAAAATGGCACATTCCTTCTTTTAAATTAAGGCTTATTTACATATTACTGTGTAAAAAATCAATTAAATTATAATAATATTTCATTTATATTTTTTTTTTATTATTAAATAATATATAAAAAACATTAAGTGACCACCAAATTCACTGGAGATACGTTAAACGTGATAAAAGTATTTTGTAGTTATAATAAAGTCGAATGATGTGCCATAACGACCCATATACCCTTTCCAAGCATTTATTTTACTTTGGCTTAAAGGCCTAGTTGCCAAGCCATAAATATTATTTAAAAATTTTTTTTACTTTTGACAGCTCGATGACGGATCAATTAGTAATATCCTAATACGTTACCGACTCGATATGTTATAAAAATCGACTTCATTTATAAACAAGTTTTAGTCAATTTAACTCATTAATATATTTTTGCTAAAAATACTTATCGTGTAATAAATATACCCATATTTCAATGAACATATCTTAAATGTATTAAATAAGCTTCTTTGTAATAAAGTTACAAAAAAGTAATAAAGCAGAATATTTTCAATTTCAAATCGAATACTTTCGATTTATTTACGTATCCTGTCGATAGTTTAATAGACTGTGCGTTACATGACCTGCAGAACATCACTATTACATCACCCACAACAATAAAGTACGACTATTATGTAATTTCTTTCATCTGGGCTTTGTAGATATCCAAAAATGTGAGGTTTTTTCGTATTAATTCGTTTTTACAATAAATCGTTACGCTGGTAAATTTTGAACGTATAGAATGCAGTAAAGTAGTGACTTGAAGTTCGTAAAAGTGACATGTTATCTGTCACTGTTCATGTGACGTTTACGTATGTTGTGTATGTCGTTAATGTTGTCAATGACAACTATCCAAAAGGCCAAAGGGTTTGGAGCCAGAACCGGCAGAGGCTTTACTGTCAAGAAATATGTAACTTGACAGACGTGCAATCGTCAAAAGTAAAATAAATACTTGAAAATAATACTTGTATTTATTATTACATGTCTAATTCGTCACCACTGTTGATCTTTTGTTTTGTTTTATTTGCAATGATAAGTTTGATCATATAAACATTGTCTGTAAACATATTAATTTCCTGTGCAGAGCTAGGCCGTGGCATCACTTAGAAGTCCTCGCGGAAGATCAGCGCTGGTCGTAAACCCATTATCATGCTGACGATGCCTTTGTAGGGCACCATAATTGATATTACACCACTATTTTGCCTATTTGTACCTTGTCATAAATAAGCAATCTTTCATTCTATAAAAAAAAACTGAATATAGTTTTTTTTTTAATCGTTTTCTATTTAAAAGTAAAGCATCTGTGATTCCCGAAGGACACTAATAATAGTCGTTCAATTACACAAATTAATTAGAAATATTTATTATTTAATTGATTTCAGAAAACACAGATTCAATATAAAATAATTTAATAATTGCTAATATATCAATTTATAAACTATTTCATCCGGAAATCCCAGTACTTGCAAATATTTGAAAATTTAAGTATAAGTTTAAAATCACATTATGTCAATTACTTTTTTTTAAGAAATAAATTTGTGTCTGATTATATAATTCAGTTTTGATTAAATTAATTTTAATGAGTCCATTTAAAAGTCATATAAAACATTGAATAGTATGATAGTGATATATACAATATTTACTTCTTAAAAATATTTACAATTCAAAGAAACTTGTTACAAGTATTTTCATTTTCTAATAATTGAGATTACAAAATTGACTTTCTTAATAAAAAGGGAAATTAAAACATTAATACATTCACAAAAATTATTATTTACTTTACAAGAATGTATATAACAGCGCTTTACAAGATTTAATGTAACAATCATGTACCTAATAATGGAGACTTGTGTTACATCATCGAGCAGAGTAAATAGCCTAGCATAGTACGATCAAAACCTATTCCTATTTTTGAAATCTGAACACGTTCCTGCGCAGAACAAATTTATAAGGCTCAGAGTATACAAAGGTGAGAGGAGAGAAGAGCTGTCTCGCTCGAACGCTATACGGACTCGCGTAGCATCTCTCGGACAAAGGAAATGCAGCTAACTTCTGTTAAAACGCATATAAGTTTTGTGCATACTTTACTAGTGAGTTGTATATAAGCTACATTCACAGAATCGTATTGCAAATATGGCTAGGGATGCAAATATCGTTCATGAAAACATCGATATTTTCGAAAGAGTAATATCGATATTTATGAACGATATATCGATATTTATAACTATTAGCAAGAATATTGTTTTAATATACAATAATTATGAAATTTGGACAGAAATATCGAACATACATGCGAGGGCGCGTTTATGGTTTTTGAAAATTGGTTCGTTTGAATAAAACATCTCCTTCGAATAAACAATTTAATCTTAATAAAACTACGTTTTAACGGTTTTAAGCGCGGTAATTTATTAAGTTTTTTAAACACCTTAAAAAAAACTTCGTTTCACACACGCAACTAACCACCCTCTTACGCTCTTGACTAACGACTCTTAGCCCACTATTCATTCCAAATCAAATCACCAAACCATACTTAACATTCCTTCATACATATTCATACACATATTTAAAAATATCGATATATCGTTTGCATCCCTAAATATGGCATGTGCCCAAGATATAGATCCTATATAACATGCACTTACTAGTATATAAAATATGACTCTGAAATTGTAGCATTTTCAATAAAAACTAAACTTTTGTATTCAACAAATAAATACACGTTGAATATTGAACATTTGTTGCTATATTCAGAGCAGTTAAATTGTTAAATATGATGATACCATGCTAAACACTTACCAGTTACAGTAAAACTTAGTTTAAGAAAATAAAATATATTTTAACACGTGCGCTAATACATAAGCGAACAATAGATAACACTTTTATTATATTTACAAAACTTACATTACAGTAACAAGAACCAGTCTTAGTTGGTTAAGTATGAAATTGACGAAAAATTTCGTATTTGTTTTAAACTATTTAATATTTATAGAATATTTTTTGTACAGTTTATTAGGACAAAATATAGGTTGTTTTATACGATATTTTTGAAGAAATTATAAACTTACGGCCTTACTTAAAATAATCTCGTTAAGAAACGATTAGAGATCTCTTAAGTAAGAGAATCAGAATCAGTCCCTAATCAATGAATATATTTTTCTTCACTTATAAACGTGTAATACCTGTTGTTTACCTTAGAGGAGCACAGATAAACGAAATTTGAATGATTAACGTAGTTTATACCCAAAATATTCGACTAAAGAGGAGTTTATGGGTAAGATTTTCATTAATCAGTTGATGAGCAGTTTCTTTAAATTTAAGAAACGATTATAAGTAAGGCCTTTAAGCATTCATTGCAAATTAAAGTACTAATACTAACAAGATGATTCTTTTATGTCTTCATTTTAGATGCTAGATTTTAAAAGGGACAAGCAGTATTGTTCGTATAGACTTGATAGAGAAAACTCCTTATGGCACTCGGGGACTGCCCCGGTAAAGCTATTGCATAGCATTTGTTATCAACTTATGCAATTATATTTTTTTTTATTTTTTATTTATACAGTATTTTTTTTCTTTGATATTAATTCAAGTTACACTTTTTGAGCGTGGTGACCAATAAGAAAACAAATCACCTATGTATACATAATTATATACCTACATGTATACTTACGGAGCGCGCATGCGGTGAGTTTGGCATTATAAAAATATGGTAGATACCTATACAATTTCTCACAAACAGCTGTTTACATAACCGTCCGATTTCGGAGCAGCTCATCGTCCATAATTTGTAATACCTGACATACCTCGACCCGCACGCTCGCGGGTCACTGTGGCCAACGCACGCCTCCACTCGCCGCGTCCGCCTCAGGCCCCCGTCACCGCGCGTGGCAGGCAGATTGGGAGGTGTTAGGTTTATTTTCGTTACGGAATTTCTTCATTCGGTCGCCGCGCTCAAGGCCCGCGATAAAAGCTATACAATAGCTTAAAAAAATAGGATACCCTTTTATGGTACAATCAAATTGTCGCATGTTAGTGAACGTAAAAAGGAATTAAATGGACAAGTGCGTGAGTTACCACGCACAATGAAGGATTCTGTATTAAATGACAAACGTAAGTATATTCTTACCATTATTTGACTACAGAAATATGTATTCATTTATTCGAAACTACACCACATTTCAAGAACTATTCAACGTATTTTGTTCAAATAATTTTTTGTTAATATTATTCTTAAATATTCTGAATTTCCACACCATACTTCAAAAAGTAGATGCTGAAAACTCTTTTTTGACTTTGGAAGAAATAAGAGACTAATCTTCCCACATATTGACTTAAAACAAAAAGTCACAAGAATAGTCATAAAAAATCTGCATCGCTAAAGCCCTGATTTTCGGAAATTTATGCTGAGATTATATATGCCTCAAAAAGCGCGGGTTCGAATCCTGGCCGGAACGCATGCACCGTTTAGACAGTTTTCTGACCTTCTGAATATGCACGATTGCCACGCGCTAACAACGGTGAAGAAAAACATTGTGATGAAACCTGCACATCGAGATAACCGACGTGCCAAACATGCCAAGCCGCCTTGGAGAAGCGTGGCGGGTATACTGTCCATTCCCCTTTAGTGGGAATCCCAAGCCCAGGACTGGTACGTGTATGGGCTGTTACTATATATTATACTAGCGGCCCGGCGCGGTTTCACCCGCGCTCTTTCCCGCCCCCGTGGTAAATAGCGTTATGTTATATAGCCTATGACACTCCCTCTTAACGTAGCTTTCCAACAGTAAAAGAATTTTTAAAATCGGTTTAGTAGATCCAGATTACCCCCAACAACGTAACAAACTTTACCTCTTTGTAATATTAGTATATGCATACACTGAATAAAAATTAATTCTTCAGTAAGCCCTAATTATTCAAAAAGTTCGCCATTTTACTATTGTGTAGTAAATTTAAACTCTTTCGTGTCTATTTTATCTGTACAAACTTGCAACGTCTGAGTGAAAATGGCTGCGAAAAATTGTTTTCATATGCTCGTAGAAAAACAGACAGATTGTCAGACATACTGTATAACGGGGAGTGTTCCGAGGAACTGCTTGTTCTGGTGCCAACGCCTAACTTTTGCAACCGCACCATTCGCCAGCGACAGGATATTCCCATTTCCTTGAGCTTCCACGCTCAACTACGCAACGGTTCTCTAGAACATTTATTCCGCGTACAACAATGATCTGGAGGGAACTTCCCGCCGCGGTTTTCCCTTTGCGCTATGACATGGGGTTCCTTAAGGGTGTTATAAAATTTCTTAGAGGTCGGCAACTCGTTTGCGACACCCCTGACGTTGCAAGTTTCCATAGGCGACGGTAACCACTTTCCATCAGGTGGGTCGTCTGCCTGTTTGCCTGCTTCAGGCAATAAAAAAAACTTGTTGCCAATTAATACGGAACCCTAAAAAATAACAATTATTTCCATACAACAAAAAACACCTTCCTAACCCAATTCTCATATAAACGTGTTCTTCCACTGTCATTCCACTTTTCAATTTCTCAAACAAAACTTCATACACACGCAACATGACGGAACTTCCAAAGTTCCACGTTACACGCCGATCAATCAAAGAATTAATTCCGTTATGGGACATGAAAACAATTGGTAGTATTTGTACCAGTCGAATAACTCAAGCACTGTTGAATTTACAAAATAAAACATTTTTGAAGTAAAAATATTTAATAATATTATATTTGACCTGAATTCAAATTAGATTTGCTGGTAGTAGCTGCTACTTTTATTGCTTTCTTGACTTTTAACGAGAATTTGAAAATTGATATTTTAATGTATAATGACGATGATGGTAGTGGTCCCGACGGAACGACGGCACATTGATCGTAACCAATGAAATGAAATATATCGACAATGTTATGTTTTGGCACTTTATTCGAAAGGGACAATACTGCATACTTCGAAAAAGAAGCAAAATTTCATATGCTCGTATCGTAGGAAATAGTGACCGCTCAAGAATCGTGCCGAGAAATGCACCTACTTATGCAAAATGGAACCAACCCACATACTGATAGTTTTGAGAAAAAGCCATTTTTATTAAAATTTTGCGAAAAAATATTTATAATATTGTATATTCTAATGTACATTATTCTAAATATTTTTTTCCAAAATATAGACACATTATTTGTATGCAAAATTCTAATAAAAACGGCTTTTTCTTAAAACTGTCAGTATGTGGGTTGGTTCCATTTTGTATAAGTAGATCCAAATATAGTAATGCTTAAAAATACGTTAAAAAATTGATTTCAACAAGATCTGTTGAGTAACTTTGAAATGTGGGGTATTTTCGATTACATGTAGGTATATATAGGATTTCTCGCCTCTACGAAATCCTTCAACATGTGCGTGTTCTGATGCATTTAGCATTTTTTTTAAATTTCATAACAACTATAATAATAATATTAGAGTCTCATTTTCAAATATTCCTAGTGACGAATAATTAAAAACTTCCCCTAAGAAAAATATAAAAATAGACCTGATACAGGATGGCTGAGTTATTTAAATGGCAAGAAATTGAACAATCATCATCTTCGAATCAAACGTGGTATTTATATTTACCCGGAAACGTTAATAGTCTAAATTAGGCTTTACACAGATGAAAATATATAAAATTAGCATTTATACTGTCCAAAATAACATCATTTTATATTTTAATGAAATTTAAATAAAAGTACGGCATTCTAAATTTTAATATTTTCGTATTTCAGCCTATAGTGATTTTTAAGTATTTCATGACATTATAAATATATTATATTTTGTTTACATATTCGCACTGCCCATTTCCCTCTTCACTTACCTGTTTGCTGCCGCGTAGAGTAGTATTGGGCATAACTTAAATGAAGCATAAGAAAACATCTCAATAAATCTTGTCATTTTGGATAGAAATTTCGACAACACTATTATTTACTATTATTTAAAACCGACAATCCCAATTTAATGTAGATAAATAATAAATAAGATATATCAGAATAATATTTACAATTAGTTTAACTAATCACTTCATCAAAGAACTTGATCCTTAAAATTTATATTATGTCACTCAATAGTTTCTATATTTTCACTCAAAATCAAAATTGACATTATGACTACACAACACTAGTACTAATCCAAAGTTCACAAAGTTCATTTTTCGTATTTAAAACACTAAAACGTTATACGTGTGTAGCCAATGGGGTTTGGTGGCCATTACCTGTAAAGAAAAGCATTCAATACATCAAAAGATCTGTAGAGAACTTATACTAGTACGTCGAGATTTTCCTTCTGCGATTTGATATGGGGTTTTCAGGAAGGGCGTTATAATATCCTTCGAGGATGGCAGCACATTATGATGAAACGGAAAGTTTGCTACGTATAACAATTTAATAAGTCTATTTATACATGTCGTATCTTCATTAGAATTACTACATACACACACATGCATGCACACACGCACACACTCACTCACAGGTTATCTTATAATTAGTATTTATATATAATATAATATTATCGGCAGACAAACACACACATTGTATATCCCCAAATTAAGCAAGTTACGCTTGTGTAATATACAACGGACCACTCTGGGGCCGATCCCAGACACCCAGACCATGGTAAATAACGGAGAAAATACGTTTCCGAAATTTACTATACCGGGAATCGAGCCCGGAACCTCTGGGTTGCAGTGAGGTAGGCCGTCAAAGTCTTAGCCCGCTCCACCACAGATGCCGTAGTACGTAGGTAGTTTGTTTTTGTCGCCATGGAGTGAAGCACTGGTGACCTGTAATACAGATCTGCACACAACAGGTCCTATATTACTTGTAAATTGTTGTGTGAAAAAAATAAAATTAAGTATCTTTCTTTCTTTTTTAAATTGGTACCCAATGCGATGCTGCAAGATATTTACTTTATACAACAGCAAATTTAGATAGATAGATAACACTTTATTGCTCACCAAGATAAACAAATACAGAAACTAAATGCTAATTACAATACTTCTTGGCAAAACAACAGGCGGCCTTATCGCTAAAAGCGACCTCTTCCAGGCAACCTAACTTAAAAGAAATTCTTAACTAATCTGGCAATGTAGGTGGAGCAGAAAAAAGATAGGACTGTACAATTTAAATATACATACTTACACTAATTTATAAATTGAATACATACATCAATATGATAGTTATATATATACGTATATACAAAAAATAATCTAAATAAATTAATTTGTTAACATAACATGTGACAAGCATTTTAAATTAATATATAAAATATTACAAACGATATGTAAGTGAATGTTTAATATATTAGACATATTTATTAAAAGATAGATAGTACTTTCTAAGGGAGTTCCGAAATGTAGGTAATGTTTTGGTTTCTCTGATAGTAAGAGGCAACGCAAATTTACAAATAAACCTGTTGTGTAAGACTGAGGCTTGAAGTAAATTCATAAAAAATGTATCATCGGTCACCAGTGCATCTATGGCGACTAACAACAAAGGATTCTTACGATAAACTAAAATAATATAATCTTTATTACTGATTTGTTGTAAGATAGAAAAATATTGTATAAGAAAAACGGCTAAGTTTCAATCCATACCCAAGGCTTTTAATTGTACGAGAACCGACAAGCACTTGACCAATTTTAATAAAGTAATTTTTTATTACAGGAGTTCAGCAGACAGGCAGACGGCCCACTTGATGGAAAGCGGTTACCATCGCCTATGGACATTTGTAACACTAAAGGTGCTACAAATGCGCTGCTGCTCTCTTAAGGGAGACTGGAACCTGGTCACTAATGCCGGAACACAAATCAAGGTTGTTATGGCGACATACTTTAGACTAGGGGTGGTAGACATCCAGTCGGGCAAATGCCCTACCACCTGGCAAGGCTTGAAGTAAATTCATTAAAAAAAATGTATCATCGGTCACTAGTGCATCTATCTATGGTGACCAACAACAAAGGATTCTAACTATTAACTTAATAATGTAATTTTTATTACTGCTTTATTGTAAGATATAAAAATAATAAATAAAAGAAAATCGGTAAATTTCAATCTTTTGATTGTACGAGATCCAACAAGCACTTGATCAATTTTAATGAAGTAAAACAAACCTTACCTTTCTTAGTAACAGTGGCATTACTAATAGTCCTATTGGACGGTGCTAAAATGTAATGGGCACTCGGCGACTGGGGTGTCGCCGACGTTGTTGCCACGCCAGCCTGTCGGTGACAAAACAAACGACTCTGTGACATGATTTCCGGCTAATTGATTTTCTATGTAGGCCTTTATCTATCCATCGACGAAAGAAACGAACTATTAGTTTATCGCGTAAGCCGCTTTGGTATTCACGATTTTGGTTATGTAAATAGTATGTAAGTAGTAAGTATTTAGAAGTAGCCAAAATCCTCATGGCACGATAATAATTGTAATAGTATTGTTAGACCTATGGGTAACTCTAAGAGAGTATTAATATTACAGTTTATTAGAACTGTACAAACACGTATAAAACAGGCACAAATTTGACTGGACACTACACACTCAATAACAAGAGCAAAGTCTGTCACTATATCGCTAATCGAATGTACTTCTTATTCGTATCGTATTCGTTGCTTGACTGCCCACCCCTCCGTTCGGGCAAATTAATAATAAACATTTTGAATGACACCTCATTTATAATTTTCGGAGACTGCTGAAAAAAGTTGGTCCAAAAGGCACTTGTTTACTAGTCTATTAGTTCGACACTAATGACGGCCATAAAACAAGTACGATAACAAAAGGATGTTTTTCTTAATTGAATATTTTAAACACGAAGTAAACAAAAGAACTCTGAATGCAGGAAAGGTAATAAACTGCGTTTTACGACAACCAGGAGTGCGCATTTCTTTGTTGGTATGTAACAGTATGCTCAAAAGAAAGATAGTTTTGATCAAAACGTAACCAAGAATAAGAATTATATTAGTAAAACAGGTTATTTAAAAGTTATTCCTTCCGGATAATCTTAATTTCTAACACAGATAATGTTTTAGTTTACAGATAATGATAATTATAAACAATTTACGGAAAAATATAAACGTCATATAGATATAGTATATGTATATGCAATTACATCCATGTGGGAAACTTTAGAACGGATGCAAAATAAATAAACTTGCAACGATTTGATTTAGATCGAAACCAGTTGGGTTATATACGGGTTGATTTTATCATAAAACTGGACAAACTTGCTAACATTCTTAACAAATCCAAAGGAAATAACATTTTAAAGTAATCAAGTAAATAATAATCATGTAGCGATAACTGTTATTACTGAATTATCGATTCAATATTTATAATCAATAATGATGTAGATGATATAAAAGTACGTATTACAGTAGATTATAAATTATGTATGATATAACTTACCGCAGCTTGCGTGCTATCAGTTGACATAGTTGATGTAGTAATGGGACTGGTCGTGCATTGGGGTGACGCAAGACTTGTTGGGGATGTTATAGAGTGGGATGAATTACCTGTTACAAACAATTATGGAATATTTAATATAATCTAGCATTACTTGGAATACAATTCTAATTTGCTTCGTGGACAAAATATTTTTTTGTGCGAAAATAAAAAGCAAATCCTTTGTACGTTAAAAATCATAGCAACAGCAAAAAAAACGTAATTATTTTCATTTCAAAAAAGTCAATCAAAGAAGAAAAAACAATTAATATAATGAACTAAAATCTAAATGAAAAATGGGTATAGACATAATCGGATAGGTACTCCTTATCAGAATTTAGTTTGAGTTAAAAGAATAAATTTGAATAAACACTCCAAGAAATAAATGTCGTCTTTATATCCTTATATACGTAGATGTGTTTGACCCTAAGATCAAACGTAGTCAAATGTATAACATAATGAATATATTACATCAAATATAGAAATAATTTAGAAACATCTTACCTGAGGGTAGCACTACAGAACTTCTAACAGACGAATAAGGTGGTGGAGCAGGTGTTGATGCTGGTTTTGCTGTATTCACGGTATTGGCAAAACCTAATCCTCCACCAGCACGTAAATGTGGATTACCATAAGTCGCAGCATAACGTACATCCACGCCGTGAATAATACCACCGTTTGGTATACGGTTAACTGGAAAATAATGAACTGTGAAATTCTTGTAGATGGAAGGATAGAATTCTCAACGTTACTAACTATTAAACAGTGACAACCACATTGTAATTCTGAGAACGCACGCTATGGTACTTAGTATATAAGATATACGCGTTAAATTTCAAGGACTATGTGTTACTTGGGTAATTATTCTGGCTTATGATTGATGATTACAATCACCTCGTGTATACAAAAAACCTGCACTCCAAAGTTACTAGATAATATGTAAACTTTCCAATTCGCTTTTAAGTGTAATATGCTCCACCATAGATTCAGATACTTTTATTCTGATATTATTAAATACATTTTCTCTGATCAATTAATCTATAACCAAATATGCTGTTTTAACAAGCATAGCCTGTGCTAGACCAACACAACCAAGAACTGTGTAGCACATAAATATATATGCTGAGCTGGATGAATGGAGTCACTCGGATGGATTACATTAGTCTTTTTCTTTCGAGGCAGCATTCATATCCGGGACAAAGTAGATGGACTGCAAGAGAATCGTCTATGTCTTAAGGAAACAGACTATTTATGTGGAAAACAAATTAAAAGATGTAAAACCAAGAAATACTAGATTTACGTTGTTGAGGATGACTTTCCGCATCGTAGGAAACTACATTTTAAAACCACAAAATGTAAGAAAGCAGACCTCAGGCTCTGAAGCGGATGACAATTACTATATTATAAGAACTTTGAAATCCATCTCCCAGCCGATAAAGCAAAAGATGGCTTTGAAGTTCATATTTGCGGCGATAAAAACTCCGCAATAATTGATCAACAATATAGCAGAACGGAGTTCTTAAATTCAAGTTGCCACTTACAATTACTTTGTATCTAATACTATTACTCTGAATCACAACAACATGAGAAATCTCTAAAAGATTTACGTAAGTAAATACAATATGAAAAGAAACTGCTTAAAAAGAAACCAGTTAAATAAATTGTTCCATTATATAAAATTCCTTTTATGTGTAATATATACCTACTTAAGAGGCTTTTGCAAAGAAATGAATCAGCAAATATTTCCGAGAACGTTCTCGGAAGTATTTGCTTGTTTGTCACAAACATTTTACATTGAATAGAATTTACTTCTTTGGACCTTTTATTGTGGGAGAAAGAAATGAAAACATTGGATGTTAAAGGAGACTGTGCTCTTTGATGCAGACTTTTAAATTAGTTCATTACATAAATGTATATATGTAATATGTACATATATACCGTTACTTGCAGATAAATAGGACGTACCTTCACTCGGTGGTAGCCCAAGGTTATTCAAAGCACTCGAACTGTCTTGACGTTTCGTGGACCTTTGCAGTGAATTATTCTGTGATGCATTACTAGGGTTATATTGAACTGTTGACGGAGTGTCAACACTTCTCGGTAGACTCCCATTTATGGATCTAGAGTAAAGAGATTTTGTTGAAAAATCTTTTGCAATTCTTGTCGTTCCTTTCATAGTAACACAATGCAAGTGGGTATTTATTTAATGAGGAACTTATTTTATGTAAAACTGGCTCGTGCGTTTTAAAAAGGATTTCTATTATGTATATCATGAAGTGGTCATGTTATAATTCTTAGAAATTTCAAACTTCATATTTACTTTTTTTATTACATGAATTCAGCAGACAGACAGAAGGCCCACTTGATGGAAAGCGTTACCATCGCCTATGGATATTTGCAACACTAAAGGTGCTACAAATGCGCTGCCGCTCTCTTAAGAGAGACTGGAACCTGGTCACTAATACCGGAACACACATCAAGGTTGTTATGGCGGCATACTCTAGACCAGGGGTGGTAGTCATCCAGTCGGGCCAATGCCCTACCACCTAGCTGTCGGTTGTTTTGTCGTCCCTTACGACAGGTCGCCCGGCCGCAGTAAATTGTATTCTTTCTCCGTTCCTCCACGGATAATATGCAGGCAATACACGGTGAGAATTATATAATTGTACCTGGGGCCTGAGGCCATGAGCCTCTACAAAGATGTGTCAAAACGGCTTATTGACTCGTTGAGAGATCAGAGGTCTGATTCCTACCTCGGACAACGGAACAGTAAGGCGATCCAGCGAAGCCAGCTTTCTAGAAACCTTACCCCATTGACTTCAATGACCTCAGCTCAGTATTCAATTCATAAGGGAGTATAGGTAGAATACAATATGAGTTAAATTTCTTTCAGTGTAATATTTGATTATTGGGAAGCAAAAACTTTGTTCCCCTTTTCACTTGCGCGGACGGAGGAGTATGAAATTTCGCACACTTATAGTTTATACAGAGAAGGAGGGACTAATGCTGATATTTTTTTGATTATGCATAGAAAATACATTAAATCAACTAAAAAAACATTACACACACTACCATGTATTTGACACACATACGCAAGAAGAACTTTCAAGACCAAATTCGGTTTCTCTAGCCACATGCGCTCGCACAGCCGGACTTGACAAGGTTCGCCGTTGACGGATACGTCAAGGAGGACTATATATACTATTTGGTTTATTGTTAAAGGACCAGGGTAGATCCATTTTGAAACAAAAAAAAATATTGTAATTCTATACAAATAAAAGTAATGTAAGGGTAAACAAATCATACATTGAATATTACTTTCATACGAACAAATTGACAGTTATAAAGAATAATAAAATATTTAATAAGCACAAAGTATTTATAAATCAAATAAAAGTGTACACGCAATAAATATGTTTCCAGTATGTATTAATTACGATTAGATCATTACATTATAGATTATCGTAACACATTGCTTTAAAATCTATGTCATTTAATTAATTATCCTATAATTAACATAATTCCTTTCACATGATTAGTTAGTTAGTATTTTTTTGTAATTACGTAAACAACTCTTTAAGTCATTGGCGCAGTTGGGTGCCATGAGGCTACTTGGTTTTTTTGGGCTATAATGAAATATACAACTGATTAAGATGTAAGGCAAGGCAAATATGAATTTCATTGAGATTATTTTGTAAGTACTTTGTAAAATATACGTATAACTTAAACTATAATCTGTACTCTCCCTATAAGACAATAATATAAGAAGATGTTATGTAAGAGGCCAGGGGTCGGCAATCTTGTGAGTCGGAAGAGTCAAAAATTACAATTTACGAAATTTCAAAGTTTTTAAAGAGCCACTAATTTTTTCTTTACTAACTCCGTTGGCTCGGTGACCCAAAGTGAGTCTTGGCGTCCGAAACGAGAGCACGTCAAGTTCCTTCGTACTGCGCAATGTCTTGCCAATTGTGGGCGTGTAGTGCGGTCAGGTCAGCTTCCACTCTATCCTATCTGCAATATTTGGGACGACCAAGTATGCTTTCTTTACTCTCCGATCCTCCTCCATCCGCTCTACATGACCGAGTCAGCGGAGACGGTGAGATTTTATCTCCCCAATTATGTTGGGCTCGGCTATTTTTTCATGCCAACAAAAAATATAACTTGCATAAATTATTTTGATAAAAACAAGCATATCTATTTATATATATATAAGTAGTGTTTTTCACAACAAAAAGATAATATTTATGTGACATTATTAGATAATTACTTATTATTAACTTAAAAAGTGTAAACAATTAAACATTAACTTACAACACTAACTTGTGCTTCAATAAAAACAATTGGGCAAAGAAATTCAATGAAATCCATGTCTGTTTTTTGTGTATATATATAGATATATATAAAGAGCCGCAGCTTTTTATCCAAAGAACCACATGTGGCTCGCAGGTTGCCAGCCCCTGGCCTAGGCCATCAAAGTCAATGGGAACGCTACCTCCCTGGATTGCTATACTGATCCGTTTTCGGAGGTAAGAACAAGTACTCTGATCACCTGGAGAGGCAATTAAGCGTTGTGAGAGTTATTTGTAGAGGCTCATGGCCTAATTTTTTAACCGACTCCAAAAGAACGAAGTTCTAAATTAGACTGTATGTTTTTAACTTCAAGTTAATTTAAATTCGAGTTTTTTCAAATATTTTGATATCATTTGTTTGTTTTCTTTGATGTTTTCTGGTAGTTACCGATGGTTTTAGATAGTTTTCGATCCTTATTAAAACTTTTTGAGACTTCTGAGAATTTTAAGACTTAGAAAAACATTGTTCCAACCAGGTGTCCCAAAGATAACTCATTAGTTTTTTTAGCGCCGTTGCAATTCAATAAGAAACACGTCGATATGGTAACGCGAACGAAGTTTCGCTGGCACTAGCAGCATTACTTACATAAACTTTAATAACAAACACGTTGACATTGTAACGCGAATAAATGTTCGCTTGCACTACCAGTATTAGGCACATAAACCTAAATAAGTCCTGACTGAAACTGGCTGGTAACATCCAGCCTTGAATGTTGAGTGACTGAACGTTAACTTACCTATTCGGAGTGAGTTTATCACTGGCCATTGTCGGCGACTGTACCCTGAGGGACCCCGGGGTATAGTCGTGGCCGTAATGGACGTATGTCTGGTACCCGTTTACCTAATAAACGTAATGTTATGGTTAGTAGTTTTGTACATTGCTAGTTTTTAGGATTCCGTAGCTATTTTGTGAAAATAGAACCCTTACAAAATATAGCCTTAGCCTCTCTATCCGTTTGTCTATATAATACATCAAAAATATGCATATAAAGAGACTAGCTATACCCGGCAGACGTTGTCCTTGCCTTTAAAAATAAAATCTAAAACCCGATTCCAGCGCCATCTACCGGGACCAAATGTTTATCTAAACTATTCTCAAATCCACTTGAACAAACAAAAATTTCATCGAAATCAGGCCCACCGTTTAGAAGGAGTATCGCGGCGCCACCTACTGGGTCCAATCGTTAATATAAACTATACGGGACAAACTTGAATGCATACAACAAAAAAAGAGGAATGGAAATTAGATGTTGGCCGATTCTCAGACCTACCCGATATGCACACAAAATATCAAACAAATCGGTTCAGCCGTTTCGGAGTAGTTTGGGAACAAACACCGCGACATGAGACTTTAATATATAAGATCTTGCTCTGAAAAATAAACATCTAGGTCCCAATTGCAGCGCCATCTACTGACTCCAATAGTAAATCTAAACTAGGTATTATCGAATAAATTTTATTTCAAAAAATGCCACCAACACCGGTCCAGGGGCTTAGGTGGACATAGGACATAGACACTAACATCTGAATTTTTATATATAATTAGCTGTCCCAGCAGACGTCGTCCTGCCCGGAAAAGCTTCAATCGATATGCCCGATAGCAGCGTCACCTGCCGGGTCCAATTGTGAACCAACTCAGAATCCTTCTCTGGTTCATGCACAACAACTTTGCTAAACATCATCACATGATTAAATGTATAGTTCTATAAAGGACATACAAACATTCATTTTTATATATAAGAAGAAGAAGAGAAGAAGAAGATAATAATTTGCCAGGGAGCTGCTACACAAGGTGTAGTGAAATCGAAAATAAAACAAAAAATGTAGGAAGATCACTATAATGTGTGCATACATATTTCTAAAGAGTGGCAGTTTTTTCCACGTTACATTGATGTGTGGCATATTGCTAGACAGGTCCTAATAATAACGTTATTTGATGACATTTTAATTCATAAAGATAATCCCTCTTAATAATTCATTTGAAAATTGCTCACCTTATAACAATCAGCGTAAACAGGATCAGTGTAATCGTTGCTATATCTATAAGGTTGATATCCCTGATTCATTGATGCGAGAGGAACTGAACCGGCTAATGGGATACCACTCCCTAATTTGGCGTTTGAGCATAATGTGCTGTCTGATCCTGTATTGGAGTAGTCCTAAAACAAAACAGTCACTTTTGAAAATAAACACACATACAAATAGTGGTGTATAAATTTGCTGTGTTTGGAGGTAATAAACAGATGATGCTCCTCGTGGTACGTAGTTATCGCTACCTGTAGATATCTAAAACTTCAATCGAGCTAAAAGTACAGACAGCTGTTTGCCATATTTTAAAAAACATAAAATACTAACTTTACCCTGTCTGTATATTCTTGAAACAACACTGTTTGTTAAAGCGAACCCGCATTCGTTTAGTAAGTTTTCCGGCATGGCAAGTCGCAATAGACGTGACAATAACAAACTTTGTATGCCTGCCCATAGAACCACTTTAATGGGGAAAAGTGTATTCTGCATGGCGCCAGAGATATTTGATAAAGTACCCAGATCTATTAGGGATGATAGCATAGATTTGTTCAAAAAGAGGCTACAAAAGATATTAGTCGAAAAATGCTATTACGACATTAAATTTTTTCTTGATAACTAATTGTAAATAATATTTGACTATATGCATACTAATTTATTACTCTAATATTTATTATTTACATTTTTGACATTGTATTTATATGGAATAACTTTGCACTTGACATATTAATCTGTGATTACTCTATAATTCTAGAAAAAAGTATAATTAATGATAATGATTGAGTGGATTACACTGTTTTTTTGTTAATTAGTTTATTTTCAGCTTAATTACTATTTGCCTACCTGAAAGGGCAAACAACATGTGAAACAAAATAATATATTGTCATCTAATATTTTTACTGACCATGTTTTTAAGCAAATAAATGATTTGATTTGATTTGAGCCGATACATTACCTATCTACTTTGGACTCTAAAAAATTGTATGTGTAATTTTTGAAGAGCCTCATATGATAATATAGAAAGATCTAGAAAAAATAATCGAAACGAGGTCATTGCACAACTTGGATGATTACCAAATATTGAATAAGTATGGATGAACTCCTAGTCGGCTGCGAATAATTCGATGATAGGTTATTGGCTACGCTACGTAGCAACCATTTCAAAGAGTTTTTTTTCTTGCAAGAGTTCAGCAGGCAGGCAGACGGCCCACTTAATGGAAAGTCGTTACCATCGCCTATGGACATTTGCTACACCAAAGATACTATAAATGAACTGCTGCTCTCAAGGGACAAATCAAGGGAGTCTGCAGCGTGGTCACTAATGCCAGAACACAACTAAAGGTAGTTGTGGCGGCATACTCTAGCCCAAGGGTGATATACATGCAGTCGGGCAAATACCCTACCATCTGGCTGTTGTTTGTTTTGTCATCTCTAACGACAGGCCGCCCGGCTGCAAGAAATTGTATTCTTTCTCCGTTCCTTTATCGATATAGAGTTCTACAAAATACTCTCTATTACTTTGTGAAATATAGACACACTAAAATCAAGACCATCTTAAAATGGTCTGTACAGTAGTAAAAATCTTTATCCAAAACACTTATTAGATGATCAACAAGCAAGATTTCTTCCCAAAGCGGTATATTTCAAACGACAATGTTACAAGAATCATCATTTTTGAGCCTGCATATGGATTACTATACACAACTCTGTGGGCTAGAGACTTGCCTACTATTGTCTTGGTGTTCAAAGTCGAGCTGTTCACGTTCTCTATCATTCTAAATTCACAGACGGCATAGAGACCACACTTGGCCTTCAGAGATACTTCACGTCTTTCTGCGTTTTCTACCGTCTGAATAAAGAGAAATGGTTCGAGGTACTTTGCAGAATGGCCTTAAATTATTCTACCACCGCACTGGCTGCCATCAGTTAGGCATTCATCCTCACTCCTTTGAGCCTTTGCTGCTCGCTACGGTTCTCAATAACGGTGCTCACGCGCATTGTCAAGTTTTGGAAACAACTTATAGTAGAGGAGTTCCTACAGTGCTATGATATGGGGTTTTCCAAAAAAGGTATCACAAAATTCCTTTAATGCCACTAGGGCATTAGTAACAATGTTGTTGTTTCAAATATTCATTGGAGACAGCAACCATTTTCACTCAGGTGAGCTGGTAGAGTTGCCTAGATGGGCATCTCTGCCAGCTCTCTTAGCCAGCTGGATGGTATACTTGTGTAATAAAAAAAACCATACTTACAATATCACAGCTTCCATTTGCCTGCCTTAGTTCCAACTTGAGATCACTTATATTTGAATTCCTGTCATTCTCCTTGTACAGTTCTTCAGCTGTAACTGTCACATCAGGTTTTTCAGTCACTTGCGACTGTTTGTTCTTCCTTTGCTTCCGTTGACATAGTATCACAAGCATGATCACAGCAGCCACCATTATTGTCCCTGACATCACTCCAAACAATATAAGAAGGAGCGGAAATGATTCTGCAAGGAACATACTTGCTTAGAAGTACAGAGCGTGGACGCAGTTCTCTTTATGCATAACCCTAATATTATAAATGCTAATAGGAGTTTGTTTGTTTCTGATGCTTTCACAGTACAAGAAAGGACATAGGATACTTATGATTCAGAAACAAAGAACTGTTTCCGACAGATAGATGATACAGCCGAAAAAATTGGCACGCCGAACTAGTTTATTGGCGCCGTTATTTCAATTCACAAACAAATTACATCATCACGGTAACAACAATTACAACTTTAATGTTTGCTCTCATGGTTCGTTTCATCTTCGATAGAATTCGTTACGCGAATTGTTAGTAGAAACATAACGGAATAGAAGAAATAATTGTATGCCGTTTACATGATAATGTGATGAAATATAATAAAAGTAATATAACTTGGGATTGGCCTTTTAAGCTTAAGCTTTGCTAACAAAGTTATTTAAAAACACTACCTAAAATATAGCTAAAATATAGTAATAAGGAAAGTAATAGATCTTTTAACATAGCTTGACGAATAGCCGGCCATAAAGTGAGAATGGCTATACATCCGCCATAATAGCCGCTCGTTCGGACTGTAATGGGGTCCCCACAAAGGCCCAAAACTAGCCAAGTGTCAAACGGTGCAATAAAGACAGAAACCTACAAGCCATGTTCATGACTTAAAAAAAACGGCCAAGCGTGTCTTAGTTTACGCACAATGGGTTCCATAAAGACTGATGTTACTTCACGTACGTAATTTATTTTATTGATTTATAGACAAGGTAAGGTAGAACAAAAAGGAGATGGATGTTTTGTGGCGGTGGACATGTAATTTGTGGTATGACAGAGATCGTATGACGGAATAGAGGAATATGGAAGGAAAGACATATTGTGCCGCCTCCAAATAATTGGGAGTAGGTAAAACAACAGAAACAGCAAGATAACTGGGATGAGAATGTAGTGATACATAACAGTTTTACGAATAATGACAAATATATTGTTACATGCCGACAAAAAGTGAATGCACATCTGCCCGCCATAAACCTGCTTTATTATCTTTCCCGCATTTGGACTTCTATTGTTTACTTTGTGTTTAAAATTTGTAATTTAAAAAAAACATTCTATTGTTATTATACTTGTTTAATGTCAATCATTAAGCAGGTGTGTCGAACTAATTCTTGTTATTGTTTTGCGTCGAGGCATATTGTATTTGTACAGAATAAAAGGAATGCCCGAACGGAGGGGTGAGGCAGTCAAGCGAGAATTACGATACGAGCAAGACGTACATTCAACAAGCTATATAGTTACGGACTTTGCGCGTGTTATTGAATATTGAATCGTGCAGATAGTACTGGTTGCGCCCAGTTATATTTGTACCTGTGTTGTACGTGTTTATTTAGTTCTAATAAATTCTATAGTAATTCCAACGACATTTTAATTCGAGTCCTGTAGCTCGTAACAATATAATAATTTTGACGAAATAACTAATATCACAAAAATGTAATTACAATGTCCTGCACTGACACCGAATACATGTAGTATTAAGAGAATGGACTAGATGAGAAATTAGTACATACGGGAATCTTTAAAAGTTACGTTTGTGACTAGAAAATTGAAAGTAAGAAGACTAAGGTGATAAAGGCATGTGTGAAATTTTAAACTGGAAGATTTACAGGTACAAATGTAGACCATAAAAGAGATGGGTGTATTATAAAAAAGAATTGTTCTCCTCAACTACCACTCACTCTAATTAATATAAACTACACTAATAAAACCCATTTGCAAAATTACATCAAAAAATATTAAGTCATGAAATTTTAATAATTATATTATACACAATTTAGAAACCGCAGATACAAATAGAATATTACTTATCCCAAGAAATTTAATAACTACTACAGTAAAAGAAAATGCATGAAAAGTGTTAGTTCATTACCCAATTTTTTTAATGGATCTATAAAATAAACGTTAATTAAGTTCTCTGAGTATGACGGTGAGCTACACAATATAAAATTCAAAAGCGTCTCCCTGCTACAATTCCCCTATTTCTCATATCTGCAACGTGGGGCCGTAAAAGCTTAAAAATGTCGTAAACCCGCGCTCGTAAAATACTTAATAAAAGACTATGAGCGGACCTAACGACTTCTCTCATCTTAAAAAAACAAACCTACATTGCGGAGGGAATTGAATTTTTTTAAATTAGGCAACTTTTTAATATGCCTTAATTATAAAATATTATTATTGGATTATATTATTCTAAGAGACGTGTACGACGGAGGTTTTACCTCCTAGTGGGACAAATCTGTTTCTTTCACCCTATCAAAACTTAAAATTGAATTAATACTAGCTTATGTAGCCGTAAGCCGTGGCATCTCTTCGAGGTTCTCGTGGAATATGAGCGCTGGCTGTGAATCCAGCATTATTTTAAGAATGGACCTATTTAGGACACCACAATTGATTTTCATGTTACTATTCTGTGTTTTTGTATATTGTTCTGAATAAATATTTTATTTTTCACTTTGCTTGCGACTTTGATTGAATTAATGTGAATATTGTAGACAAAGTAAAGGACCGGCGGTTGGGACTACCACACGCCCTCCAGTAACCTCCTTCTGGAGATAGTGCGGAAATGCATTCCCACAGTATTAGAGCTTAACCAGATCTCCTCTGGTAGGAGGGGAACCAACGATGCAATCACACATCAGTCCAGCGGCGCTTATGCATACAACAAACTATACATCGTTACCTTTGTCGCATATAATACCTGTAGTGTTGTTGAAATAAAGCTCGTATAAACATAATAGTCCACCAATTACTCCAAGAAGCCTATACCATCAGGAGGACCCTAGACACGCAGTATCAAGATAAGCATAAAAAATAATACCCGTAACGCGATTAAACGAAACTAGAACTAACCATGATAGCAGCGCATTTAAATTGAACTATCTTGTCGTGACAATCTTTTATTGTTAACAATATACAATCAAGTGAACTGGAAAAATACTAAACTAACTTAAAAATAAGATTAAGTACAAAAATAAACTAAGTAATAAATATTAAGACAATCCTAAAAAATCTTGTCGTTGCTATGATGTATTTTTTAGTAAATTGCAACGACGTCGCCAATAAAACAAAATTGAAATGCTATTTTTTCGACTATATTCGTCTATCTTTCAGGAACAGTGGTTTTTTTCTGGAAGAAATGTAACCCTATGTGTTGTTCTATATCCCTAACAACTTGTATAAAAATAAATCGTGATGATCTGTTGCGTAGTTAAAGCGTGAAAACGTCACAAACATACAAAAATACATTCGCATTTATAATATTAGTTTGGAATGGCATAGAGAAGTGAAATAAAATAATCTATGTGTGTTTTTGGGTACCCCGACCCATCAGATAACAAAATCTACAAACTATGAAGGCTTCCATGCGAAATCTACTGTTTTCTTGATTATCCTACGGAACCCTAATGAATAAAATCTTTAAAATGTGACATAACTCCTACATCCTTTCATGTCTTCACTTATATTTCACGAACACATAAATGTAGTAGCTCAGTGCAGTGAAGAATAAATCTATTAAAAAGATAGATTAAAGATAGATTAAGATTATAAAATTTACGGACTTGGGGATTGGGCTGAGTTAAAAACTAAAATACTACGTATTTCAAGTAAGATCCCGGATCCAACAAAGAGAGGTTGTTACCCGGAGGATCCGAATCTATCTCGAAATCAAGAATCTCGTGACCGAGCCCAATATGATAGGAGAAATAAAATATGATCGTCTCCACTGGCCCTGTCACGTAGAAAGAATTCAGCGTGAGGAAAGCATATTTGAGACGTCTGATCGGCCGTACAAAATATCGTAGAAAAGACAGAGTGGAGGCTAACCTATGTGACTTTCGGGGCGATAATAATTGACAAGACACTGCGCAGAACAGAGATAAATGGTGTGTTCTTGATTTGAAGACCAAAATTCCATTGGCTCAATAACCCAAAAGGTCGCAGAGTCAATGGTAAGTAAGTAAGTAAGTACACATTTTAAATAAAATATTTTTAACAGATACAATAAAGAAGAATAAAATCTAATTATTTTTGGCTTATAATAAAATTTGTTCCAAATCTAACATAAAACGCAACAAAACTTACTGGTAGGTTTCAAGGTGATTTCCATACTATCGCTTCCATATTCATTAGACACATTACATTTGTAGACACCGAAATGCTTTGTTTGGCTTTCGCGGATGATCAGTGTCGAATTTACTATCCCACCAGGCTGTAGGTCTTCCAAAAAGGCGTAATCCTGTGGGAACAATACAAGAATTCTATAATTATCATTGCATAAAAAGGGTACTAGACGAAAGAGTGAGGGACATGATTAATGTTGAGATAAATAACCTGATAGATAGATAATGCTTTTTTGTTCACCGAGTAAACAATTGTAAAAAATACTTTCATTTTACAAATTATTTAATAGGCATATTAGAATAGAATAGAATAGAATATACTTTATTGCATAACATTCAGATACAATTTATCCATAATAGAATATTGTTATCCATCAAATTGATCGATCTGAAGCACCCATAGTAATCTCTTTATTTTTACATTTATTTATTCATGTATCGTCACAAATACAAATTGCTTTACTATACATGAAGTAACTTATGATAATTATTTCATTTAAAGATTTTACGTAACGCACCAAACTCACTCGCATACTGAGTTATCAACTAACTCACTCACTGGTACACTGACTCGCAAACTTGCTAAATTAAAAATTAATCGACTCACTCTTTTAGTTTTATAAGTATGTTAGACTTACACAATACTGTATGTTCTAGCTTATAATATTTTTGACTGTAATCTGTGGTCCACGTATGTCATTTTTATTTATCTTTTCCTTTGTTGCATTATAAAAATAATTATAGATAATTTAACCATTTCATTTAAGTCAGGTTGACTGGAAGATATCGCTTTAAGCAATAAGGCCGGTTTTTGTTATGCCAAGTAACTATTGTCTTGTTGTGCATTTTTTTGTAATATTTGTTTTGGTGAATGTAATGCCCACAAACTCACTCACTGGAATAATGACTCACAACTTGCCGATTTAGTAATTAACTAACTCACTCTTATAATTTCTCAGCTCTTTAATAATATCAAATTGATATTTTGTTGAAGTTTTCATACATTACCTGGTCTCTCAAAGCGTCGATCTCTCTCCCATCGAATGTCCATACAATGTTCTCAAGTTTAGGAACAGCAAAAGAGGCACATTCTATGTTAACAGTATCGCCTTGAATTCCGAATTGTGTTTGATTCGATATAATTCTTGGTGGGCCTGCAAAAGTACTACTCATAAATTTTCCAGTTTATGTCAACTGTATAAAATTCCCTTCTTGCAAATAAAATTATGGAATTGAATTAAAAAATCATGGCAGCTTAGTGGCTAATACACTCGTTTCTTTCTCCGATGGTCAAATAATAGTGCAACAGCATGCACAGCGCACTTTGGGTCATACTCATCATATATGTGAATCTTCCGTGCCATTATATCAACTACTCTCAAAATTCTTTGTACGAGAAATCATAGAATTTAAATAAAGAATGGCTCTTACTTATTATACTATTTTTTGGAAAATTGTTGCGTCCTCAAAATACCTTGAAAGTAATATTATTAATGAGTTGCAGAATTTTCTATAACATCGGGTTATCTTTAATGGTTTAATTTCAAATTAACTTTTGCTTTGTGTAATTGTTACTAGAGTTTAAATAGGAAAGTCTATTGGCGTTGACGTTACTTTATATTATAAACGATTTCATATTATACTAGCGTTTTCTCCGCGTGAAAACCCCTACGTTATGAACAAAGAAATATAATTAGGTGTTTTACCAATAACTTTACTGTTTCTTGTTGACTTATCACTACAATAACAAAGAAACTAAGTCGATATATTTTACACAACTGCGCAAGGAAACATAGTGGCGAGTCGCAGTCAACCTGATTTGAAGTAAAATGCAGTGAATGATATTGTTACAACTCAGACCCCGACAAACACAAAATCCAGCTGCATATCTGAAACAAAGCACATTTATTACGAGTAAAAAACCTAGTTAAGTTTTTATGTAAGTAACATAGAGCTGCTACCTAGGGCTACGTGGTTTAACCCAAATACATTTAATTTGTATGTACTTTAGAATATACGTCTAATTAATTAGAGCAATACAGGGAATTGAGTGAGGCTTTTCATTAGAAACAGTGTTCAAAGAAACAGTGAAGGGCGGTGCCGCGCTCATTAATAATTCAGCAAAGAATGTTTCAGCCGCCTTCAATGTTCCTGAAATACTTCAGATACCAGAATAAAGGCTGAAATATTTACGTTTCCAAAGCTATGCCATGAAGATAATAATAAAAAAACAAATAAGCTTTTCTTATTGCGAAGCTTGCAAACAGGCAGAAGGCACACGTAAGGCCGATTCCCATACCTTACCTACCGTTTTTTGCCTTACTATGGATTTAATAAGACATGTAATGTCAAGTCAAGTAATGTCAAAACTTTAGCGATAGTAAGGCAAGTGAATGAAGGGTAAGATATTGGAACTGGCCAGTGATGGAAAGTGTTTACTATCGCCTATAGATGTTTGAAATAGGGGTTGAGTTACCGGTGAAAATATGGTATCGCTGTTTATGCTAATTTCAGATAACGGTAACAAATAAATATGTTTATAAAAATTACCGTTATTTCTAGCCATTTTACCGGAAAATGTAAAGTTAATTGTTATCGGTAATTTTACCGTTATAACTATATTTTATAAACAAACAAACTGACATTTGCATTTATAATATTAGTTAGGATGGCCAGTTATTGAATGTCTATATTGAACAGATCAACCAAATTGAATCAATATTTTTCAAAGCAAACAATTGAACGGGAACGACTTTATTCAATGACATTGAATGTTTACATGGATCACTTTTGGTTCAATCATCCAAATTGAAAGACATAATTGAACTTTCTAATATCGTATTTACTACTCATTCCCTCGCCTTAACATTGGTAGAAGTTTGACGTTACATATATGAAGCTAATGTAAAATTTTGACCAATGGTGTATGGCAAGTGGCAAATTAATGGTCAGTATGATATAGGAACCAGCCATAAATACTTTTTTGAGTAAATCAAGCCATAAAAAGATACGTCATACAGACTAACGGACATAACAATTTATAGTGATATAGTGAGAGACCTTCTTAATAATAGAAGACGAATAGAGAGTAATCTATACTAATATTATAAAGTTGAAGAGTTTATATGTTTGTTTGATTGAACGCGCTAATCGCAGGAACTGCTGATCTGATTTGAAAAATTCTATATATAATCACGCTAAGATCATTAGGAGCGGAGCACCAATGAAGAATGTTTCAAAATCGGGGGTTTTGAAAACAATTCCACGCGGACGACGTCGCGGGCATAGCTAGTAATTTATAATTTTACCTTACCTTTAATATAAGCAGAGACTTCAGCCTCGATGCCAGGATAGCCAAGGATATTCGCCTTGCAGAGATATCTTCCAGAGGTATGCGTGTCCAGGGTTAAAGTCAAATTGGCTGTTTTACCGACGCGCTGTTAAATAGAAACAATGTCAATAAAACAGCTCTACTATTTCTTCAAAGATTTTACAGAATATGATTATAAATCAAATTAGTTTTTGGTGGAAATTTGAAGTGTGCTGTTTTATTTTCAAAAAAAATATATTTTCGTTACAATCATATATATACATAGTTTTAGGAGATTGTTTATTCTGAAACCAAAGCTTCAAAATAAACAATCTCAAATTCAAAATTTTATGCTGATCTCTCATTGATCTCTCATTTGGCTTCGGTCAAAGATTTTCTGTTACATAAATTCGTTAAACTTATATTGCGTTTTTCTTAGAGAGTAAAAAAGAATGCTAATGTATTAGATTGGTTAAATATAATATACTTACACCAGACTACATTTACGCAAAATGAAGGAATACATATATACAGTATATATATAAACATTTCAAAAACGGAAATTGCAGGCCTTGAAGAATACGAGAGATAAAACATTAAGATATCCAACATTTTCAATAACTTTTGAGTAATTTTGATGAAATCCGAGAAAGGATATCATTACATCATCAGTGAATAGAAATGAAAGTCAAAGTACGATAATTTATCGATTCGTTTATTAATAGCCTTAAGTATCGGATTTAAACGGCTTTCACTGAAGTGGAATAAACGTGTTTTGTTGCAAGATATTTCGGAGACTGTTAAATTTTAATCAATTGTTGGTATCCAAACGTCGCATTCCGAAGTTTCACTGTTAAAGGAAAACGTAGCGTTTGTTCACAGTGTTATTAAAATTAAATGTTCATATTTATTGGATAACTTCTTATGGGAGTGTAAACCGCTTCGTTACACAACGCGTTACGGAGCCAGTTTGTCTGGCTTCCCTTTCTCTCACGCATACGGCAGGTTAGGCAGGGCTCCTCCTCTCTTACTCTAACCCACAGTGCTAGCCGTATTGAAAATTAGATTAAATGATGATACTAATAATGTATATACACAAAACACTAATGTAATTATTCAAGAATTGTAACTAAGAATAAAATATATTTTATAATCAATAACCTTTACTAACATCATCATGCTAATATACATAAAATTTAACTAATAACCTAAGCTTTTCTTAAGTTAACCAATTTCAATATTAAATAATTAAACTTAGATTAGTTTATCACTTCTATCGGGCGTCCCGAGACGCACACGTTTTTATTTTAGTATAGTTTGTTAAGATAACGTCAATGGATCTCAGGTATAGTACGTATAAATTATTTTCTAAATGAATAAAAACACTTTATTGTTAACCAAAAACTAAACTTACGTTCTTAAAAATTAAGTACAATGGTTGTTGAACAATTGGCGGCCTTTTTGCTTAAAGCAATCTCTTCCAGGCAACCTTTGCATGGACAAGATCTAAGTGCAAAGATATCGTTGGCGTGTAGTTAAACTAGATATTGATAATTAAACATAATTATTATACATATACTCGTATAGGTATAACAATATATACTTAAGGTTTAAGACATTTATTTCTTAAAAGAATTAACAATTCACTTACAGAAAAATAACTAAATTTAATATACATTTACCGCTATTAGTGCATCTGTCCATTTATTATTGTAATTGTATAGATTTAGTTTATTATTTATTATATGTGAGGGTAGTCTTGAGACAAAATTAAAATAATCTTAATTAAGTCAAGCGAAGAGTAGTCCTTTAGAATGTGGTTTTTCAATAGTTTTTTTTTATAGTAAGAACGAATACGTATATATACATTTTACATACATACAAGACAAACAATAAATACGTTATACGGTTACGGTCTTTTGGCCGATTCCTATATGTAACTATTTATTTATTTCGATAACTACCGTGTTGTTCGTGCCTACCCCGCAAGGGACCTGGCGTAAAGTTATGTATGTATGTATGTATGATAACTACCATCCACTATTTTTTGTCATTTTTTGTTTGGAGTTGGTCAAATTTTAAACGACAGTATGGCAAATGAACTTTCGATAAGATATAGGATCCGGCCATTATACATATTAGTTCAGATTAAGGTTCTTAAAGAAGCCTACAAACTTACTTTAACTCAATATGAATAAGATAGTTAGATAGTACGACGTAGTAGTAGACGGTTTAATAAATCAACATTTCAAATTTCCACATTGATCTCAACGAATGACGTCATAAAGCATGGTACTCACGATATTCTGGTCCTCTTCGTAATGTATCCACTCTATTTCCGGTGTCGGGAACCCATCTACGTCGCAACTCAGAGTTATTGGGGTCCCAACTTCCGCCTCGACGTCTTTTACGGGCGCCCGGAACGACGGCGGATCTGGGAGTAATAAGATATTGTTTTAATACGTAATAATAGATCGTTATATCGAGTGTTAATACAGAAACATGGGCCCATATTCATATTGATTTATATTCTGAACTTTAGGGAAAACTGCAGCAAATGTGGGGTATTCAGTTGTAAACAGACGAATATTACTTGGAGGAATCGATTTACACTAAAGGCACTAGAGGCTAGTGCCCAGGGCGGCAAAATTTTCGTGGGCGGAAAAACTTGAAGTGTCAGCAAAAAAAAAATCAACTTTCTAATATACAAAATAAATGATTTTCTAAAGTTATTGGTTTCATGCCAAATTTAAAAATCGAGTTTTCATTGGATATTTAAGCTTGAAAGTCTATTTACAATGCATAGATTACAGGGCGGTATTTTTCAAGGTGCCCCAGGGCGGCAGTTAGAGTAAATCCGGCCCTGATTACTTGTATTCTTTTATTAAGTTTCAGATGATTTTGAGTAGAATCTCATCTACCTTTAGTGTAATCTCTCTGTTTTCACCTTTTCCCAATCATTTAGGGTTGGCACAATAATATGTCTGTTCCTTCAATAAAGCGGTGTTTCCGAACGCATCAAAAATAATAAGTTTAGAAAATAAACGTCATTTAGACAGATGGTTAATACACCAACCGTATTCCTTTAACCTCTATTTTGGCATACGTTCTCTTTCACACCACAAATCATCGTATCAACCTACACACAATCCATCCGTCTCTTTTTTGGTTTACGTTTACATTAATTGTACTGGTTAATCTTCAAGTTTAAAGTTCTCTTTGTCACCACCTTAGTCTTCTTCCTCTCAATTTTTCAGTCGCTGGTGCCACTTGAAAGATCACCTTCTATACTCAATTCTCACTCTATCCATTCTTGTCACACCACATATCCATCTCAACATTTTCATCTCAATTTTATACCTTGAGAGTATGGTATACCAAAAATAGTTAAAATTTGATTTTCTAATTAGAAGTACTTACAAGTAACTTCCAACTGCATCGTATCCTCGCTCTTCCCAATATCGTTATGGACCAAGCATCTTATTGTTGCGTCGTGATATTTCCTTGTCACGTTATATAATTTCTGTAACAAAGATATATCGATATGTTTTTTGTTGTTCATTAATTAAATAATTACAATTCACTGATCAGTGAATGTTACAAAATGATTGTAGAACAAAGACAGACAGATATAAAGATGATATGATATAGTATTGTGGCGAATGATGGTGGAACCATCTAGTTAGTTTTAGAACTTTTGGAAAAATCTAGAACAATGTAGAACGATAAGACAAGGAAGGATATACAGGGTCGCGCAATAGAACGTGCATATTGCATCATCTTTTTTCGCGGGGTAGAAAGTGCGCGGGCGGGGGGAAGTCTGCATTGTTGCGTAGGCGGGCTCATGGAGTTTTAGTCACTATGAGTCACTTCGACGGGAAGCGTCGCGCATTTTGCGTGCGCGCATTTTACGAGAACTCTCGTTCATACATCGTTACTAGGCGTTTATATTGTTCTGAATATGGACTACGGCAAATTAGTGAAGCTCCGAGTGCTAATTTAATTAAAATATGGGTACAGCGTTTTGAAGAGACTGGTTCAACGTTTAAACCACAAGCAAAAGGTCGTCCAAGAACATCTAGGACCGACGACAATATTGAGAGAGTTATGCAGTCTGTACGAGGAGATCCACAAATGTCTACTCGCAAGAGATCGTCTGTCTTACACTTATCGCGACGAAGTTTGCAAAGAATTTTAAACTTGGATCTTAAACTGCATCCTTACAAGCTGCAGTTAACACAAGAATTGAAAGAGTCTGACTTCGGAGCAAGGCTCGCATTTGCTAATGAAATGCTTAATCGATTTTCCAATTTTGACAATATCCTTTTCACAGATGAGGCCCACTTCCATATCAATGGGTTCGTAAACCGTCAAAATTGTCGTTACTGGAACAGTGAGAATCCCAAACTCAAGCACCAGAAACCACTGCATAGTCCTAAAGTGACAGTATGGGCAGCAATCTCTGGTAGAGGAATAATTGGACCGTTTTTCTTTGAAAATGCGCGGGGGCAAAACGTCACTGTTAATACCGAACGCTATGTTGCGATGTTGGATGGTTTTTTGGCTCCAGAGCTTGAAAATTCAAGAATAGTGAATTCTAGGACTTGGTTTCAACAAGACGGAGCTACCTGTCACACATCAAATGACTCCATGGCGGTTGTGAAACAGATGTTCCCTGGCAGACTGATTTCGAAAAGAGGTGATATCCCATGGCCCCCACGTAGTCCAGACGTGACGCCTCCTGACTTTTTTTTGTGGGGATACCTCAAGAACAAAGTCTACAGCAATAATCCGAAAAACATCGATCAGCTCAAGGAGAATATCCGTGGTGAAATGGCAGCAATTACACCAGCATTACTGAAGAAAGTTTTCAATAACTTCCGTTTGCGATTAGAGGAGTGTCGTCGTAGAGAGGGTCATCATTTAGACGATGTTATTTTTAAAAAATAAACTTCAGTTATATCTTAATAATACCTCAGTTTTATTTTAACTATACCTTTTGTATTTATTTTTTATTTTTTTCAATATTTTAATCAATAATTAATTTTCAAAATTCAATATAATTTAATCAATATTTTAAATATGCACATTCTATTGCGCCACCCTGTATTTAGAAAAGGATAGACGATAAACGAAAGAAAGAGAAATATAGATGTTAGAAAGAGATAGACGACAAAAGAAATAAAAAGATAGATAGATGTTAGAAAGGGATAGATGTATAAACGAAAGTTCCCGAACAGAAGGTTCGGGAAAGAAAAGACAGAGATAGATAGATGGGTTCTAGAAAATTCTTCCGGGTATATAAACAGCGTAAGGCGCGCCTACCGGGCAGTTTAAAGTTGAGTCCAGTACAAGACGGTGAAGTGACAAGTGCGATATTAAAGAGTTGGAAGAGAAGGTTAATAGAAGACAGAGACGAATAATTAAGTGGTAAATTTAGTGACAAGTTTGGTGGACAGATACGTGAAGGAGGTGTGTAGCGTAGTTCGAAAGAGGAACCAGAAGCGAGCTACCCGCGATAATATCGGGGGTGGTCCACGCAATATCGGCGACGGTATTGAGGGTGTGACAACTTATCATCGGGACTGTGCATCGTTCGTCGTGCGTATAGGGGCAACCCTGCAAAGAGGTACTACGTGCGGCTGAGTAAGTCAATAAAAGCTTTTAAATTAAAAACTGGTGTTTTCTTCCAATCCATAAGTGCGTACCCCTTACGTACGTAACAGTATTTTTATACAGACTTCTAAATTCTGTAGTTGACCGTCCTGAACTTTTGTCAAAAATCTACATACACATTACAGTACATTTTCACTATTTTTCTGTCTTACTTTATGAAATTTTTTTTAGAACAATTTTTAGGCACTCTTAGATTATAAGAACAAATTAAATGTAACTGTTAATTTAAGTTGAAATAAATATATCTGTTTGACGCCAAAATAAATGAAAAAAATAAAATAAAAATAAAGATTTCATATAGATTTCGTTGTGTCTATTTCCTACTCTACATACACAGCTTTACAACGTGTTATTACTACTTCAAGAAGAAGCACTGTTTCTACTTCACTTTCCTGTTTAGAGATTATAATATAATCTGGAGTAGGTATTACTATAAGTACATTAGTTGAGTCATGACAAGTGGTTAAAAGCTTACCAATATAGATGAACTTTGATTGATTGGTTGATCGTTTATAAACCACTTGTAAGTTAGGTTCGTTGGGTTTGCATCAGCTTTGCATCCTGAGAAAATAAATTCGTTTGTAAACATAAATATATTTTAATATAATCATTTATTTGCTGAAAACTATGGTAGTAAAACGTTATATGACAATATGTTATTTGATGTCTCATATATTTTTGCCGATCAGGCATGCAAATAGTACCTAATTAACAGAAAATCATTTAGTCTATACAAAACATTTAAATATCCATTCAAACCAATGAAATGTTTTTGAAGAAAATAATTTTATTTAGCACAGTTAAACCAATGTAAAACTAAGTGTTAGCAGAAGTAGACTTAAAAACAAAACTTGTCCTAAAAGGGGGAATCAGTCTCAGCTTAGTGCTAGTCTGTTGACCAGCGCTGATGTTCCGCTGAGCCCAAAGGTATCGTCACGGTAGACAATCACATCGTATTTTTATATCGCAAGAGTTCAGCAGACAGGCAGACGGCCCACTTGATGAACAGTGGTTACCATCGCCTATGGACATTTGCAACACCAAAGGTGCTACAAATGCGCTGCTGCTCTCTTAAGGGAGACTGAAACCTGGTCACTAATGCCGGAACACAACTCAAGGTTGTTATGACGGCATACTCTAGACCAGGGTTGGTAACCATCCAGTCGGGCAAATGCCCTACCACCTGGCAAAATATTTATTCTAAGACCACAAATACATAGATAACTTTGTATTATGTGACAAATTAAACTAAAAAAATTGTTACTTAAGATATAATAAGATATAATTTATGATACAATCTTTATTTTCAATAAGTTCTTTTATGTTATAACTTTTATGTATAACAACCCTGCCTCTTGTCTTCCCACGTCGTTAGACCCATAGGTTTGCTGGAAGAAAACTCTTTTTAGGGTTACGCTCGGTTTTGTACATCTCCATTATTTTGTAGTTTTATTTCTAACTATTTTTGTACAATAAAGAATATACAATTACCAATGACAGCATCTCGGCCTTCGGGTATCTGCTTTTCCGGTGATTCAACGTGGACTTTCACTTTTGGCGCGTATTTCACCTGTAACAACAGAAAGCCAAAAATATATTTCTTCAAAATTTATCATATTAATCCATGCAGCATAATAGATATACAACCGAAACTAAACCGTTGTAACGTTGCACTTGCGTAATAAAAAAAAACATAGACATAGCCAATGACAGTACTAATGTCAAACTATGTCACTGTCAAGAGAGTTTAAAAAAAAGCTGTGACGGTGGTAAAGTTTGGCTCTCGTTCGAAATTCAAAAATATCAGCTGTTATAATTATTTTATAAATATTATTCCATACGTCTCAAAAGTTCCTTTGACGTTATTACAATAACTACGTGTACCCGCTGGGGTGAGTCTAATCCATAAATGTAAAATGTTACTGTCCTACTACTTAACACTAAATATATTTAATTGAGTTAATTTAGTTTTCTAACGGAGGACACTGTGTCAAACCTAATGCCTATTCTTCGTCATCTAATTCCAGGACCAAGGCTACTTTTACTTACCTAAGAAACCCTGGCATATGTTGGATACCAGACGCGGACAATTACCGAGCTAGGTAATATTAGAGCTGTGGAAATACTTGACTCGAAGAGCTTTCAAGTCTTCGACAGGCCAGTGTACCCTTTTGTGCATAGAAGTCCACCGGTTGTCACGGAACTCATTAGATACATTATATGCTACATATCTTCTATAGTTAATAGACCCACCTAAACCTATTATGTGCCCAAAGAGGAGGAGCTGACTCTTCCCCCTCACGTCATACGGTTTTAAATACTTCCGTTTTTATCAAAATTGTTATGTAAACCTCAAAAGTAGCCTATATCATCCTATATTTTTTATGTACTTATCTAGTCCACTTATCTAGTCCTTCTATCATTTCTTTTGGTCATATATGGTCGGGAGCAAACCCAGTTAGGATGGTGTTTCCTCCTTCTGAGAGTGCTTAAAGCTTGCCAAGGAGGAGGCGGAGAGAGAGAGTGAGAGTACGTCCTTGCTCTGCTTCAGCGAAAGGAGGACGCGCCGGCGCCGGCTTTAGACCTTCGGCCGCCGTGACCGGATGGCGCGGGTGGATCTCTCTCACGCGCGCGCTCAGCCCTCCTCTCGTGGAGTGAGTTCCAAACCACCCTACATGAGGACTAGAGTCCGATGATGCCGGGGGCTATGCTTCCCTTCGGCAATGAATGTGGCCATTGGCCATTGGGCCCCCGCCTCCCAAGGCATGCGGAGTTGATAACGTCCCACTGTTCCTAGTTCCTATCCCTGGCATAAAAAGAGGGAAGGAACACCGAGGGGTTTGATGGATATTCCTGACCGTGGTGTAGCAATACCACTTCTTGCTCACGGTGCTAGTGCTTCCCCAACGATTTTTGTACGTAGAAAAAAGCCTTAATGTCACAAGATACTTCTGTGAAGCGAGATGATAGGTTTCGATAAAACTGATAGGCATCTAGACCCCATGGCCCTTGAGTCATAAAATTGAACTCTACTCAACTCAACAAATAAACAAATTAAAAAATGAACTAAAACTGAACCCACAGATCAAAAGTTAAGTGGGCGTATACAAGCCATATAACTTGTAGGAAATAATGGATGCAGCAGTTTAGTTCAGCAGAGTTTTTAATAGCCCAGCCTGTTATTTACAGCGTTTTTTCAGCTTTTTCCAACTACTAGGGAATGAATTGTTGATGCATTAATTATTACGACTACGGGTATAGTACGTAATATGTTGTATTTAGAATTCACTAGACATTTTCAGGGCTTAGAAACCGGTTAAAGTCGATCCGGTTATAGCCAATGCGGGTTCAGTTAGAGACTAAGTATATAGAAACTTTTCTTTTCGGTCTTGTTCTTATTTTAATCCCAACCAAACAGTTTTAACCGACTTGGAAAAAAGGAGGAGGTTCTCAATTCGTCAGGATCTTTTTTTTTTTTTTGCTTTTTTTTATGTATGTTCGCCGATTACTCCGTGATTTATGATCCGATTTACGTGATTCTTTTTTTTTCGACGCGGAATAGCTTCCAATTGGTCCCCTAACAATTTACATAGTTTGGCCTAGTAGTTATCATTTTATGAATATTTTTTATGAAAAAATCCTTTTCGTTCCATATGTACACCGATTACTCTGAGATTTATGTTTCGATTTACGTGATTCTTTTTTTGTTCGACGCGGAATAGCTTCCAATTGGTCCCCTAAAAATTTGACATAGTTTGTCATAGTTTGACATAGTAGGTCACCCATACATAGCTAGACACTAAAAAGTAACAAATAAAAAATAAAAGCTTCGTTTAAAAAAACCGACTTCAAAAACTAAAAAACTAAAATGTATAAAATAACTTATTTCTAAAGCTATTATTATTAATAGATAGATACATAGATAGATAATATATATTATCTAAAACATCTTGAAGTCGGTGCAAAGTAAAACATAAAAAAAATTACTATATTTTGAAAATTACATACATTTTAGTTTTTTCGTTTTTGAAGTCGGTTTTTTTAAACGAAGTTTTTAAATTTTATTTGTTACTTTTTAGTGTCTAGCTATGTATGGGTGACCTACGAATGGTGCCGCGCTTCTTAAAAAATATAGGTCCCAAGAACCGGGAACAAAAAAATAATCGTAAAATGAAAACTACGGGGCCAAACTATGTCAAATGTTTAGGGGACCAATTGGAAGCTATTCCGCGTCGAAAAAAAAAAGAATCACGTAAATCGGATCATAAATCACGGAGTTATCGGCGAACATACATAAAAAAAGCTACAAAAAAAAGATCCCGACGAATTGAGAACCTCCTCCTTTTTTCGAAGTCGGTTAAAAATAACACTATAAAACTCTACAACAGACTTCAATGCCATAAGTTTGTTCAATTTATCGACACTTACCTGACTACCATTCCAAATACAGATATCATCAGTTAGTAAAATATTTAAAATATTTCAACGTAGAATATCTTTTGTCACTTCACTATAACAAATATTTGTTGTCCATACCTATATATAAGAATAAGCAACCTACCAAGATAATAATACTGCGACGCAACAAAAGCGAACGATATACATTGACCGTTGCCCATAAAAGCACATAAAATACACAAGATACATTACGTTCGATGTAGCGTTATAAAAATTATTGTCCTCCAAAGAGTCTGTTAAAAGGAAATTACTATTCCGGTCACGGATGTACTGAGACTGGATGCGATACATTAATAATGTATATCTCTTTTATTATTTCTCCTGGCTCTTTTGTTTATTGTCATCTGTACTCTAAAAATGATATAGAAACGCGATTGGTTTGTATAAAATGGATCGTTTGTTTTTTGTACTTAGCTAGGAAAAGTTTTTACACAAAGGAATTATGGTAGTATTTGGCGACAGTTATTTTACACTTGTGTAGTAAATTATTACTATATTTATCATTTAACTCGCTTATCATAACAATGAAAATAATATACATTTTATTTTAGAACACTTAACCCTCTAAGAAGGAACCACATCAAATTTGTTGCCAAACTATCACACACGCCTCATAGGAAAGTACCACAAATTTGCGATCAAATACAGATAATTGAAACGAACGTTGAACTAATGCTTTCTCCCTGTAACTACATAGAATTTGTATTAGAATAAAAGAGACGGTATAATTCTTTTGGTTTTGATGGCAGCTGGCAGATTTTGAACAAAACTAATATTAAATTTGGCCCTTGAGAGGGGTTAGAAATACATAGTGCAAAAAAGAATATATGCGTTTCAGGATTAGAATAGTATGGAACAGAAAAAGTAGGTACGATATTCTAGTGCTCAAATGTGTTGCATTTATATTTAGTCTGACTGTTAGGTAAATGTATTTTCATGTTACGACACTTAATTACTATGTAGAAAGTTTTTGGTTTACTTTTAACAATGTATTTTAAATATAAATTTGAAAACACTTATTAGAACTTCAAATTTTTGAGTGAGTTTATGTGAAAAAGTATGTTTTACATAAAATAATAGTGTTTTAAAACTTAAGTAGCTTTTTTATATCAAAAAGCAAGAGAGGAATTATTTGTGTACCCCCTGGTCAATAGTAGAAATCTTTTAAAGTGATATTTTGACAGAGATATTGTTATTTCTACTATTTTTCTTCCATAGTAATCACATTGACATAATCGAGAATGTGACATGAGACTTAATAACATACACACGGATGATTAAATAGCTTAGCTGAAGTAAGAGTATGAAAAGACATATTTTTTCCAAAACAATGAAAGCTACATGATAAAATAAGACCAAGACCAACAGAAAGGTAGTGAGGGGTGATGATGTGTGATGGTGATGAGATGATGGTTTGGTTGCGGCCGTTAAGCGGTGTACGGAGAAATGAAAGATTACTTGCGTCGTACACTTTAAATCACACACTCAGTCTCAGGTTTTACAATACAGTTCAGAAGGATTTTGAGGAAGGCAAGCAGCGAGCGCGAAAAGTAACGTTTGTACACGAGCACGGATGTCGTGCGGTCGCGTTGAAGACGTGAGTCGGACTCTAGCCGAGATGTCCCGAAATGCACTTCGGTTCTCGACTGTTTCGCGCCAAGTGAATGCCGCGAAAAATTGGACGCGCGCTTGTGATAAACGGCGCGATGTTTTGCTTGCCACAGATAAATATTGCTTTCGCGCTTACGTGCTTGTTTTTATGTTGGCACTAATGTCGCCACAGTAGATAAGGTACTGTTTTGATCTATAAAGTGTCTTATAAGACACTTATTAGAGTGTTGTAAGCAAAGCGATCTTACACCCATAAGAATGTTCAAGTGAAGAATTTTATGTTCAATTTCATATTTATTTAAAAAGTATATAAATAATATAAGTAGTATATAATAATAAATAAAAATAACTTTGTACTCGTAAACTCACTACACTCACTAGAGGAAAAAATGTTTCTAAGTCCACAGAATACACAATTCTCGTTCTGTAGACAATTAAAGTTGTATGAATGTTTAACAAGTCGCTACATTGATAGTTATGGAACTACCTCCAAATTTTTGTTGTAATTTTTATTTGTAATGTAGAAAATTTAATTTGTTATATAAATGTAGTTATTAAGTCTCTGGAAGCAACTAACACCTAAGGATACAGGCTTGGCCTAGTCTAGGTGTTAGTATCCAGTTTTAATTTTAAGGCAAAATTTGTTATATTTCTGGCGACAATAAAAAAATATTTTATTCTTTATTTATTCTTACTCTTAATTATAGACCGCAATTGTACACCATTACAGAAAACTTACGAACTAGTATTAATCTAATTGGGTACAATGGGTGATCGCTAAAATAATAATAATATTGTAATGAATAATTACGATACGATATTGGCAATACTGGCTAATGGGTAAATCATTTACAGTATATTCTGATCATAAACCATTAGAAAATACATTTATAAGAACTATAAAAACGAACAGATGGGACAAAAAAGCTAAACTAAGTTAAAAATAAGATTAAATACGAAAATGAATAAATAATTACTGAAAATAATATAAAATAATATGCTAATAGTATATTTTTTGTTATATTATATATATATGAATAATAGTATTATATTATTAATTATATACATTAATAATATGATTATTGTTATATTTCAACTACGCCCATAATGAGATGTTCCATCCATTTCCACTCTACGTCATTCCCGAACGATGTTATGACGTTGAGGCCGGTTTGTTTATCATATATTTTTTCGGTGGTCATAAAATAAAAACCCTTTTTACGGGCAACCCAATTACTTTTTACGATCAGATGGTCCACGATATTGCTTTGATATCTATACGGTTGCCATTTGGACACGTAATACGTACAATGATGCCGTGTTCTGGATTATAATGAGGCGCGATGTTGCAGTTTTTGTCTCAATGCCATTATTTTTAATGACTTTGGTTCTTTTATAAGGTCAATATTGAGAATGAAAGGTGTTTATTTAATTTACATTTTTGGTTCCCTGCGTCTTTGAACACAAATAATAATTTTGAGTTTTGATAATTCTTTTTCAAATAATACTAACTTTGTAGGGAATCTTGCAGTAGATTATAATAAAATACAAACAGACAGGCGAACTAATATCTTAACTAACATTTATAAATGCGACATGCAAAAGTTTACATCGAAATCGTTTGTCTTGTTTAATATATTTATTTTTATTTACATTTTTACTCTAATATCTATACGGTTGCCATTTGGACACGTAATATGTACAAAGATGCCGTGTTCTGGACTATAATGAGGTTAGATGTTGCAGTTTTTGTCTCAACGTCATTATTTTTAATGACTTTGGTTATTTTAAAATGAATAGTATAAATGTATGTACGTTTAACTTGAAAACGACTTTACTGATTTTGATGAAAATTTTTGTGTGTGATTCAGTGGGCTCTCGAATTATTTAGATTCACCATTTGAAGCCAGTAGGGCCGCTGGGATTGGATTCTAGGATCCACTTAATAACCTGGACCGATTTTGATGATTTTTTGTGTGTTTGAGTGGGTCCCCTGGATGTTTAATCATCCATCTGGATGTTTAAACATTTTTTAGCTGGACATTTTGCTGGGGAATATCTTGCCGCTTTTTCTCCTAACAGCAACAATACGTTGCGAAACGATGTACATAGACTAGGAAGAAAACTTAAATTTTAACTTAAATGTATGACCTTCAAAAAGTGTTCTCCAGTGGAACGTTTTTTGAACAAAAACTTTTAAATTTGAATTTGCACCACAATTAGAACCGGTAGGTGGCGCTGGGATCGGGTCCTAGATTTTTATTTTTTCAGGGCAGGACAACCTTTGTCGGGACTTTTGGTAGATATATAAAAATAAATAAATCAGCATAGATGCGTAAGTGTATGTTATCTAATACTTATGCTTACACAATATAATGTTGTAACATTTTTTTTTCTAAACTACATTTAGTTTATGATATCACCAAATCATCATTACGAAAAACATTGTATTGTTATTGTACTTGTTTTATGGCCGTCATTAGTGTCGAACTAATCATTGTTGTTATTTTATAGCGTCTAAGCTTGCCAGGTATGCGTCGGTGGATTATAAAGCAATGGCCCAAGGCGGAGAGGGGCAGTCAAGCGAGGATTACGATACGAGCAAGACGAAGATGCGACAAGTGCTATAGTGACGTGCTTTGTAATGGCTGTGTCCAGTTATATTTGTACCTGTTTTATACGTATTTGTACAGTTCCAATAACTTCTGTAGTAGTCCCAACGGCATTTTAATTCGAGTCCTGAGTAACTCGAAACGATATTATTTAAAAAATTCATCTATATAAACCTACCTATACAGACAGACCGACAAACAAAATGCCTAGGGATTCCTAATACTAGAGATGCCACGAATAGTGGTTTGGCCAAATATCAAAGATTCGGGCACGCTCTCGGCCTAAGCGCCGAATACTCGGCTACCGAAATTTCGGCGTAAGATATATTATGCAATTGACGCGTAGTAGGTTAGTATTGAAGTAATAATTTGTGAAGTATTTCTTACGTTCTCGCGAATTGAAGGTACCTACCTATGCATAATTAAAACTATATTTTAACGGTTTTTAGCGCGATTGTAATTGTTATTATATTTTATTTTTAAATTTTAAGAACTACCAAAACGTTATATTTAAATCAAAAATTAATCAAAATCGCATTTAACACTGTTAAAACGTAGTTTAAGTGTTAGTTAAGTTTAAGTTTCCCTTTGCTCCGTAACATTGGTGTCCCCCTTCTCCTTATCTTAGTATCGTTCATCTTTACTCCTTCCCACATTCCAGTATCCATTCCTGGTTTCCCGATTACAGTTATACTGGTTGTGACGGTCGGGTGGCAGCCGCTACAATTAAAACCATATTTTTTCCGTATCATTTATAGTAGGAAAGCGGACCCTGGGCGTCGGAGTGAACATTCCGAACGCAACCGGGATTTAACGCTTGGCTGATGATGATGACTGTTAAAACGTAGTTTAACTATATATTTTTGATGGAAATATATACAATTTTGAGCAGTGTGCGTAATTTTTTCCACGATTTGGTATTCGATATTCTGCCGAATAGTACGCCGTATTTGACTAAATACGAACAGTTAAAAAAAGTGGCCAAATCTGCCTAACACCGAATAGCAACCGAATATTCGTAGCATCTCTACCTAATATTATATTGTTACAACCTAGGCGCCGACAAAGACAAATTCCGCGTACAGATTTGCAGCACATTTATTACCCGTTGGCATTTGAACTAATTGTAATTCTTTTATGATCGTCTTCTTTTGCTTACTTATTGCTTGGCATACGTTTCAAGAGAACAGCCCATTGTTTTGTTGTTCTCATTTATGGCTAGTTGCGGCCGATTCATTAGCCAGGTGTTGCGGATTAAGTCGATTACGATACGGGCACATTGCGTTTGTGCAGTACAAAATTATGGCCTGATTGAGGGAGGGGGGGGGGAGTTCAGCGACAACTACGATCAAGGCGTGACGTGTGTACAATCGCGAAACTATTAGTGACGGACTTCGGGCATTTTATTGAATTACGTCCTTCTGCATGGTTTGGATTTGTTGTGTTCGGTTATATTTGTAGCTGTGTTATACGTGTTTGTATACTTCTACTAGACTCTATAATAATTCTAACAGCAATTTTATTCGATTCCCGCAACGCGTAACAATATAAATATACCGAACAGATTTAGCACTCAGCTTTGAAGTCCCCACACGGCCATTATCTTACATTTTACATAAACAAAGCGAAGCATAAAAAACCCAATACATTCAGCATAAATATCACTTCCGATGTCTTGTATACCAAAAAAGGGACCCAAGACATATTTTGCAAAAAACACAGAACTAAATTCTGAACCCGGGACTCGTGCTACATAAATAACTCGGGGGCGCACGCACAAGTATACACCCCTTCTTTGTTTACTCAAAAAACTTTGTAGCTTCACGCCTTAGGGAATAAAGTGTACGTGCGAGTTGGCCACGACGGAGAATGGTTCCGCAGATATAAAATGCAATGCTAACTAATATTACAACCTAGGCGCCGACAAAGACAAAATTCCGTACGTGGGATCTATAGAAGTACATTTTATTACCTGTCTAACTAATTGTAATCCTTTTATGATCGTCTTCTTTAGTTCATTTATTTATTGGTGCGACGATGGCAGGAGACCGGATGGGATGAAGTTAGTACCTTGGAAGATGGGCCGCCCCTTAGAATGGGATGCTACTTGCGTTGATATTCTGGCGGCGTCCCATCTTTCAAGTACGTCGGCGACCACCGGTTCTGCTGCAGCCGTACAGGAGGCTCTCAAGTGCCGAAAGTACTCCGCCATCGGCAATAGTTACACATTTGCGGCGTTTGGGGTGGAAACTCTGGGTCCGTGGGGTCCTAACGCTCTAAAACTTTATCGAGATGTCGCCGAACGCCTAATAGACCGCTGACGCGACCAAAAGGCTAGCGTCTATTTTGCTCAAAGGGTAAGCATTGCTATTCAGCGTGGTAACGCCGCCAGCCTTTTGGCAGCGTTCCCGGTAAATGACAGTGGTTTGGGACCAATATTTTATCTATAATTTTGCTCCCTTTTTATTTAGTTTTAGTATTTAATTTATTGGGTTACGTTTCTAATTTATTATCATATTGTTCTATTGTACTAGCTCATTAGCAGAATTAGCCAGGTGTTGCGGAATTTGCATTTGTGAAGTATAAAACAACGGCCTGATGGAGAGAGCGGGGCAGTTGTGCGACGATAACGATTCTTGAATCTAATAGTGACGGACTTTGCGCGTTTTATTGAATTACGAATTTCTACATTACTTTTCGATTTGTTGTATTCGGTTATATTTGTACTTGTGTTATACGTGTTTGTATAGTTCTGATAAACTGTATAATAATTCTAACGGCATTTTAATTCGAGTCTCGCTAACTCCTAACATTAATATCAAAAATTGTTGCCTTAAGTGGAATTATTAATTACTCGTATGTAGATAATAATAATTCTATGTATAGATTCTATACCATTCTATGTAGGTGGTATGGACATGTCATGAAGAGGGATGAATCTATACCATTCTATGTAGGTGGTATGCACATGTAATGAAGAGGGATGAAAGACATGTGACAAAAAGAATGTTAAACTACAACATGGATCTGTCAAAAACCTTACCTTAGTTTACAATAAAATATATATCTTTCTATTCTTCTTAAATTAGCTGTTTACTGTCCACATTGTACTTACTGTCCTTCCTTTTATATTTTACTTCCTTTATTTCATTAAATTATATTATACCTAGGCATAAGTTGTTAAAAATATCCTGATTGAGAGCAATCAGGTTGTGTGGAAGAGATCGCTTTTAGCGATAAGGCCGCGTTTTGTTTTGCCGTTAAATTATTATAATTATTCTTTCTCTAATTGTTTATTTGGTGAATAATAAAGTGTTTTCTGTTCTATTCTATGCATGGGTTCAAATTTAAAGCGAGAAAGATTAGCTTATCCTATGTGATATGTACATCTACATATATAAGTTTATAATATTTCATGTATTTATTTATATTTTATTTTTAATGGCAGTTGATGATGTAGGTGTAGACAATATATAATAAGAGAAACTTATTTCTTATATTTACACGGAACCCTAAAAAGGAACCTTTCTTAGAAAGAAACGAGACCAGAATAAATAATGATATTACAAAAACAATAGTAAATTGGAGATGCCGCGGCCTACGGGCCCCTTTAATTAGGTAAAAAAGAGAGTTTCGTACTGTGAATAAAAAATACTCGTGAATTGTGTATCTATTTGTGAATATATATTCAAGGATCGGGGTTTTCTACGTCACTTCATACATTTTAACTTTGCATCTGTATCGAGGGATTCATAACAACCGGGCGTACAGACAAAAGTGCAGTTTTACACAAGAGACAAAATTGTGAATAAAACAAAACTAGTTGATTGTATAAGGGTGAAATTTGGAATACTCTTCTTTTTTGGTACACTTGCATCCTGGTAGAACTTTCTAAATTGTAACATGCAAATTTTTTAGTACACAACAAAAAATTGCATTTTTGCAATTGTTTCAGAGGGCTGGTGTGCCTACCTCGGCCAACGGATCAGTATGGCGATCCAGCGAGGAAACGTAGCCAGCCTTCTGGGCACCTTACCCATAGAAGACGGTGATCTGGGCTCAGTATTCTACTTATAGTCTTGAGGGACTATGGGTAGAATACAATACAAATAAGTTAAGTTTTCTTACATTGTATTCAATAGTATGTAATTTATATTATAGTTATTACTTTATTTAGATTATTTTGCATATACATATATTACCATTATATTTATATATGTATTAAATTTATAAATTAGTGTAAATATGTATATTTAAATTGTACAGTCCTAGCTTTTTTCAGCTCCACCTACATCGGCAGATTAGTTAAGAATTTCTTTTAAGCTGGGTTGCCTGGAAGAGAGCGCTTTTAGCGATAAGGCCGCCTGTTGTTTTGCCAAGAAGTATTGTGATTATGCATTTTGTTTTTGTTTGTTTTGGTGAGCAATAAAGTGTTATCTATCTATCTATTTATCTATTATTAGAGTATAGGTTCGCGTTTGACCATTATCTCGCGCAATTTCTTAAGCTTTGATTAATACTTTAAATAACTTACTTCGATGGTAATAGACGCCGCTCTGTACGCCCTGTCTGCTGTATTTTGGGCCTGACACGTGTAAGTCTGGTTGTGGTGATCCTTCTTTGGAGCCATTTTGATTATAGACCTGTAGTATAAAAGAAGGATTAAAAAAATAAGTAAGTCCTTGACCCCTGTACATCGAAGGGTTATTTTTTTTATTTCGAAGTTGTCAAAAAGGTAAACGGCCCTCGTACTAGAAAGTGGTTATCGTCGCCTTTGAGCGTTTGCAATATCAAGTGCGAAGCCAGTGTATTGTCAGACTTTAGGAAGCAGTAGAGGCCATGGGATAAGAGCGACTTGGGAAGCAGTAGAGGCCATGGGATAAAAGAGACTCGATACGGAGATGAGATTAATGGATTGGATAAAGAATCAGATCGGAATAATGGGATATGGAATCAATGGGAATGGAATAAGGGGAAAAGGAAGTAGGCTATCGGAACTTTAACTTATTGCACATAATACAATCAAAATTTTGTGAAAGCTTGGTATCACACTGATCCTGAAATTATGATGATGTTTTCAGCCAGGCTCTACCATGAGAATTATTGAGATAATTATCAAAGACTTGCATATATATTCTTTAAGTTTTATTGTATTGCCCTTTTTTTTAGTAATGTTTAATTTATTTATTGTTTTTTAATAGAGTAGAGTAGTAGAGGTAGTAGCAATACTTTATCATCTGTTTCTTTTTCTTCTGTAAAGTTTTACCTCTGTATGTCACTAAAATGACCCATAGTGGAAGATCAGTGCTCTTTGACAACCATCAATCTGCTGAGCTAAAGCCAGTTTAGGACTTCATGTTCATAGGTTTTTATTATTATTTTTATTTAGTATTCTTGTTGGTCTGAAAGAGAGTGTCGGGGTGAAGGTAAGGAAAGGAATGCTCCGGTGGTTCGGGCATGTGGAAAGAATGTATGATGAAAGAATGACTAAACAGATATATAATGCAAAAGTGGATGGATGCCGAAGTCGCGGAAGGCCACGACACACCTTCCATGATCAAATTGATCGTGTATTAGCAGAAGGTGATGTCAGGAGCCTTAAGAACAGACGAGCGTGCATGACAAGAGCTATGAATGTCAAAGAAGCAAGTGAGGTGTGTAAGAATAAGCCTGTATGGCGCTCTGTTGTTCGTGCCTACCCCGCAAGGGACCTGGCGTGAAGTTATGTATGTATGTATGTATTCTTGTTTTGTATAGGTCTTAATAAACAGTTTTCTTTCTGTCTTCCTTGCTTTATATTATAAAAGTAAACTTACTTCGCTGTAAACCTCTGTCCATCTGGTAAAGGATCTACATTGTATGTAACACCTTGAGTGAGTACGCCAGCATTGCTGTCAACCCAGGTAATCTGTTAAAGAAGAAAAATATCAGAACATTTTTTCTTCATTATACTAAAATACACATTATACAATGTTTTTGTAGAAAATTGTCTTTGTAAAGACCAGTAGTCTGCCATCAACATACCCATTACCCTGATAATGTTTTCATTATCACTTCTAGATTCTGTTGGAATTGCTTTCCACGTTTCACACTTCTAAACCAAGTAACTTTTTTATTGCATGTGTGTAGCAGACGAGCATACAGGCCACCTGATGGAAAGCGGTTACCATCGTCTATGGGCATTTTTGACACCAAAGTTGCTACCAATCTCCTGCCGCTCTCTAAAGAGATACTGGAGCTTGGCCCTCGATGCCGGGACACAACTCAAGGTTGTTATGGCGGCGTACTCTAGACCAGGGGTGGTAGTCATCCAGTCGAGCAAATACCACCCACCTGGTAGTGGGATATTTTTTCGACTCTTACGACAGTTACGCAGGAAATTATATTATTTATTTAGAGGAATGGATGTAGATTCTGTGGAACTGTTGAGAAACTCTAACTTTAAGCTAAATTCACTCTAAAAATATTTGTTCCAACCGATTGAGTACTTTTATGATTATATTCGCAGACTGTGTACTTGAAATTATTAATATTATTATACTGTATTTATTTATTGACAAAAAAATCCTTTTTGACAAAAATATATAATTAAAAAATATTTTTTTATAAAAAAAAATAGTAGGCATACATGTATGTCTTTCAAGACCACGGGCCATAAAAATGGCCCGGACTTTTGGAGGGCTTGCGTGGGGCCATGGGGAGGCAAACACGTAGAGGCCCCTTGACAAATTTAATGTAAATATGTGGCGTGACACTGACCGGCGATTATCCCTGTCTACACCATATAATAATGCACCCAAGGACAAGCCCCGGCCAGTGTAGGACTATTGTGGGAAATCAAGACAAAAAGTACCGGGCTATTGGGGTGAACTATTAGTGGTACTAGCGGTCTGGGAATATGGGGACTATGGCGTCTGCCCGTCGCAATGTTCGGGGAACATGGAAAAATGGGCAGACGCTGACTCGCCACTCCCTGCATGGGCCCCAAAAAATGCCATAAAAGGCAGGGGCAACATGGGTATGAGTGGCTAAGGGGTGTAGAGAGGTGGGCTGCAGGTTCACCGAAGCATAGTAGGCATTATTATTAGTATTTAAATTATTCCGGCACAGCAATATGCTGAGTACAAACCTTGTTTGCCGAAAATGCGGCGTACAGATTCTCAAAATATGCTCTATGTATAATAATGTATAAGGAATGTAATTACGTCACTATTTCTTCAAATAAGGTTTCTCTTTCTTCCTAAATTATAAAAAGCTGCAAAGATATTCAGGACAAACATATTTTTTTTGTTTACTTGTGTCATGGCAATGAATAAGCTAGTAGTTAACCATGACATTAGTTGTCATTCAACTTTTATCGTTCACGTTTTTCAATTCCCATCAGACAGCGGACTTAATTCATAATAGAATAATTAAATGTTGATTAAATTACATTCATAACTTCAATTACCATAGCAAATATTTAATTTCGCAACATAATGGCAAGTTCGCCGAATACAAGTCCCTTGATACCAAATATTTTTGGCTTATTATGTCACAGTATATAAACTATCAGTAGTCACCGGCGTCAGTCACCTTAAACCAATTTTTTTATTTAATTTTTTATTGCAGTAGTTCAGCAGACAGGCTGACGGGCCACTTGATGGAAAGCGGTTACCATCGCCTATGGATATTTACAACACCAAAGGTGCTACAAATGCGCTGCTGCTCTCTTGAGGGAGACTGGAACCTGGTCACTAATGCCGGAACACAACAGAAGGTTGTTATAGCGACATTTTTAAGACCAGGGGTGGTAGCCATCCAGTCGGGAAAATGCCCTAGCACCTGGCTGTGGGTTGTTTTGTCGCCTCTTACGACAGGCCGCCCGGCCGCAGAAAATTGTATTCTTTCTCCGTTCCTGCACAATGAGATTGAGATTTTATCACAATTATCACCAAAAAAAGAATTTGCCAACGATATGCAATGAAATTGTATTCATTTGCACGTCATGAGAATGACAAAATATATTGAAAACTTATGAAATTCTTGTTCACGTATCTGTTGTTCATTGAATAAATTTGCAATCATTTGATATACACCTATTGTGTTCTTTTTATATATTCACGTTTATTTTAAGTGTTGTTCATCTGAACTTTATTGAAATGACTATCTTTATCTACTTTCTAGTCATGGTCTTCTACCAGGCCATGAATTACCAACTAGAGCTAATAACTGTTTAGACCATTCCATGATTAAGTCTCACAAACCTACTGTAACGACAGTAATAGAAGCTCCACTGACTGATCACTGTGCAGTCATTACTGCTCTTAATATACAAAATAATGTAAATAACTATGACAAACATAGCAAAACCCTGAAATTAAACTACGATGCAATTGTTAAAGATCTTAATGGGAAAAATTTCGATAGTATATTAAAATCAGACGATCCTAACTGGTGCACAGAACAATTAGTTAATTATATAAAAGATTCCATTGCCAAAAACTCGCAGGTTATTCTTACAACAAATCGAACTCGTTGCTTAAAGCCATGGATTACTCCTGGTCTAGTTCGTTGCATGAAAAACAGAGACAGAATGCATTTAAAATGTAAAAGGGATCCAACCAATACAATTTTGAACTTAACTTATAATCGATACAAAAATTATTGCAATGATTTACTGAAACGGCTTAAACAAAATTTTGAAAAAGAACAACTAAATACTTATGCCAAAAATCCCAAAATGAAATGGAAAATAATTGATAAAATAACCAATAGAAATAACAAACCTAAAAAAGCAGCATTAGATTTACTAAATTTAGATAGAACACCGGAAGAATCATTGCAAAAAGTAAATTTCTACTTTAGTAACATAGCAAAAGAATTAGCTGAAAAAATACAAACCAATGATACTACAGCGCACAATGAACTAATTCAGTCTACTTGTAACTCGATGGTCATGATGGGTACTTGTGAAAAGGAAATAGAATCGACTTTAATGAATTTAAAATCAGACAGTGCAATAGGTTGGGATGGAATTCCAACAAAAATATTAAAGATGGCGAAAGATAAAATAATTCCACCCTTAACCCACATAGTTAATAAATGTATAGAAACAGGAGTGTTTCCCAGCCTTTTTAAAATTTCTATTATCCATCCTATTCACAAATCAGGAGATAGAGAATGTGTCAGTAACTATCGCCCAATTTCTGTATTGCCAGCACTTTCGAAAGTATTAGAAAAAATTATAAATAAACGACTCTTATCCTATTTAGAAGACGAACAATTACTTTCTAATAACCAATTTGGTTTTAGATCAGGCAAATCAACGGCAAATGCAGTGTCGGAACTTACTGAATTTATAGCTACTCATATAGATAATAAAAATAAATGCATAGGTGTTTTTTTGGACCTGGCTAAAGCGTTTGACACAGTTTCTATTCCTATATTGTTGAATAAAATGGAAAAACTTGGTATACGAGGGATAATACTTAAATTATTTGAAGATTATCTTACTAAACGAATACAGAGAGTTACTATTGATGGTAAATTTAGTTCTAATACTCCAATCACATACGGCGTGCCTCAAGGCAGCGTACTGGGCCCAACCCTATTTTTAATTTACATTAATAATCTTTGCGACTTAAAACTTGACAACTGCAAGATTTTTTCTTATGCTGATGACACAGCTCTAATTTTTTATGGTCAGTCGTGGAGTGAGACAAAGGCAATAGCTGAAGCGGGTTTGAAAATAGCTGCAAAATGGTTAACTAATAATCAACTTACCCTTAGCAAAGCTAAAACTCAATATATCCTTTTCACAAATACGACAAGATCTCTACCTACTGGAAATTTAGACATTAGAATTCATACATGTCATAATATAACACAAAGTTTTTGTAGTTGTTACCCTATAAGTGTTACTGATAGTATAAAATATTTAGGAGTTGTGCTAGATGACAAATTATCTTGGCAGCCACATCTTAGCCAGCTTGCTGCTAAAACGCGTAAATTAATTTACATATTCAAAAAGCTAAGAAATGTTGCTGATTTTAAGTTACTAAAAACGGTTTATTTTGCCTTAGCTCAATCAACATTCTCTTACTGCATTACATCTTGGGGAGGGAGTCGGAAAACTCATCTAATCAAATTAGAAAGAGCCCAGCGTGCGCTACTTAAAGTAATGACTTTTAAACCTTTTAGATATCCCACTTTTGACCTTTATACTGAATGTGATGTATTATCAATTAGAAAATTATTTGTTTTACACACTACTCTATCTCAGCACCAAAAACTTGTCTACGGCACCGAAAAAAATGCACGACGTAAAGATAAAGTTTGTCTACTTAATCTATTTAAAACAAATTTCATTACTAAATTTCAGTGTTATCTAGGTCCCATTCTATATAACAAACTTAATAAAATTCTTACACTCTACCCCCTCAACAAATATCAATGTAAAGATGTTTTAATAAATTGGCTAAAACAACGCAGTTATGATGATATTGAAAATTTATTTGTACTTTTAATTTAAAAAAAAAAAAAAAAAATTTTTTTAGTAATAAATAAATATTATTAAATATAGCTAGTTACGAAAGCAAGTCTTAGTCTTAATCTTATTTTTAAAAAAACAACATTTAAATTTTACATTTTCTTTTGAATTAATTCTCTTTAAGACACTGGAAGGGACTAACACCTAAAAAACAGGCTCGGCCTAGTTTAGGTGTTAGTTAACGATTTTATAACTCATTATTAATAGACTCGAAATTATACATTTTTCATCTTAATGTAAAACTATGTATCTATATTTGGTGTCAATAAAATATTATTATTATTATTATTATTAAATATATAATCTTTACATTATATTTTTAAAGATTTTCAAAGTCTCAACGAGGTAGGCAACACATCGGCTCCCTTAATGTTGCAGATGTCCATGGGCGACGATAGGCACTTGCCATCAAGTGGACCCGTCTGCCAGTTTGCTTATAAGCAAACATAAAAAATATATAAAACAAAGTCTTTTCCGCGTCTGTCTGTCTATATAATGCTGTTACGGATTTTTAATTGTACAATCAGTTAGATAACTTTCCATTGAAGGTTTATACAAAAAAAATAAAAAATGTAATTAAGTTTTTATGTAAATGAAATAGAGTTACTTTCCAAAGATTTACTCATGGCGTAGCCACGGGCACACCTCTAGTTCTTCATAAATGTTATATAACGTCAGTTAAACGCGACCCGAATTAATACAATATCTAAAACTAGCTTCTGCCCGCGACTTCATTCCCGTGGAATAGTTTAAAAAAAATTGGTCTTAGTGTAATGATATTATATCTCGATAAATGGGCTATTACTAAAAGAATTTTTCAAATCAGACCAGTAGTTTATGAGTTTAGTGCGTTCAAACAAATAATCAAATTTTTCAGCTTTATATATTAGTATAATAATATAGTAAGTATAAGATATATATATTAGTATAATAATATAGTAAGTATAATAATGTGGCGAATGATGGTGGAACCATCTAGTTAGTTTTAGAACTTTTGGAAAAGTCTAGAAAAATCTAGAACAAAAAGACAAGGACGGCTATATTTAGAAAAGGATAGAAGATAAATGAAAGAAAGAGATAAATAGATGTTAGACAGAGATAGACGACAAAAGAAGGAAAGAGATAGATAGATGTTAGAAAAAGATAGATGTATAAACGAAAGTTCCCGAACAGAATGTTCGGGAAAGAAAAGACAGAGATAGATAGATGGGTTCTAGAAAATTCTTCCAGGTATATAAACAGCGTAAGGCGCACCTACCGGGCAGTTTAGAGTTGAAAGTTTAAGAGTTAAAAGTTGAGTCAGTCCAAGACGGTGAAGCAACAAGTGCGATACTAAAGAGTTGTTAGAGTACAGAGACGAATCAAGTGGTGAATTTAGTGGCAAGTTTGGTGGATAGATACGTGAAGGAAGTGTGTAGCGTAGTTCGAGAGAAGAACCAGAGGCGAGCTACACGCGATAATATCGGAGGTGGTCTACGCAATATCGGCGACGGTATTGAGGGTGTGACAACTTATCGTCGGAATTGTGCATCGTTGGTCGTGTGTTTAAGGACAGCAACTCTACAGGGAGGTACTGTGCGCGGCTTTGTAAGTCAATAAAAGCTTTTAAATTAAAAACTGGTGTTTTCTTCCAATCCACAAGTGCGAACCCCCGCTCGTACGTAACAATAATATAGTAAGTATAAGATGTAAAAATAAATATTGTCCAATAAAATAAGGTCGTTGACATTCAAATGAACTGATATACTTCTTAACATCTTGTAAAAAGCCAAACTTGTCTAGATTTAGTACGAGCGTTCCTAATAATGACGCCATTGCTGTAACGAGTTTAATAACGTTATAATAATATTAATAATAATAATAAATAATAATAAACCCGCAGGGGGCTTTGTGGCGAAGCCTTAGGTGAGTGGCCACACCTCGTACCTGACTCCGGGGGCCAAGACAAGGCCCTCACCTCCGTGCTTGCCTTAACCAGCCAGCACGGAGTGGAGATCGCTAGAGCTAAGACTCAAGCTCCAGGGATGGAAGTGATAAATGGCATCACGTCAGAAGTAGCTTCGGTGAACCTGCAGCCCACCTGTCTACACCCCTTACCCACTCACACCCATGTTGCCCCTGTCTTTTATGGTATTTTTAGGGGCCCATGCAGGGAGTGGCGAGTCACCGTCTGCCCATTTTTCCATGTTCCCTGAACATTGCGACGGGCAGACGCCATAGTCCCCATATTCCCAGACCGCTAGTACCACTAACAGTTCACCCAAATAGCCCGGTACTTTTTGTCCTCATTTCCCATAATAGTCCTACACTAGCCGGGGCTTGTCCTTGGGTGCATTATTATATGGTGTAGACAGGGATAATCGCCGGTCAGTGTCACGCCACATATTTACATTAAATTTGTCAAGGGGCCTCTACGTGTTGGCCTCCCCATGGCCCCACGCAAGCCCTCCAAAAGTCCGGGCCATTTTTATGGCCCGTGGTCTTGAAAGACATACAGTTTATAAATAATAATAATAATTTAATAGAAATTCAAGTTGTGATTATGGGTCAAATCCGCATTGTCATCCTTTGACGACATTGACGTATTCGATTCAGTCAGTCAAACTTAAATTTGTACATACAGTACCGTAAAAAAATTGTACATACTGTAATATTTTTGTACTGTGTTTTGTACTGACTTGTACTGTATAATATGAAAGGAGCATCATTTTCCATTTAACACCTAATTTTACCTTGTCCCTTGGGCTATTTGCAATTCACCTTTAGAATTCTATTCGTATTTGCAAGATAGACGGGGATTCTTGTTGGGCCGAAAGTAATTCGTGCTACATGGAATAAATCTTCTTTTCTTATATAGATAAATAGGTTCGAGTTTGAGCACGATCACTGCTAATGTTGGACGATGATACGGTCGAAGATGAAGCACGCTTACCTAGCTAGATACTTACAACCCGGGTGTCTTCAGGACGTGTGAATAGGTACCTTCTAGGTAAACGTAATCCATTCTAGAGTATATCTTCGCTACACATCGGCCGAGGACATCAATGAATGAATGAATGAAAACACTTTATATTTCACCAAAAATTAGAACTAAGTTCTTAAAACTAGTACAGTAAATGTTGAACAAAGGGCGGCCTTATCGCTTAAAGCGATCTCTTCCAGGCAACCCCCTAAAGTAAGGAAAAAATTAAGACAACAGTGGCGGTGAAAACAATAAATAATAAGAAACATTCTAAAAATAAGTAAATAAATAAACCTATACTACCATAAAATTAAAAAAAAACCACACCAGCCACGATTTTCCCCTACTCGGGGCTGATGGCCCGGCAATCAGATTTCCCCTTTGAAAAAAAGGGCCGTCTGCCTGTTTAGGAGTTTCGTAACAAAAAACAAAGACAAATAAATATACCATAAGTACACTTTTATATAAACAGAAATTTTGTTTACTTGAGATTTACACCCTGGGCTCTCCCCTCGCTACGACGCCGTCTACAGACCATAATTTTAGGACCGTAACGGCCTTACTTATAATAATCTCGTTAAGAAACGATTAGGCATCTCTTAAGCAAGAGACTCAGAATCAGACCCTAATCAATGAATATCTTTTTATTCACTTATAAACGTGTATTACCTGTTGTTTGCCGAAGAGGAGCAAAGATAAACGAAATTTGAATGATTTACGTTAATTTGTAATGTGGTTGTACCCAAAATATGCGGCTAAAGAGGAGTTTATAGGTAATATTTTCACTAATCAGCTGCTAAGCAGTTTCTTTAAATTTAAGAAACGATTATAAGCCATACCCTTAGTTTCATAAAACCCTACAACTTCAACAACCATTTCCGTTCAAAGAAAGAAGGCCATTACCAAAAAGACATTAACCCAAAAACAACTAGTCAAGAGAACGATTACCGTAAAAAAAATATATTTGAACCGAAAATTTTGGACAATAGTAAAAAGAAATTAGGCTGGTGAATTGAGAGAAAAAATATATTATGAATAGAAAAGCGAGGTAATGTTAAAGGCGGGGAGAAATTCCATTACATGAGGCGACATTGATTAATTAATGATATCACGCTTAGAAATGAGTATAACAATCAAAATGCACAGTACAGAAAATGGCTGTTCTGTTTGTTTTGGTTTTTTTGACGTTTTCGTTATTTCGGAGACGTAGTTAATGTCCAAAAAAAAAACAGTATATTTAAAGAAAAGAAAGAAAGAAGGCTTTATTTGAAAAAATTGCGAGGTAATTACATTACTAACACTTCAAGGTAAATATATGTAATATTTAAAACTATAGGATGTTTTGTGAATTTTTACGCCGCATTTTCAGAAAACAAGGTTTGCACTCAGCTTATACCGAACTGTGTGTAGGCACATGAATGTATCTGAACTTAAACTGATTTTAATGAATATAAGGTTATGTGTGTATCCAAACGTGGTGTGAAAGAGATAACGTGTGAGAGAAGAGGAAGAGAGAGGAACAGAGAAAGAATATAATTTCCTGCCGGCGAGACAGCCTGTCCTAAGAAGCGACAAAACAACCGTCAAACAAGTAGTAGGGTATTTGCCCGTCTTGACCTTGCTAGCACCCCTGGTCTAGAACATGCCGCCATAACTACCTTGAGTCATGTTCCGGCTTTAGTAGCCAGGTTCTAGTCTCCCTTTAGAAAGAGCGGAAGTATATTGGTAGTACCTCTGGTGTTACAAATGTACATAGGCCGTCTGCCTGTCTGCTGACCTCATGCAATAAAAAAAAGAATTTTTTTTGAAACTTACTTCAGCTGGAGGTTTTCCTCCTACAGATACACATTCCAGGGTAATGTGGCCATCTTCTGTGGTAGAATGAAAGCTGCCCTGGAGTATTTTAGGTGGGTCTGGAGGCACGAGGACTGTCAGTCTGGCATAACGTGATCGTATAGCCGGTTCACCTGCGGACAAAGAAAGACAATTTATTGCAGGAGTACTGTAAACAATGTGAAAGTTAAACTGATGGAAAGCGGTTACTATAGTCTATGGACATTTGCAACATCAGATGTGATACTAATGAGGTGCCAGCTTTGAAGAGACTTAAAAAAAGGCCTTTGACATAGATTATCCTCACATGACACATGAACGTAACATATTGCGTTTATCCAAGTCATTTGGGCCATCAATAAGGCTACCTACCCCTATTTATACCAGGGAGGCCTTATCTACAGAATGGAATAAACTGTTGTAGTGGAACACATACAAGCCAGTAGATGGCGCTGTGCGATAACTGAAGTTGCAGACGATTCCCGAAACATACAAAGAATATATGACGTCTTGTCTACAAAATTGCGGCATTATGGTATAGACGGCAATGCTCACAGACTATTAATGAATTTAATGCGGGGAAGACAGCAGGTGGTGATTGGTAATAGAGGAAAAACACCCTCAGACCCATTGGAGACAAAGATGGGAGTGGCACAAGGGTCTTCAGTGTCTAATATTTTATTCCAATTGCTACTGAATGATTTGCCTGAGGCCGTGCCATCGGCAGAAGTATTCTTGTACGCTGACGATGTGGCAGCGATCGTAACCGCACCTTAATTTATACACTTCCAATTGTCTGGCAGTGCACAGCGTGAATTGTCAGTAGATGTAAATGGCAAAAAAATAGACCAACTCGAAAATACAGCATTTCTTGGTTTCCAGCTGGATAGAAGGCTACAGTGGGAAAACCACATACATAAATTATGCTCGAAAATAGGGAGTGCATGCTACGCACTGCGCAGATTGTCGCGCGTGTTAACTACTGACGCGGTTCGGTCATGCTATTTCGCTACGGTGCATTCATTTCTACAATACGGTACCGAGCTGTGGGCGCGCGCTGCCGACTGGGAGCGCGCCTTTCGCATGCAGAAAAGGGCCGTGCGTGCTATTCTAGGTTTACCTAATAGGGAATCAGCCAGACCCCATTTCAAAACGTTACGAATTCTCACCCTACCGTGTATATTGGTACTTCAAGTAGCGCTATACGTCAGAGTCAATGAGTCCAAGTATGCAAAGCATAGCGACACACATTCACATCGGACTCGGAATAGAGATAGGATTGCACCGTTGCCGAGGCGATTGGAAAAATCTAGCACGCTAACGCATGTTATGGGTCCGACTATATATAATAAACTACCGGCCATATAGCTTGAAGGAATTTATGGATTACAAAGATTGACGACAAACAATGACAATCTTAGTAACTAACGATTTTGTAATTATATATATATATATATATATATATATATATATATATATATATATATATATGACAGGGTTGGGTTAGGTTAGGTTATATATATATATATATATATATATATATATATATATATATATATATATATATATATATATATACATAGTTACGAATAAATGAGTTTATGAGTTTATGAGTTTATATACAAATTTCCAACAATAAAAGAAGGGTCGAAGCCTGCAGTGCATAACAATAGCCTCGCTTGAAGATCTTCCTTTGACACGGAGGAGCATTGCATTTCGCTCCTCCACCCTATACAGGGCACTCTTTTCAGTTATCAATAGTTCTGACTAGAGGCTTATTCTTTATCAGCCCAGTGATGTCCTGTTTTCCTCATTCAGCTTATACCAGCGATCTTGTGGAGGTCTTCAGTAAGTAAGTAAGACACTCGCATTTTATTTTTATGACGTGGATTTGAATCCTAGGTAGCTCTTAGGAAGCTTACTCTATCTCTTTCTTTTCTTTCACCATATCCCAATTAATTGCAGTCGGCACAATATGTCTTTTCCTTTCACACTCCTCTACTCTGATACACATCTTCTGTCACACCACACATCATCATATCAAGGAATGGATCTTTTTTGGTCTACCTTTACATCTGTACCCATCCATCTTGTAGTTTAACATTCTTTTTGTCACGTGACTTTCATCCGTCCTCATTATATTCCCATACCAACTTAATCTTCTTACTCTTAATTTCTCAGTCGCGGATGCGGATGGATGAATTTTTCTGTACCTATAGGTATTTTATACCATATTGTTAACATGGTGGTGAAGAAAAATATCGTGATAAAATATCTAGATTGACAATTGACGTGGATCAATGAGGAGGCCTAAACCCAACAGTGGGACGCTACAGATATTATATGAATTATTAAAGAACCTAAGAAAACCAAATTATCTTAATAAAACATTTCACAAAATTGGAAATGAAATAACTTTTGTTTAATTGAATTAAAAGCACCGGAGCTTCAAATATAAATTCGTAATGTCATACAAATCCAAGTGTGTGAATAATGAACATGTAATTCGAGTAAGTGAATATTAATTATTCATAGTTTAAATATAAGGGGGTAGTAGTTTCATTAGAGAATTACTGTGCAATTTAACTTTGCGTGTTCTTTTGAGTGAATTTTTTTATGAATAAATTAGAAGGTACGTGCTCTTTAAATCTTTTTGAATTTCAAATATCATTTAATTTTTGAAGTGATAACTTCTTATGGGAGGGTAAAACACTTCGTTGCGTAACGCGTTACTTCGCCAGTCTGTCTGGCTTCCCTTTCTCTCACGCATACGGCAGGCAGGCTCCTCCTCTAACTCACAGCGCTAGCCGTATTTCGGTAATAAGGTTAAAACATAATGATACTAAAAATGCACACACACAAAATTCTAAAGTACATATATTCAAGAACTGTAACTAAGAATAAAATATATATTATAATCAATAAATATTTTATTAATAAATAACATTTTCTTATATTATCATATTAATATACATAAAATTTAAGTAATAACCTAAGCTTTTCTCAAGTAAAACAATTTCAATATTAAATAGTTCAACTTAGATTAGTTTAAGTTACCACTTCTGTCGGACGTCCCGAAACGCACAGTGTTTTTTTGTATTTTAGTCTAAAACTTTTTAATTTCGCTAGAGTCCGCGCCACGAAAGGAGTCCCACCCACGCAGCGCTGCAATCGTCATATTTTAATTTTCTTTTCAAGGGGAAATACGTTTGCGGTCATCCTGCCGCGCGGAGATGTCGTCGGAGCAGAACTGTCCAAGCATGCCATGCGTGCCATGGTGCATGCCATGCGTGCCATGGTGCATGCCATGCGTGCCATGGTGCATGCCTTTTCGGCAGAATTTTAGCTCACGATATTGTATTGAGACACGTTATTCTTACACCAAGCTGTCACGTCTTGTTTTCACAATTATATTGTTACATAGCGACAAAGAAACGCGCACCTGGTTTATTGCCCCTCCCGCATTCGGAGTTCTATTATTTACTTCGTATTTAAAATTCGCAATTAGACAATAGCCTATTGTTATTGTTTTCGACTTTGTTGGCTCAAGTTGGTCAAGCGAGAATTACGATACGAGTAAGACGTACATTCGATATAGTGATGGACATTGCGCGTGTTGTGTACTGGTTGTATCCAGTTACAATTGTACCCTTTTTTGCGTGTTCTCACAGTTCTAATAAACTCTATAGTAATTCCAACGGCATTTTAATTCGAGTCCTGTGTAGCTCGTAACAATATTATAAAATTTCATCAAAATCGATTCATAAACAAGATCCTAAAAACCGATGAAACAAACATTCAAATCTATTACTACCAAGTACCACATTTACATAAAACGAATGTAATGGCTTCTAGAAAGTCTATCTTTAAATAAATTACTTTCTATAGATCATTTTTTTAAATATCTTTAATTAAAATCAATCTAAAATTACATCAAAGAAAATAAACGTTGAAATTCACGGTCTAAAAATTAAAATACGACAGTAAAAAAGAACTTTTACAACGAACAATTTCAAACACGTATCGCTTCCTTTGAACGGTTTACGTTGCTGCGTTCAATGGCCGTCCATTTTTCTACGCCCTATAAAAGGAACAATGGAGCAAAAATGGAAAGTTGTTATCATTGTACGACGTTGTTCACGTTGCCTGTATACCGGGATGATAAGGAACATACATTCAGCCGTCTGTGCCACCGTCTTGGCTAGTATTGTGCTTCTATTCACATCGAATTTCTATCGATAAATAGGTATATTGCCGAAAAAAATTTGTTACGAATTTTAGAAATTCGAATAAAATATCGATAAGAACTTCATTAGAGGTACACACACGTCATTTATAGCTCTTCAAAAGAAAAGTAGCCTTTTTTTTTGTCAACACAGGGGGAATGCGTTTGTACATATCCTTAGGCCCCGGGGGATGTCACTAAGGGGTATGTGGGACTCCCGGCTGTTGGTGCATGCACCGACCGCCAGACTACCCACTAAACCTTCCAGCGTCCTTCCGCATCATAATGAGGTGCCACGGGACCGTAACCATGGGTATGACTGCCGTGTCACCTCGATGCAAGCCGACAAGTGGGGGGTGTCCGTGTGACTAGGACACCCCACGGCACTGGGTGTGGCTCGTCGGGAGGGTCCCCTGACCCCCCCCCGTCCCACTATGTTATGGGGAGGAGATGAGCAAAGCGCCGCCTGTGAGCCCCTGTTCGCCGTCTGCGACGGGGGTCCGCCTGCTCGTCCTCCTCCCTTGTTCTTTCGGCAGCCTCCTTCTGGGACATAACGTCCTCGCAGAAGGAGGTCACCGCTAGCCATTTCCTCCCGCTGTGTAGCATCTGGTCGACCACGCTGGACAGCGAGAGATCCCTACCGATGATTGACATCAGGTCATGCCGTTGGGGTCCCCAAGCGGCACATTCTTCCAGCGTATGGCGCGCCGTGTCGACTGGCGAAAGAAGACGGTGATCTGGGCTCAGTACTACTACTTATAGTCTTGAGGGACTATGGGTAGAATACAACACAAATAAGTTAAGTTTTCTTACATTGTATTCAATAGTATGTAATTTTATAATTGTTTTAATAAATTGTATTTATAAGCAGACGGACAACAAATTTAATAATTGTTTTTTCTATTGCAGGAGTTCAGCAAACAGGCAAACGAATTACTCGATGGAAAGCGGTTACCATAGTCTATGGACATTTACAACACCAAAGGTGCTACAAATGAGTTGCTACTCTCTTAAGCGGGACTCGAGCCTGGTCACTAATGCCGGAATACAGCTTGTAGGGAGTGAACCTAACAGTTGGAGGAGCATGATGGAATGCTCCTCCGTCTTAAAGGAAGATCTTCCAGCGAGACTAATGTTGTTCCTGACAGGCCTAGGCCCATCTGTTACAATTGAAAATTTGTATATATATTCTTTGTATGTTTCGGGAAACGTTTATGACGTTGTGTTCCACTACAAACTCAAGGTTGCTATGGTGACATACTTTAGACCAGTGTTGGTAACCATCCAGACCGGTGCCCTACAACCTGGCTGTGGGTTGTTTTGTCGCCTCTTACGACAGGCCGCCCGGGCGCAGGATATTGTATTATTTCTCCGTTCCTGAACGGATAAAATTTTGATATTTGTACCGTTTACTTTCATATCCATTTAGTAAAAAGTTGTATGGCCGCAACCCCGTTTGCGCACAGCATAAGGGTTGTTTAATTTACAGTCGTCATAACAAATCGCCTTAATATAGAAACAATGTCAAAGTTAAAATGATCACGAAAAGATTGCCGTACACAGGAAATGAAACTGACATAATTTGAATATCGAGATATCGCCGTGTCACGAAAAGCCGAAAAAAATCGAATTCGGTTAAATTCGAATTTCAAGTCATTATCACATCTCTATGGGTGTTGAAATAAATTAAAACCTCTTTGTATTTCTGGTAAGGTTGTGGCAATTAGGTCACGGTAGGTAACTCCGATTCATAAGTTTCGTACCCTTATGTTCTTTGTTCATACTGAGTTCGTTATCGCAGCACTCTGAGTAGGAACAATTTCTTTTTTTGCTAGAGTACAGCAGATAGACTAACGAGCCATCTGATGGAAAGTGGTTGATGTCTCCATTGAAGAATAATATTAAGGAACAGGGCTTGCAAACCGGTAAAAAAGTTCAACCGGTTACAGCCTAAGCACATAGGATCTTTTCACTTTTGTTAGAATACTTTAACCGAAATCAAACGTTTTTTACTAACAAAAGTTCGTTAAATAGGTTTTGTTGAATAACCGGTTTTTAATATATTCAAACGGTTTTCGCTGCATACTTTTTTAGCGTAACCATGTGGTAAGTACAGCAAGTTTTCAGCCATACACAAACATATTGTGTGTATTGAGAGTGATAAAATGAGAACGTAATTCTCGCGGAATAACCCTGTTAAATTACCTTTATAATAACACTCTTTTTAAGGCCCCAATTACAGTATCATACATACATCAACTATGATTTCATATCTGTCAAATTCCATAATCATATTTAAATGATGCTGTTCTTCATTTTTACCTATTACAGTAACGATCATATAAATGTCATATTTTATCAAAATAGATAAAGATTTAGCATAAGAAGTTAGAAGATAAAAACGGTCAAGAAAAAATAAAAGACGTATTTGGGTTAGATGATGGGTAGGAAGACGATCAGAGAGAGATCCATAACACTTAACTCGAAGAACTTAGATTGGAAGATAAAAAGTTTTACAAAATTTACAAGATATTGCAGTCAAAGTTCCCGCATTTTGAGGATAGATGGATGATATGATCGTATTTGTACGCTTGCAATTAAATGAAAATGAAAATATTAATTTCTTATGAAACTCATGCACAATTTTGTAGACAGTTTCTGGAATCTTCTTTTAAGCAAAATTTACTTGTATCAGAAGATCCCGCTCTTCCATACTTTAAATATTACATTGTATTTAAAAGTTTTTCATGTTATACAGGACATAAAATTGGCATTAAAAATTATTTTATTATAAATTGTATAATTGTCAAATAGGATTCCTTAATTAGGATCAAAGACAATATTAATCACGTGTAGTTATTTTACCGTCGTGTGTTCTTCATATAAAAATGATTTATACTTCTCTGGTCATATTTTTATGATAGTATCATAAGGCTCTCTCTAAGGTTCTAAGATCTCTAAGGTTTACACTCCGAACAAGAAAATTTAGTGAAACCGGTTATAACCGGTTAAAAGTTATTCATAAGCTTCAAAAGGAATGTAATGTTTATATTTAGATTTAATTATTTAGTTGTGTTTAGATTTCCCGTTAGAAGTGTATTAGATAGATTAAATAATTAATTTCGGTTTAGTGTGACTTCCTATATGTTTCTGTTCTTTTTCTAGATCATAAGTATCCATTTTTGGTTTAGATTACACTGGTCGGCAAAAAAATATGAAAATTCACTCCTTGTAGCTATTGTAATTTTTTTTTATAATTTCGACACTTATGAATATAAATATAGTATTAAAAGCTTTGTACCACGTAATTTTTTTGTAATTGATGTTTTCAATTAAGCGCTTTTTTTGCTTTACATACAAAATGCACATTGAATGGCAATAGCTCATTTAATTCCTTCGAAAACATTTAAAATCATCAAAATTATATGTCTAATTAATTAATAAACTCATTCCAGTTAGTAGTTGTCTCCATTTTTATGTATTCTATTGTAATTTTGTGGCGAATGCAGCAACATATAATTCTGAGCATTTACCATTCGTATCATTTCTCTATATATGCCAAAAGGGTAATAAAATGTGTTTCTACAGACGCAGGTGTGAATTTGTCTTTTGTCGGCATTCAGGTCGTAACAATATCATATTGCTTAAAGATTTGTGGAAAAGAATATTAAATCTACTGACATAATAAGAAGAAAGTTTTGCACAAAAAATTATTCAGTTATGAGCAAAATATGAAAAAAAAATTATACGTGATAGCAAGAAACTAAAACCAGATCTATACACAATACAGCATGACAAATTCTATATATTTATCGATTTTTTATTTAAAGGACGATTTGGTTGCCGACCAGTGTTATTAATAAATTAAAAGAAATAACCACTGTAAGGTCGGGGAAAGTAATGCCCAAGTTTTTTATGTTTTCATTTGCACGGACGGCCTTATTTAAGTAAAAGTTTACAAAGCAAAAACAGGTGATTTTCGATTTTCAGACGTCCTACAATGCGGAAGCATTTACCCTCTTAATATAATACTATCTACGGTCCCAATAGTGTGTCCCATGCAGTGGAAGCAAAACGTGGAAGCCGTGGGTGAATGTTTTCTTTTTTTTGTTTGAGCAGGATCCAGCTGAATGGCCGCAGATGGCTGCTTCAGCGATACCGGACTTTGGGGGCTTCCCGACTCCATGGGAGCGGAGGCGTTCAGCCCGGAAGCACTGCGCTTGAGGAGGTATCTCCTGCGAGGTTCGACCGCTGCGGGGATTGACTCTGTAAGATTTGGCCGTAAAAGGCTGAATGAGCTAAGCCAACAGGCTGAATTGTCTAGTGACGGCCTCTGTGGTTGAGCCGGGCTAAGTCTTTGCCGGCCTATCTCACTTCAACGCAGAGGCTCCGGGTTCGATTCCTGTTATAGTAAATTTGGAAACTTAAATGCATCCACTCTATAACTAAGAGATTGTGTAAAGACTATCACGTTTAATAAACGCACAGTGCCATTTATTGTCGTGTAGCTGTTTTAGTGCGTTACGCCACTTAATTCTTACAATTGCCCAGTACAAAAGCAGCCCGTAATACGCCGCAATCATAGCTGACGTTACAACTCCGTTACACTTACAGCTTTTATAGAAAATCTCAATTAAAACTTTCAATCAACGTCTATTATGTAAAACATGTTTTTGGGACTCAAACCAGTTTTAAATTTTTTTTAAACTTAATTAGCTCCTTATCAAGTTCGAAAATTGATATTTCATTTCTTGAAATTATAACAAAAGCTAATTAGGACTTAAAATTTATGACTGATTTAAATTTTAAAAAATGTTTGAAACAATGAGACGTGGATTCAATATTTAAATGGTTTTTTTTAATACTGTGCCTAAACCTCGTTTATTTAGCTAGCAGACTTTTATATAGGTTACATTGCATTACATTGTAACCAGGCATGCTTCAGTGACTCAGTTGCAAAATATTGTTTTTTTTGCATACATACATAATAACCAAAATAGATTTTTTATATATTACATAAACCTCAGTGAAAAATTATCTGATGGAGAAAAAACGATTAAAAATCCGTTTCGTGATTTAAGAGTTAGCGAGTACAAAGACATACGCGGAAAAGATGTTATGTATGTATTATGTAGATTAAAGCTATTAAAAAAAACTGGAATAGACTATATAAACGACGGAGAACACGATATTTTTTTTTAGATTTTTTGTCTGTTTACCTGCTTGTCGGTTTGTCTGTTTGTTCGGGATTCACCTTAAAACTACTGGGCCGATTTCGATACATTTTTTTTATTTTTAAGGATTCAGTTTTAATTTTGTTTATTAATTTACTCTATGGGAGCCTAATCTAATTTACCACCGTTTCGCAACAAATACGTAGTTTTATTATGTATACAATTCGCGAAATCTTAAGAAAATATTAATGACATCTTTTTAATAACCCCATATCTTGGTGTTGCAATTGTCTTGATGCTCAAGGGAAACCTTGCACAACAAGGCTAAATAGCTGTATAAAAACCCAGTTCACAACAAACATTCTAGGTTGCTCCGAGATAGTTTCTTCGGCAAACTTCGCAGATAACTTTACAAGTTAAACAGTGAAAACTTGGACAATTTTGCCGCAAGGTACTTGTTCATTGCTCTATCTGGTTGATAAAAAAAAAAGTTCAGCGACTATTAGTTTGCGCCAGTCCTTGTAAATTGTGCATTTTCTTTTGTCTCGTGGGATTTAATGGTAAAAGTTAGCTTGGAATTATTATATATTTCATTCGTCTTAGTTCTACGTCTAGATTTTAGGGTTACTTAGTCAACATAATAGATAACACTTTATGTTCACCACATACAGATAAAATAAACAATTTACAGTAGTCACATTAAACAGTGAAAGTAGGAGCAATGGGCAGCCTTATCGGTTTAGAGCGATCTCTTCCAGACAACCCGAGCTAGATTTTATGAACGGGAGATTCGCAAGTGTATGACTATGGTGTGCAAATTAAATACATATTATATAAATAGGATATATAAATATTATACAATACATATATAAAATTAATAAAAAGAAAGAGAATAAATAATACCACATATTAATATTATATATATACTAATATACATAATATTAATATAAAAAACCCTAATAAATAAGTGTAAATCTAATTAGGTATTGAATACTATATATAGTATTTATTATAAAGTGAGATAATATTCACGTACAAGTTTTTAAAAAATGGGGAGTGACTTTGCCTGTATTATGTTTTCGGGTAATGAATTCCACAGCCGGACAGCCTGCACAGCGAAGGATTTGGTGTAGAAAGTAGAAACGTGTACAGGTGAGGAAAGATTATGATAAGAGCGCAAAATAATTTGAATTAATATCAAATTGATATTAATTCAAATAGACATAACGTGTTATATTGTTGTAACAATTGATCATTAAATATTTGTAGCACGCCTAATAAAACAAAGAAATGTCTCGTAAATCGTGAGTTTGTTAGGAGATTATGTTACAAAAGGCAAAAACTTATCATCTATAATGTTCCTTAATGGTAAAAAAAAGTGTAGTCTTTTGTTTCTTAACATTTTGTGTTTGTTTATTCGAGATTGACGTAAAAACTACTGGGACGATATCGATTCGGTTTTCGCTGATCAATATAATATTATATTCCCGGACTTAAAATATGCGATACTTTATATCAGGAGAATTTGATTTTTTATTTAGCAAAATAACTGTAATCTTTGTTACCTTTACAACGTGGAAAAAGTCGGCATTTTTATTATTTTATAATATTGTTACGAGTGCGGGACTCGATTTTAAATGCCGTTGGAATTACTATAGAATTTATTAGAACTATACAAACACGTATAGCAGAGGCACAAATATAAATGGACACAACCAGTACAAACTGCACGATCTAATAATATCGCTTATCGCAATATATGGCTTATCGAATGTACTACACGTCTTGCTCGTATCGTAATCGTCGCTTGACTGCCTCACCCCTCCGTTCGGGCATTGTTTTATCCTAAACTATAAAATATATTACAACACTCGACCGCTGGACTGCCTTATGCAAGAAAACGTAATCTGCACACCTGTGGCCATAAACAAGTACAACAATAATGGAATGTTTTTCTTAATTATAAACACAAAGTAAACAAAAGAAGTCCAAATCCGGGAAAGGCAAAAACCAGGTGTGCACTTACTTTGTTGGCCTGTAACAATATTATAGATATATGGGATGTGTCTGTCCAATTGCACCGTGGAGTAAATTTGAAGCAATCGTTCAAACTTTCTCAGACTGATCAAGACAAATCGGTCCACATAAATCCAAACTGCAACTACCCAAGTTTGTATTGCGTATTTCCTTAAGGAAGGGTTCCATTATACCATCAATACAATTGTTTCCGGCAACCACATTAGACCTATTCACCAAAATTAATTCCTCTTAGATTATATCTTAAGATGTAATAAGCCTTAGGGAATTAGTTGCTTTGAACGCAAATCTAAGTATGAAGGGGAGAGATCACTCAATGTTTAGAAACTTTAAAGCCTTATCAACTTTGAAATGAATGAAATGGTGACCTACTTAAGGGCCTTAGAGAATTTGGCAATAAATAACCATCTCCTTCAGCCTATATATAGACAAATAGACAGAAAACTCTAATGTTTACGTCATATTATGTATTAGAGGAGTGGGAAGGTAAACCAAGTGAGATGCTTTTTCATAAATATAGATTTATTTACTCCGTACCTACATAATATATTGTCATAAGTAGAGTTTTTTATTGGATCAGTTCAGTAGACAGGCCACCTGATGGAAAGCGGTTAATATGGCCTATAGATATTTGTATAACAAAGTTGCTACCAATGTTCTGTCGTTCTCTAAAAGAAGACTGCAAGATGACCACTAATACAGGAACACAGCTCAAAGTTGTTAAGGCGACATATTCTAGACCAGATTCAGCTGCCATCCAGACGGGTAAGTACCCTATACCACCTTGTTGCTTGTTTTTTATTGCCTCTTACGACGGGCTTTTTCGACTGTAGGGAATTGTAAATAGGGCATCCTGGCATAACGCTTGGATGGCACTATATTCAGAATTACTGCCTGCATTTCCCTGGGGGTAGATAAAGAGGATAGATTAGGGCATCATGGTTTGTCTTGATATGAGAAGCGCCGAAAGAACTTCACGGTATGCAGCAATCAACGACACTATTCAACACATATTTAGAACGGACTGTGCCATCGTCGCGCCACGGTCCATTCTGAATATGTGACAAGCGATCAGACGGAAAATTTATACACCTTGGAAGATTGGGCGCCCCTTAGTACGAGACGCAACGTGTGTCGATAGCAGTTTTCGCCATCTTTCAAACGTAGCAGTCATTACTGGTTTAGGGATGTTCCGACTAGGTGGAGGAGCGAGATGAAATGCTCCTCCGGGTCCTCCGTCTCAAAGGAAGATCTTTCAGCGAGGCTATTGTTATTCCTCGCAGACCTAGACCCCTCTATTATTGTTGGAAATTTCTATATATTCTTTGTACGTTTCCAGAATCGTTTGCTACATCAATTATTGTACAGCGCCATCTATTAGCTTGGAAGTGTTCCACTACACTGGAAGAGCTGACACACACCAAGAAACACTGAAACACCGCAAATATGCATCCATCGATGATGAATACATATTTGTGGCTTTCGGGCTTGAGACTTTGGGGCTATGGGGACAAGTGGATTATCAACTTTAACGAAACCTTTCAAGGCGATTGAAAAAAGTCTCGCGTGTCCAAAGGGATGACCTATATTTAGGGCAACGGATCAACGTTGCCATACAACGGGGAAATGCAACCAGTATTTTGGTAAGCTCCCCAACCGCAGCGATCTGATCTATATTTTTATTTGTAAGTAAAATTGCGCAAAAAAAAATGGGATGACCGTAATAAATAATATTTAGACCTTTTTTAACTACACCACTGTGTAGCGATGTATAGATCATTTTTGATAATTTTATTCACACTCAGTACTTTTTGAAAAAATTACTGCGTCACACAATAACGGATGGACAGACAAACGGTCGGATATGACCATTTTATATGTTACTTTCTTGTACAATAAATAACATTTGTGGGTAGTTGTGATTATTATTCAAGTCGTTTCGTAGTCGCTTGAATATAAAAGCAAGCAAGCGTAGCGACAAACGGTTCAGTCAGTTCACCGCTGTCGTACGTCGCGCGCGCACGTCTCCCGTTCCGCCTCGGCAGTCCGTTATTCGTGTTCGTTGTGTTCGCTCGATTACCCGGTCGACTTGTGTTTTTTCTGTGACAGTGCAGTGAAACGTGCGTCGTCAAGTGGTTTATCCACCAAATCGTTCGACCCCTCAGGGACAATGGACGGCGTGGATCCTTATCTATCGCCGTTAGAGGGTTAGTTGTCGTTTTTACGACAGCAATTCCCTCAAGCGCTCGACCAATTTTTGAGGACTCCGGAGTCCCAATCAATGGCGTCCGTTATCTCGGAACTTAATTCCGAGAAACCCGTGTCCCGTAAGTTACACGTGCAAGGGGCCCCCGGGCAGGTACCTGCCGCGAGCGTCGCACCCCCCGCAACCCCCGCCACCGCACTTGCCGCGCCCCCCGCGCCCCACGCGTCCGTACCCGCCGCGTCACCGGTGCGCCCACTACCCGCACCCCCGCTCAACGATGCCCACCGTGTGGCATCAAAGTCGCGCACCTCGTTGTCTCATGGTTCCGCGTCGGGACAACCGCGTTCGAGCTCCGCGAGTTCGACAACATCACGTTCGCGATCGCCCATCCACCGCGTAATCGACTCTCGTCGAGAAATCGATTTAACCCCTGAGGTTCCGCAATACCCCAGAGATGCCCCACTTTCATCGGCCGATGAAATTACCCCCATGGATGTCGCGCCTCCCGCGAACATCCCGTTAAACCGCGTAGACGATGACGGATTCATAACCGTCAATCGAACGAAAAAACGAAAGACCCAGAGGGAGGTCCCCTCCAACCCCACCCCCACTGCCGGCACTAAGCCGACAGCGGCACCGTCCAGCCGCCCTGGACCTCCTTCACAGCGCCCGCCGCCACCCCTGATCATACGCGAGAAAGCCCATTGGCTTCAACTAGCCAAGGAATTGCCAGGTAAGGCAATATCCATAAAAGAAGCCCGTGATACCCAGCACGGCATCAAAGTTATGGTCACGTCTTCAAGTGACCACCGCGCCCTAACTACTTTATTATGTGACCGTAAAATCGGTTACTACACTTACGCTCTGCCGGAAGAAAAACGCCTTCGGGCTGTAATCCGCGGACTACCTCAGGAAATTGAAAGTTCCTTCATTCTAGAGGACCTTAAGTCCCAAGCCCTACCGGTGCACGAAGTACACCGTATGCACAGAGGCGACTCCACAAAGTCTAAACCGTAAACCGTCAACTAGTATTGGTTGTCCTCGTCCTCTCCCCAGAGGGGAAAAAGATCTTCGAACTTGAGAAGGTCTGTGGCCTCTCTGGCCTCCGTGTGGAACGTCCACACGAAAAACATACACTGCGGCAGTGTCATCGCTGCCAACTTTATGGGCACTCTGCCCTTCATTGTCAATCCCGTCCCAGGTGCGTCAAGTGCCTGGGCGACCACGGGACCTCGGAGTGCACTCGTACCCGGGACTCCCCAGAGCCACCGAGCTGCATCCTCTGCGGCCAAGCGGGCCACCCCGCTAACTACAGAGGCTGCCCTGCTGCCCCACGACCCAAACGCAAGGTCGGAAAGGGCAATGCCCAAAAAGGCACTAGAAAAGTGCCGAACAAACCCGCATTCGTGGCCGCCCCTCCTCCAGTAGTAAACCACTGGAAGGGTCTTCCCACGACGCAAGCGTTCCCTCCGCTAAGGACGCGTGCCCCAGTTATGGCCAGCCTTCCCCCGGCCACCCTCGCCCCCGCCGTATCTTCTGGGCCATCGGCCCACCACTCTATAGCGGAGGACTTAGCTTTAGCGACTAAATTCGCCAAAAACTTGCCCTTCGACCTAGAAGAGGTCCAACTTTTGGCTAGGAAACTGAGACAAGTTTCAGAGTCAAGTCAACCCTCTCTCCGGGACCAACTCGTGATCGAAATGGATCACGCGTACCTCCTCCAAATACTTAGATCGTTGTAATTAAACAATAAAATCAAATTATTGTTACCGGTAACAAATGGCACATGTAGGAAGAAATAAACCACGCTCATTGACTCTGGCGACTTATAACGCCAACGGCCTTCGAAACCAGCGCGACTTGGTCCATGACTTCATGGTTACCAATCAAGTAGATATACTACTAGTACAGGAGACCTTCCTGAAACCGAGTAACAGAGATCCAAAGATCTCTAACTATCGGATCACTAGACATGACAGGGTAGGCCGTGGTGGCGGCACCCTGATCTATTTTAGAAGATCCTTACACTGTATGCCTCTAATCACCCCCCCACTAGAAGGTATGGAGGTATCTGCTTGCAGACTAGCAATGACTGGCCACCAACCTCTAGTCATAGTCTCAGCATACCTCGCATGCCAAAAAACCCTTATTAAGAAAGACTTAGAAGCCCTATTTAACTTAGGCCCGGCTGTCATAATAGCCGGAGATCTGAATTGCAAACACGAGCAGTGGAATTGCAATACCACTAACCCCAATGGCAGAGCTCTAATAAATATATCAGACGATCTTTTGTTTGATATACTTACTCCCATGACCCCCACAAGATACCCCCCTAACCGTGACTGGGGGACCCCAAACACTCTTGACTTAGCATTACTGAGGGGCGTTACCCTCCAGTTCCATTCGATTGAAGCGATGGACGATATAGATTCGGACCACCGCCCGGTTATCCTCAGATTAGGACCACAGACAGACCCGACATCTCAAACTAGGACGTCTGTGGACTGGTTGAGACTTGGGAACCTCCTCAAGGCAACAAGCTCACAAGACCTGAACCGAACATAGATCCTCCTTACCAGCGGAAACCACACTCGACCCGGTCACGGTCGAAGAAGTGCAAGATCTGATCAAGTCCCTCAAACCGCGAAAGGCCCCAGGGACCGATGGCATTAACAATCGCGTCTTAAAACTCCTCCCCGGCCACCTAATTATAATATTGGTGAGCATCTTCCATGCCGCCATAACAAACTGCTCCTTCCCCGCGATTTGGAAGGAGGCAGATGTCATCGGTATTCACAAGCCTGGAAAACCGGCTAATAAACCGTCCAGTTACCGTCCGATCAACCTACTGAGCGCACTCAGCAAGCTTTACGAGAGGGTCATCCTCTCTAGACTTAGAGATTTTGCCATCAGCAAACATCTACTACCCGACGAGCAGTTTGGCTTCCGTGCCAGACACTCATGCGTACAACAGGTGCACCGCATCACGGAGCACATACTATCTCACTTTGCCCATCGCCCCTGCTCTATAGGAACAGCCGCCCTGTTTCTAGACGTAGCTAAGGCCTTCGACAAGGTCTGGCACAACGGCTTGATTTACAAGCTGTACCAGTTCGGTGTGCCAGACAGACTCGTGCTCATCTTGCGAGACTTCCTCCTAGGTCGTAGCTTCCGTTTTCGAGTGGAGGGAACGCGCTCGTCTCCTCATCCACTCACAGCCGGTGTACCACAGGGCTCGGCCCTGTCCCCACTACTCTTCACGTTGTTTACCAGCGACATCCCAAAAACTCCAGATGTGGAGCTGGCCCTCTTCGCGGATGACACCGCACTCCATACATCAGATAAAAACAGACAAATGGCCTGCGTCCGGCTGCAGGTAGCTGTCACAGAGCTAGGCAAATGGTTTCTTAAATGGAGGATAGAGGTGAACCCGGAGAAGAGCGCAGCAATGTTCTTTTCCCCGGGCACGCTTCGCTCCCCCAAACGCGCTTCCCTTCGCCTAAAAGCCATCTCGCTCTATGACCAAGAAATTCCCTGGGCAAAGCACACCAAATACCTGGGTGTCACCCTAGATCAGAACTTGCGCTTCAACGAGCATATCACTATAGTCCGAAATAGAACGCGATTTGTGATGGGTCGTCTAGCACCCATGATAGATTACCGAAGCAAAATGTCCCTCAGACACAAGCTTACTCTATATAAAACATGCATCCACCCGATCATGACATACGCGAGTGTGGTATTCGGCCATGCCAAGCCTACCCATTTAAAGAAACTGCAAATCGTGCAGAATATATTCATGCGCAGAGCCGTCGGTGCTCCCCTCTATATGCGTAACGTCGACCTCCAACGCGATCTGGAGCTTCCCTCTATCAAAAACCAAATTACGTCGCTCTCGCGTAAGTATTTCGATCTCGCGCCGCACCATCGAAATCCGCTCATCGTGTCCGCGTCCGATTACAAGCCTCGGCGAAAGGCTCTCGTGTGACGACCGCGTAATGTCCTTACGGACAAGGTCGACGCTATCACAAAACGGCTGGCCCGGATCAGCTCGCCCGCGGTTAGGACTGCAGGCTGGCAGGCACCGACAGACAGACATAGACGGCGGCGTCTCAGACAACGCCAATCACGATCTCTCCACGTCCTCGAGAGGGACGCAAGGAGACAGCCCCCCCCACAGGATAGACTAGGCGTGTTGTTGGGAAGTTTCTTTCGCCGTTTCTTCTCTCCCAGCCATAACACGTTGCGAAACGGCAGTAAGATAGCGTAGGCCGCCGCGAACCGCCGATCCCGGTCCGCCGGGATCCTTCTTCTCGGGCTTTATATTACCCGTCGCCCGTTCTCAACTAGCTCATTGTGTCGCCCATTGGCGGGCATCATCAGATTCATCCCCCTCTCATGGTAACAGTCCAGCCGAGGTAAAACTCCCTAGGGAGCTCCCTCAAGCAAGTTGCCCCCGGGCTCGAGCGCCTTCGCCTTGCGAAGGCGCTCGCCCCAAAAACCCCGGTAAAGTTGTGAGGTCTTCGGACCAACAACATAAAGTCAAGTCAAATAAAATAAAAAGACAAACGGTTATTCTTGCTCCAACTTTAGTCCGATGGACATGTAATAGTAGCGCTCTAGATTAGCTAACTATTGTGCGAGAATAATAACCTGTAATTGATTGTATTTAGTTAATTAGATCTGCATTATAGTGGAAATTTCACGCCCAGAATAAACAAGAAGCTTTTTTAATCAGACAATAAATAGCCTTATCAACTTTTGTTTGGCCATTATATAATGCAAGACTTGGAAACCGGTAAAAAAGTCGAACCGGTTACAGCCTAAATACATAGGAACTTTTCGGTTTTGTTCCAACTTTAACCTCAATCAAACGGCTTTTAGTAACCAAAGTTCGTTAAGCAGGTTTTGTTGAATAAACCGGTTTCGAATGTATTCGATCTATTTTTGCCGCACACCTTGAAAACGCAGCCATATGGTATTACTGGTTTTCAGTCGCACACAAACACACGTTGATATAGATGGAAAGAGAAAATTATATTAGAATAAAACGGTTAATTATATAACGCTCTTTTTAAGCCTGTACTGGACACATTTACCACGTTCATAGTTGTAGATATTTTTGTATTCTTTACTTTGCTTAATATACCATGATCCTGGTTAGCACGCGCTCGGGTTTCTGATAGATTAAATGAAACTGCAGTGGATATAATTTGATTATCTATATTGGTTAGGGTTTAAGCAACGTAGTTTATACACATTACACAGTTTAATACTACGCTAGCACTACCGAAGGCACACACAGAGAAGAGCAGACGTGAGAACCCCGATTCAAACAAAAAGGTTACCGGAAGTGTCATCGAGTGACATTTATCTACCGGATGCTTTTTACTTTTTAATATTAACAACCTTGACATACAAATAATGTGTTGGGTGATATTCTCATATTCAACACCCCCCCTCAACACATTATTTATTAAAAATCAAACAAAAATTTTATAGTAAATTAAATTAAACAAATATCTTATAATAGTCCACACTCTCGACTAAATTTACAAATTAAATCTTTACTTAAAGCCTTGGTAAACATATCTGCCAATTGGTTCTCACTCTTAACATAATCAAGTCTAATTTTTCCCTTTTTAACAATATCTTTAATGAAATGAAATCTTATATCAATATGTTTCAAGCGTTTCACACTATCTGTACTGGCTACCATGATAGCAGACTGATTGTCACATAAAATACTACATGAATCTAAATTTTGAATATTAAAATCTTTTATTAAATTCATAAGCCAACATGCTTCACTAACTGTCATACTGAGTGCAATGTACTCGGCCTCTGTAGAGGACAAACTGACTGAATTTTGTTTCTTTGAACACCAGGAAATCAAACAACCAGAATAACTTATACAATAACCAGTTGTTGATTTTCTATCAATTAAATTACCACCCCAATCTGCATCACAATATCCTAGCAGTAAATTATCAGTACACTTATAAATCAATTTATAATCAATAGTATTTTTAACATATCTTAACACTCTTTTTAAACACATCAACAAGTTAATATTTGCACAATTTTGATATCTACTTAACATGGAAACAGCAAAATTTAAATCTGGTCTTGTACCAACAACAGCATACATTAAAGAACCTATTATTTGTCTACACATATTTTCTAAATTTTTATCTTGTTTACAAATTTCACTTTTTAGTATTTTAGTATTAAAGTTTTGATCTAAAGGCGTTGACATTGGTTTGCAATTTGACATTTTATATTTATTTAAAACATTTTTTAAATACTCCTTTTGACTCAACTCGGTAACACCTGTTTCCAAATTTTGTTTTACATGTATACCTAGAAAGTTTGACACATAGCCTAAGTCTTTAATATCAAATTTGGCACTTAACTTTGATTTTAATTGATGTACTTGAATACTACAAGTTCCAAAAATTAACAAATCATCAACATAAAGCAAAACATACATTTTATAATCATTATGAAATTTAGTATAAAGACATGAATCACACATTGATCTTTTAAAACCCTCTTTTATTATTACTGAATTAAATTTCTCATTCCAATATTTAGGTGACCTTTTAAGCCCATATAAGGACTTCTTCAATTTAACAATATTGTTGTTACCACTATAAGCACCTTCTGGTAAACTAAGATAAACATCCTCCATAAGATCTCCATATAAAAATGCCCCCTTTACATCTAATTGATGAATAGGTAATTTTAACTTAGTTGCAATGACTACAAAAAGTCTAAAAGTTGTCAATTTTGCTACTGGTGCATATAAATCATAAATATTTAAGTTATCATTTTGTTCAAAGCCTCTGGCAACTAAACGTGCCTTATACTGAATTTCATCATTTATATTTTTAATTTTAAACACCCATTTACTACTTATAACATTTTTATTTAAAGGTTTTTCGCAAAATTCCCATGTATCATTACACTTTAAAGTTTCAAGTTCTCTAGCAATAGCATCTTTCCACTTACTTGAATCGTTCCGAGCCATAGCATCACTGTATGTCATCGGAGATATATCACTACTAACACAAGCACTATAAATATATGAACTTGGCGGTTTCCTCACTCTCTTACTTGGCCTTGACTGACCAACTTGAACATCCAGGTCTTTATAAAATGACTCATCACATGACATCATGTCATCATCTGTTTCTTCACCTGACTCACTTGGTGAATAACAACTTTCATCAGACTGCACCTGCAGTTCGCTGCACTGACCTTCCTTACCCTCTTCTGTTTGTTCCTTCATGCCTTCTGGCATTATTACTGGTAAGTTTTCTGTACTTTCTAGTACATTTTCACAACCAAGAGTCATATCATTCTTTTCTATGAAAATCAAGTCTCTTTTCACTTCAACTTTGTTCCTGTGTTCAAAATACACCCTGTATCCTTTGACATTTTCTCCATAACCAACCATAATTCCTTTTTCTCCTTTAGAATCCCATTTTCTTCGCTTTTCCTTAGGGATATGGACTATAACCTCTGTTCCAAACCTTTTTAAAGTTTGTATGTCAAAATCTCTCTTTGTCCAACTTTGGTATGGTGTTTTTCCAGTTTCCTTGCTGTTTCCTGTCCTATTCAGTACATAAGCAGCTGTATGAGTAGCCTCCGCCCACAGTCTTTTGTCTAAATTCTTTGAACAAAGCATAGTTCGGGCGGCTTCCACCAATGTTCTGTTTTCCCGTTCAGCCTTACCATTTTGTTGTGGCGTGTAGGGTACTGTATTTTGGTGTATAATACCATGCATTGACAGTATCTGTTGGACTGACTTATTCACAAATTCCAAACCGTTGTCACTTCTTAAATATTTAATTTTCTTTCCGGTTAAATTCTCTGATTTCTTTATAAAATCCATAATACAATCTTTAACTTCATCCTTGTTCTTTATAAAGTATAAATTTCGATAATTCGAATAATCATCCTTGAAAAGAACAAAATATCTTGAGCCTCCGAGGGATGTCACTTCCATAGGACCACATACATCTGTGTGAACCAGTTCACAGATCCTTGTACTCGAACTTACACTGTTCGTAAATGGAAGTCTATGTATTTTCCCCTCTAAACAGGATTCACACTTAATATTGTTGCTTTGTTGATCATACTCAATGTTATTTTTGTCCAGTATATCCTTTACTTGCGTGAAATTCTGGTGTGCTAACTTTTCATGCCATTCCTGCAAGGATGTTTGTTTTGTACCTGCCACCCATGCTTCTCCTGACTTATATCGAAGATCCAAGTAATATGAACCACCATCTCGCATTGCAATTGCACAAACTTTATTGTTTTTGTAAAATTTACATGAATTGTCATCTGTCACTATATAATAACCTCTGTCAGTTGCACAGTTTACAGAGAATAAATTGATTTTAAGGTCGGGAACATATAATACATTCTCCATGGTTGTATCAACCCATTTAGTTCCATTATAAACTTGTGCTGACAATGTTCCACAGCCTAATGTGCTGATTGTCATTCCATTTCCTATAATGACTGATTTTCCAGAAACATTTTCAAATGTTTTGAACAGTGTCCGATCACAACACATGTGTTCGCTTGCTCCACTGTCCACTAACCACTTTGATGTTTGTGTGTTATTATAGAGGGAACTTGAAACAATGAAGGCATTACTATCCTTGTTCTTTTTATATTTACAGTTAGCTTTATAATGTCCAAATTTGCCACAATAAAAACATTTATTATTATTTATATTCATTTGGTTGTTTATTTTACTTTTACACTCAATTTTATAATGCCCTAATTTATTACATTTGAAACACTTTATATTATTTTTATTATAACTTCTTTTTGCATAAAATGCCACTGAGGTTTCTCCATTATCTAAATTTTTCTCCTTTAACCTTTCTTCTTCTATTAGTAACCTCGCAACCAAATTATCAATGGTCTGTTTATTCTCTGGAGCAGATTCCCATGCCGATATAAAGTGTTTATATTGGTCAGGTAGTGACATTAGAATTTTTGTTATTATGAACTTGTCTGAGATTTCTTCTCCCATTTGTTTCAAACTGCATTGCATCTCCTGTATTCTTGACAAAAAGGTGGACATATGTACTCCTTCTTCAAATTTGAATTGAAAAAATCTTTGTTGCAAGATGTGTATACTGGTTTCTGTCTTTTGTTCATAAACGCTTTGAAGTTTTCGCCACATATCCGCAGAATTATTGCAGGATATTATATGCAACATTACGTCTTCTGACATTCTTGTAACAAGCAGTGTCTGTGCCTTCGTATCCTTCGCTTCCCATGTCGTACGGGACGCTATTTCATCGGGCTTTTTCGCTCGACCTTCGACAACCTCCAACAACCCATGACCACGCAATATAATGGATGTCTGGAATTTCCAAATATTCCAATTTTTAGCCCCTTCCAGTTTAATTACTGTACTATTTCCTTCCATTTCGTGTTTTCTTTTTGCCTTCACGAATTGTATTGCGTTAGCGCACGTTTTGACCACGCGTTTTTAACACGGCCCGGCGTAATGGCGTACGCTTGCGAATGCGATTCAGATAATCTATTACCAGGCTATGAACTTCGCTGTGGCTGGGCCCATAACCTGATAGATTAAATGAAACTGCAGTGGATATAATTTGATTATCTATATTGGTTAGGGTTTAAGCAACGTAGTTTATACACATTACACATTACACAGTTTAATACTACGCTAGCACTACCGAAGGCACACACAGAGAAGAGCAGACATGAGAACCCCGATTCAAACAAAAAGGTTACCGGAAGTGTCATCGAGTGACATTTATCTACCGGATGCTTTTTACTTTTTAATATTAACAACCTTGACATACAAATAATGTGTTGGGTGATATTCTCATATTCAACAGTTTCCAACACAATTATTCGCTTATCCAGGTCTATTAGAAACTTTAGCAATAAAACTAGTATTTAAATGTAATTCCCTCATAAACAAAAGTAGATCAAGTTCTAGGTCAATCTTTTGGCATTTAGCTTTTGACGTTTGACAAGTGCTACCTTAAGAACAAACATAAACAAAGCAACAACATCTTTATTTTGATCTATGCTATGTTTCTTATTCATAAATAATCATAATTCCTAATCATAAAATAAATTATATAATCCACATCAAATTTCTGATTGAATTAAATTTAATTTGTCAAATACTTAATGATCTACTTTGTTAGCCAGGACGTAAGAATACAACTAATCGATGAGAATTGTGTATAAAACTCGCTCTCATTGGTTGGTATTCAAAAAAGTAAAAAAAGACATGGGTTTTGAATTAAGTTAAGAGAGAGACTTTTTGTACTACTGAAAGATACTTACTAGTGTGAAAAGCCAGTCTTAAGATCGAAATTATATTTATTCAAGAGCCTTACATCACGTCCAATATTATACACTTTTGAAGCTTTACACTCTGAGTGAATTAGTTGATTAAAACCGGTTCTAAGCTTTGATATAATGATTACGTTTTGGCCGAAAAACCCTAAGTAGTAAGTAGTAACCCTAGAATATTCTTCTCCCTGGTTGACCATAGATAGACGATACGCTATTTTCCTCAATTATTCGGGCACTATACGCGCTATCACTTTCTATATCTGAATCTCAAGTGCGAACGATTCAAGACTCATTCAAATGCAAAACGAAAAGGTCCTCGAAATTAATTTGCATACTCTTTGTGAACTTATCCTTTCTGATAAATCCCCTCTGCTTCCAAATGTATAATGCTGCGTTTATAGTAATAACGCGGTAGCGTTAGCGTATCTTGAACATCAAACATTCGAAATATTCTCAAAAATATTGGAATATTAATATGAATATTAAAAGGTCACTCGAAAAAATTTAAAGTAATGCACTAGTAAATTTAAAAAAATATATGAGTGACCTTTTAAAATTCAAATTTAGAACTGAAACTTCAGAAACTTTATTATTTTTTGGTCTTTAAAATTATATCGTACCGAGACAAAAAAAAAGAATAAAAAAATCGGTTTTAGGCAATTTTTATAATCTTAAAAAACTTGGAGCCATCTCCTAATAATTTTGTTGAGTTGCCCTTTGGAGGGAGTTGTTAAATTATCAAAAAATATTTTTTTTTAAATCGAGAGTCAAAAAAAGGCATTTTTTGCGCTACCCTAATATATATACTAGTATATATATGTATAATTGTATACACATCTGTGAATGATGTGTTAGGATCATGCTGGCATCATTACCTTGATTACAGCTAGTTGGGCCGGCTCGATCGGTGTGACAGTACTCTCTGACAGAATATTCACGTGAAACAGAATTAATCGTGTTTTGTACGATAAGTGAGAGTTCCACCGGCTCAACTCCCCTCCACCCTATCGCATTCTCTTAATCCATCTCCTCTATTCCATACATCGTATCTGACCATTCTCTTTATTCCCCATCTCCTCTATGCCATCCTAAAGGTTGTTTACGCGTTGGCTTCGCCCCTGGTGTTGCAAGCGTCTATAGGCGATGATCATCACTCTTCATTACGTAGGTCGTCTGCATGTATGCCAGTTTTGCAATTTAAAAAAATGGTTTTAGAATTTCTTGTAGATTGTCTCACCTATCCAATTTGCTGCATTGCAGCTTTCCGCTACCGCGCCCTCCACCGCGTATATATTGTAAAGTGTGCCTAAAATTATTCTTATCTGAAGACACTCGTATTAAAGTCTGTCTTGAGATTTAGATGTTTTGTTTCTCGAATAATCCTGGCAATTATTGGTGTGATAATGGGTTTTAGGGAATTACTTTGGTAACGTTTAAGACCATTGTTTCTGGTATGGTATGCTTATGTTCGCGGATATTGTCTTTGCGAAGGGATGGGTTTTGCCCGTTGAAAATTAAACCGCCATTTCCACGGACAAAACGTGGCTAATATTCATTAAGGAGGTAGTTAAGAATTACAACACAAGATAAATATTGTGTTTAGTATTATTTTATCTATAATTAAAAAGTCTGCTAAATGTTTGTCGGATCATGTAAACTGGAGTTTTGGTAGAAGTGACGAATGTGTACTACTTTTGTAATTTGGATACGAACCCTAAATAAAGCATTTAATCGAAAATACAAAAAACTATTAGACGGATTTTATTTGAAAGTATTTCTAATAAAACTACGTTTTAACGGTTTTAAGCGTGGTAATTTATTTTATTTTTATTATTCCTATGGCCACTTTTCAGTGGCCGAAACGTCGGAATAATAAAAATCAAATAAATTACCGAATCAAATAAAGTACTGAAAACCGTAAAAAATATTTTAAAATATATTTTTTTAACTACTCCACACGATCGAAGTCGCGGGCAGAAGCTAGTGTGAAATAAAATCAAGTTTTCCACTCACTCAACACTCAATTCCTATCGTAATTTGTAATTTATTTTTAAGATTTATTGTATTTTTGAATAGTTTAATTATATTAATAGGTAGTATAGTAATGAATAATTAATACATACATACATAACTTCACACCAGGTCCCTTGCGGGGTAGGCACGAACAACAGAGCGCCATTCAGGCTTATTCTTACACACCTCACTTGCTTCTTTGTCATTCATAGCTCTTGCTTGTCATGCACGCTCGTCTGTTCTTAAAGCGTTCTTCCTAATAATTAATAGTACTTAATAAAAATATATTACACACAATTACATGTAAAGTTTACAGCTCTAAATTTTGTTATACATTGTATAGCGGTACATACAATTACAAATTCCAAGTAAATTACACGTAATATAATCGCGGTAATTTCCAAAAAAACCTACTGTGACAGTTTTAATGATTTTATTTAAATTGCGTTTTGCCCCAAAATGGATACAAAATCTCAAAAATTCTGCTTTAATGTTAACACAAATTGCTACGCAGAAAAATCTTTTGTATGTTAATTAACTTTACTTACCAAAAATATAATCTGTACAGTAAAATGATCTGTACGAAAAACGATAATAGTATTATTGCGCCAAAAAAATGCAAATAGGTAGCCATGAAAAATAACTGAATGGCAACAGCCTTGGGAATGCGGGAGGAGATAGGGGGAAATGGGAAAAAAAATTAAGAACAAATTACTTCGTTGAATCGAGCAATGATACTGATTTGAAATATATAAGGAGAAACCAGGAAAAGGAGGATCGCTTTAGGCATGGTTCTTAATTTATGAAATGTTTTTTAACATAGTCGGTATAGGTAATGTTGAATTTATGTTCAAGCAATGACTTAAGCTATATTGCACTTAAACAAAGAAAGTATATAACTAGGAATGGTAGACCTAGATAGGTTAAAGTGAACTTTGGGAAAACGTTCTTTGATTTGAACAAGCTTCGTAGTTTTTGATAGTTTCCTTATGTTTTCTTGTAAGTATTATATTCTAGATAGGTGGCTAGCGTTAGCCACGGACAAATACAACGCTAAGAGGCTAATGTAGTGTCTACCTTGGTAACTTGAAATATTTGTTTACGCTCTATTTAAAAAGCCCCATCGTGTAGCATTTCGTAAAAACAGCGGAAGTATAGGTTCACGTTGGGCCATTATCTCGTTCGATTTTGAGCGGAGACATGATCTAATTTCGAGCAAGCTTACCTAGAGGGTACCTATTTACGCGAGACTTGAAGACATCCAGGTTGTAGGTTTCGGGACTCCGGCAGTGAGTTCCACTCTTTTGCGGTGCTCATAATGAAGGTAAGGTAAGGTAAGGTAATGATATGGTGGATGATATATGGCGTAAATTATTTAAAAAAAACTAGATACTAAAACAGCCGCTTTTCCAAATTCACATTACGAATATGACAAGTATCCAAAGAAAAGTGAAACTTTATGCTATGTTTTAAATCTACGAGTATGTCAAGACACATTTCAATTTCACTAAGCGATTCTCCATAAGCGCTGCTTTAGGCTTCGGATCCATACAAAAGCATTTAATTAAAAATATTCCATCAACAACTACTCAATAGTCTCTAATAGCTAACGACAAACGCATAGAAAGACATGACAATTGCATAAGAGTTTCGGCTATGAAGGAAATGACAACAAAACGCTAATGAAATATTAAAATGTCTGAGAAAACCTATTACGATCTTTATACCTAGAATTACATCTTGCTAGCACAAGTAATGTTAAACAATAATACTAAAATTACAAAATATTAACACACGCTACATAAATCACAAAAGAATAACTTGTGGTGCCTATAGGAGTTTAGGTGTTATACAGAGTTACATGTTTTACTGAGCTATTGTCATTCCTAATAAATTTTCTTAGCTGTAATTATGGTGAACAATAATCTTTACAATTACAAATTCTCAACATATTACGTCGCATAAATAACAACAGTATTACAAGCAAAGTTAGCGAGAGAATCTCGCGTACATTCTATAAAGGCGAGGCGATGGAAACAAGAAAGAAACTCAAGATTTTCAATTTATTAAAGGCAAACACAATTTCGCCTATGTAGGGAGGTCTTGCGAAACAATAGTTATTCTTCCTTTATGTATTAGGTCGGGCCTAAAACGTAGGCGAAGGTAGGTGTACCCAATTTATTATTTAATTTCGGAATTAATTTTATGTCTTTGTTGCCCATTTCTGTTTATAAGACGTTATTGTAATGGATTCTGGGGTCGGTTCTTTGCTTAAATTGTTTACTTTATTTTTTTGTATTGCAATATCTAAAGGCAAAAAGACTGCCTGTATTATATGATCGTGACTACGAATGTAAAATATGGTACACGTGTAAAAATATCGTGTATCCACAAATATGTACTGTCAAATTTTTATTTTTTAAAAGACATGAAAGGAAATTTGATATTTTAAATTCAAGCAACATTATCTTGCAATTTTATTTATACTTTGTTGTACACAAACTAGTTACATATACAACCGTAAAGTAATGGTCAGGTACAAAAGCGGGTGTAACCAAGTTTTAAAAAGGTATTTAAAGGAAAAAACGTCACGTCAGTCAAAGTGACTTGACGTATATTTTTCTTGTCCCCTTGTCCCTATTTTATTTACTTTTATTTAGTCTAAATTTATATTTTACGACAGCCATTCACTGTCGCAGATAGGAACAGTATCCCCCTTCATCTACTTCATCTACTTACTTCCCATCCTCAACTCATCAGTGTCTTTGTTCTCAGACTCATCCGGGGTTCGACGCATCGGCCGCTGCACGCACCGAGCATCAAACTCACCCGCCTGACGGACAGCCTCCGCGTCAAGATCTACAGGCTTCTAAATACAATCATTATTTATATTATTATTTTTCCTTTTCAGTCCATACCAAACCACCGGCTACGCTGCGTCGAGCATCGACCGGTATGAAGACGTGCCCCTAGAGGTACGATCCCCGTCTCCAGGCCTGCTCCACAACGTCCTCCTAGTATTTATTTATTTATTTTTTAAGTTTAGTGTTATATAAAATCACTGTTATTGAGTTTAGGTCACCAAATCTCCCTGTTTATTTTTTATTAGGAATATATTTAGACGGTGCACATACCACGTGAAACCTATGCCGCAAACATGCTCCAGTGCCCATAATACTTCTACCTCACTTTCTCAATGCCCTCATTGCCCTACCCCGCGTTTCTTTAAGGGGAGCAGGGGTCTAAATATCCATATTTCAAAAATTCACCACCAAAATACCCAAACAAATTGTTCTGCGTGCCCCAGCACATTAACAGATGCGGCCTCCAATCCTCAGACTAGTTTTACCGCCTTATGGGAACGTTTGGCCTGCTTAAAAAATAATACTCCATTAATTCGGCGTATCCCCCGGGGGGCACGCATCACGGTGGCAGAAAGTCTCACAAAAATATTGGCAAAAATTTTAGCTGAAAATTCTCCCACAAATTGGGAAAGCTACCTATTTTTCTCGTTCCGAGTTTTCCATTCGACCGGCCTTGATAAAAAACAATTCTTTAACTAAAACTATCAAACAGAACTGCTGCCGTCCAACAATTGAAAATTTAGATACGTCCCATATCTTAGGCAATAAATTCTCAGTAAATCTATCAAAAAAGATTGAAAATAAAGTAAGCGAGGGAGACCTGAAAGGGGCAGCCTGCTTACTTTTTTCTAACGATAGCCTAGCACCAGACTCAGCAGACACACTCTCGGCACTAAAAGACAAGCATCCTATTCCAACTACTTCACAGACTTCTCCGCCAGATCCTCCCTCTTCACAAACAGAGTTCCTACAAGCATCAACTAAAGACGTCTATTCAGCTATAATGTCATTTAAAACTGGCTCTGCTGCTGGAATAGACGGCCTTTCTCCACAACATTTGAAAGACCTTATTAGCGGTTGTACAGGCAACATTGGCCAAACTCTTCTAAAACACATTACCCAAATTATAAACCTGATGCTCGCAGGAAAGGTTCCCGACGGAATCAGGGAAGTTCTATACGGCGCAAATTTAATAGCTCTAAAAAAGAAAGATGGCGGTATTAGACCGATCGCCGTAGGCAACTCGTTACGACGAATCGCCTCGAAGGTCTGTTGCCGCCATATATCCACAAAATTAAAAAACAAATTGCAACCCTTACAATTAGGTTTCGGCTCTAAAGGAGGCTGTGAAGCAGCCGTGCATTCTTTGCGGTCATTTATAAATAATAAATGCGGAGAAGTTATTTTAAAAGTAGATGTAAAGTGCCTTTAACTCTGTCGACAGGTCCGTCATGTTACACGAAGTAACATCTAATATTCCAGAAATATCAAATTACCTTCATGAAAGCTATTCAAAACCCACAAATCTTATGTATAAAAACAACATTATTCTATCATCTGTGGGCTGTCAACAGGGCGACCCGCTAGGTCCGGCCATCTTCAGCTTGGCGATCCATCCGGTGATCGAATCCCTCAAATCTAAATTCAATGTGTGGTATCTAGACGATGGGACTCTAGGCGGCGACGCAGAAACTGTACTCCAAGACCTACTTATCCTGATATCAAAATTTAATTCAATAGGATTAGAGTTAAATTTCTCAAAATGCGAAATTTTCTTGTCCGATAGCCTGTCTAAAAACGAAAGCGACAATATTAGCAATATGTTCAATGTCGTCGCACCCGGTATTAAGGTCCTGGAGAAGGATTCTGTTCGCTTGCTTGGAGCCCCTATTCTAGATGAGGCCATTCCAAATTATCTGTCTGAGCAATCAGCCGCGTTTGATCTGTCATACTCTAAACTTTTCGATATTCACTCTCAAATTGCATATCACATTATACGACATTGTCTGTTTGTACCAAAATTAACATATGTTTTACGATGCGCCCCGCTTTGGAAATTTTCTAATCTTATAAAACCACTAGATAATCGCATGAAAGATGTGCTTAGTAAAATTTTAAATTCAGAACTCTCAGACAACAACTGGATCCAAGCTTCCCTACCCATTAGGTTTGGAGGTTTAGGCATCCGCAAAATCTCTAGCGTTGCTCTACCGGCTTTTCTTTCATCCGCCTACAGCACTGGCTCATTATTTAAAAAAATTATGCAACACTGGGATAATGTCAATACATCCTTTTTAAATGAAGCACTAAACGCCTGGAAAATGGTCTGCCCTAGTGAAGACATTCCCACGATCATGAATTCGCAACGATGCTGGGATGAACCTATATGTAGAGGATTAAACACAGAACTTCTAAATTCAACTAACTCTACAGGACGTGCCCGCATCCTTGCCGTTTCTCGCAAAGAGTCTGGTTTTTGGCTCCAAGCTATCCCCTCCCCAAACATAGGTACATTATTGGATAATACTTCCTTTTCTTTGGCTATAAACCTGCGCTTAGGTTCTCGCATATGTGCACCACACACATGTGTCTGTGGTATAGAGGTAATCGACCCGGGATACCACGGTCTTTCTTGCCGCCGCAGTGCCGGCAGATGGTCACGCCACGCCGCCCTGAATGATGTCTTACGGAGGGCGCTTGCCACCGCTAACGTGCCGGCTCTATTGGAGCCGAACGGTATTGCACGTGATGATGGCAGGCGCCCTGACGGAATGACTCTAATTCCCTGGCAGCGTGGCAAGCCTTTGGTGTGGGATGCGACTTGCGTAGACACGTTGGCCGCATCCCATTTACCAAACACTTCTAGATCGGCCGGTTCGGCGGCGGAAACAGCGGAATCGCTCAAGCGGCGGAAATATGCAACCCTCAGTGAGAGTTATATGTTTGTGCCGTTTGCTGTCGAGACGCTTGGACCGTGGGGTCCTGAGGCCATGAGCCTCTACCAAAATCTATCAAAACGACTCATCGACTCTTCAGGTGATCAGAGGGCTGGTGCCTACCTCGGCCAACGGATCAGTATGGCGATCCAGCGAGGAAACGTAGCCAGCCTTCTGGGCACCTTACCCATAGAAGACGGTGATCTGGGCTCAGTATTCTACTTATAGTCTTGAGGGACTATGGGTAGAATACAATAGAAATAAGTTAAGTTTTCTTACATTGTATTCAATAGTATGTAATTTATATTATAGTAATTAAATAGATTATTATACACATTATCCAAAAGGTATTTATTTATTAATTATTCTACAAAGATTACACTATTACACAAGTCGATAAATTTTGAAAAAAGCACATTAGCCAATAATAGATCTTACTTTGTAGGCCAATCTTGTACAAAGATAATAATTTAAGTTAATTTAAATGATTAATGTTAAATAAAAGTGCACATTATGTGCATATTTTATGTTTTACAATTTTATTTTCTAGCTATAATCAAAAACATGTAAAAATAGTCCGTTGCTCCCCTTTCCGTGAAATTTACTGGGGAAAAACAAATCTTCGCTTCCAAAGAGGTTTGAGTATTCAGCTTATTTATTTTCATAATGTAAAAGTCCTTGGTGAAGGTTTTATCTTTTTTATCGCTTAATTACGTATTTTACAGCACATTTCATTGCGTGGTACGTAATTTTTAACTTTCAAACAATGCTGCATATAGGCTTCGCAAACGCACATTTTTTGAGCAAACGAAAAGAATAATTTTAAATATTATTCTGTTCTGTATTTAGTAATAATCACAACACACACATACATTATTATCTAGAAGGGAAATTAAGTTATGAAACGGGCTCAAGGGCGGGCTGGGCTTGATAACAAATTCTGTTTGTGTTGCGTTATGGACGCCGAAATAAGGTGACCTTGCCACAGCGAGGGTGTAAATTATGTGAATTTAATTTCATATTTGTAGGAGCATGTTTTATATACGAGAGGAATTATTTAATTACAGTAAAAAAAAGAAAAGGTTTGTGTGAAGTATATCCATATGTCAGAATAGAGGAGTGTTGAAGGAAAATAGATATTGTGCCGATCCCAAATACTTGGGAGAAGGTGAAAGAAAATATGAGACTTTTTTAAAATTAGATCCATGAGCCTTAAGAAAGGGATCTATCTCAACACCTATTTTTGGAGTGGAAATAGCATTGCTAATGCATTATAGCATTTAACTATATAAATACAAAATGCAATTATGGATTACACGTTTTTAACAATCCTATAAAACGCGTAGAACAATTATGAATAAGGGGAAGGATATAAATCGGTGAAATCTGAACTAAAGTAGGTGAATAACATTTGTTTCAAATAGTGCCACATGTTATTATATTATTGCAACATTTGCCGGTAGATGTGATTATTAATCTTCTCGTCATCATCTCTCGAATATAAATGCGAGCGGGCGTAGCGACCAAAGATCATTCTCAAGTCGACTTTGATCCGATGCACATGTCGAAGTAGCGCTCTAAGGTAGCTAATTATTCTGAGAGGATCATGACTTATAATTAACCAGAGTTTTCCACGCGGCGTGGCCGCAGGTTACTCTCTATGTTACGTACATAAAAATTAATTACGTAAGTGTTTTATATATATAACCTTCAAATATTGAAGTTTCTTGTTGAATTCACTACAACTACAAAGAAACTGAGTCAATATAATGAACATATGACATGTGGGCAACCTGACAACGTATTTGTTGTAGAATTATAGCGATGGTTGTGTACATCGCAATTGCAGCATCATCGTTTTTTAATTACCCGTCTATTCCACACAAACGACGTAATTTATAAGGATAAAAAGTATACTAAGTGTCGATTCGGGATATAAGCCATCTCTTTATCGAGTTTCGTTCCTATATGTTCTAAAGTTTTCATAAAGGATTCGATCGCAGCGTCATCTTTTTCGTTATTTTTGTCAATCCCACGGAAACGTCATTTTTCAGGATAAAAAGCTGTGCCCCGGGACATGAGCTTGCTCTATGTCGAGTTATATTTAAATCTGTTCAGTAGTTTTTACGTGATGCTTTACAGACGGAAAGACAAATATTCTAAAAAATTTCGTAATCTGTTCCGAATTAGTATCTGATTTTTTCACATTTTTAAACGCATTGTACAAACTCGAATCGTTATTGTACTTTAGGTTGGTGTTATTTGTTCAGAAGTAGTATCCTCCAAGTTCTATTAGTAAAATCCCTCACTAACAATAAATACGTTTCCTAATCGCCCTCTCTCGATACTTGAATCATCCAAAAATATATTTTTCCCTTCCGTATTCCCAATAAAGCTGGGGGTGTCTGTTTGTACAGCCGTACTGTATCAGTGTGTTTCGTAAGGTACCTGATTTATTGTTTTAAATTACGTCTCCAAAGCCTAAGGAACCTCTTTGATCAAAAAAATGGATTAAAGAGGAAATAATTTCCTTGCTTATTTTTTGTGCCTGTGTTTTTGAGTTTATTCATTTATGTCAAATAATACTGTACATTGAATATAGCTACATATCATAAAATATCCACGTCGATGAAGTGTGTAAATTGAGGGGTAATAATTTTCACATTTCAATTTTTTTAAAGACATTTAAGCTAATTACGGAACTGCTGCTTTAATTTAATCATTTTTTATGTCAAATTGAAAAATACGTGATGTCACACACGAAAGGAGGAATCTAATGAATGTGACCAGCTGTGACAAGGACGGGGGAGGAGGCCAAATATCATGAAATTCGTGTGTGTCATTCTTTACAGCTAGGATTTATACCCACGTTACTTGAAACCTAAGTCCCTTAGACACTATACAACTATTGCATTATAGGAGTAGAAGGATTATAACCATTAAATATGCCAATGGCCCCTGCATTCGTTAAAGGCAATGCTGAATCACGGATCCCACACAGCTTCGCTGGTTCGAGTAATTGTTTAGTTGACTGTGAGTTACATTTGAGGGAATATGTGGGTGAGTGGGAAGTGTGCCCAATCCTGCACAAAAACCAATGGAGTAATAAGCACTATTAGCCTCAGAACCCACCTCCAATGGGGCAGCTAGACAGCTAGCAGCTTTTGTCTATTCTTTGTTTGTTGTTGTTCTTACTATGAATAATATCAGTCTCTAGATTTTCTTAGGCATAAATATTAAAACTTGTATTAGTTCTTCTTTCTTCTCTAAAAGCTACTGCTTGGCACTAACGGAAGACCAGCGTTGGTTGTTATCAACCAGTATTTGCGGAGTTAGGACCTCTTTAGAGTTAATTAACTGTTGGCTTTTGTTAAACTGTTTATGTATAATTTCAATTTTAACTAGCTCTAAATAAACATTGTTTTCTTTCTTCTTTCTTCCTATCTGTCCCCTATATCTCATCCTTTTTATCCAGTTACTCTTTAAGGGCATCACACACGGCGAAGATGCTATAATATTTCATCTTAAGATAGAATATCGCTCACTATACAATTTGTATGAACTATCACACACGGTTAAGATGATATATATTTTCATATTAAGTATCTTAAGATGCCGAGATATGCGAAATATGTCTTAATATTTTGCTTGCTATATAGCTTGCTATATATTTTGTATCTTAAGATACAAAATATATAGCAAGCTCCTTTATACAGAGTGTGCACTTAATATCCAACGCAAAATGGAATGAAATATATTTTATTTATTCAACTACCTTTTCTCTCGAGTTTTTGTTATTACTCGATGTACTTTTTGTTAATATTATGTTGATAAAATGACTTGTTTACCTTTTTATGTACAAACGTACATATCGTCTCGCCTGTTTCCCATAGTGGTTTAGTTTTTTTAGCTGTATTTTTATTCTTATAAACATCAGGAGATATGAATCAAGCAATACCAATCTACCTCTTTTATATTTTATATCATTGTTTAGATACCGATATCTAAACAATGATATAAAATATAAAAGAGTTAGAAACGTTAGTAGCAAGCCGATAACGAACAGCACAAGAGGACACAAATGTGTGTTCTTTTCATTGCAAGACTACTCTAACATGATCAAATAGGCACAATACACTTTTCCACTGCCTAGTGCCTGTGACGATGGTGAGGACTGTTTTCGTTGCAGAATGGGGGGTGCAGGCGTGTTTGTCTCGTTCCCGCTCGCTCATTCATTGTATTTGTATTGTAGCCTGCGAGGGTAGAATGTATGTAACGAGCACGATACGATTTTTGGCATCGATTGATTGTGATTAGCACACGATGTTCTCGCAACCAATCATAGCCAAACAACGCTAAGCGTTCGTGTCGTAGACAGAGAAACCTATAGACACCGCTATAGCGTGTCGCAGAAAAGGACAAAAAAAATCGAAATGTGTGCTGGGACACATATTAGAAGTGAAACTTCAACGGACAAGTGGAAAAATGAATCGCAACGGACAAGTGGAAAAACGCATCGCAACGTACAAGTCGAAAAACTTCAACTGACAAGTGACAAAATAACTCCCAAAAAAGTTTTAACTTCAAGTTTTACGGGCAGATTGTTAATGTACTTGTCCAATTTGAAAACCTGTCCGTAAAAATTCGAGTAAAAATTTTGTTGCGATTCATTTTGTCACTTGTCAGTTGAAGTTTTTCCACTTGTACGTTGCGATGCGTTTTTCCACTTTTCCGTTGCGATTAATTTTTTCACTTATCCGTTGCCATTCACGCATGTTTGTATTTTGTTTCTTGATATCGGCTTTAATCAAATTATGAATAGTAAGAAAAGTTTCCTTTGACTTTTTAAAATATATTTGAAACACTTTTGGTGAAAGGTCTTCGTAAAGATTAAATTCACCACGGTTTTTCCTAAATTTTATATGATTTTCTACCCAGATTTTTCGACACTTAGAATGTGCGGCAGAAATTTTTAAGTCATATTCGAAGTCAGAATTATCATCTGATGAGCTATCTAATAAATCTATAGTAAGGCTGTGTTACTCATATTTTTTTTTTTTTTTTTTTTTTCTCGTTCCTAGCCCGGGCGATTCGAGATATACCCAGGTATACTACTGTTTATATTCTACTATATTATAGATATATATATTATTAGGGTTTAGGATTTGGTGGGATTCTAGTGAGTTGGTTGTGGTTGGTTTTGATTGGATTATATGATATACTTACTTATACTGAATAAATGTTTACGCTATATATATTTAATATCTATACATATTCAGGGTGCCCGCGTTGCCTCCCCCGAGTCGAGACCCCCAACTCGATGTGTGTTTGAGTTGGTGTTCTCGGCCCGGGGAAGATGATCAAGCATCCAGATATATATTTCCCTAATTGGCCTATTCTACATGATATTTATATACTTAATTATATATTCACCTATCTAGGGATGGGAAGGTTGCTAACTTTTTTATCTTTATTAAGTTCCACTTATAACTATTACATTTTTGTTTCCTTACATATTACAATTTTGTTATCCAGATGTTTATTTTATTATTTATACATACTTATATTTACATATGTTGTACCGTTTAATAACAATTTTTTAATCGAATTTATTAATATACATATTTCCTTGCTTATATACAGTAGATAGCCTGTTTTTGTTTTCTTTTTCAATACATTTTCAAAGTTATTGTTTACATTAATACAGGGTTTTTACATTCCTTTCTTTCACGTAGAGTGAATCTTATTACAGAGTGTTAACTATATGCTAGCTTACTTATTACTAGATACTGATGAAATATATAATACTATATATTCACAGTTTCTTTTATATACATTTTATTATTACACAAGACATTTTTTATACTAATACTATTATTATGGCTCAATGCATATTGTTTTTAACTCTATATTTTCTATTTCAGGTCACTTCTACGACCGGATATCTAGGGGATCGTTCACTACGAAGCGTGTCGCCAGGGCCCTCTGCAGCCCGGCTCACTACTCGGAGTCGTGTGTAAGTTACGTGTACGATGCAGAAATGTGTGTGAGTACTTACGTTTGTGTATTATGTGTGTTGGCACTTGTATGTATAGCTTATGTATGTGTGTGTATGTTGTATGTGTGTGTGCGTGTTTGGGTTTATTTGTGTTTTCGTGTTTATGGCTGTGTCTGTCATTGTTAATATTGTAGTGCGTGTATGTTATACTATAAACCGCAATTTTTACATTAAAAATATGCTGGTTTCATAAGTGTCTGTTATGTTTTGTTTGGAAGTGTGTTTACTGAGTTCTCAAAGTGAGTTGCTCTTGAATAGTGTGACTTTTGATTGTGTGTATGTTTGTGTTTATTTATCCCCGATACCCGGTTCCTTCCTATTGCTAAGGTGCGCCGCTTTGATCGTTCTTTATGTACAACGCCGTCCAATAGTAAATACTTGTCTGAGGGCTCCACGCATGATAGCAGGGTTGTAGGCCATGTTTTGTTGCTTGGTTATTGTAATTAAAATATTAATATTTTGGTAGATGTTATCTTGCAGCAAGGCATGGCTTCCGACTCATTACTATTATGTTGTTGCCCTCAGGGTATCTAGCAGTAGTCGACGGTTGCTCGGATTCTCTTGTCCCAGCGCGCTCTCACCGGACACTTCCCGCTGAATGCGTTGTGTGACACATCGTCCCTCTTCTCTCGGGTACAGTTTATACATGCTGGCTTCGTGCCCACTGCTCTCTCCTCGCATTCAGCTATCTTGTGAGAACCGCCACAATGGCTGCACATGATTTCGAACAGGCTGCACTGCTTCCTGCCATGTCCGAAACCCAGACATATTGTGCATTGTGCAAGCGGCGACCTATCCACGACCTGCAATGTTTGTAGGTCTACTTTCACTGTGCCTTCCTCCGTGAACCTTTTCCATAAGGCCGGTGCTACTCTAAGTATCACCTTTTGGGTGTACGGGTTTCTTGCTCTTATTTTGTACGCGACTTCCATACATTTGTCGTCCTCTCCCAGACCCTCGAAAATCAGATTATTCTGATTTCTTAGGGCCCGGAACAGGTCGTCATCTGTATGGCTCCTTAGAACGCCGGTTATCATCACTAACGGTCTTTTGTTAGTGATGTCTTCTGCTACTAGTGCTGCCTTCTTCTGCTTAAGCCTAAGCTTGAGCTTCTCCCTGTCCTCTATCGTTCTGCAGCTCACTATTACCCGTCCATCCTTGGCCTTACGGACTCGCTCCACGTTCACCCCCCCATCTTTAGCATCTAGTGCTTCCCTGAGGTCCTTGAGGGTGTCGTCTCCGGAGCGGTTTTTTTTGGTGTTGGCGATCGCCACGGAGTGCAGCGTCCTATAAGTCGGCGAACTAGCGCCAGTCCTTGTAGCCGCCACACTCGCGTAGCTCGCTTTAGGAGCACTTACCTCACTCATGCTTGCATTGGTCTTCTCAATAACTTGCTGCAAGTTATTGATCTTCTCCATGCTCTTCTGGATGAGTGAGGTGTGCTCTTCCAACTTTCCCAGTAATCTGTCCTTCTGTTTTGCGGTGTCTTCTATTTTCTCAGCCTGAGTAAAACCGTGTTACTCATATTATATCACCCTGTAAATATATTCAGTGGAGAAATATACGTGTAACCCCTAGTCAAACCTTTGATGGAATGACTCAAATGGATATATTATAGCATCTTAACCGTGTGTGATACCTTAAGATGCTATAATATTTTATATCCAGGCATCTTAACATGAAATATTATAGCATCTTCGCCGTGTGTGATGCCCTTTAGTGATGTCCCAACTAAGTGGAGGAGCGGGATGGAATGCTCCTCCGTCTCAAAGCAAGATCCTCCAGCAAAGTTGTTGGTATGCCTCGCAGGCCTAGGCCCTGTTATTATTACTGGAAATGTCTATATATTATTTGTACGTTTCGGAAATCGTTAGCGACCTCAATTATTGTACAGCGCCATCTATTGGCTTGTAACTGTTCCAGTACAACCGTATTCCATACTACTTCTTCCATCACATTCAAAAAGGTTTTCTTTCCGTCTGACCTCTCTTTCCCCCTTTATCCATCAATTCTTCCATCACATCCAAAAAGGTTAACAACATGATAGCGTTGAACCTGATATCGCAGACTTCTATAGATGGCGTTAACCACTTTCCATCACATGGGCCGTGGGCCTGGTTTTTTTTTATTGCAGGAGTTCAGCAGACAGGCAGACGGCCCACTTGATGGAATGCGGCTACCATCGCCTAAGGACATTTGCAACACTAAAGGTGCTACAAATGCGCTGCTGCTCTCTTAAGGGAGACTGGAACCTGGTTGTTAGCTTCGCAATAAAAAAGTATCAGAGCTTAATAATTTGCCAACGAAACAGAAATAGAAAGTCGCTCTATAGGAGCAGTAACTTGAATTTAATATTCGTAGTTTCCTAATAGGATTACTTCATTTGCGGCTGTGCCAAGTCTAAGCCAAGTTAAAGTCTTACTCGCCAAGTGGCTTAAGTTAATGTAGCTCGATTTCATGCATTGTATTTTGATTATAGGAAGAAGTTCAGCAAAACTACATTTAAAAATAGCACGAAATACTTTGAGACCCTAAGCTCTCTTACCAAAAAATATATTGGACACAATGAAAACGAAACATGTATAAAAATAAATACCAAGAATTAAATTAATTATACCAGTTTTGGTACTTAAAAACTGTACTTAAACACCAAAAATTGTAAGTGATCATCAATTAATCTTAACGTGTAAATTAATTCACAGTAAAGCAGTTTAAACGAGGTTATAATTTTGGTGACTTTATACTGTTTTTGATAGTATAAAGTATTTTTTGACGTTATATCTTACATATCTTCTGAACTGTATAGTACAACCAGTCATATTATACTTTTCTAAATGCGCCACTAAAATTATGGACCAAAAAGTCTCCTGAGTGGAGACTGAGAATGTTGAGATCGATGTGAAATATGTTAAAAGAATGGGTAAGATGAAATAAGTACATGAGGTGACTTTTAAAAGTGACACCCTTGATTAAAAATCGAAATGTGTGCTGGAACACATATTAGAAGTGAAACTTCAACGGACAAGTTGAAAAACGAATCGCAACGGACAAGTGGAAAAACGAATGGCAACGGATAAGTGGAAAAATGAATCGCAACGTACAAGTGGAAAAACTTCATCTGACAAGTGACAAAATGAATCGCATCAAAATTTTAACTTGAAGTTTTACGGGCAGGTTGAAGTTTTTCCACTTGTACGTTGCGATTCGTTTACACATTTCCCAGTACACATTTTCGATTTTTCGCAGGTTTACTGCAAATTATGATTTGGTTAGGTTAGGTTAGGTTTACATTTTAATGAATGCATTTTTAATTTAAGCATATTTTATTTTATCAAACAAAAAACTGAATTCGATCCGGAACCAAAAAAACATTCATAGTCTACTCTAAAATTATACACATACAACGGAACATTAACAAATGCGCATCTTTCGTCATCAACTTCATTCGGACATCAAATTATGTTAACATAAAAATATTTCCAAAATTAAATAACTCAATAAAATATCGTTTGCTCATGTTTTAATGAAGAGGCTCCGAAATTACTGAACCGATTTGAAAAATTCTTTCACTGTTGGCAAGCTACACTATTCTCGGGTGACATAGGGTATATTATATTTACAAATAAATTAGGGGTCCTTACTAAAACTCCAATAATGTAACCCAAGGTGTAAAAAAGTACCTAAAATCGCGTGCACTGCGACAACTATTGATGATAGAATAAAATAATGTACTACGACTTTGCAGAACACATCATTATTTACAAAAAGTGTCGCGACACTGTATAGATAGTTAGATAGATAACTTAATATATACAGTACAGATAAAGTGTTAACTTTATTGCTCACCAAATATACAATTACAATATTGTCAAGGTAGAAACAAAAGGCGGCCTTATCGCTGAAAGCAATCTCTTCCAGGCAACCTAACTTAAGGAATAATTTAATCTAATCTGGCGATGTAGGTAGTGCAGATCATAAAATATCAAATATCATAAATAAACATACTTAAACTACCTAATTTATAAATAAAATACACATACTTAAACTACTATACTATATATAAAAACGGACAAGTGGAAAAACAAATAGCAACGGATAAGTGGCAAAACGAATCGCAACGGACAAGTGGAAAAACGAATGGCAACGGACAAGTGGAAAAACGAATCGCAACGTACAAGTGGAAAACGAATCGCAACGGACAAGTGGAAAATCTTCAACTGACAAGTGATAAAATGAATCGCAACAAAATTTTAACTTGAAGTTTTACGGGCAGGTTTTCAAATTGGACAAGTACATTAACAATCTGCCCGTAAAACTTCAAGTTAAAATATTGTTGCGAATCATTTTATCACTTGTCAGTTGAAGATTTTCCACTTGTCCGTTGCGATTAGTTTTCCACTTGTACGTTGCGATTCGTTTTTCCACTTGTCCGTTGCCATTCGTTTTTCCACTTGTCCGTTGCGATTCGTTTTGCCACTTATCCGTTGCTATTCGTTTTTCCACTTGTCCGTTGCGATTCGTTTTTCCACTTGTCCGTTGAAGTTTCACTTCTAATATGTGTCCCAGCACACATTTCGATTTTTCGCAGGTTTACTGCAAATTATGATTTGGTTAGGTTAAGTACATTTTAATGGTGTATGTAATACGCTACCCACGCACCGACCATTTTTTACGTCAACACTTTTGTTGTTCGTTGTCGTTCACTTTTGTTATGACTTTCGAAAAACTGAACAGTTGGCAAAGTTTTCTTGTTGTTATTTTTGTTTACTCAACAAACTCTATTTATTTATTTATATTTTTTTTACACATACCACAAATAGAGGCAGTGATGCCTTGCCACGTGGAGAGCAGAGCTATAGTTCGATGCAAACTTAAGTTTGCCTCCATTAATAGCGGCTCGGAACATCGCACTTTCCGATGCGCAGAACGCAATTTTAGGTATTAGAGGGATGAGGTAGTCTGAGGACGCGGTATATCCTCGCTCGTTCTCTCGCTAGCTTTCTCGTTTACGAGACTTTCCCGGCGCTCGGCTCACCAGAGCTGCCAATTTAGCGCTTTAGGAGCTAGATATAGCGCTTTTTAGGGCAATCCAGCTCCCAATTTTATTAAACAACTTCCAGCGCAAAATCTTGCGCTTTTTATAATATGCAAATATCTAATTAATTTTATAATAAATATATATGAATATCTATACTAATATTATAAAGAGAAAAGATTAAATTCTTTGTTTGCATTGAAGAGGCTCCAAAACTGCTTAACCGATTTGAAAAATTCTTTCACTGTTGGCAAGCTTCACAATCCCCGTGTGACATAGGCTATATTATGTTTACAAAAAAATTAGGGATCCTTACTAAAACTCCAATAACGTAACCCAAGGTGTAAAAAATACCTAAAATCGCGAGCACTGCGAAAACTATTAATGATAGAATGAAATAATGTACTACGACTTTGCAGAACACATCATTATCTACAAAAACTGTCGCGACAGCATATGTCTAACTATTATAGTTATGCCACAATAAGTGTCCTTTTATTTCAAAAAATTAATTAAAATGCCGCCGCTAGAACAGGCACTTTATTTGTATCTTGATATTCATCCTTATCAAAATAAATTACTTCATATTCAAGACTGCTTCAATACCTTTATTATAACTTTTTGAATTATTCAATTCGGACATTCCATTCGAAAGATATCACGAGTTTAAAAAGTATTAGAACACGCGGCTTTGATGATTTATATTGACAGAAAAAAAGTATTTCAAAAAATATTTCAAATATACTTACACACCGCGGAGAATACCAACAGAGCAGATGTAACTCCTATAATATATATTTTGTCTGTATAGTGTAATACACTACACACGCACCGACAATTTTTTTCTGTCAACACTTGTCGTTCACCTCGTTGTGACTTTCGAAAAACTGAACCGTTGGCAAAGTTTTCTAGTTGTTAATTTGTTTTCTTATTGGAACATCCCACTTTCCGATGCGCAGAATGCGATTTTAGGTATTAGAGGGACGAGGTCGTCGGAGAACGAGGTATATCCTCGCTCGCTCTCTCGCTCGCTTTCTCGTTTGCGGGACTTCCCCGGCGCTCGGCTCGGCTCAAAGTCTGCCACTTTAGCGCTTTCGAAACTAGATATAGCGCTTTTTAGGGCAACCCAGCTCCCAATTTTATTAAGCAACTTCCAGCGCAAAATCTTGCGCTTTTTATAATATGCAAATATCTAATTAATTTTATAATAAATATATTTATGAATATCTAGACTAATATTATAAAGAGGAAAGATAAGATTGGTTTTTGCTTGCATGAAGAGGCTCCGAAATTACTGAACTAATTTGAAAAATTATTTCACTGTTGGCAAGGTACGCTATCCCCGGGTGACATAGGGTATAATATATTTACAAAAAAATTAGGGATCATTACTAAAACTCCAATAATGTAGTCCAAGGTATAAAAAAAATACCTAAAATCGCGTGCGCTGCGAAAACTATTGATGATAAAATAAAATAATGTACTACGACTTTGTAGAACACATCATTATTTACAAAAAGTATCGCGACAACATATATCTAACTATTATAGTTATGCCACAATAAGCGTTTTTTTATTATAAAAAATTAATTAAAATGCCGCCGCTAGAAAAGGCTTTTTATTTGTATCTTGATATTAATCCTTATCAAAATAAATTACTTCATATTCAAGACTGCTTCAATACCTTTATATAACTTTTTTAATTATTCAATTCGGACATTCCATTCGAAAGATATCACGAGTTTAAAAATGTAAGAATTAGTGACGGTGATCACGTGACTGTGACATCTTTTCGTGAGTCAAAACTCCATAAGACCCCCTCTATATAAAAGTTTCACTTCAATAATATAATAATAACGTCAGCCCATAAATGTCCCACTGCTGGGCTCGGGCCTCCCATTATAGGGGTAGGGGGTAACGGACAGTATACCCGCCACGCTTGTCCAAGGCGGCTTGGCAGGTTTGACACATCGGTTATCTCGATGTGCAGGTTGCATCACGATGTTTTGCTTCACCGTTTTTAGCACGTGGTAATTGTAACAATATGCACATTTGATCACTATACTATATATCTAACTATTATTGTTATAAATTAAAATGCCGCCGCTAGAAAAGGCTCTTTATTTGTATTTTGGTATTAATTAATACCTTCATATAACTTTTAGAATTATTCAATTTGGACATCCCATTAGAAAGATATCACGAGTTTAAAAATGTAATAATTAGATCACGTGACTGTGACGCTTTTTCGTGAGCGAAAAATTGTAAGACCTCCTCTATATAGAAGTTTCACTTCAAAAAGTGAGAGAAAGGAGACTAAACTAGTATGTAATGAGGAGGCATGAAAGTCACGTGACAAAACTAATGTCATAATGATGGTTACAAATGTAAAGGTAGATCAAAAACGAGATGTAGGTATTGTGTGAAGGATGACATGATGATCTTTAGTGTGACAGAGGAGGGTGGAAGGAAAAAATATATTGTGCTGAATCCAATTAATTGAGATAACTCGAAAAAAAATTTATTACGCTTATGGTTCTATCAACCTACCTTTGGGTCCTGAGCTGACTTGGCACTGGTATTTCGCATCGTCATCCAGATTAACATCTCTGATGTCCAAGGAGTAATCGCCTGAAACAAAAAATTTACATTTTAAGAAAAAAAAATAACACTAATATATCGATAAACACCAGTTTAAATACCTGGAGTCTGTACTTAGCGCGTCCGGGGACATCGACCATGACGTCAAAGCCCGTCTCTGAGCAGCTTAGGCCAAGTGGCATGAGGTGACAGTCATTTGCGACCCCAAAATACCGTTTAAGTTAAAAGGACAGGTCTACAAATCCATCATTAGACCTGTCCTCTTGTACGGCAGTGAATCGTGGCCTGTACTTGAGAGACACAAGCAGGAGCTGCGTGTCACGGAAATGAATATGCTTCGGTGGATGTGTGGAGTCACGCAAAAGGACCGCGTCAGGATGTCCCGCATTCGCGGCAGTCTTCACGTCCGAGACATAGCAGACAAAATGCCAGAAGAGTCTTTTACGCTGGCATCGCCACAATCTATATAATTATTTATAATAGTGAGATAGGGCGCACGAAATAAGAACGACCCGGTACCATCTACGTTATTATTCATAATAGTGAGGTAGGCCGCACGAAAGAAGAATGATCTGGCACCATGTCTGTAATTATTTATAATAGTGAGACAGATCGCACGAAATAAGAATGACCTGGCACCATTTATGTAATTATTTATAATAGTGAGATAGGGCGCACGAAATAAGAACGACCCGGTACCATCTACGTTATTATTCTTAATAGTGAGGTAGGCCGCACGAAAGAAGAATGATCTGGCACCATGTCTGTAATTATTTATAATAGTGAGACAGATCGCACGAAATAAGAATGACCTGGCACCATTTATGTAATTATTTATACTAGTGAGATAGATCGCACGAAATAAGAATGACCTGGCACCATTTATGTAATTATTTATAATAGTGAGGTAGGCCGCACGAAAGAAGAATGATCTGGCACCATGTCTGTAATTATTTATTATAGTGAGATAGGCCGTGCGAAATAAATATGATCTGGCACCATTTATGGAATTATTTATAACTAGCTGATGCGGCCGCGTGGTGCGGTTTTTTTAACTATCCCACGGGAACTCCTTAATTTTTCGGGATTAAAAGTATCCTATATGTTGACCAGGAACATAAGCTACCACCATACAAAATTTCATTTAAATCGGTCCAGTCGTTTCGGAGATTAGCCGGTACAAACATAGAAACCAAAAATTTTAAAAAAATCTAAATTAGTTTTTATTTCACTTCTTACATCCCCCTGACTCGGTTTTTAGCATTTTTTTCATTGTGCAGAAATTTGACCTCTACAATTTTATTATATATATAGATAGTGAGATAGACCGCATGAAAGAAAGAAGAATGACCTGGCACCATCTATGCGTGAATTTGGATATATTAAGGCTAGATTCATACGTGATGCCGTTCACGGGTTCAATCTCGCTTCGATCTCGGTTCGTTGCCGGTCCGGTCAAATAATCTTAAATAAGAAAAAATCAAATAATTATTCTCGTTATCGTATCACCCTAGTTCCGATCCGACATAACGCCGGTACCGGTTCTTCGAAAGCAATATTTGACTCAAGCTATAAGTTGTCATATCTTGTAGCCACAGTGTGAAATTGTGAATACACTTTTGTTTCAACTTCAGATCAGTGTAGACACAAGGCGATTTGATCGGACCGAGAACAGAGCGTGATGGAAACGTGAATGGAATCATAGTGTGTATCGACCCTCAGACTTCCTTGGCGATTTTAGTTCCTACTATATTTCTACCATGTTGAATATCACCCAAAAAATTCTGTGAACACCATTTCAAAAAGCTTACGTGGAGAATTTGGGACACTGATGAGAGCAAAAAGCAATATATGACCGACAAGGGCGCGCAGTGTTTATCGTTTAGCCCTTTGGATTTTGTACAATATTTTTGGGTAGTAAATGTGTTGTAATATATTTTGTTCGTTCTCCTTTGTTTCTATAGTTTAATATCTCTGAAATTTTCGAGTTTATACATTTAATTAAAAGAAAGAAAGATATATTTTATTCGGATGAAGAACAATACAGAGTTTTTATTGGTATTATTATAAATTATTATTAAGTTTCGCATTTTTAGAAATAAATATTTTCTTTCTTCTTTCTATATTGTTACGAGTTGCAAGACTCGAATTGGAATGCCGTTGGAATTACTATAGAATTTATTAGAACTATACAAACACGTATAACACAGGTACTAATATAACTGAACACAATCAATTCAAACGTAATGCGTGATTCAATAACACGCGCAAAGTACGTCACTATATAGGTTATCGAATGTCGATGTGACTGGCTGGATCTCTCCATTGGACCATTGCTTTATAATGCACCGATCCAATATGACTACCTGGTAAGCGTCGACGCAATTTCCCAGACAACGTAATCCGCACACCTGTGTAATTTTTGTATTTTTATTGCAGGAGTTCAGTAGATAGGCAGACGGCCCACACGATGGAAAGCGGTTACCATCGCTTATGGACATTTGCAACACCAAAGGTGCTACAAATGCGCTGCTAATCTCTTAAGGGAGACTGGAACCTGGTCACTAATGCCGGAACACAACTCAAAGTTGTTATGGCGACACACTTTAGACCAGGGTGTAGGGCACTTGCCCGACTGGGTGGTAGCCATCCATTGTATTCTTTCTCCGTTCCTGCACGGATAAATTATGCCTGCAAAAGGCCATTTACGAGTACAATACACAATAGACTGAACAATAGTCGAAAAGTCAATCGACTTGGAAAGCTTCCCCGCTTCGTCTAATTTAGACCAGGTTGCAGCACAGGTTGTGACCAAAGAACCTGTAGTTGTTCCCAAAACTCGTCGTCCGACAGCAGGAGCTAAGAAATAGCGATTCTCAAACGAGCCTTTTGCTTGTTTTATTTCGCTCCACTCTATACATTCCCGTTTATTAATTGTTCTGTATTCCATTTCTTGTTGTGTAATTTATAAAGTATGAAAAATCTCATTATTATTATAAGTTTCGTTCTTTTATACTTTTCGCACATTGATTTTAACTTAATTATGTTGGTTTGTTTACCTTTTTTTTTTTTTTTGTTTAGTCTCTTTTTCTTGTAATTCTGTCACAATTGTCAATGTCATTCATATAATTTACTTTTTTCCCCTGTGTCTTTTGTTGCGTTTTGTTTTTGCTATTATTGTGTTGTTAGTTGTTATACTCATATCAGCTATCTCATCCGCACACCTGGCAGATACATTCTGACTGATTTGTATTTTTATAAACAATATTTGTGTATTGTTATATATTTGATTATTTATATATTTGAAATTGTAATTTATTTATATAAAGTATTTATTTTATTCTATGGATAATTATGAGAGTTATAGTGATTCTGACTCAGATTTTCATTCCTGTTTGTCTTCATCTGACAGTTCACATGGCAGCAACCATGATTTACCTTTACTGCAAGAAGTAATTGAAAATCAATTTTCACGCCTTTCCCGTAATTTCAATGTGGCACACATAAATGCTCAGAGTATTCCAGCTCATTTCCCCGATATGCTGGCGTCATTTAGTCATAATAATTTGCACGCTGTATTAGTTTCGGAATCCTGGCTTAAACCTTGCCTGTCCTCTACTTCATACTCTTTGCCAGGATATCGTCTAATCAGAAATGACCGTATCGGTACTGGTGGTGGAGGTGTTGCTATATACTTGCGCTCCCATCTAGCATACAAAATCTTAAGTGCATCCTCACAACCCCCAACACCGGATAACGGTGAGTATTTATTTATAGAAGTAGAACTTGCGCATACCAAAATTTTACTAGGAGTATTTTACGCATCGTCTGTTCGCATTAATTACTTCTCCTCTTTTGAAACTTTACTAGAAAAGTTTTCTCCTTTATATACGCATAGTATCATCATGGGTGATTTCAACACTTGTCTCCTTAAACAAGACCGTCGTTCTTCTGCTTTAGAAACTTTAACAAGATCTCTTAACATACATATTCTTCCCCTGAGTGCTACTCATCGTTTCCCTAATTCATCCCCTTCTCTTCTCGACCTAATAATGGTTTCATCACTACCTCACGTATCTCATTATGGTCAATCTTCAGCGGATGCTTTTTCCTATCATGACATGATTTTTCTCTCATATAACTTACATCCGCCGAAAGCTAAGCCCAAAATCATCCTGCAGCGTAATTTTGGCGGCATGAGCCTAGATGCCTTACTTAAGGACGCTCAGGAAGTTGACTGGTCTGGGGTGGTCAGTGCACTCACTATTGATGAGAAGGTTCATGTGTTTCATGCTGCTTTGATGAAGCTGTATGATACTCATGCGCCTTTACGCCGTATCAAGGTCAAACACTTGCCTGCACCGTGGCTTACCGATGATATTAAATCGCAGATGCACAAGAAATCTAAAGCTAAAACTCAATATAAAATGAAGCCAACCGAAGCAAACAAAGCTGCTTATGTGAGTATTCGTAATCGCTGTAATAGAGTGTGTAGGGACGCTCAACGCCGTTATATTCACGAATCAGTTCAAAATGATGATCCAGCTAAAGTATGGAAGTTTCTACGCTCTTTGGGGATTGGCAAACAAACAGAAAACCCAGTCAGTCAAAAATTTAATATTGATGATTTAAATCAACACTTCTCAACCACTTCTGACTTTGATGTAGTAATAAAGTCTGAAACTTTGAAAAGAATCTCGTCCAAGCCAACACCCAAGCATTCTCCTTTTCTTTTTAGTCGATTTACTGACAGTGATGTTAAGAAAGCTGTAAAATCCATCACATCTAATGCTGTCGGCAGTGATAGCATTAGTCGCAACATGATCCTACCCATACTGGATGTCATTAATCCTACCCTTACCCATATCCTTAATACATCCATAACCTCCTGTGTATTCCCAGCTGCCTGGAAGGAAGCCCAGGTTACTCCACTACCAAAAAAACCCAATCCCGCTTCCTTTTCTCAATTTCGTCCTATTTCCATACTTCCTTTCCTTTCCAAAGTCCTCGAACGCTTAGTTCATCAGCAGCTAAGTGTTTTCCTGAACCGTAATTCCCTTTTGAATCCTTACCAGTCTGGTTTTCGTCCTGGCCACAGCACCACCACAGCCCTCATTAAAATCACAGATGACATCCGGCATGGCATGGACAATGGCTTGCTAACTGTGCTATCGCTGCTCGATTTCAGCAGTGCTTTTAATAATGTTGACTTTGAAGTGTTACTCGGCATCCTACGCTCTATTAACATATCTCCTGAAGTAATCGACTGGTTTCATAGTTACCTGTATGGACGCCGGCAGCGCATTCGAGTTGATGACGACTATTCGTCGTGGTGTGATCTCTCTGCCGGTGTTCCACAGGGCGGCGTACTATCTCCTTTATTATTCGCTGTTTTTATAAACTCAATTTCCAATGAACTTACTTCATCCTATCACCTCTATGCAGACGATCTGCAAATTTACACGCAGGAACCGGTTGCTACACTAAATCAAGCAGTCGCAACGATAAACTCTGACTTTGACCGCATACTACAATGGAGTAAATCGAATGGACTTCTTGTTAATCCTGAGAAAACTCAAGTAATTATCATCGGTAGCTCGCGGATGCTGTGTAAAGTTGACTGGACCGTTATGCCAAGTTTTCTTTTTGATGGGAAACTTATCCCTATCAGTGATAAGGTCAGAAACCTTGGAGTTATATTTGATAGTGAGCTGTCCTGGAGACCCCATATAACGGAGTTGAGTCGGCGGTTGTTTCTCTCCTCCAGATCACTCTGGCGGCTGAAAAACTTCCTGCCCATCGCCACCAAAATTAAGCTAGCAGAGTCACTACTTTTGCCCATACTTGATTATGCCGACGCCAGCTATCTAGATTTAACTCAAGAACAGCTTAATAAACTTGAGCGACTCCAAAACTTTTCCATAAGGTTCATATTTGGGTTACGCAAGTATGACCACGTTTCTGAATTTCGAAAAAAGCTCAAGTGGCTGCCAATCCGTATTCGCCGGAATACTCATATTCTTTCATTGCTTTACAGTATTTTATTCATCCCTACTACTCCACAGTACCTTAAAGAACGCTTCGAATTTATTTCTTGCTCTCACAATTTGCGCCCTTCCAGTCAACATAGACTTATTACTCCTATTCATAATACAACGTTCTTCAATTCACGGTTAAGGCTGTCCAACTTTGGAATTCATTGCCTGTTGCTGTCAGACAAGCAAAATCCGTAATAATATTTAAGAACTTAGTCAGAAAATTCTATCTGCAATATAATGATATGTAATTTTATGTAATTAGTATATATTATATTGCATATAGCTATATGTTTATTATGTTTAAATAGCTGCATATTATCGCCATATATTATATATGTATATAACTTATGTGTATATTTGTATATATAGTATAGTTATATATTTATTAATAAAATTGAAGTAATCGTATAATAATTATGTATACCACCATCGCCACTTCTAATCGGAATATTCTTGCCACGGGTTGTCTGGAAGAGATCGCTTTTTAGCGATAAGACCGCCCTTTGTACCCTACTATAATAATACTAGTTCGTAAGTTTTTCTGTAATGGTGTACAATAAAGTGTTATCTATCTATCTATCTATCTAGACTGTTTCAACGGCATTTTTAATTCGAGTCCCGCACTCGTAACAATATTAAGATTTTTTGTCAATCTTGCCTGATAGACAAAGGGGCATTATATTTTTTTTTTTTTTGACTTGACTTTATGTTGTTGATCCGAAGACCTCACAACTTTACCGGGGTCTTTGGGGCGAGCGCCTTCGCCAGGCGAAGGCGCTCGAGCCCGGGGGCAACTTGCTTGAGGGAGCTCCCTAGGGAGTTTTACCTCGGCTGGACTGTTGCCATGAGAGGGGGATGAATCTGATGATGCCCGCCAATGGGCTACACAATGAACTAATTGAGAACGGGCGTCGGGTAATATAAAGCCCGAGAAGAAGGATCCCGGCGGAGCGGGATCGGCGGTTCGCGGTGGCCTACGCTATCTTACTGCCGTTTCGCGACGTGTTATGGCTGGGAAAGAAGAAACGGCGAAAGAGGGGCATTATACCAGTATATAATGCGCTTGTACACCCCTACACCCGCTAACCGTAATGTATTTTTTCTACTATTATTTCGCCCCGATGATTTCGATAACATATTGTGGATTTTGCAGAATACGAATTTATGACACTATCGCAATGGAGTCGTTGAATATCTTCGCAACGCCAATTTAAATAGCAGAATTGGGCCCCAAGTCAGCACTGAACTTTTTATCCCGATAAACAACGTCGTTTTCGTCGGAAGATGGCGCTGAGATCGCGACTATTTATTTTATTAATACATGTAAATAAAAAAGTAAAAAACCATAAAGAAAATAATGAAAATGATGTTTACGAAAATAGCCTTGCCGGGAATCGAACCATGGTCTTCTGCGTTCCAGTAAATTAGGTGAACCACGCTTAAATGGCTTGACCGCAGAACTTAAAATTTTCTTATAATTAAATTTATTGTTTTCAAAACAATGCTTAAAGTTTTTAATATAATCCGACATTTGGCTGAAGTTCAAACTTTTCAAATTCAACGAAAAACAGGGAAAAGCTGTGTAATTTTCGTTGCGCGAAGTGTGAAGGAAAAATGGCTTGAAAACTTGCTTAATCAACTTTGTTATTCAAATCACAATCTTGAGCGCTCGACGCGGCTCATAGTCGAATGTCACTTGAAGTCAAAAAGAGAGAAAATGCACATTAGAAATTAAAAGTATTTCGTAGTTTTAAAACATGTTTCATAATGAATCCGACTCGCACATGGCCGATACTTTTTATCCATGCAGGAACGGAGAAAGAATACAATTTCCAACGGCCAGGTGGCCTGTCGTAAGAGGCGACAAAACAACCCATAGCAAGGTGGTAGGGCATTTGCCCGACTGGATGGTCTAAAGTATGCCACCATAACAACCTTGAGTTCTGTTCCATCATTAGTGACCAGGTTCCAGTCTCCCTTAAGAGAGCAGCAGCGCATTTGTAGCACCTTTGGTGTTGCAAATGTCCATAGGCGATGGTAACCGCTTTCCATCGTGTGGGCCGTCTGCCTATCTACTGAACTCCTGCAATAATGTGCTGCCTAGCTAGCCGAAGAGGGTGGGTGACGACCGCGCCACTTTTTTCAAATATTTACATTTTTAAATCGTGATATATTTCGAATGGAATAATTCAAAAAGTTATATAAAGTTATTTATTTTGATAATGATGAATACCAAATTACAAATAAAGAGCCTTTTCTAACGGCGGCCTTTCAATGAAATTCTTAAAATAAAAGAACACTTATTGTGGCATAACTATAATAGTTAGTCTAGTTAGTCATATGCTCTCGCGACACTTTTATAAATAATGATGTGTTCTGTAAAGTCGTAGTATATTATTTTATTCTATCATCAACAGTTTTCGCAGTGCCGCGTGCACTGCGAAAACTATTTTAGATATATTTTTTACACCTTGGGTTACATTATTGTGGCTTTAGAAAGGATCCCTAATTTAAAAAATGTGTGCTGGGACACATATTAGAAGTGAAACTTCAAGGGACAAGTGGAAAAACGAATCGCAACGGACAAGTGGTGAAACGAATAGCAACGGATAAGTGGCAAAACGAATCGCAACGGACAAGTGGAAAAACTAATGGCAACGAATAAGTGGAAAAACCAATCGCAACGGACAAGTGGAAAAACGAATCGCAACGTACAAGTGAAAAACGTATCGCAACGGACAAGTGGAAAATCTTCAACTGGCAAGTGATAAAATGAATCGCAACAAAATTTTGACTTGAAGTTTTACGGGCAATCTGCCCGTTAATGTACTTGTCCAATTTGAAAACCTGCCCGTAAAACTTCAAGTTAAAATTTTGTTGCGATTCATTTTATCACTTGTTAGTTGAAGATTTTCCACTTCTCCGTTGCGATTCGTTTTCCACTTGTACGTTGCGATTCGTTTTTCCACTTGTCCGTTGCGATTCGTTTTTCCACTTATTCGTTGCCATTCGTTTTTCCACTTGTCCGTTGCGATTCATTTTGCCACTTATCCGTTGCTATTCGTTTTTCCACTTGTCCGTTGCGATTCGTTTTTCCACTTGTCCGTTGAAGTTTCACTTCTAATATGTGTCCCAGCACACATTTCGATTTTTCGCAGGTTTACTGCAAATTATGATTTGGTTAGGTTAAGTACATTTTAATGGTGTATGTAATACGCTACCCACGCACCGACCATTTTTTACGTCAACACTTTTGTCGTTCGTTGTCGTTCACTTTTGTTATGACTTTCGAAAAACTGAACAGTTGGCAAAGTTTTCTTGTTGTTATTCTTTTTTCCCCAACAAACTTTATTTATTTATTTATATTTTTTTACATATACCACAAATAGAGGCAGTGATGCCTTGTCACGTGGAGAGCAGAGCTATAGTTCGATGCAAACTTAAGTTTGCCTCCATTAATATCGGCTCGGAACACCGCACTTTCCGATGCGCAGAACGCAATTTTAGGTATTAGAGGGATGAGGTAGTCTGAGGACGCGGTATATCCTCGCTCGCTCTCTCGCTAACTTTCTCGTTTACGAGACTTCCCCGGCGCTCGGCTCACCAGAGCTGCCAATTTAGCGCTTTAGGAGCTAGATATAGCGCTTTTTAGGGCAATCCAGCTCCCAATTTTATGAAACATCTTCCAGCGCAAAATCTTGCGCTTTTTATAATATGCAAATATCTAATTAATTCTATAATAAATATCTATGAATATCTATACTAATATTATAAAGAGAAAAGATTAAATTCTTTGTTTGCATTGAAGAGGTACAAAAAAATTAGGGATCATTACTAAAACTCCAATAATTTAATCCAAGGTATAAATAAAATACCTAAAATCGCGTGCGCTGCGAAAACTATTGATGATAAAATAAAATAATGTACTACGACTTTGTAGAACACATCATTATTTACAAAAAGTATCGCGACAACATATATCTAACTATTATAGTTATGCCACAATAAGCGTTTTTTATTATAAAAAATTAATTAAAATGCCGCCGCTAGAAAAGGCTTTTTATTTGTATCTTGATATTAATCCTTATCAAAATAAATTACTTCATATTCAAGACTGCTTCAATACCCTTATATAACTTTTTGAATTATTCAATTCGGACATTCCATTCGACAGATATAACGAGTTTAAAAATGTAAGAATTAGTGACGGTGATCACGTGACTGTGACATCTTTTCGTGAGCCAAAACTCCATAAGACCCCCTCTATATAGAAGTTTCACTTCAAAAAAAATATCATATAACCTATGTCGTCCGGGGATTGTGTAGCCTGCCAACAGTGAAAGAATTTTTCAAATCGGTTGACTAGTTTCGGAGCCTATTCAATGCAAACAAACAAACAATCGTATCTTTCATCTTTATAATATTAGTATAGACAACTCCCCACGTATTACTCACCGACGCATTAATAACATTGTTGCACGACAAGTGTCAACGACCATACCTTCATACCACAAGCTTTAATTCAGGAAATTCAACAGTTAACGCATCCAAACTTGCAATTAAAACGCTTATTAAATTATTAATTAATACAAATATCAACATATAATGATGACACTCATTCAAAACGGAAAACATTATACATTATCGTTCGATTACAGAACTGAACACATTGCTTAACGTTTATTATGAATTACTTAATCTTATTAAACGAGTTCATCGACACTTAATTCATCTGAATGCAGTATAAATATCACTGGCAGGAAGCTAAAGTTCATCTTTAAAAGTTTAAACCAGTAATAAATTTGGAAAGCTTCTTCGCGTGGGAGTGGAAAATTTACTTTTATTCAAACGTGGCTGTTGGGTTTGCTATAAACGCTTGTGTTCAAATTCCCGCGATTCGCAAATGATCTTAGGAATGTCACTGTAAAATTGTGATTGTCAACCAAATCGATATTTCAACATCTCTACGAGTGGGACCACTGTCTATGATACTACATTTCATTCTCTTTAAAAACATAGTGGAAATAAAACTTCAACGGACAAGTGGAAAAACGAATGGCAACGGACAAGTGGCAAAACGAATCGCAACAAAATTTTAACTTCATGGTTTACGGGCAGATTATTAAATGTACTTGTCCAATTTGGCCCCAATCAATTTCAAACATATTTTATTTTATCAAATAAAAAAACTGAATTCGATCTAGAACCAATAAAAACATCCATAGTCTACTCTAACATTATGCCGCCTCTCACCACGTCTACTCTAAAATTATGCCTCCTTTCACCACGGCCGTAACGCTATTTTATGACAGAAAAAACACACTTCTTTTTTTTAATTGGATGACTTCAGCAGACAGACAGACGGACATTTGTATCACAAAGGTGCTCTAATAATGTGCTGCCGGTCTCTAGAAGGAGACTGAGACCTAGTCATTAATGCTGGAACTCAACTCAAGGTTGCTGTGACGGCATAGTCTAGACCAGGGGTGGCTGCCATACAGATCGGCATATACCCTATTCCACCTGGATGTGGGTTCTCTTATCGCCTTTTACGAGGGGCCGCCTGGCCGCAGGAAATTTAAAATAGGGCATCTATTTTGTTATTGGATGGCTACTACCCCTGGTCTAGAGTATGCCGCTCTAAAGCAGAGGTGGTAGCCATACAAACGTGCATATACCCTACCATATTTTTAAAGGTATTGTAAAAACAACACCCGCGACATATCTATCTATATATATAGAAATCAATTGCTGTTCGTTAGTCTCGCTAGAACTCGAGAACGGCAGGACTGATTTGGCTAATTTTGGTTTTGAATTATTTGTGGAAGTCCAGGGAAGGTTTAAAAGGTGAGTAAATATAAAATATATAGTAAAAACAACAATTTCGCTTTCCTTTAGAAACTATTCCTACCTGTCAAACATTTGATGTTCGTCCCGTCGTTAAGAAATCAATTAATTTTAAAAATGAAGTTTTTTTACATATGTTTGGTTTTGAATGTCAAACGTTTGATGTTCGTTCCGGTTAAGTTTTGACCACATTCTTTACTAAAGTTGAAACATTCTGAAATTATCATTCAGCTTTTTTATTTATTGATTCTGAGCCGGTACGAAGTTTGCCGGGTCAGTTAGCTTATTATACAATGGAGTATGTAAAGAAAATATATTGTGCCGACCCCAAATAATTGAGAGATGGTGAACGAAAAAAGTAGGGATAAATGTACAAACTCTTCAACCTTATTTATTGGTAGGTATCGAATTAAGGTAACCTTACATTGAATGAGAATTTTCCTTCTATACACAATAGTGAAAAGTGGAAAAGTTCCAGTCCTATCGCTTCATAGAACCTTAATCTTTCATGAGCTCATGAATGAAATGGGTCGCTCCCTTTTTTTTTGCTCTGAATAAAACTAAACTATTTTCCTACCTGTACGCTTGTGCTCTACGGTTGAATATTTATTGACGATTTTACATTAGAAAGGCAATGAATGTGTGCTCTAGAGGGTTTTCTATATACAACAGCAGCTTATGAGTATGATAGATTATATGAAAAAATTTAATAAAGGAAGTTACGTATTTCCGTGCTATAATATAGATGATTACGTTGAATTTAAGGTATTTTTATTTTTTATGAATACCTTGATTGATTTATTGCATAACTAGTGTCTTTAATTTACTATATAATACAAACTAGGCCAAATGTATATGGTAATAAATCTTTTTACGATTTTTGATAACCTTTGTAATGTAAGCTTTAGATTATTGCTAAAATGTAAGCACGGCGTTGTTGGTATGACAATGTAAAAGATGGCGAAATAATCAGAATTACGCGGATCCTTGTATTAGGCACCGCGAGTGCTTTCCGTGTTTGCGAATTAATTAAAGTTTACAAAGCTTAATCAAACCTTAATTTGCGTATGCGTGTGAGTGTGTGTGTGTTTACTGTTTATTAATGAAGTCCAGTGAAGTGGACACAGGAACACTTGTCAAATATGTAATGGTTCCATGCAAGAATTGCGCACATCCTCGTACGAGGCATTGTGAGTGCTTTCCGCGTTTGTGAATTAATTAAAGGTACAGGTACAAAGCTTCATTAAATCTTAATTTTTGTTTGCGTGTGTATTTTTTGCGAAATCCAACGAAGTGGACACAGGTGAGCTAGTCTCTAAAATATTATAAACGCGAAAGTTTGTAAGAATGTATGGATGTATGTTTGTTACTCTTTCACGCAAAAACTAATGTCCATTCATTAGTTTTTGCGTGAAAGAGTAACAAACGTACATCCATTTTGGTGAAACTTTATAATAATAGCAGAATATCACATAGGCTATAATTTAATAAAAAAAAGTATTTAATTATCTTACCTTCTTCGTCGCTGCCAATCATCTTGTATCTATCATATCCACTAAGATCTCTATGTAGACCAAGGCCAAAGTCGTCCTTGGTCCATTGTAGTTGGCCAGCTTTGTTTTCCACTCGACATGGCAAAGTTACCCTGGAACCTGCCACGGCCGTCTGCAAAATGAATAGAACAGAATATATTGCATAACATTAAGATACAATTCTAGAAATTTAAGTACAGAAGACAATAGGTGGTCTTATCACTAAAAATAATTTCTTCCAGATAACCTTAGGATGGATTAGAAGAAAATTGTGTAACATGTGGGTTTTGCAATACAACTAGAATAAAGAAGGATTTATGTTGTTTAATAGGTAGTTATTTGATAGCTCATTTAAAAATAAAAGTAACCCTTAATATATGACTCCGGTGTCTTTCTGTCTGTCTATCACAAATATAAATGATAAATAAACGGCAGATAAATACACATATTACTACGTTACCTATAACGCTTGTGTTATAGGTAACGTAGAACGAACTACTATAAAGCCGATCCTATACCTTAAGGCCCAAAGTAAAAAAGAAAGAAAATGTTTATTGGCGCAAATGTATGTACACATAGAAAATAAAATATAATTTAATAACTGCACATTGTACATTTAAGGCATGAGTAGGTACATAATAATTATAAGAAAAACGTACACCACATTTACGGCAACTAGGCTAGATCTCAGCGTTATGCTGCGACAAGAGATGACGCAGCGCTGATTTTCATTGCCAGCCTTTATTAACTTATGAATGATTGACCTAAACAATAGCTCTAAGTCTAATAAGTCTGATATTGCTATTGTGTAATATGTATGTTATCCTTGCACGAACGGAGAGATAATACAATTTCCTGTGGCCAGACGGCTGATCGTTAGAGGCGACTAAACAACCCTCGGCCTGGTGGTAGGGTAATTACCCGTCAGGATAATTACCACCCGTGCTCTAGAGTATGCTGCCATATGAGCTTAGAGTGAGTAGCCCCTTTGGTGTTACAAATGTGCATAGGCGATGGATATGTTTTCCATCAGGTGGGCCGTCTGCATGTATAGTAAACTCGTGCCTTAAAAATGCAATGTCGTCAGAATGATCGACTACTGGCGTCTTAATGGCTATTTTCATATTAAAAATTGTATGTCTTTAAAGACCATGTGCCATAAAAATGCCTTGGACTTTTGAAAGGCTTGCGTTTGGCCATTGGAAGGCCAATACGTAGAGGACCCTTGACAAATTTAATCTAAATGTGGCGTGACACTGACCGGCGATTGTCCCTGTCTATACCATATAATAATGCACCCGAGGGCAAGCCCCGGCCAGTGTAGGACTATTATGGGAAATGAGAACAAAAAGTACCGGGCTACTGTGTTGAACTGCTAGTAGTACTAGGGGCTGGGAATATGGGGACTATGGCGTCTACCCGCCGCAATCTTCGAGGAATATGGAAAAAATAATGAGAATATTAAAATGATTATAAAGTTACTCTCCCATAGAGTAAATAACAATCATAAACAAAAATTAAAATAAACAAGTTGAGGCTAGGTTAAATAATAACTTAAGTACTACTCATTAGCATCCGTAATAACGACTACTAAAAAGTGTCTGAAACGTCTCAATAAAAATCAAATAAATAAAACGTTTTTTTTCAGTTATGAGCTATTAAAAAATTATTGTATAAAAATCTCACCTGATCTTGGGGTTCCATAGCGAACTTCTGTTCTTGATAACCACAACACACTTGAACACAACACAGCACAAAACAACACAAAAACAAACTCGAGGTCCGCAATAAAAGGAACAAGGGCTTAACACCCCTACTTGTTAAACGCAATCTACTTTTATAGTTATACATTATTTACAACACTATATTTCCCGTTTCCGGTACCAACATAACAAGGATATCCTTCTATTTTTGAATATTTCACATTTTACCCGGAAGTTCAGCTTCCCCTCACATTGTCTATTCTCGGCATAGACATATAGAATTTAGGCGCCATGTTTATTTTCGGACGCTTTTTAGTATAATGATTTATGGACAGGATAGCACGACGATGGGATCTGAAACAAGACATAGAATAGATTAGTATTTAGAAGTTGTAGTACCCTATTATTGTTATTTTTTTGTCTATTTTTTTTATCTGTAAGTCAATGGTAGTTTTTTGTGGGGACTGAATGTTGTGCCGTGCAGTTTTATTTTCTAAAATGTGCTAAATTACTCTAAAACGAACAAAAGTTGTAGGATTTTGATAATTTTTGAGTAGCACTTATGTGTTTTTGTGAGAAATGTGAACTGTCAAATGTGGCCTTTCGAGTTTTACGTTGAATGGCGTCAGTTGTAGCCTACAATTCAATTGCAATACCTTTAGAATTGGCTGTATGGAGTAAGATTCCATTGAGTGCCTTCGTGGCGAATTCTACTATTACTTGATTGTCAATATAAGTGAATTGTAAATAAAATTTATTATATATTTTCTTCTTCCTCTCCTTTAACAGTAACTAAAATTGAAAAGCTGTAGAAAGCTGTAGTAGACTCATGACTTCCAATAAGTAATCGAATCGAATACATTCATTTTCAATTAACTTTAATGTTGATCAAAGTTTAAAATATGCTAAAGGTAATTAAATAACTCGTCTTCGTTATTTGCTAGAACGTGTCATAGTGCAAAAAGTAATTTTTCGCCAAAAATGATAGATAGATAGATAGAAAATGCTTACCTATAAGTACTGTGGTTTTGTACTCAATATAGATAGGTATCATAAGCATTATATTAATACGATAAGAAAAAACTTAGTACCATTTATAAGGAAAATTGCGCGGATGGAGGAGTCTGAAATTTCGCACACTTATAGTTTAATAGAGAAAGAGTGCAGCATGCTAATATCTTTCTTTAAATTATGCATGAAAATACATTAAATCAATAAAAAAATATCACAAACGCATATAATACTCTTTTGTTTATTGTTAAAGTGAAATTACATTTTTTCACATTGAGCTACACACGCCTTGGCGAAATCTGTGAATATAGAAGTATAATCGTAGACAACAGAACCTTAGATAGATAGATAACACTTTATTGTACACCATTACAGAAAACTTACGTACTAGTCATAATTTAATTGGGTACAAAGGGCGGTCTTATCGCTAAAAAGCGATATCTTCCAGACAACCCGTGGCAAGAATATTTTGATTGGGAGTGGCGATGGTGGTATACATAATTATTGGACGATTACATACATTTTAATAATAAATATATAACTATACTATATATACACATACGTTATATACATATACAAGATATTGTGATAATATGCAACTATTTAAACATCATAAACATATAAATATATGCAATATAATATCTATTAATTATATAAAATAACATATCATTATATTGCAGAAAGAATTTTCTGACCAAGTTCTTAAATGTTGTTAGGGATTTTGCTTGTCTGACAGCAACAGGCAATGAATTCCAAAGTTGGACAGCCTTAACCGTACTGTACCTTAATAATGTTCAAACTTATAATTTAAATAAAACATGGTCGAATTTCGACCATCGGGCGACCACAAGTTTGTATGAATTCATAACTTTATAACTGAAACTTAAATAGCAAGACATTAAACTATAAATACCGAGCATAGAATATCCGAGAAACTATTATCCGGACAATCTCATAAACACGATAAATTTCGAAGTTACTAAAAAATATTACCCAAGTTCTCAGCGTCTGGGCTATATTTAGTGAAACTTTAAATTCCGCATTTCAAAAGAAAAAAGAGAGTTAGCACTCGGAAATTCTCGTGGAACTATTTAAAATATTAACTTCGAAGAACGAGGAAACGTTTGCTAAGATATTCTTGTAAAACTTGGCTTTTGCCGCAGCTGTGTTGAATTATTTAGGCTTATGTCCAAAGACATGTATATAATCAAACTCGATATTTTTGAAGTGAAACTTCTTTATCGGCGTTGGAAACAAATTTACCTTCACTTTTTCGGTTACGCGCCATCTTTTTCTTGCCCCTACCACGGTCAACCGTGGTAGGGGCTTTATTTATTTAACCAATTTGTGTAAAGTTGCATATAGTAGATCATTTTTCGAAAAATAAGGTCATAAAGAAATTTCACTTCTTACGTGTGTACACTAGTACACGCACATATTTTTTTATTATGTCTTTGTTTTGCTCAGTATGCATTGTTTGCTACTCAAATAATTAATAACTTACTCAAATAATTCTTTGACAAGAAAAATCTTATCCGTGCAGGAACGGGAAAAGAATACAATTTCCTGCAGCCGGGCGGCCTGTCGTATGAGGCGACAAAACAATCCACAGCTAGGTGGTAGGACATTTGCCCAACTGGATGGCTACCACCCCTGGTCTAAAATATGTCGCCATAACAATCTTGAGTTGTGTTCCGGCATTAGTCACCAGGTTCCAGTCTCCCTTAAGAGACCAGCAGCGCATTTGTAACACCTTTGGTGTTGCAAATGTCCATGGGAGATGGTAACCGCTTCCCATCAAGTGGGCCGTCTGCCTGTAAGCTGAACTTCAGCAATAAAAAAAAAGTTTTCGAAAGTTATGAAAACGCTTAAAAGCTAATGAACGTGAAAGATCGCGTTAAAACGCCTGTTTTTACATAATAATGGTCTTTGTTTTATAATTTTTCATGCTAATACCTACTTTATTCTAATTTATTTGATCGCTTTCTGTACCATGAATGTTCGGTTAATCTTTATTGAATCTTTAAATCACCGTGAATATTTGAAAACTGAACTTACTGAAACGTTTCAGAGTTCTCTGAACATTTTGAGAAAATAGAGCTCTTATAAAAAATGTGTTAATCTATGTGAGTCCAAATTATTGGTGATTTTCGCTATTACAGTTAATTTTGTTTTACCATATTTCATTTATATAAAAATAAAAGTTTTTTTATGTTAATACGAAATCTTCCTAATCTCCTGGACCAATGGTGATGATATTTTTGTGTTTGTTTAAGTAGATCCCCGGATGGCTTACATTTGTAAATCTACAATTGAAAGCGATAGGTACCTTTAGAATCGCGTTCTAGGATCCTCCTAATCTCCTGGACCTATTTTGATGTTTTTTTGTGTTTTTTCCCCGGATGGTTTAGATTCACAATTGGAACGAGTAGGTAGCATTGGGATCGTTTTCTAGGGTGCTCCTAATTTCCTTAACTGATATTGATGATATTTTTATGCATGTTTGAGTGGGTCCCCGGATGATTTAGATTCACAATTCGAATCGTTAGGAAGCAGTATAATCGGATCCTAGATTTTTTTATTTTTCAGGGCAATGCAATATCTGTTGGGGCCGCTAGTTATTTTATAAATAACACTAAAACAAATAAACACAAACTATTAACAAAACAATTTTAACATTTTTTTATTGTTGAAAAATAATATATTCCACTGTAATGTGCTTTGGGTTAAAGCTTCACATACTTACTCAACAGCAGTTCGTAATTTGGTCGGCAGTTATGCTTGCTACATACTTAGCTGTATGTCGCAGCGATTAATCTGTGCTAACCGATTTTGCAAATTTATCGCTGGTGCGTATGACAAACTGTTGCAGATTATCGTACCTCGGCGGCGGTTGCAATTTCTATTCGATAAATCGTTGTCGGTTGCATTTGCACAGTTTTATCGTCGCGTGCGGATCGGTATTTCGTCACGGAGCTCGCTCATGTAACATGTCGGAAGAAGAAAGAAGTGGACACCGCGAACAATTGAAGGACTCTATTTCTAGCTCCCGAGTGCCATGATGAAGAAAAGTACAAAGATTAAATAGTAGTAGATTCAAATACCAGCAGGGTTATAGTGGTTATGATTAAAAGATAACTAGTAACAATATACACTCCAAGCTATCCTTTCCTGCTAAAACATATAAATATAATATCCGGAAGAAAAAGCAATTTCAATTAAGTGTACCACGAACAAACTACGGAAAAAAAACATTATGTTTGAAGGTGTGCACTTATTTAATAAATTGCCAGACGACCTACAAAAATGTTAAAATATAAACTTTTTCAAAATAAAACTAAAAAACCTTTTATTAAATCAAATATAAAATAATAAACCGCAACATAATTCTATCGAAGACTAGTTAGTATTAGGAATGATACTGTATTACTTACTAATCATTATTTTAATCTCATTGTAAGTGAACTACGTGTTCTTATGAGAAATAAAGTTCATTAAACCCAATAATCTTAGAACTGCATATAAAAATGTGTTAAATAACAAAATTGAGGATCGACACCGATATCGGTGGCATTTATAGACACCAAAGGCGTTCGATTTAGCTGCACAGAAGTCGCTACAATTTATCGTTACATATGTAGCAAGCCTTACACGCTCGTGTAAGGCTGCAAGCACTGGACAAGCGGGGCGGTTACACTGTCCGTTCTCCTATATAAGGTTGTTATTATTTATATCATACTGAATTTTAAGTATTCATTAATAGATAATAATTATACAATTAAAAACACAATAAAATGTATCTACGACTAATATACAAATACTGAAGTTATTTAGTTTTTTTTTATAATAAATTAATACAATTTATTAAAACAATTATAAAATTACATATTATTGAATACAATGTAAGAAAACTTAACTTATTTGTGTTGTATTCTACCCATAGTCCCTCAAGACTATAAGTAGAATACTGAGCCCAGATCACCGTCTTCTATGGGTAAGGTGCCCAGAAGGCTGGCTACGTTTCCTCGCTGGATCGCCATACTGATCCGTTGGCCGAGATAGGCACCAGCCTTCTGATCACCCGAAGAGTCAATGAGCCGTTTCGATAAAGTAAATTGAATTTTAAAAAAATGTTCTTTATATTTTTTAGGGGAAACTTGTTGGCACGAGTATTAATTTATGTGTTTTACATTGTAAGAATTATAATTATTAAGTCAATAGGATAGTAGGGTAAAATACATACAATTGCAATATTACTCTGCTATAAACACACATCACACACTCCACAAAACTTCGTAATTTGATCGGTTTTTATCCACACTACAATACAATTCCAAAACTAGTGAAAGGACTATAAAATATCCTGGCTCACAAGCGCTACCAAGCTGGCCGGACATGAGACTGAAATTTTAGTGGGATATTTATATCCCAACCCCCCTGTACTCTGAACTGAGTCACTACATTAACAATGCTTTTAACTTTTGTTAACTAATTAAAGTTATATATAGCTGGGTTACTATAGATGAACTAGTGGGCGTCTGCGAGTCGGACTCGAGTGATGGAATTTTTTTATTCCAGAGTTCAACGGACGTCAGACGGTCCAGCTTATGGAAAGCGGTTATCATCGCCTATGTAAATTTTGTAACTACTGCTCTCTAGGTGAGGCACTGGAACCTGGCCACTAATTCCGGAACACAACTCAAGGTTGTTATGTCGGCATTCGCTAAATCAAGGTGGTAGCCATCCAGACCGGTAAAAGCCCTACCACCTGGCTGTGGATTGGTTTGACGGCTCTTACTAAAGCCGGCCCGGCTGCAGGAAATTGTAGTCTTTCTCCGTTCCTGTACGAATAAAAAGAAGGAAAAAAATGTAGTACCTAAAACTTCTTTAGACAGTTTGGACACTTATTCAGAAAAAGCAATGAACTCCCGTAACTGTCACGCTCAGATACAAAGTTATCCTCCAGTTGGTACCAAATTTTCTGAAATAAAATACGTGATACTTTTTGTGCCGGGAATGTCGCGGGAATGTCGTGGTATTGCATGTCTCGGGATTGCAGCGGATTTTTTCTGGGAACAATCTATATTATAAAGTTGCATAAAAATTAGCTGATTCCGATACGCTTTCACTACAATATATCTTAGGTTCTTTTCCAATCCGGTACTTTATATTCCACGGAATCCCGCGGAAAGGTTCCGGGAGTGGTTTAAAGTGGTTAGTATTGGATAGTGATCACGGTAGATAAAGAGGGTAAGTGTCAATGAGTAAAGTCAAAGTTACTGTTTAGCCTACCCTAATGTCAAAATAGAAGTCCTGTTTAAAACCGTTAAAATGTGTACTAATCGAGAAAACTTTAGAAAATACTCCGAAATAGACATAACCCTAGATATAGTGGTTATTGTAAGACATAGCACAAGTTTCCACTTTATATTTTATACATATCATATTCACTAGACGAACTTGCAAAAGCGGCAGCTTTAGGCCTTCAGAGGTACTGCCGAGCTCGAAGATATCAATAGCTATTTAACCGAACAGCGATGTGCTTTTACAGTGATGGTAGATAAAATTTTATTACAAGAGAACCATCGGATTTATCTTAAGACTTAACTGTAAACATTATCTACAATCTTTAAGACTCAAAAACTACGTCTCTCAATCCCCTACATGTGCTTTGATGTTATTTAAATTCTATGACAACTACTAAAAATTCTTACACCCATGGAATTATTCCAAAAATCCATAGATAGAAACACCCATGGACAGACATTTAAAATTGTTTTGGATATAGTAAAATACATAAGCCTCATAATATGAGATGAGAATGTTCAGATAGATCTGTGGTGTTACAAGAATGGATAAGGTGCGAAATGAGTACATAACAGGATTTTTGAAAATTGCACCTGTGACTGAAAAAGTGAGACCAAAAAGACTAAGGCTAAATTTTTTTTATTGTAGTGCGTTTAGTTATTTTGAATGAATTAATCGTGTGGTGAATTTTTTTTCTTATTATTTATTAATTGTTGAAATTCATTCATTTAAATTAATTATGGTAATCCTTAACTTATTTTGCCTGCCACTATATCTCATACTTATATATAAAGCTGAAAAGTTTGTTTGTTTGATTTAATGCGCTAATCTTAGGAACTACTTTTTAGTTTTGGAAGTCGGTTTTATAAACGAAGTTTTTTTCATTTATTTGTTACTTTTTAGTGTCTAGCTATGGGTACGACTACGACAGGTGCCGCGCGGAATGGAAATTTTTTCATAAAAAATGTTCATAAAATGATAATTACTGGAACAAACTATGTCAAATTTTTAGGGGACCAAATGGCAACTATTCCGCGTCGAATAAAAAAAGAATCACGTAAATCGGATCACAAATCTCAGAGTAATCGGTGTACATATGTAACGGAATGGAATTTTTTTCATAGAAAATGTTCATAAAATGAAAACAACTGGGCCAATCTATGTCAAATTTTTAGGGGACTAAATGGCAGCTATTCCGCGTCGAACAAAAAAGAATCATGTAAATCGGATCATAAATCTCGGAGTAATCGGTGAACATACATAAAAAAAATTCGAAAAAAGATTCCGACGAGTTGAGAACCTCCTCCTTTTTTGAAGTCGGTTAAAAATGTATAAACTTCATAATATGAGATGAGAATGTTCAGATGGATCTGTGGTGTTACAAGAATGGATAAAGTGCGAAATGAGTACATAACAGGATTTTTGAAAGTGTCTGAAAAAGTGAGAGAAGTCTTCTTCCTCTAAGGCGGTAGATATAGTTTTATTAATTGTAGTGGGTTTAGTTATTTTGAATGAATTAATCGTGTGGTGAATTTTTTCATATTATTCATTAATTGTTGAAATTCATTCATTAAATTAATTATGGTAATCCATAACTTATTTTATCTGCCACTATATCTCATACTAATATTATACAAAGCTGAAGAGTTTTTTGTTTGTTTGATTGAACGCGTTAATCTCAGGAACTACTGGTCTGATTTAAAAAATTCTTTCAGTGTTAGATAGCCCATTTATCTAGGAAGGCTATAAGCTATATATCATCACGCTTAGACCAATAGGAGCGGAGCACCAATGAAGAATGTTTCAAAATCGCAGGATTTTGAAAACAAATTCCACGCGGACGACGTCGCGGGCACAGCTAGTTTTAAATATTTCTCGTCTTCCAGATAGAATTTAAGGCTTGATGTTTTCCATTCATTAATAGAAAAAATATAAAGTTTTCTTTAAGCCATAATTCTACTTATTACATTTCTTTCGCTCAAAAGTCCCTCTCTCCTTTAATACATAACTTACTTAAGTGTTCTTAAATCTCGAACCCTTAATACCTAGCACAGCTGTTAAACATCATTCTATTGAAAATACAACTCTACGATCAAACAAATAAAGCGTATTTTGACAGTTGAGCGACAGCCAACTGGATTTGAAACGATTCTATATTTGAAATTTGAATATTCGTATTGCTATTGGTCGTCCGGAAATGGTACACATTCTGAACGGAAACCAAACGAGAAGAATTTAATTTTATTTTTAAATTAAATATAACTAACTACTGTTTGGAGAAGTCTTTAGACTGTTGCCCAATCGTAAGACCACTAAGTTACTTTGCTTAATAATATTTAACGCCTGAGGAGCATAATTTATTATAAGACTGAAATTGGGTATATTGAAATATAGCGTCAGAAAGAACGGTACACCTTGCATATTGTTTATTCTCATATTATTATAATATAGTATTATAAACTCAACATAAAAGTCAACTTTGAGGCCGGTTGGAAATGTCTGGATTAAGTGGATTAAGTATTCTAAACATACTGTGTCTGTATATTGAAGCCATTAAAAAAAAACTGGAATAGACTATATAAACGATGGAGAACACCTTGCAATTTTTTTTAGATTTCTTGTCTGTTTGTCGGTTTGTAAATGCAATTTGACTTCAAGAAATTATTATATTAAAACAGCAGTTAGTAATAATTTAAACACTATGGCCATACAAATAAATTTGGAAATATTTTGAATCTTTTCGTTAATAGTTCATCGTGTTTTAAAGCTAAAGTATATTAGATTTTGACATGTGACGTCACGAAATTTAGGATCCCCCTCCCACTCCTTGCCACACAATGTCTCACTTCAACTACCCCCACTTCCCCCTTAATATGTGACGTACTTTTAGGATGGTCCCTAATATCAACATTATTAACTCTGCAAAAAAACCAAGCTTTTATGTAACAAAGCCTTGTTGTGTAATCATTAAAAACCCGAAACATATGATTAAAGTACAAAAAACAACATTCGTGAGCAATATGGCTGTTTGAAACGTAAGACCAATTTCATATAATTATTTAAAATTCAACTCGTTATTTAAACAATCATCTTATTACGTGTACTGGTGAAACGCAAATGTTTTCGATCGCACTGTATATGTTTGCTTAACGACACACGAGCTTTATGTTCGACGAACAAATCAGTGACCTTATTAATAAACGTCAATTTTTCTTCGTTGACTTAAATATAGAATTGAATGAAATAGAATTGAATAATAATAATCAGTAGATGTAGCTCACACATTGTATATCCCCAAGGCGTAGAACATTGTTAATTTTTTGATTTATTAATCACAATAAAATAACGCCTATATCACTCGGGAACAATGTCGCTTTCTACTGGTGAAATAATTTTTAAAATCGGATCAGTAGTACCGGAGCCTACTTCGACTCACAAACTGTACCTATTGATAATATTATTATATTATATTTATAGATATATAATATAATGTAATAATATTATATTTAAGTCAACATTGGTAAGCGCTTTTTGGAGGCAAATGGTAAGTGGACAAAATAGGTGTATACTTTTTGGAGAATAAAATAATCAGCAGACTAACACGCACATTATAATATATCCCCAAGCTAAGCTGGTGTTTTAGGTGATATACAACAGACCATTCCGGGGCCGATCCCAAACACCCAGACCACAGCAAATAACGGAAAGTTCATTTACGAAATTCGCCAATCGAACCTGGAGCCTCTGCGTTGTAGTGAGGTCGGCCGGCTAATATAAAGCTTAGGCCACTCAACCACAGAAGCCCCCTAATGGACGGATGGAATGGGATTGAATAGAACGGAACAGGAATGAGTATAATTTATTGCACACTAAAAATATATACCTATCTCTTATATACTATACTATACTATGCTTATATCAATTTTAAGGAATGTCTAAAATAAGAAAGTAAGTGTCAGCTCCGACGTACGACTGGGGTTTACTAATGCTAATTCGGTAAACGAAATATGAACCAGCCTTCTGGTCACAGGTACTGTCAAAGAGTTTCTTACAAATGACTTTAAAGAAACTCTTTGCTGATGTACACCACGGACCCAATTTCAAATATTTGCGCCGTTTGACGTCTTCAGTTGAAGTGGCGGTGTTGCCAGCCCCTGACTCGGCCGTTGGATGTGACGATGCCATTATATCAACACAAGTCGCAACATATTGTATTTACAAAACAATAATAGAGCGCGATAGCGACATGTATTTAGATACTAATTTTTCTCCACGCCCAACCCTCTACTTAGTGATCTTAAGAATTAGTTTCTTCTAAAGCCAAGTAAAAGTTCAACTATGTACAATACACAACCCTATCGTACCTTAAAACAATTTGCCACAGTCACGTCCTCGAACAAAAAAGTCAGATAAACAAACAAACAGTGTGTCCCGGAGGCTTTTTCCAACTTTTTTTATTCGTTCCCAATCCTTCTGGGAACGGATGTATGGCATCCGTTTAATCATACGAAACAACAACCTATCGTAAATTGAAATTGGTAAATTACTTTGAACTTTAATACCAATTCTGTAAGGTCGAATATTTTTCCATAGTAACAAGATGATATCAATAATATAATCGAGCAACAGATTGTAGGCTGAATACATTTAATAATGTGTCTGTTGGTCCGAAAAAACCTGATTGAACAACTTGTTACGTTTTTTTTTTTTAATCGAGAATATTTTGTGCGCTAAAGAAAGTAACAGTTGGCAATGCTAATGTATGAATAATAAATTGAGAGGAAAATTTGCGTGGGATGAGACAACCATAATTTAAATTTACAATAATAGAATAGAAAACACTTTATTGTTCACCTAATTAATAATTACAATAATTCAACGGCAAAACAAAAGGCGGCCTTATCGCTTAAAGCGATCTCTTCCAGGCAACCTGAATGAGGGGGTACTTTTAACAACTTATATCTGGGTATGATTAAATTAAAAATAAGAAAAATAAAGAAGGAAGAACAGCACAATGTGGACAGTATGCAGCAAATACAGGCATTAGTTTGTCGCACGTCACACCGGTTACCTGTCTCCACGTTAGCCATGCTACATTTATTCTTCTCCTTACATCCTTCTCTATATCACAATTACTCTGCAGTAGTGAACCAAGGTATCTGAATTCGGGGTTACATGGTAGTGTGGCTGATTCTAGTTTAAGAGGCACAGCACTAAAGGTATTGTACTGTTGTCTTGCAATATGGAGAGTTTTTGGCGGGAACTGAAAGGTGACGTTGTGCTGTGCAGTTTTATTTTCTAAAAATGTGTAAAATTACTCTAAACTGAACAATAGTTGTAGGATATTGATAGTTTTTGAGTAGTGATTATGTGTTTTGTGAGAAATGTGAACTGTATAGTCAAATGTGACCTTTTGAGTTGTCACAAGAACTCCGTTGAATGGCACTAGCTGATTACCTACAGTTCAGCTGTGCTACACATAGGCTTAAGAAAATGAAGAAACTAAATGTATATTATAAACTAAGATCTGGCTTAAAGGCCTAGTTGCCAAGCCATAAATATAATAAAAAAATAAAAAAAAACTTGCAATATGTTGACAAATGTTTTGACACACGTGCAGTTGTTGGGCCCTCTAGCATCTAGGGAGCAGATGAGTCTTCACCCAGCACTGATACGCTAGGGTCAGCGTGGGTGTAACTACATTCTAAGTCTCACGCTCTTCCTGCCATAAGCGCGGGGCACATGGGAGGAGGGTGGTTTTAGTGGAGTATTGAGTGTATTCGAGTCTCCACACAAGCCGGCGATTTGACTTTGGTGCTCCATTCGGGGATGTCACCTCTCGTCGCTTTGGTCTAATCCCTATCAAAGGACCCGGTAGTGTGCGAAATGCATTTCCCCCGCCTCAAAAAAAAAACACGTGCAGTTGTTAGCTTTTACAAACTTTCGTCTACTTGTTTGTAAAATCCTTACCGCACTGATATCATAAATAACTATTTCTTTCTTTCATTTACCCTGTTCAAAGGGCGATATATATCAGGACCTCCCAGTGAATCATCGTAAGAATAATGTTCCCCAATGTTGTAAGTATACCATGTTGAAACATAAATAAGTTATGTGCCCAAATTAGACCAGTTGGAAGCTCAAAACACGTTTGAAATACATGTTTATGATTTCTTATAGTTGTAATCATTTTCTGTTATGATTAGGCCGGCTACTATGAAACTGGGGAGGGCTTCAGAATTTATGGCTGCTTTAATTTAAGCTTAGCCATGCTTCGTATTATTTAAATCATTAATTTATTACTTTCAATATTTCTATTAAGATGTAGTAGGTAAAGTGGAAATTTTATTTTTAGGTTTGATTATTTGACGGCCTCTGTGGTTATGCGGGCTGAGTCTTAGCCGGCCAAACTAGCTGGAATGCAGGGGCTCCAGGTTCGATTCCTGGCTTGGTAAATTTCAGAAACCAACTTTCTCTTAACTACTATCTTTTTGAAGTGATAACTTCTTATGGGAGGGTAAACCGCTTCGTTACGTAACGCGTTACGGTGCCAGTCTGTCTGGCTTCCCTTTCTCTCCCGTATACGACAGCGGTAGGCAGGCTCCTCAAATTAAACAATTTCAATATTGAATAGTTTAACTTACGATTAGTTTAAGTTATCACTTCTGTCGGGCCTCCCGAGACGCAGACTTTTTTTTAAATTTAATATTAACATATAACGTACATACATACAATAAATAATGTAGCAATGATTTTTAAGCAATTTTCACCATTAGTTAGATACATTTTTCTTATACATATTTGCAAATTAAAAAATGTGTTTGTGTGCAGTTCACATGCAGTAGAAGTAAAACAAAGTGTGATAAGTGGTGGGAGGGATTCTAAATATTTTAATAATTATAAATTCTTATTGTCTGGGTGTCTTGGAACGGCCCCAGAATGGTCCATTGTATAATATCCATAATACTTGCACAACTGGCCTAATTTGTGGATATACAATGTGTGTGTGTCTCTGCAGACCACGGGCCATAAAAAGGGCCCGGACTCTTGGAGGGCTTGCGTGGGACCTTGAGAAGGGCAACACTTAGAGGCCCCTTGACAAATTTAATTTAAATGTTGCATGACATTGGCGATTACCCTGTCTACACCGTATCAAAATGCACCCAATGATAAGCCCCGGTCTGTGTAGGAATATTGTAGGGAACGAGAACAAAAGGTACCGGGCTATTGGGGTGAACTGCTAGTGGAACTAGGAATCCGGGTTATGGCGACTATGGCGTCTGTCGTGTCTTAGCTCTAGCGATCTCCACTCCATGCTGGCTGGCTAAAGCAAGCACGGGGGTACGGGCCTTGGCTTGGCCCCCGGAGTCCGAGGCCTAAGGCACCTAAGGCTTCGCCATAAAACCCGCCTGCGGGTTATAATTATTATTATCGTGACGTAGAATACTGAAAAAGAGCGCGAGCACTCGAATAGAGAGAAAATATTTAGTATGACACACAATATAACATACTAGCTTATGCCCGCGGTTTCTTTCTCTCTAAAGGAAAACTGGAATCTGGCCGCTAATGCCGGAACACAACTCAAGACTTGTTATGACGGCATATTCCAGACCAAGGGTGATAGCATCCAGACGGGCAAATACCCTACCTCCTGGCGAAAACCGAATATATACCATGCCTAGAATCCAACCCGAAGCCTCTGCGCTTTATTGAGTTCAAAGGCTTAGCCCACTCAACCAAAGAGGCCGTCAAGTATTTTTTATATCCATAAATTTCAAATTTATTGGATCAAAATTTCGTGTAAATTCACCATGATTACAAAAAATGTTCTAAATTAATTTCGTTTGTATAAACTGTGCGCAGAAGGTTTGCCGATGACTATTTACTATTATTGCATTTTATTACTTATGTATATACTTATGTAAAGTATATACAATAATAAACTAAAATAATACATTGCTAGCAACAACTATTTACGTTACCTATTTTGTCAACCCCACTGATCATCGACGCGTGATATCGTGAGGCTATCGGTAAACCTTCTGCGCATTATTTGTAATAATAAGTATCGGATTGGTTCATTTTAATCAATAAATTTAAAAAAAAATAGTGAGACTACAAACGGTGAATGCTTATCTAGTCGTCAACCAATTGCAATCTACTTCTGTAGTACAGACTTCCATAAGTTTCAGTAATAAAGGAAACTCCACTAACCTAGAAAACACCAGAAAATATACTATATATCTAGAAAATTGTTATGGTACACCGTACAAGTGGTGCAGTTTTGGAAATGAAACATTTTTTACATACACAAATAGAGAACGTACCCTACTAATATTATAAACGCGAAAGTTTGTAAGAATGTATGAATGTATGTTGTTACCCTTTCACGCAAAAACTACTGATTGGATTTTGATGAAACTTGACAATGATATAGCTTACACTTCAGAGTAACTAAAGGCTATAATTTATAAATATAGTCGGAATGATCATCAATTTTCTATCACCATGCTGGTGAAACCGCGGGGCGCAGCTAGTATATGAATAAATGGCAAAAAAACTGTTTCCGCTATTCGCCTACAGATTTCTACGAATGATCTAAATTACCACAGTGATTAAGATGATCAAGTTCAAAACATAATTATAAGATTGGTTCGCTTTATTAAAAACAAAAAATCTTTGGAAGATACCGCAAAAATGGCCGGTAAATCATTATTTGATAAGTAAGACTAATTAGAGCAGACATTTATCTTTGTAAACCAGTTCAATTAATCCTCGATGATTAATTAGAAAAAAAAATAAGAAAAACAAGTTTAAAATACTTTAACACTGTTAAAGTGTTTTTAGCTTATCTCTCAACCTACCCATTATCTGAATCCTCTACTATTGACTATTGATATAAAATAAGGTATGAGCAATATAAGCAAGGGTGCGGAGGTATCGACCCATGTATAAACGCCGTTTTAGATATCAAGTGGAACTAATAGGGTAAATCAGCCGAATATATTCGTATTCGTTGGGAATGAAGTCCTCATTTTATTCCCAACAAATTGTGATATAAAGTTAAAATTGTGGTATGAAGATTAAAATGGTAAATCTAAAATCTATATGCAATTATTTAACTGTTATATTATAAATTGTTACGAGTTACGCAGGACTCGAATTAAAATGCTGTGGGAATTACTACAGAATTTATTAGAACTATACAAACACGTATAACATAAGTACAAATATAACTAGTACAAACTGCACGATTCAATAACACGCGCAAAGTCCGTCACTATATAACTTGTCGAATGTACACACGTCTTGCTAGTATCGTAATCGTCGCTTGTCTGCCCCACCCCTCCATTTGCATTTTTTTATAGTAAACTGTACAATACAACTATCGACTGCGTGAACTGAGATTTTTCCAAGAAAATGTATTATGCACACCGTGTTAATTGTTCCCGCGAACGGCAATAACGATAGGCTATTGTCTTATTGCAAATTTTAAACACAGAGTAAACAAAAGAAGTTCAAATGCGGGAAGGGTAATAAACCAGGTGCGCATTTCTTTGTCGGTATGTAACAATATGATTACTATTCATCAGTAAAATATATCCCATGAATGTATTATTACGTTTTCTGAAAAATTTGGTATGTATTTTTAACCTTTAGAAAAAATCTGAATTTATACACGAGCACCTACATCGCCAGATTAGCATATAATATCCTATAGTTATAGGTTTCCTGGAACAAATCGCTCTAAGCGATAAAGCCGCCTATAGGTCTGCCTAAAAAATATATTGTAATTAATGTATTGTCTGTTATTTTGGGGAGCAATAATGAGTAACATGGTGGTGTGAAAATTAAAGTTGTGGTGTGAAGATTAAAATTGTGGTGTGAATATTAAAATTGTGGTATGAAGATTAAAATTGTGGTGTGGAATGTGCAGTGTGAAAATATTGTGATGTCAACTTATATAATTTTACCAGATATTAACTACCATCTGTATTGTTTTTCTTACACTTTTTATTTGGAAATGGGTATATTATGCATCAGATCCCCACGAAAATTGCTATAAGCACATAATATAAACACGGAAAATATACTCTCGTTAAGTCTTTACCACACAAATATATTTGACTTTTCATTGATTTGCTTAGAGTAATGACCTATGGCACTACCTATTTATACAGGATTTGGAAGCTATTCAGTTACATTTTTATTAGGTGATTGTTATTCCAAATGTTCTTAATCCATACTTAATAAAATTTGATTATTGTAAGACTCTTCACCCGTATATATTTCACACTTAAATCTGTACTAAACGAACAACTGTGCCCGATTAGAGAATTCCCACGCAAGTTGTCGACCACTGCGTACAGTCAGCAAGTTAATTAGCATATAAATAGATTTATATACCAGTGGCGAGACACCCCGCTGATTGGCTTCAAAACAAATCAGTGTGATAGTGATGATTGGTGTCTATTTAAATTGTACTTTTTTGTAATTTCATAGTAGCAACGGTCTATATTGAAGGATTTTTAACAGTGAAAAGGAATTGGAAATATTTAACGGCCTCGGTGGTTGAGTGGGCTAAGTCTTTTCCAGACTACCTCACTGCATCACATAGGCTCTGGATTTGATTCCAGGCATGGTAAATTTCAGAAAAGAACTTTCCTTTATGAGGCCAGAATTCTATACAAACTGGTAGATATAAGAAATCAGTGATAAGTAGTAGCAGATTAGTGAATTTATGTTTTGTTACACTACGTAATTGTAATTACTGGTAAATATGGTCTGTTTCTGTAATTCTATATTTTGATGTGCAATAAAGTGTTATCTATATATCTATCTTACTAGGCCAGCATGGTCGCTTAAGTGACGAAGCCCTTTAATTATGATTTTTTTTAAATTTTATTTACTATTGTCTGGATGTCTGGGATCGGCCCCCGTGTAATCTGTTATATAATATTACTCATAAAACAAGTGTGACTTGCTTAATTTGGGGATATAAAATGTGTGTGTGAAGTAAAAGATAGACGAAGAGCAACTTTTCCGACCTTAGGAGCGAATATCCTTTCCACCTTTTAAGTCAAACAAATAAGAATAAAACAATTGAAGACAATGGTCATTAGAATAGCTTTAAGGAGTCTTTCCGGACACTATGCATCAATAGTTTCCACATCTTATGGTCGAAACTATTTCAGCAATCTTAGAAATTTGTGGGATGTGCAACACTTATTGTTGAAATGTTCTTAGTACGAAAATGAAATGTGATTACTGAGATACTCAAATTGAATAAAATAAATAAAGGAATAATTCAGAGTACTCTCAGGTTCTACTTTGGAATTATCCAAATATTGTCAAATGTTATTGCTCACTAGTAACATGTCCAATTGGACAAGTCTCAGAAAAAATTGAAATCCGACTAAGGCTGTGATCTGACTAAAGATTTAACTATAGTCCCGCGCAACTTGTACAATTGTACGTATCCGTATGGGATAAAAATAAATGTATAATGATTTAAATAAACCAGTCATCCAGAAATATCGTTTTAATATTTCCAGATCAAACTGACCAGATACGTTATCATTAGTAACACCCATAACTAATTATTTTGAAAGTAATTGAATTTCGGTATTTATGTTAAAAAATGAGCATGAGACAAACAAATATGAATTAAAAGAAGTTTTAGCTAGACGTGTTGCTAGCGGAATTTATTGCCTATCTTCTTAAACAGCGGAAGCGGTGTATATTAAATAAGATTACTAACTTAAGGTTCTATGATCTTCAAAAAAAATGTTCTCCAGTGGAATTTAGTTTGAATAAAACTTTTCAATTTGAATAATTTCTTCAATATCGTGATTTAATTTCGGCATTGTGCAACGTCATTCAAAATGAACTACTAAAATTAGATTTACATAAACTCAGTAATTGTTTAATGAGAAATAGCTGTGCAAACCGGTTGGAAGGACGGACATGACGATTGTATAATGGATTTTTTTTATTCTTCGAAACAAATATTCATGTCATTAGTCATTAGTAAACTTATTATTAATAAGATTGAAAAGGAATGTAATGTTTGTATTTAGACCTAATAATTTAGTTGTGTTTACTTTTCCCGTCAGAAGTCTCACAGTAGGTATTAGATATATTGAGTAATTTATTTTAGTGTAGTGTAACTCACTATTTCTTTCTGTTCCTTTTTCTAGATTATATGTATCCAGTTTTGGTTTAGTTTTATTGTTATGTATTGTTAGGCCTTAAATTTATGGATATACTGTTGGATACTTTTTAATAATAAATAAAACAAATACCGAAATTGCTGTTATAAAAATCACATCCAAATTTATTTCAAGTTAAACAGTCTCACTTTTGTAATCGATTCCGATGGTACATCCGATAAGAATATATAATCGATACGCCGAGTGATATTCTAACCGCTTTCTTTATAACCCTGTCAATATAACCTCAGTGTAATATGACACGTTTTTGACGACCGTACTTCACTGTTTGTCACACCTGCTACTTTCACAAAGTTCTATTATAAATTTATACTTTAATAACGAAGACTTAAAGTTTGTAATTGAATGTTGGGTTTTTAAATACTATGTACGCTTTAGGTCAAGTAAATAATTGTCGGGTTTCTATAACTTAATACCCATACATTTGCCTTCCTACTGGGTAAAATTTGATATGAACACCATAAAAGTAATGACAATTATCTACCAATGGTAAGGTAAAAGGAATAATAACAATAACAATCACCAAGTAAAAACATAAATTCTAAGTTCTACGTGGCATTATTGGTCAATCAATATTTAGTTTTTTGACGATAACAATTGAAAAGAAATGTACGTAGCTTAAAAAAATATATTTATTCAAATAATATAATACGTATTGAAATTTTATTGATTGCTTTCCTTTAACAAAAATTGATAAAAAAATAAGTTGTTACACTGAGAAATAATTCAATTTCCTGCGGCCATGCAGGGTGTCGTAAGAGCCGAGAAAACAACCCACAGCCAGGTGTTAGGGTATTTTCTTGTCTGGATAGCTACCACTCCTGGTCTAGAGTATGCCGCCCTAACAACCTTGAGTTGTGTTCCAGCATTAGTGGCCAGATTCCAGTCACCATTTAGACAGCAGCACCGCATTAGTAGCACTTTTGTGTGTGTTCAGTTCATACGCAGTAGAACTGAAATTTCAGAGAATGTACTCATAGATAATTCTTCTTTAACTTATATTAATATAGATATATTTCCTTTAACCTACATCCGTCAATATAAATTCAAAACAAACTTCCTAAGTATCACTTTCAATTTTTCACCGCTTTATCCTAAAAAAATAATGTCATTATTATTTTGGTCCAAATTGGACCTATGTTTAATCATCGGTCATATTGACACTCTAATCTGTGCTGCACAATGTAAAACTCGTATCTCATTCTCCCGTAGCATTAGTCCTATAGATTTATGTGTTTATCTCTTTTTAGTGTCGCTTTTTCGCATCGACATGCAAATCACAATAAACAACACACAAATCAAAAAAACTTGAGAGGTGTGAACGGACACCCGGATGGAACGAAGTTCCTTTCGATTAATTAGTGAAGGAATTGTAATAAAACTTTTTTTTTTTTAAGTTATAATAATATTTTTTTTGCACCACACTGTTCAATGCGAAATAGAAAGACGAAACGAAAATAACTGGCTTGCTTTCTATGAAAGAGAGAGACAGACAGAGAAACACGCGCACGCCGCACGGCGTACAACTATAGCAAAGTGTCGTTACAACTTTTGGTCTTAATTTTTTCCGTCTGGGCTAGACGGAAAAAATTAAGACCTTTCACAACGCGCGATAAGGAACTTCGTTCCAAAAGAAGATTCACTTCAAAAAATCTATGCATGTTTTGAAAGTCTTTTATATACCTATATTTTCTTACTAAGCAACATATCAAATTTAAACAGCCATATTAAAAAACATAAACCTACACTAATGTCAACTGTGCATATAGTCATAAATTAAAAAAATTAAATAGCAGGCATTCTTTTTAATTAACGGTAGTAAAATTCCCCTCCCATAAAATACTATAAAACCAAAATATATCAAAGGAAATGGAGTATAAAAATTTTATGACTTGTTTTATAATTAATGATTATTTTGTTAGCCTTCATCGGAGTTTGGAAAACCCACATGCTAATTGGTTGCTAAAAGAAATCACTTCTATATTATTACGAGGTACAGGACTCGAATTAATAATGCCGTTGGAATTACTATAGAGCTTATTAGAACTGTACAAACACGTATAAAACAGGTACAAAGTGAAACTGGATGCAACTTGTGCAGTATAAAAAATAAAAACTTCGTTTAAAAAAACCGACTTTAAAAACTAAAATGTATAAAATAACTTATTTCTAAAGCTATTATTATTAATATATATTATCTAAAACATCTTAAAGTGGGTGCTTAGTAATTTTCAAAATATTATAGTAATTTTTATGATTTACTTTGCACCGACTTCAAGATGTTTTAGATAATATACATTAATAAAAAAAGATCCCGACGAATTGAGAACCTCCTCCTTTTTTCGAAGTCGAATAATAATAGCTTTAGAAATAAGTTATTTTATACATTTTAGTTTTTTAGTTTTTAAAGTCGGTTTTTTTAAACGAAGTTTTTATTTTTTATTTGTTACTTTTTAGTATCTAGCTATGTATGGGTGGACTTACGAATGGTGCCGCGCTTCTTAAAAAATATAGGTCCCAAGAAACGAGAACAAAAAAATGTTCGTAAAATGAAAACTACTGGGCCAAACTATGTAAAATTTTTAGGGGACCACATGGCAGCTATTCCGCGTCGAACAAAAAAGAATCACGTAAATCGAATCATAAATCACGGAGTAATCGGCGAACATACATAAAAAAAAGAAACAAAAAAAAAGATCCCGACTAATTGAGAACCTCCTCCTTTTTTCGAGATCGGTTAAAAACGATGAGCTGGTGGAAAGAGGGGCAGTCGAGCGAGAACCACGATCAAAGCGAGACGCGCGTACGACATTCGGTAATCTATTAGTGACGGACTTTGCGCGTTTTATTGAATTACGACCTTCTGCATTACGTTTGGATTTGTTGTGTTTGGTTATATTTGTACCTGTGTTATACGTGTTTGTATAGTTCTAAAAAACTATAATAATTCCAACGGCATTTTCATTCGGATCCCGCAACTCGTAACAATATTAATTATTGTATCTTTCCCAAACATATTACGTGAATAAATAAATTATAGTATATTATTAAATTTACACATGTCACTTGCCTTACATACGTCTAATGATTTGGTATTCAATTTAATGATTTAATTAAACTTGATATCGCGCAAATGCGCTGTTGCTCTCTTAAGGGAGACTGGAACCTGGTTACTAATGCCAGAACACGAATCAATGTTGTTATGGCGACATACTCTAGACCAGGGGTGGTAGCCATCCAGTCGGGCAAATGCCCTACAACCTGGCTGTGGGTTGTTTTGTCGCCTCTTACGACAGGCCACCCGGCCGCAGGAATTTGTATTCTTTCTCCGTTCCTGCACGGATAAAACCGTGATCGTCCTATAAAGCTAATATCTTTAATATTATAAAATTCTAAGGATGCCATGTTTTTTCGTTGAAGCCATTAAATAAAACAACTGGAATAAACTATATAAACGACGACACCATGCAATTTTTTTTTAGATTTCTTATCTGTTTGTCAGTTTGTTAGTGATTCACGTAAAAACTACTGGGAATGATTTAACTACTTTTCTGGGAATTATTTAATATGGCTAGATTAAAACTGAATTTAATTCCAATGTAATTTTTTTTTACTGATCGATCGAAAAAATCTACTGTCCGTCTGTCATTGTACGTCAAAGTTATAATTTTGAAAAACTGGTCAGTGTAGTAATAGATATATCTTATACTAATATATAAAGTTGAAGAATTTGTTTGCTTGAACGCGCTAATCTCAGGAACGACTGGTCTGATTAGAAAAATTCTTTCAGTGTTAGATATCCCATTTATCATGGAAGGCTATATGCTATATATCATCACGCTAACACCAACAGGAGTGGAGCACCAATGAAGAATGTTTCAGAATCGGGGGGTTTTGAAAACAAATTCCACGCGGATGATGTCGCGGGCAGCTAGTGTATGTATAACATTTAACAGGAGGGTGATTTTCTCGAGTACATTATTATCCGCAATTAAATTATTTGTGTGTAGAGATTGTGTTTTCCTAAACGGTATTTAAATTCGAATCCCGCAAACTGTAAGGCCGGGTACTCATCTGCGAGCCGTAACTGTAACCGGGCAGATACAAAAGCATCCTATAATGTGCATGCTGGAAATGATCTTCACCTTTGGCAGTGTAATTATTAGAGAACTGTAACTGTAAGCAAATAGATACATTAACAAGAATCTAGTGTGTACGTGCGTACTGCAAATGTAATGTAAACGTCCCAAGCGCCCTTTGATTTGGGGTAAAATCCGAAAATCACCTCGGTGCTAGCCGTATACGCTACGTCCGCAAGCCACGTAAATACATTGATTTTTGGTTACAGTAGTTACAAGAATGAATACGTGGTTATGGCCGGCTTGTTGCGAGCGCAACGCATGCCGCACGCCTCGAGCTCGCCAGCCACGTACACACTATGATTTTTGGTTACAATAACGTACAACGCTTACAGTTCTGTGAATGAGTACGTGGTTATTGCCGGCTTGTTGCGAGCGCAACGCATGCCGCAAGCCTCGAGCTCGCCAGCCACGTACACACTATCATTTTTGGTTACAGTAACGTGCGACGGTTACGGTTACGGAAGGTGAGTACCCGGCTTAAGAATATTATCTTAAAACCTTCCGAAGAAGCTTGATGGCGCACAAGTAAAAAGTATAACATGCAAAACGTACCGCGCGAAAAGTTCTGCAACTGAACGATCGACGCTTACCCAAATTCGACGTAATTACTGCTGATGTGTTTGTCATAGGTAACTTAAAAACACTGAGAGCGTATTTAGCCGTTCTTCCCGTGAGATATGTTCCGCAAGTGTGTCCCTACACTAATAATAGGGCGCGGACAGTGAAATCAACTAGGGTACTATTTATAAGCTTGCAAAACGTTGCTGTCTTTGTTTTTTAAGGCAGGGTTAAATACATTTCATACTCTACCGGGTCCTTTACTGAGTTTTTTTTATTTATTTTTTGCTCTCTTTATATTTTAATTTTTCTATTTCTCTTTTCTTTCTTATTCTTTCTTTTATGCGTTTGTTCTTTTTCAGTTCCGTTTTACCCCATTTTTTTTCTACAAAGTTACTTAAATTTCTTTATTCGGATAAGACCAAAGCAATTAGAATTATCCACTGAAACGTACGCAGATGACCGAGTCAATTCCCGGCTTGTGGAGACTCAGCAAGGTATCCCTATTAAAGAGGTAATCCATGGGCTAATACATCACTAAAACCGTCTTCCTCACATGTACCTACCCCGCGCTCATGGTAGGAAAAGCGTCAGAATTAAAACGTAGTTACGCCCAAGCTGATCCTGGGCATCAGTGCTTGCGAATGCCTCGGGAGAGGCAAAGTCACTTCGTCAACAGGGGTATGCTCCTTCGCTCCCTAGATGCTGGAAGACCCCTGTAGAGGAATTACAGGAGGAAATCTTGCGCATAAATCTGCGTCTCCGGGGCCCCGACTGACGTCGGTATCCACGGGACGCATGCGCACCTGTCTCTCTCTCTCGTTCAGCGGCATTTTGAGACATTAGTGCCTCGCAGAATAAACGTTGCTGCCTTTAAGATTTTGTACGACTGTACTTACTTACGGCGTCAAAAGTAGTTACAAAGAGTCAAACGACTCATTTTATTATATTATTAGAAAAGTAATTATAATTATTTCAATGATGATATATTAATAATTTGATGATGAGATGTCATTTTAACGCCGGTTCTTTTATATGTATAATTTTTGGAATTTATTGTAGCATGTGTCCACATCTCTATTTTAATAAAGACGTGTTTGTAAAACATGAATACAACATATAAAAAATTCCACGGCGACCCAGAGTCAATTTTATGTTGGATAAAACAACAACATGTTCAACATAAATTGATGTAATAATTTTTAGACTAATGCGTTTTTAATGTAAAAAGTTGTCCTATTGGCGCCATGGGCCGGATGAATAATATACTCATTATTATTTAGGCAAATGTTGGAATTCTCACGATCAGTAATGAGAATTTATTTATTTGTGATTGCTCGTAGGTAACAGATAGACTGTCCACCTGATGACAAGTGGCATGACAGCTAAGCGTGACACCAAACATTTTTTTTTTTTTCAATTTCCCAAATCTGGAGACTACCCTCAAAATGCTCCCTAAAGTACCATAATGGCAGGCAATACACTTCAAAGTCTATACAGCCTGCTCCAATATATTATTCGTAAAGCTCAGCCGACTTGTAGATATTCGATTAACGTCAATCAATGGAGTTCTTGTGACAACTTGAAAGGCCATATTCAACACAAAGTTCACATTTCTCATAAAACACACTATTATTACTCGAAAATTATCATTAATTTTATATTAATATTTACAAATTTTAAGAAAAACAATCTGTACACCACCACTACACCCTTTTACTGCCAAACACCAGAAATAACATGACATCGAACTGGAGACCGTCGTCATTATTAAATGAATTTTAGTGCTTGACTCGAATTTTTATATCCCAGAAACAACATTTTGGTGAACATACCCTCTAAATTGCCGCAAATAAATTCGAGTATAAAAATTATTGTTAGGTCCCATATCCTTCACAGAAAATTGCATATTTGAATTTCGAATCGAATCAAAGCTTTTTTATTTATCTATCGATGGATTTGAATATAGAATAGAGTTAAAAAAACTCGTTCAGTAATAAAGAGGTGGGTTAACTAAATTATTATTTTTTAATTATTTCCATTTCTAAACATAAAATTCGAAATTCAACTCACAAGTCGTCTCCGTTTGCCTAGGCTCAACACATACGAACCGGTCCAGTATCCGGAGGTTGCACCTTGCACCTGTCGTCTGATAGTCGTTTTGTTCGTTCGGATGTGGGAATATGTTTTGAGAAGAAATAAACAACACGCACTGTGATACGTGGATTTGTTTTTGCAAAATATCCGTTATTTTATATACTATAACAAATATTTTTTCATTGTGAAAATATTTTAATATCTTAACGATGTCCCATGTATGAATTTGAAATTGATTCGATTTCGTATTAGATTTTTTAAACTAATACGAAATAAAGCCAGCCGATGCTTATTAGAAATATGAATTTCTTAGCTTCTGTATGACGTAATTTATTATTCTGTATGACGTAAAAAATTATCATCCAGTATAATATAATAATGAAGAATTATTCAATATTAATTATTTTTAATACATAATATACATAAACGTACATAATTAAAAGTATGAGTTATATAAGACAACTGTATTACAATGTGTAAATTTACTGTCAAAAATAATTGTACAAAGCATTGAGAATTTCCTCCTTTTTTGAACTCGGTTAATAAATACCGACATAAACTAAGACGACAAATAAACCGATATGATTGAACCGTTAACTATAAATAATATTATACTTATAGGCCTCCCTTTTTATATGGATCTTGAATCAGGAGCAGATGGTCACAGGCTTAAGATGGTTTTTCTAATTATGTTTATTTTTCAAAATTAAAGGACCATTAATAAATATATCCATTAAGAGTCATGAATTACGTTATGGAAATAGGTACGTTATTTATTACACTTAATACACTCGAAACAACACAATATTAGTTGTTTAATCTAATTATGTTTAATTAGTCGAGACATTTTTAAATGGCCGTTATTCTGGTAAAATATTAATAAACACACGGTGCTGATGATGTTAATTTGTTTAGTTGTAATATCAATTAAGAGTAAAGAGTCAAATCCTTTATATACATATTAATTGAAATGAAACGAAATGAAATTAAATATTTATGTAATGAAATGAAATATTTATGAAATTAAATTAAATATTTATTCTTGCATAAATGTGGTTGTATACAGGTGTTATTTAGATGGATTATCTCAATTATCGACTTACACATTAGTATTGTTTTAGATAACCTTATAGTGGACCTATCTACACTAATATATAAAGATGAAGAGTTTGTTTGTTTGTTTGCTTTAACTCGCTAATCTCAGGAACTACTGGTCTGATTTGAAAAATAATTTCAGTCTTAGACAGCCCATTTATCGAAGAAGGCTATAGGCTATATATCTATAGTAATATATAAAGCTGAAGAGTTTGTTTGCTTGAACGCGCTAATCTCAGGAACTACTGGGTTGATTTGAAAAATTATTTCAGTGTTAGACAGCCTATTTATCGAGGAAGGCTATAGGCTATATATCATCACGCTAAGACCAGTAGGAGCGGAGCATCAGTGAAGAATGTCTCAAAATCGGTTTTTTTTCCTTTTGAGAGCTTCCGCTGCGTAAACGATTAAAGTTTCGCAAATATCATGTGTGACAGAGTTTCCCTTTGAAAGTCCTAAAAAAAGTCCGCGACAGCTTATGTCTATCTTTTAAGGTTGTCTCACTATAACCTTTTTTATGCTAACCAAATTTGTCCTTTTATAATGCATTATTTGCGAAGGTGTTTTTATAAACATGATATTAGTCCGTATCCAAATAAATACGTCATAGCAAGTATTTAATTTAAAACAAAATTGCCATTTACATCATTTGATTTCAATGAATATCTTAGGAGATATCGCAGTTTTAAAATAATATCGCAGCAAAATCTTGATCAAGTACTGAGCGCTCATTTACGATGGGCCGGCCGGCGGGCAGTCATTAAGATTAAAAATATATATATAAATATAATAAATATGTATTAACATAATGTCTTGATATTGTTACATACCGACAAATAAATGCGCGCAACTAGCTGTCGTAAAACGCAGTTTATTACCTTTCCTGCACTCGGAGTTCTTTTGTTTACTTCGAGTTTAAAATTTGCAATTAAGAAAAACATACTACTGTTATTGAATTTGTTTTATGGCCGTCATTAAAGTCGAACTAATCCTTGCTGTTATTGCATTGCGTTAACGCGGTCTTTTGTTCTATTATAAGGTTTATTTAAAAAAAATGCCCGAACGTAGGGGTGGGGCAGACAAGCGACGATTACGATACTAGCAAGACGTGTGTAGTACTTTCGATTAGCGATATAGTGACGGTCTTTGCGCGTGTTATTGAATCGTGCAGTTTATAGTGTCTAGTTATATTTGTACCTGTTTTATACGTGTTTGTACAGTTGTAATAAACTCTATAGTAATTCCAACGGCATTTTCAATTCGAGTCCTGTAGCTTGTAACAATATAAAGAAATAACATTTGAAAAATAAGTCGGCATGTAGTTATTGTAATAAACCAAAATCATAGTTCATTTTAAAATCCAATTGCTTTATGTTACATATTACAACGAGCACAAACTGAAAAGATATTTCATATTTCTTTCAACAATAAACAACATTTTGAAGTGCATGTAAAAAAATAAAATAACATTTTCATATCTCAAGACATTGGCATCGACAGAAAAAATAAAGAAAATAAAAACTTATTTTTCAAAAGCTGCGAGAAAAAGAAACCAGTCGTGGGTACATTTCGCTTGAATAACCGCTTCTTGTGTAAACGCCCTAAAACACTGACAGCGTTCAAGCAAAATACGACTTAAATCTATACGCAATTGGGTACAGAATTATCTTTATAGAAACAAAATATACGCGTGGCTGTCAAACGAACATTGAATTCTAAAACGTCGTATGTAAATTTAAAATGTAAACTATTTTCAACTTTATATCTCTTTAATAAAGATAAACATTTTAGAAGTAAACGTAAGTCATGTATTGTGATGTCTTCCAACACAATTTGTTTCGCTACCAGTTTTAATCAAGGGCCCTTATTGTCTATGACATGTAAGTGTTGGACGATAACGAGAGTACGTTTTAGAAAACACGTAATTCCATTGTATAGAGAGAACATTATTTATAGTATTATATGAGTTTTCGCGATTAGTACACATAAAAAAAACCTTTGCTTCTCGGGATAAACTCTTCCTCCCGACAGAAGTAATAACTTAAACTAATCTAAGTTGAACTACTTAATATTGAAATTGTTTAACTTGAGAAAAGCTTAGGTTATTACTTAAATTTTGTGTTTATTAATATGATAATGTAAGGAAAGGTTATTTAGTAATAAAATCTTTTATTGATTTTAAATTATAAAATATATTTTATTCTTAGTTACAATTCTTGAATATGTATTACAATTTTGTGTATGTACATTATTAGTATTATTATTTAATCTAATTACCGAAATACTGTGTGTTAGAGTGAGAGAGGAGGAGCCTGCCTACCGCTGCCATATGCGTGAGAGAAAGGAAGCCAGACAGACTGGTGCCGTAACGCGTTACGTAATGAAGCGGTTTACCCTCTCATAAAGAGTTCTCACTTCAATAAGACTACGTTTAACGGTTTTAAGTGCGGTATTTTATATTTTTTCCGATGTTTTTACATCTTAATCTTCCATGGTCAGTGACTTACTCCATTGGCTGAGCGACCCAAAGTCGGTCTTGGCCTCCAAAACGAGAGCATGCCAATTTTCCCTGTCCTGCGCAGTTTCTTGCCAAACTTTGGCTCGTAGCTCCGACAGGTCAGCCTCCACTCTGTTTTTCAAGCGGTACTTCCGACGGCCGACCGGAGCCGACCTACCGGCCGTCCCAAATGTGCTTTCCTCACGCTGCGATCCTCTCCCATTCGTTCTACGTGACCAAGCCAGCGGAGGAGGTGAGCTTCTGCCCGCGACTTCGTTCGCGTGGAATAGTTTAAAGAAAAGTACGTAAATAAAAAACCCGCAATTTTGAAACATACTTCATTGGTGCTCCGCTCCTATTGCTCTTAGCGGATGGTTTATAGCCTATAACCTTCCACAATAAATGGGCTATCTAACATTGAAAAAAAAAATCAAATCAGACCAGTAGTTCCTGAGATTAGCGCGTTCAATCAAACAAACAAATAAACAAACTTATCAGCTTTATATATTATATATATAAGATAAAACTCTCTCACCGACACCACACCCTGTCAAAATCTTCGCTTCTATTATATTACGTTGCAAAGAAGTTACATTCAGTCTGTTATAAGCTGTTTAAGTAATTAAAGGTTTTTAACTATCCCACGGGAACTCTTTAAATTTTCGGGAGCAAAAGTATCCTAAATGTTGACCAGGGATATAAGTTATCACCATACAAAATGTCATGTAAATCGGTCCAGTCGTTTCGGAGATTAGCCGGTACAAACAGACAGACAAACAGAGAAACAAAAAATTTGAAAAAAATATAAACTAGTTCTATTTCACTTCTTACATCCCCCTGACTCGGTTTTTATTTTTTATTTTCATTGTACAGCAATTTGACCTCTACAATTTTATTATATGTATATATAGATTATTCATATTTTATGTTAAAAAATACATGAATATTTAAATATTTATAAATATGAATATTTACAAATAAACGATGTAGTCCGGTCGCTGTCGGTGGGGAGCGTTCCCATAATGCTAGCCGCACTCCCGCGTTGTATGGCAACGCTAATCCGTTGCTCTAATAATAAATCTTCTAATATCTTCTTATTGCCTTAATAATAATTCTTCATTTTCTTAAGCCTATGTATAGCTCAGCCGAGCTGTAAGTTATCAACTGAAGCCATTCAACGGAGTTCTTGTGACAACTCAAAAGGCCACATTTGACTATACACATCTTGTTGTGTTCACATTTCTCACAAAAACACATAATTACTACTCAAAAACTATCAATATCCTACAACTATTGTTCAGTTTAGAGTAATTTTACACATTTTTTTAATACACAGATTATTAACTACAATGATAAACAAAGACAAGATTATTTAAATTACATAGCTTGTTCCATTTTTAAAACAAAATTGAACGCCGCCACGTTATATCCACAAAATTTTACGGAGAATTACAACCTAGGCATTTGTTGGTTACATTAAAGTGAAGTAGGTAAAGTACAATAAAGTGGGATTCCCACTAAGTCCCGGGAAGCCGTCATGTGTCAAAGTTGAATTGGATGGTTTAGGGCGTATTGTGTCTATTGCCTAATTCAGAAAGTTCTTAAAGGGGTAATACTATATATTGTTACGTGCGAGCGGGGTTACGCACTTATGGATTGGAAGAAAACACCAGTTTTTAATTTAAAAGCTTTTATTGACTTACACAGCCGCGCGCAGTACCTCTCTGCAGGGTTGCCCCTATACGCACCACCAACGATGTACAGTCCCGACGATAAGTTAACACACCCTCAATACCGTCGCCGATATTGCGTAGACCACCTCCAATATTATCGCGGGTAGCTCGCTTCTGGTTCCTCCTTCGAACTACGCTAAACACCTCCTTCGCGTATCTGTCCACCAAACTTGTCACTAAATTCACCACTTAATCCGTCTCTGTACTCTATTAACCTTCTCTGATAACCCTTTAGTACCCTGTCTCTTCCTTCCCGAACCTTCTGTTCGGGAACTTTCGTTTATACATCTATCCCTTTCTAACATCTATCTATCTCTTTCTTTCGGACATCGTCTATCCCTTTCTAACATCTATCTATCTCTTTCTTTCGTTTATCGTCTATCTCTTTCTAAATATATCCGTCCTTGTCTTTTTCTTCCAGAAATTTCTAGTTCTTTCCAAAAGTTCTAAAACTGATTTACGCTGCTGGGCAGTTCCACCCTCGGTCGCCACAATATTATATGAACGTATATATAAATATATATAGTTATATCATAGCACCTAGTATTTACAAACATACAAAAATATAAGTTCTTAGGGACTCATAGACTTTTTGTAAATTCAGATTCGAATTTTTTATTCTAAGTAAGATACTTTGGAGAACATTTTTTAGGCTCGTAGGTTAGGTTAGGTTTTAAGGTTGTTTTAGGTTTGGATTTGTTGTTTTCAGTTATATTTATACCAGTGTTATACGTGTTTGTATAGTTAATAAAACTACGTTTTAACGGTTTTAAGCGCGGTAATTTATTTGATTTAGGTTTATCCGACGTTTCGGCCGCTTTTCAGTGGCCGTGGTCACGGAAGACAAAGATGACATTTGTCAAACGTGTATTGTCAAAGTTTTTATTCAGCCTACCGCCAACTTGTTCATTTTAATTATTTAGTTTTAAATTTTGTTTATGGATATTATTTACTCTATGGGAGCCTAATCTAATTTAGTGTTTGTATAGTTCCAATAAACTCTATAATAATTTCAACGGCATTTTAATTCGAGTCCTGCAACTCGTAACAATATGAATTTGTATATGACGCAGCGGCGAGCGGTACAAGTGCTGCTCGCTACTGAGCTTAGCTGTTAAGCCTATAGATCGCTACAGATTACACAGTCATTTAATAAATAATCTTTACAGTTCAATTGTTTTATATTGGCTGTGGGTTGTTTTGTCGCCTCTTACGACAGGCCTCCCCGACTCAGGACTTGGTATTTGTTTCCGTTCCTGCATTGATAACGGATCTCTCACTCATACGATACACGATTAACTAAACGCTAAACCGTTTCACATCGTTATTCTTTGAGAGCGTGGTATCACATGGATCAAGTCAGGCCAAAGACCTGTAAATAAGATACTGATTGCAGAACGGCTCTATTAAAAACGCTTACCGTGATAAAACCCTTAGCTGTTTAAAAAAACTAGTAGTCGCCCAGTGGTCGAAATTCGACCATAATTAATTTAAATTAAGTTTGAGCATTGACAACAGAACCTTAATAGGTTCTGTTGTCAAAGACTATACTTCTATAATCACAGATTTCGCCAAGGCTACACTGTTAATTTTTTTATCCGTGCAGGAACGGAGAAAGAATACAATTTCCTGCGGCCGGGCGGCCTGTCGTAAGAGGCGACAAAACAACCCACAGCCAGGTGGTAGGGCTTTTGCCCGAATAGATGGCTACCACCACCCCTGGTCTAAAGAAGGTCGCCATAACAACTTTGAGTTGTGTTCCGGCATTAGTGACCAGGTTCCAGTCTCCCTTAAGAGAGCAGCAGCGCATTTTTAGCCCCTTTGGTGTTGCAAATGTCCATAGGCGATGGTAACAGCTTTCCATCAGGTGGACCGTCTGCCTGTCTGCTGAACTCCTGCAATAAAAAAAATTTAAAAAAAATTTATTTGACTCTAACAATAAACAAAAGTATTATAATAATACTTATAGTCAAATAATGTGTGCAATTTTTTTTTATTGAATATTTTTTTTAATGTATAATTTAAAAAAAAAAACAGCATTCTGCACTTCGTCTATATATATACTATAAGTGTGCGAAATTTCATACTCCTCCGTCCGCGCAATTTTCGTAAAAAAGGGTACAAAGTTTTTGCTTCACATATTAAAAAAAATGTTTATTGGTCTGCAAAATTGAATACAGATGATAATCATTTGTTTTTTTGTCTTCATTAAATCGTTTCATGGCTTAAACTATATCCTGTTTATGCAAACACGGCATGCCTAATATAATTGGTTACCTACGCACTATGATTTTACAGTGGTAAAAACCAAATATAGTAAAGGTAGTAAATGTAAAGGAAAGTACAAAGTTAAGAAGAGGATTGAAACAAAGCATTGAGTCGCTTTTTAATAGATGGAGCAGAGTCAGTGAATATGTCGACTTTTGTACGTACGGAATTAATATAATTTATCATTCTGTATAGGGGACAATGTTGACCAATATTAGTTCTTACTTAATTTAACACAAAATTAAAAGTTTTGCAATTAATTATAATGGTATATATGATGGCTACATGTATGTAGCCATCAAAGTTCAAAATTCAAACACGGTCGCACTCAGCCATGCCTTATCTCAACACCGTTTCGAAAGCATAAAATTATTTTTTTACCCTCTCAAATTATCAGCACGCCACCCATGAAAGGTAAAACGTAAAGCCTTTGCCAAACCAGTTTATCAAGATTTAAAAAACATTAACACAGTGGTCAGGTGTGTGTTCAACCTTACATTAAGGGTTCCATACAATATTATTTGCATTTGAAATAATTTATGCGTTTGAAGTCAATTTATTGAAATCGTTCAATTATTTCTAAGTATTCCTACTCAAGCTATTTCCTTTAACGCTTGTAGTTGATTATTATATGAAAAGGAATGTTTTAGCTTAAATACCAATACACTATTAACGTTAGTTAGCTTATAGGAAGAATGCAGGTATCTCAAAATAGTTGGTTCATATTGACTCAGTGTAAAACTCCAAAAACTCCTATGACCTATAACGATGGTATACTTAGGTCTCTGCCTACTACACCGTATTTTTTTTCTTGCATGATGGAAAGCGGTTACCATCACCTATGGACATTTGTAACACCAAAAGTGCTACAAATGCGCTGCTGCTCTCTTATCAGAGAGTGAAACCTGACCACTAATACCGGAACACAACCCAAGGTTATTATGGCGGTATACTCCAGACCAGGGGTGGTAAGCATCTAGACGGGCAAACACCCTACCACCTGGTGAGTTGTTTTATCGCCTCTGAGCAGTACGACTGCAGAAAAGATTCTTTCTCCATTTCTGCTCGGATACGATCGTCGACGATCAATGAACGTATCAGGCATGGTAAAAAATACGATACGGGCTAGTAACGTATCAAGAGCGTGGCATATCCGTAACACCCGCATATCATACGCGTGTTATCAGGGCGCCCCCAAAAAAATTACTTATTCTTTGAGTCTCCACTGAAAAAATGTTAGTTATCGAAAAATTTTATTACTTCACTAAATTTTTTATTACTTTTGTTACTTAAGATTTTTTGGAGCGACCTCAATTAGGCAAACGCTGGACACCGACACACCGCTGCCCGTCAAACTGCTGACTACTTAAAGGCCATTCATCGTATCAACAAATAATTAGTATTAAGTTGTAATTGTGTTAATATATTTTTAATTGTAATTAAGTTAGTCTTGTAAGAACTGTCGTAAAATAAAGTAGTCTTAAGAAATTGTTTTTTTACGACTTCTACGCGCCACCCTACTTACCACCTCTTCAATTTTTATTGAGCTATCATTGGAGAGAGTTCTTAAAACATCTAAAACTAATCTTTTTACCCTCGAGACAAAAAAAAAAGTTTTTTGGCGCCACCAGTGAAAATATTATGCAGTTAAAACCCACTGAAAATAATGGTATTTTCTATGCCTTTAGAGACTCCTTTGAGTGCTATTTAGCATAATTTTGGATTTAGTCCTGAAGGGTTACTTAAAAAAAACACACTGCGTAAAAGCTTATTTTATCAGGTAAATAATTATTTGTTGCATACCATTATATATAAACTCAGCTTTGTTGCGGAACCCTAAAATGAAAAAACTCGCCGGACGAGTGTCAATATGCAAACACAACGTCCATGCATTCCGTGATAACGATTATATTTAATCGATTTTCAGCGAGTAATCGGACATGCGACTATCGATAAAAAAACTTTTATAAGTCATTGATGTCATATTTTATTTGGCAGATTTAAGTTTATCTTACACTAATATACAAAGCTGAAGAGTTTGTTTGTTTGTTTGAACGCGCTAATCTCAGCAACTACTGGTCTAATTTGAAAAATTCTATCGGTGTTAGATAGTCCAGTTATCGAGAAAGGCTATAGACTGGCTATATCATCGCGCCAAAAACAATAAGAGCGGAGCACCAATGAAGAATGTTTAAAAATCGTGGGGTTTTTTTAACTTACCTTTTTTTAACTAGTCCACGCGGACGAAGTCGCGAGCAGAAACTAGTAATACATAATTTCAAAGTATAAGAAGCTTTATATAGCGTATAGTGTGGTGTTATAAGAATGGATAAGATGAGAAATGCGTTCATAAGGAGATCTTTGAAAGTTGCACCAGTGACAAATTGAGAAGAAGTAGATTAAGGTGGTATGGGCATTCAAGGCAAAATGTATTGAGACAATTTCAACAAAACACCTATACACCTACACATACGTTTCTAGCAATAAGTTATTGTTCTATTATATTCTACGGGCCTTACTTATAATAATAATCTCGTTAAGAAAGGATTAGCCATCACTTAAATATGACACTCTTAAGCCCCTAATCAATGGCTGTTTCAAATAAAACTTGCCATCTTGCCTCTTAGCAGTCACTTAAACTACCTCTCGATGTTGGTTATTGATAGTTATTATAATGAGTTACTTTACCACCACCTCTCATCCTTAAGAGGAGTTTATGGGTAATATTTTCATTAATCAGTTGCTGAGCAGTTTCTTAAAATTTAACAAACGATTATATGTAAGGCCATACATGTTTTGTGATTCTACTTTCCTCCATTCTCTCTACATACCCAAACTACCTTAACATTTATTTTTTAACTCTTGGTATTACATCTCATTTCAATTCAGACCGTTCCTCTATTACATTATTCCTATCATATATCTAACGGTCTCGGCACACATTGTTCTGCCTTGAAAAAATTAAAATCTACGACCCGATTCTAGTGCCTCCTATCGGATTCAATTGTGAATCTAAAACATTTGGGGATCCACTGAAACACACAAAAATAAAATCGTCAAAATAGGTTCAGGACTTTAGAGGGATCCTGGAACTCGAACCCAGTGCCACCTACCGGTTTCAATTGTAAATCTAAGCCATCCCAAAAAATCATCAAAATCGGTAAAGTCACTCTCAAGTTATGCGCGTACATATATTTCAACTATTCATTTTTATTTATTTAAATTAGCCTGTATCGATAGAGAGACAACACTGTCGTCCTTACTTATAAAAATCTCGTTGAGAAAGGATTAGCCATCTGTTAAATAAGAGACTCTTAAGCCCCTAATCATTGAATATCTTTTTTTCACTTATAAACGTGTATTACCTGTTGCTTACCGCAGAGGAGCATAGATAAACGAAATTTGAATGATTGACGTAGGTTGAACCCAAAATATTCGACTAAAGAACGGAAAAGAGCGATTCTTGTCAGCACTATGTTTTACAGTCTGTATCCAATGACTTTGTTGAGACTAACAACTGACAGCTGTATTGTTCACCAAAACAAAAAATACCAAAATGCACAACAAGAGAATAGTTACTTGGTAAAACAAAAGGCGGCCTTATCGCTAAATGCGATCTCTTACAGGCAATCTGACTCAAAAGAAATTCTTAAATTATCTGTAATTATTATGCAACCAATGATAAGGAAAAGAAATAACATACATGGACAGCACAGTACAGTCTATAGTATAGTAAAGTAGCATATACATTATTGCGAAAGACTAACATAATGTTGTATACATGTGAGGCATATACTTCTAAAAGCTCTTATTTCAACTTAAATATATTGTTGAACATAAAACGATTGGATAGGCTCGGCTCTTAGCTCGTTTAACCTGCAGATGCGTCGGAGTTAAGAACTCAAATTGATCATAAAATTAACTTATCCCAAAACTTTATGTTTTATTTTTAACGTTTCCTGTCATACATTTTACGACAAAATTAAAATGTCAAAGCCGAAATAAGCGCCGCTCACAAAAAACATTTTAGTGCTGTTTTTCGTTAAAATTGGCTCAACTGTTCCGTAGGTGGTGAGATACATAAAATACACCTACCTGATTTTTTAAATTTATGAGCGTAGTTAAATGTATGTTCATTGTTTAACATTCAATTATATAATATGATACAGGTCAACAACAAAAAAAACTCACAGTTTTTTTGAGACATCTGGTTGTTTCGAAAACCATCAAGGACATTGTTTTATTTTAGACCTTATTTTTAATTGCATTAAAGTTCGAAACTGTACAATAACAGTATAGTGGTCAGCATTTTTCGTTTCGGATACACTTTATTTCATCTAATTCCCATCCGCCGAGTAGGGTGCGATAAGGAACTTCGTTTCAAACTTCTTTTTTGTCTTGAATATCTCTGCAGCTTTCTATATATTCAAGTGCACACACAGTTAGCGAATCTATTATATTATAAAATTGTAAGTGTGTAGTCTCTTTTTTTTAGATTTTAATATATAGAAACTACTGGGCCGATTTCGATGAATTTTCAATGGTCGATAGCAAGTCCCCGGATTTAAAATCTGCGGTACTTTATATCCCGGTAATCCCGCGGTATTTAGAGTAGAACGATTTTGAAGCGGTTTTTTCAAGTAATGATTTTGTGACTTGCTTTCTGGACCTGTTAAAAACTTCAAAAGAACCGTTGATGTTGCGTATGTAATGTTAATTTATACGGATTTTATGACACTTTCCAGGATTTATATATACTTATTTATAATATGCCATTGTGCTGTTAGAAATAAGTTTTATTTTAAAATATTGGTTAAACAACTGTTATCTTTACTACCCGAGCAACATGGACGAAGTCACGGGCAAATCCTAGTACAGGATTTTATAGGATATTCTAGAGTGAATATGAACATAAAGTCACGCTTTTCTACATTTAGCTAGAAAAGATTTTCTGATAATCTTAGAATTGTTAGTGGGGAACGAGGAGATTGCTTCCACCAGGACCTAAAAGGTGTATTGGAAAGGTATCAGGGTAAATGAGACGGTTATATGATGTTAGATTACTGCTGGTCTTTTTAAAAATAACTTTAACCAAAAATATTATAGAAGAAAAATATAAAATAGGTTTCACCAGCTGTCCCGTGGACGAGGCGTTAGCGTTGCCATCCAACTAAGAAATGCGGTCAGTCTTTTAGGAACGTTCCCTACTGACAGCGGTCTTTATGATTTTCATATTTAATTTTAGTTTTTATATACTTAACAGAATATTAGAACTAAATACGATAACGATTTTGGGGTTGCCATTCATATAAAACTATAATAAATAGTGACATCTAGCGAGAAAAGTGGCAATAATTCTCGAGACAACTCCTGAAAGTATTGGGATTTTATTTCATAATGCTGTAGTATGTAAGCATTTGTATTGTCCATTTTAAGGGGGGCCAGCGCACAATAATTAACTATTTGCACACGAGCATAAATGTAGAATATAAGGCTGTAATTTTGTTAAACCTGAATAGAATAAAGACACCATTTACATTGGGACAATGTAGTTTTAATACTGCAACCACCACAATCTACGAGCAGCCCCCGCTCCTAGCACAATGCTTTTATGTATTGTATGTATGACAGAAAAGTAGATAATCAAACTCCGCATCACTCTCAAAACGTTCGCTCGTCATCCAATCACGCTTGCTCTTTTCGCTCCCTCGGCCAGGGACGGATTTAGACATTTGCCGCCTGTAGGCTACTCAAATTTTGTCACCTCTACCGACCTCTATACCCTAGAAATCGATACACTAATTGACAGTCCTATTAATTACTTTTATCTCTTGTCAATAAAATCTTTATGATTTCTGCACTATCGTCTTAGCTACACAACATTTTTTCCTCGTAGTAAACTGTGAAACAGGGAATTGATGGGTTTGTTTCGACCATAGTCAAAAGAGTTTTAAAATTATAGAAAATATCTTAATAGTAAAACATATTACATGTAGAATATTTTCTGTGGACTTAATAAGAATTATCTTATTAAGTCAGAATTTAAGTAAGACAAAAAAATATTGGTCTCAAATTTACCGCCCCTTCAAAATCGGCCGCCCTAAGCTCTCCAGCCTACTCGGCCTATTGGTAAATCCGCCACTGCGCTCGACCCCTTATCGTACAAAGTTTTGACAACTTTTTGCGGGTCTGTTATAAAACTCTTTTAATTTTAATTACTTTCTACCTCTTTCTGACATATTCCATTAGATAAAACAAAGTTCTGACGGTAGCAAGTATAAAAAGTTACCTGATTGTTTATTCATTAAGGTAACATCACGTGCATGTCGTTGATCCTTAATTTTACAGATTACGCCAGAAGTGCGTGTATTTATATCCAGCTTGTGTTGCCAGCTCAATACTTTTAAACTGCATTTCCATACCATTTTTATAATTAATTTTTAATTTTATAATTTCTACTTTTTTCAATTTCAATACAGAGTTATGTCACACTTAGTTATTAGTACTGAAAATATTAATTATTCGTTATTGTACACAAAATAGAACTTACAAATAAAACTACAAAATAATGGTGATGTACAAAGGCGAGCTTAACCCTAAAAAGAGTTTTCTTCCAGCAAATCTATGGGTCTAGCGAGAGTGGGAAGGCAAGAGGCAGGGTTGTATACATGAAAGTTATTACATAAAAGTACTTGAAAATAAATATTACATAATAAACTTACATACACATATATCAATATATATCTAGTATATACATATATAAAATACATATACGTATATATATAAACGTTACTAAAAATAATTTACTTAAGTTTACTAACATGGTAGCCTTGTTATTAATAATTAAAATCACCGTCTTGCACTCTTAAAGTATAAGGATCTTAAGACTTGTAATTAGCAATGCTTTTATTAATGAACTTAAGTAATATGACTGTTTGTTTGTTTTAACCTTACCAAAATAAACCCTCACAAGTAACTAAGTCAAAACTTTGCCACCTTTATCCATATTAATTCGATTTAATACCGAATTCGCTGAACGCACTGCAGCGCGATCAGCAGCCTATTTTAAGATCGACATCCTTTGACCGGCTTCCATTTTGACCATTAATGGTCTAAGACTGATTTAACGTTTATTGTATAAAATTATTGGCTTCATTTTTTATGCTGTAATTACTGAAATCGCTATCCTGCCATTACCCAGCATAGACTCAGAATTGGATGGATGGATAGCAAAACATAAATTTGCCAGAATCAAAAGATCAGCATTTATTTAAAAACTACCATATAATTCATGAAGTAAAAGAGTAACTGTTAATACAAATGACCTGTGGCGTTACTTAGTCATGTATAATTAAGAAGGAATAACTAAGTAAAAATAATATCCGCGTAATTCCGATTTTTTTAACGGCGCTGGCAACTCCGCCTGGAAACCTGGCAACGTGACATTTGTTTACCAACCCCTTTTGTTAATTAGAAATTACTGTTTCAGTTTAAAACATTTTGTTTGGTCTCCCTTGTTTAAAAGTTACATTGTTTTGTTGCAATTAATTAAATGTTTGTTTTTGTTCACATCTTGTTTTGTAACTTGGTTTGACCTGGGAGTTCTGGAAATTTCATTAGAATTTTGTGTCGACAAATTTATGTTATTATAATCGCAAATTATAACGAGTTCCGTAGAGGTAATATATTTTCATTGTTTATATGTTTTTTTTTAAATTTATTGCAGGAGTTCAACAGACAGGCAGACGGCCTACTTGATGGAAAGCGGTTACCATCGCCTATAGACGTTTAAAACACTAAAGGTGCTACAAATGCGTTGCTGCTCTCTTAAGGGAGACTGGAACCTTGTCAATAATGCCGGAACACAACACAAGGTTGTTATGGCGACATACTTTAGACCAGGGGTGGTAGCCATTCAGTCGGGCAAATGCCCTACCATCTGGCTGTGAGGTGTTTTAATACACAGATCAAATTTTAAAGTACATTGGAGGACTGAACCAAAAAGTAGGTCTTACATACAACATGCCAGACATATGTGTAACCCGTGACAAGCGTCGTAGGGATCGTTTGCCGGACAATTCAACCCGTTTTACGCGCAATGAAAATATTATACCCTTGGAATTATTTGTGTTAAAATTTCAAAAGTATTTCGGGTTAAAGTACTTTATTTCTCATAAAAGAATTTTTACAATTCACTTAAACTATGAAAACATTTATTTGTCGACATAAGATGTCGACAAATAAGTTGCAATTTGTAAAGAGATAGAAAGAACAAATACTTACTAAAAGTTGCAGGTAGTTTTATTTTTTATACAAGCAAGTTACAAGTTCGTAACAAGTAGTGTAACTTGTTATATTTTTTCTTTCGAACCAAAAGAAACAAGTAGTGTAACTTGTTATATTTTTTGAAATATTTTTATAATGTATTTATTTTTATATGAGTAATGTCTTATATAATAACACTGGTCGGCAAAAAAAATATGAAAATTCACTCCTTGTAACTATTTTTTTTTTCTTAAATGTTGTATTTATAAATACCACATTAATATTACAATCTAATCTAAAAAGACTAATAAGTAATTTGAATATAACCTAAATTGACTAAACTTGTAACTATTGTAATTTTTTTTATAATTTCGACACTTATGAATATAAATATAGTATTAAAACAATCATTTTTTTTGTAATTGATGTTTTAAATTAAGCGCTTTTTTTGCTTTACATACAAAATGCACATTGAATTATTATGACAATAGCTCATTTAATTCCTTCGAAAACATTTAAAATCATCAAAATTATATGTCTAATTAATTAATAAACTCATTCCAGTTAGCAGTTTTCTCCATTTTTATGTATTCTATTGTAATTTTGTGGCGAATGAATAACATATAATTCTGAGCATTTACCATTCGTATCGTCTCTCTATATATGCCAAAAGGGTAATAAAATGTGTTTCTACAGACGCAGGTGTGAATTTGCCTTTTGTCGGCATTCAGGTCGTAACAATAACACGTGGATCAATAAGTCCCGGGACTGACACATGGATGACGTTGCCAACAAAAGTTTCGTATGATTTTTCATGAGTACCAACCTTCAAAAGATATCTCTCAAAACTTCATGACATTTTGATGTTTGGTTCACGAGTTAGAGCGATTTAAGTGACTCTAGTCTTGATATTCCCAAAACAATGGATTCGAAACAATTTGTGAGTTGATTTATCATTGCTTTTTGATGAAAAAAAAACACAGTGCAAGCTCAGCAATGGCTTGAAAAGTGTTACGGGGACTTTGCTCCATCAAATCAACCGTTTGTCGGTGGTATGCCGAGTTTAAACGTGGTCGTACAGACACTGATGATGATGAACGCTCCAGCCGGCCAAATGAGGTGGTTCAACTGGAAACCATTAAAAAACTCCGCTAAATCGTGTTTGAAAACCGTAAATCAAAATTGCATGAGATCGTTGAGATCTTAAATATATCATGCGGCAGTGTGTACGCTATTTTGCATGAATATTTGTTTATGAGGAAGCTGTTGTCAAAGTGGGTGCCGCGTTTGCTCACGGCGGATCAAGAACGACAACGTGTCGTTGACGCCGAGCGCTGTTTGGAGCTAAGAATTAGGCTTAGAATTGCTTCCGCACCCACTATATTCATCGGATCTGGCCCCCAGCAACTACTACCTGCTTGCAGACCTCAAAAAAATGCTCTAAGGAAATAAATTCTACCTGAACGAAGAAGTCATCGCCGAAACGAATGCTTACTTCGAGGCCAAAAATCGTTCTCTAAGAAAGGTATTGAAATGTTAGAGAAGCGCTGGACTGATTGTGTTACTCTTGAAGGAGACTATGTTGATGAATAAAATAGAACTTTGCCATAAAAAAGGGTTTTTCTTGGTTAATCCCGGGACTTATTGATCCACGTAATATTATATTGCTTAAAGATTTGTGGAAAAGAAAATTAAATCTACTGACATGATTAGAAAAAAGATTTGCACAAAAAAATATTCAGTTAGGAGCAAAATATGAAAAAAAAAACGTGATAGCAAGAAACTAAAACCAGATCTAAATTCGGGTGTTTCCGTTTTCGACTCACTTTTTCTACCCACAAGTCTAAAATAATAATAATAATTCCGTTTTCAACCCATTACAAAATTCAATTCCGGTTTCTACCCAGTGAACTAAGTACAGGCAGCAGAAAAAGTTAATTCGATTATAAATATTTATTTAAAAATAATAAAGTCAAAAAGATTCTTATACATACTTTACAAACAACTAAAACTCACATTAAGATTGTAAAAAATTATTACATAGATCACATAATTAACGCTTGGTACATAACATTTTCAAAATTCACAACCTCATCAAAATATCAAATAGCACAGAGTAAAATATCAAATAGACTTTGAGGAACTATAAATTAGTTTAATAAACAAAATGTTTGTAACTATTGTTCAATACACTGGATGCATTTATTGCTTTTGGAATCATAATATTGAAAACATAACTAAAACTTAAGTAAAATTGTAATAATTGGATAGATTGGGTAATACTAATAATTGACGTTAAAAGTATGAAGTATTGACATAAATTATGTAATAGTTTTTTTTTTAATTTAATATGCAAATTTTGCCACAAGCCAAGTGATTAAGCGCAGATTCTATTTATTGTCTCTCTCTCTAACACATCATGTTTTTCGATTCCTTGATATTACAATATCTTTTCCTTCGAACCGTGTATTTTGTTTTTTGGCGTCATTATTAATATTTGAAAGGAACTGAAGCATGTTTAGTGACTTTTTCTTTGCCACAACGCGATTTACAGTCATGCTAGCTTTCAAGAGCGTTAGTTGTTCTGTGTCGACATCCGCATGAAGACCATAATTCTAGGGGATATTTTCCGCCAAACATATATGTTTTGACAATATAATCATTAAATCTCACTGCATATTTATGCGTGGGACTCTATTCCATAATATAGAGAAAAGCATCATCCACCATTTCTTTCGGTATTAAACCTAAGGCAAGCATCAAAGATACATACATACATGTTTTTTAAAATGCCTTTTTTTGGTCATATTGAACTGTTTGCCTTTTTTATAATTATATCTCTTGGCAAAAGTGAAAGTAACAGGCTCTGGTTTTAGTTTCAGGTGAAATAATTTTGAAAAAAACTTGTCTTTTTCAGAATGCATGTCAAATTCTATATATTTACAGCATGTCAAATTCTATATATTTATCGAATTTTTATTTAAGGGAGGATTTGGTTGCCGACCAGTGTAATATTTTCAGTTATTGTATATATTGTAAAAGTATTTATTTTTTAATAAATATTGAGAGAACCTGGAGTACGCAATCTTGTTATGTTTGTCTGTTTGTTCAGGATTCATGTAAAAACTACCGGACCGATTTTGATGCGTATTTCACCGATCTGCAGCTAACTCTTAGACTTAAAATCTGCACAACTTTTAATTCCGCTGGAATTTTCCTAGGAATTATTTAAAATAAATAACATTCGAATTCTAATTCGATTTTTTCATTGATCGATAAAAAAATGTATAATAAATAATAAAACTACGTTTTATTATGTGTACAAGTCGCGAAAACTTAAGAAAATATTAAAAAAATGTATATAATAAAATATGTGATATTTTTTATCCCGGGAATCCCGCAGGAATATTAGCTTATTCCAATACAATTTTCACTAGAACGACAGCTGACATTATTTTTAAATGCTGCGGTACTTTGTGTTCCGAATCCCGCGGGAACTTTCAAGTCGCGGGCATTGAATAATGTTAATGTTAAACATACGCAAAACCTTTATAAAATCAATCTTTGTTCTCATTCGGTGATAAACAGAAGCCTTATAATCTCGCGTTCACATTTCCCCAGGGGTTTCCCTTTTTAGGATGTAATCAATCTTGCCTTATTTTTTTACGATATTTGGCAGCGAAGTATATAAGGTTTTTTGTTTGTCTGTATTAAATTCAACTATATATACTTATCGCTGTGATTTAAAACTCGATGCAACGAAAAATCGACACTAAAAAGACATAAACATATAAATCTATAGAACTAAGCCTGCGAAAGAATGAGATAGAATATATTATATGTAATAATTAAACACTATGCTTCCTTTAATCTATCCAACAAAGAAGCTATCATCAACGCAACACACAACTTATTTTAAACACCTGTTTGTTATTTGACACTCAACAATAGTTTCTGAGTCATGGTAATACCATCTCATGTTCAAACTTCAGTGCACATTCTTGATACATACATATTTCCTTCTCTTTTTGTGCACTGGTATGTACGTATATCTATCTCTGTCACCCCAGTTATGGCTGAATTCACGAAGATGACGCTTTGGTGTCGTCGGATTTGGTTTGCGGTGTTAAATAGACAGACATGTAAGAAATATTATGGTTTTTGGTGAGTGCAGTGAGTTGTTGAAACAAACTAAATGGCGGCCGTCCTGAAAAGTTGTTGTTATTGTTTAAATAATTGATAGGTACTTATGAAGCCAAGATGGATGTTCTTAGTCGACTGGCTTTTGGATAAGTCTAGATAATAGTCTATTGTATTTATTTATTATAATTCAACAAACATTTACACAATAACTGAAAGCAACAAAATTATAATATTATGTTCAGCGGTTTCATGTGTATGGAATATCCAGTGTTTTTTACCTCAGCTTCCGTAAACACCCCACAAAAGATTTAAATTTTAACCAAAACGGTTACAGAATTCTAAAACTTATTTTCGAAAGGAAAGGAAATATGTACCCGAAACCAGTGTACGTCACTACAGTCGCTAAAACAAGGTTTCCACTCAGGAATTGTTTATTATGCTAATTATTCATTTATATTAGTAATTGTCTAAGCTTAAAATATCTAATAAATTATTCATAAGGCACTCAAAACGTTGCCTTGAAAAGATTAACCAAATAATTGTCATTAAAAATACGTCGATGCATCAGATAGTTTTTGGTACTTCACTGACATTTATTGCTAGTATACATGAGTTATGATACCAAGCATTTTTGGATGAATAACATTGAGTAAGATGCAAGGGAGTCGCCATTTAAGCCTCCTCATGTGCAAATGGGTGATTGCGATAATAATCCATTCAAACAGGATAGTCAAATTAATTGAAACGTTTTTTATCATATTAATTAACCTCTTAGATTTTGTTGGATTGTAGAAGTTAATGAAGTTACAATTCAAACGGATCAAAGTACATAAAGTATACTATTACTGAAGAGGATTTAGTGCACTGCGTTTAAAAAAGTAATAAAATTAGGAGTCTAAGTCAAGAAAGTATATTCATAAAATGCAACTTAATTTTAATGTTTCTATGTGTCTGTCTTTAATCATCACGTGAAAACTGCTGAACGTATTTAAATGAACTTTGACACCGGCGTAGCTTATGTCCCAGCTCAACACTTAGGACATTTTATACCAGTAAATGGCGTAATATTCGTGGATAAACAAATACAGTCACAAAGGTGGCGTTGCAATCGTGGTTTTCGCGCTACCGTTGCATCTCACTAACAAACACATCGTCGTCATGAAAATAGTGGATAAAATTTCACTGGTACATGCTAGTAAAGAGTATACTCGTTATATAGTTAAAGTGGCTATTGCTAGCGGCATCGCTCGCTCGCTCGAAAAATAAAAAGATAGTTATATTCCGAGTACTCAAAAAAAGCTAAAAAGTAGTCCTTATTTCACTCCCTTAAGGGTTAAATTTACAAAAACACGGATACACGTATACAATTATTTGTTATCCAAAATAGGTGCAAAAAATTTCATGCTTTGAAAATAACGGCTTTTCATATAAAATTTCATCTTTTACAGCCCGAAGGGGTTTAATTTTCAAAAATCCTTTGTTGGTATTACCTACAGTATTGAACTAACCTGCAAGAAAATTTTCATGCTCCAATTCCAAGTAGTTGGGGTGTGCGTTGATATGACAGTCAATCAGTCAGTCAGTGAGGCCAAGAACTTATAGGAAATATTTTTAGCAGATGGATTATGTTCGAGTGTAGTTAATGCATTGCAAATATGCACGAATAGAATTTAAGGGCGTCCTAAGACGTAACTTTCTGTATCACAGGTTTTAAGTCTAAATAAAAAGTAATTATTCTTTGAGAAAAGCCACCTTCCAGAATCGAACAGTGAGTATTAAAAGACAAACTAAATGTATACAATGTTTGACTTTAAAATTAAATACAAAGTAAGGTTATGAAACAGAATGTACCCTTATTTTATAAATTTGCTAGTAATATTTTTATATCAGAAGTACATACATATATACAACGCTACAAGCGTCTCCGTTCCAAGTTACTCCGAGTTCAAATACAACACGAGTGTAACATAAAAAATAATATAAAAAAATATAATTTACGATGTTGTTTTTGCATCTGAATATTACATTTTAGCATCGTGTCTCGTTGCTATAAAGTCGATTATCGCATAAAAATATTTTGGCGACAGCAAAAATTTTTGTTGTATAAAACGCAATACAAACATATCTTTCCACATTTCGTTTTATTTCTCGTAGATAAGTTATAAAACGGTTTATGTTTATGTATTACGTGGATTGACGGTATAAATAAATAATATGTTTAGCTTGAAGTAAGAAAGGCCAGGAACCGGTTAAAAATTAAAAGATTTTAATCGGCTACAACCGGTTTTCGTCAACTTTTTCGTTCGGAGTATAAATCTTGAAGGGAGTGTTATATAAACCTGAATTAACCGGTTTATTCTGGTAGACAAGGAAGTTTCATTCTATCTATTTCAACATGGCGATACCTCCAAGGAATACTACACTAATTTAATTTTAATTATTTTCTAATTTTAAGGGAAAAGCACCCATTATTGTCTTAATATCGTTTCTAAAATTTCATAAAAAATTAAGTTGGCGTAGTATTCCTATGAGGTGTCGATGTGTTTGTGTAATTTGAAGGTGTGCAGCAAAAACCTTATTTTTTTGTTATAACCGATATATTTAATAAAAATCTTCGTATGCACTTCAGCTATAACCGGTTTGACTTTTTATCGGTTTCCAAGCCTTGGCTATACGTACATAATAATTTCAACCAAACATAGAGAAAGATAATACTATTGTTGGTGTTATAGACAGACTCATTATTAAAAACTTATTTTCGTATGTTATTTATATATGACTTTTATTTGTTATATCAAACTATGTTTTGTCTAGTGGAAATTATCTATATATTGTGACGCCGTATTTACGTAGTCATAGTTCCTTAGCCTATTGGTTGTAATATCATGAATTTTAAAGCGATTGAATTTGGCGCGGTAAGTGATATCATCATTTGAAAACCCTATGGCGACGTCCCGTTCGGGTACGCTCGGTTACTTTCGGGATTCCTCGCGTGGCGTGGTTCGCGGAGGCGGCCCGTCATTTCTAAATGCGCGTCGTCGCAGTTCACATGGCTTAAAAGCCCGTTTTTTTTTTAAAGTGTGTCAGCACAAGTTTATCCTGTAAGTATTATTCTACCAATCGTCGGTGTTCGCCCTTTTTTTATTTTGATTCGTCTTCTGTATATTTGCAGAAATCATGAAGTGTAGTTGGCTAAAGATTCTTCACAGTACCTACCGACGCATTCCATTACACAGGCATTTTTACCCAAAGGCTCGTCGATTAAAACATATTAAAGCCATAATATTGGAATAATAAACCCACCTAACAGGCGGGTAAATAAATATATATATATTCTTACGGCCGCTTTCTCACATGTGAATGGCACGTGTTCGAATTTTGACCGCATGACCTTTAACTATTACGTGTTATTTTTAAAGAAAATGCTATTGGTTCCACACTCTCTCCTTTCCATCTTGTGGACCTGCTTAAAGCCAGACCCCCTTTCTAATAACTTATTTCATTTTAATAACTTATCGATTACCACTACAATCTTTCACCCTTGAACTTCAAAGTAGTGTTTAGTAAAGACAAGATAATAACGTATTTCTTTTTCCACTCCTTTCAGTGGGTTTTATTATGTATTCGTATAATTACGAATAAACTGTTGTCTACGACCGAGGCATGTGGAGTTAGGTAGAACAGCGTGGTTAGCTGAGCAACACTTCCCGGAGCGGTACCTACGCCCCCTACCTTTCGACTCCGGACACAGGATCGAATTGGAACCCTCAGGGAGTTTATTTTATATGATCCCCTTGGGATTAGACCCTTCTGTTTGCCAGGGTAGCTTCCCTACCCTGAGATACTATTGATTTATATTACTATTTTTTATTTTATTTTTTTTTCTTTACCAATAGGCGGAGGCTTATTATCAGCACTTTTTTTTTTAATATTGTTGTTTCTATATTTTCTATATATTAGACTGTAAGCCTTCCTAAAATAAAATAAATAAATAAATAAATATTTCTAAAATAAGGTGACCCCCCTTCTGGTTTATTGGTATAGCCTCTCCAACCCACGATACCCTAAATTTTGATTGATTATTCAAAGAGTATAGAGACCTGCTCAGGCTGCTAGACCGAGGTAATAAAGTTAACTATAGATAATAAATTAATAACTGTGTTTAAGCTTTATTTTATGTCCTCGTGGAGGAACTTTAGAGGCTAAGGAGGTGGCTCAGTGTATACACCTTTGGTAAAAAATAATTATAATAAATACGTAATTGTTTTGATGTAAGCTTGTATGATTTCACCTTCCCCATTTGCCTAGCCTTACTTAAATTTTCTTAAAATAAGGCCAAACCCTCAATAAATAGGAATAGCCTGTTTTATCAGTAACAATGGCGCCCAACGTGGGGCCCGAACCCACGACCCTGAGATTAAGAGTCTCATGCTCTACCGACTGAGCTAGCCGGGCCCGGGCCGGCTATATATTAATACATCAGGCAAAAACCTTGTATCCCTTTTTACAAACATTGCGCGGACGGAGGGGTAGGAAATTTCGCACACTTACACTTTATATAGAGAAGGAGTACAGAATGCTATTTTTCTATTATGCATAAAAAATACATTAAATCAATCAAAATAATATCTATTTGACACACACACACACACACACGCATATGTACTCCTTTTGTTTATAGTTAAAACTATATTTTATTTTTGATTATTTTTAAATATTCTGTACTTTTTCATTTAAAGTTTGTAGTAAGATTCAGTAGCTAAATGAGGAAAACATTAGACCTTAACGAAACTTTTTATTGCCTAAACTAACATGAATTTGGCCGTATTTTGAATTATTTTTTGGTTGAGAATTTTCATGTATTTTATACATACAACTGGCGCGAGCCATGTTGAATGACTTTTAACAATGCATCTTTTCCGAGGTCTGAAGAAAAACACGTTTCCCGTTCAAAACAATCTACTAAAAATTGCACAAGTCTGCTTCACTGGACTTGCATGGAAAACTCTCATCTTGAAACGGAATTTTCCAACGATTTCCTATTTACTCTACGAGACCAACATATTTATCAGAGAGGCTTGATAGACGGTAAACTTTTTGTACGTTGGAATATTTTATTTACGGTAAATATCTATGGTTGAGCGGGCTGAGTCTTAGCTAGCCGAGCTCGCTGGAACGCAGAGGCTCCGGGTACGATTCCTGGCCTGGTAAATTTCGGAAACGCATTTGCCGTTATTTACTGTAGCCTGGATGTTTGGGATCGGCTCCAGAGTGGTCCGTTGTATATTACCCATAATATGAGTATAATTTGCTTAATTTGGGGATATATAATATGTGTCTTTGTCTGCCGATTATTATTTTACCAACAATCCTGAGTGTTCGATCTTGAGGTAGTGAATAACGCAACTTATGTATCGTCGATTCTCTGCAAGCTACAAAGATAAACCAATCATCAGAGAGTTTATCTAAGGTTAGGGGATCGTTTGATTTTCTATTATAAGGATTGCATACATATTATCACAGCTGTTTCCAAAAGGGGCAGGTAGATTCGATGGATTTTAACTTGCTATAATCTTGATAAACATTTTTTGCTTTACCTACTTTCATTAATCTTTTTATATATACACGTATATTATAGATACTTTTTACCTGGCGATTATTTAAAATATCTGAAATTTAATCATGATAAGTCCGACATGGTCTACCGTCACCAACCCTACCCACACTGTTGTCATACACTTGTTTTGTTAGCTTCTTTTCAACCATATAAGAGTAGATGTAAATAAAAGATGTAAATAAGAGTTGATGAAAAACAAATTTCAATTGATTTCAAGAATGAAATCCAGTCTATCTCCCAGGGCCATATTAGATTTGTCATAATATCCCACACATTTTTTTTATCCTCAAAAAGTAAAGATATAATTTATTCCACATACATTATTCTAGTTTTGATGTTAAAATGTATGATATAATAAAGTACGACGATATCGAAAATAATTTATTATAATTGTTTGCAAGGCATCGCAGAACGGACTAACAGACAATACATTCAAACATAATAACTGTTATATGTATACAAAAAGAAAAATATCTACTTTAAAATAGAATCTTATTAAGTCACGAGTCTAGCCCCGTTTCCAAAGCAAGTTTAGTTACGTTCAAAGAAGAAGTGGTGCAACTAATTCGCTACAAGATATAATATTAAGTTTTATCTGTGCAGGAACGGAGAAAGAATACAATTTCCTGCGGCCGGGCGGCCTGTCGTAAGAGGCGACAAAACAACCCACAGCCAGTTGGGTAGGGCATTTGGCCGACTGGATGGCTAAAATATGATGCCATAACAACCTTGAGTTGTATTCCGGCATTAGTGACCAGGTTCCAGTCTCCCTTAAGAGAGCAGCAGCGCATTTGTAGCACTTTTGGTGTTGCAAATGTCTATAGGTGATGGTAACCGCTTTCCATCAAGTGGACCATCTGCCTGTCTGTTGAACTCCTGCACTAAAAAAAAATACATTCGTAGTCTTTTTTTAATATACTTTGATATCAAGGTTTAACAGCAGTCATGTTATTATGGATAAGCATCACGAAAAAAAAAATCCGGATTAAATTGTACGTGGTCTACAATCGCACTTCATTAAGGAGAATGTACACAGATTATACGTCTTAAAATCGATATCCACAATTTCACGGCAAATCAACTCCTTTGTTAGTCTAAAAGGTTTTCCTCCTGTAGATTTATGTAAAGATAAATGTGCCAATACGATGCAAATTGTTTTGTTAGAATGAGTGCAAGATGTCAAACTTTTCGTACTGAACTTCAATGTTCATTGTCATTTTAACAATTGATAATATGTATCAGTTTTCATTTAAGGACTAAAATCACCAGGCCAATCTAAAAGCGAATTTAATACAACTAGTGGTCGCCCATTGGTCGAAATTCGACCATAATTAATTTAAATGATAAGTTTGAACATTATTAAGGTACTGTTGTCAAAGACAGATCACAGATTTCGCCAAGGCTGTTAATTTGACTTCAACAATAAACAAAACAGTATATATGCGTGTGTGTGTGTCAAATACATGGTAGTTTGTGTAATGGTGTAATGATTGAGTGAATTTTATTGATTTAATGTATTTTTTATCCATATTTCTTTTAAATATTAGCATTCTGCATTCTATATATATATGTATATATATGGATTAGACGACAGGCATGATAGAGCAAAAAGAATAGTGATGTCCAAAAAACATTAAAATAATTTGCCAGTGCCAAGTTCTAGGACCTTATTTTTAACAGATTTAAAGACAAGCGGGGCGGTCATAAATTATAATAGTATAAAGGAGGACTTTGTTGCCTAGATGGTAACTTTACCCAAAAACCATAATATCTTACTATTTAGGGCCAATTTATCAACAGATAAAAATTATTCAGAAAATGAAGTATAACATAGAAAAATCAAAAATGTCTGTTGTATGAATAAAACAGTTGAATTGTTTCACTTTTGAATTCAACCGGGTTATAATTTATTTCACTAATAATTTTTATCTGGTGATGGAAAAATCGGCTCTTGGTCGTTTACACAATTTATTTGAATAATAACGGTAACATCATTGAGTATATATAAAATTGATTTTGCAAAATAATAATGTCCACAAAAACTATAAATTACCTCAACTGCCACATTATTGTAATTTATAGCTGGTTTTTCTGAGGTAACTGCACTATCTTTATCAGTATTATCAAAGAATTCTCCTTAAGCTTTAATGTCTTGTATGGTATAAAATTTTAATAGACATTCCCTTTTTACTGGAGGTCTCGAGGATGAATCATCCTAACTAATATTATAAATGCGAATGTCAGTTTGTTTGTTGAAGAAGAAGAAGATAAAGATTTATTAATGTATGTATATTATATTATGCAGGATTATATGTTTATATTTATAAGATACTAATTCGGTAGTGAGAATAATGCAACATACCTCTGTTCTTATCAAATTTTTTGTCCCTCCAAATGTTGTCTGGAAGAAATCGCTAATAGCGATAAGACCGCCTATTGTATCGTTTTTTTTCTGTTAACTGTGTTTTTCAAAACACAATAAAGCATAATTATTATTTAAAAAATTTACTTTTGGAAATCGGTTAAAAATCAACTAGGAATGTTGAGTTTATCGATATACCTTTTCGAGAACGTTAAAGAAATAGACAGAAAATTTATTATCATGACAGTGAGAGCAAGAAGCTTACAAGTCACGTACACTTATTAGGCGACCTCGATAAAAACCGGCCAAGAATACAGTAGGAATCCACCCGGCCGTATAAGGAGTATTTGATTAGAAGGTGTCTTGCTATGGACACCATAGAAGCAACAAGATTGCATTTTTCCAATGTACAAGTTTAAAATCTTCATGCCAGCTGATTATAGAGAGTTGTATACATATCTATATATTGTTACGATCGACAAAGAACAATTCACACCTGCAGTTTATTACCTTTTCGGCACTTAGACTTTTTTTTTAAACTTTTTGTTAAAAATTTGTAATAAGAAAAACAGCCTATTGTGTAGAAAAACAGCTGCTTGGCTGCCTCACGCCTCCGTTCGGGCATTCCTTTTATCCTGTACAAATACAATATGTCTCGACGCATAACAATAATTTCCAATACAATACACAATAGACTGTTTTTCTTAACTACAAATTTGAAACATAAAGTAAACAAAAGAAGTCAACATGCGGGAAGATAATAAACTGTTCTTTATGGGAGGCAGGTGTGCATTTACTTTTGTCGGCATATAACAATATTAATTTAACGAAATTAACAAACTACACGGGTGATGATACCGTTCCGTTAATACCAGAGTTAAATATCACCTTTCACCAACTCGACGTAGTTTTTTCGTGCTTGTTATGCCAAATTAGTAATTAACATGTGTCGGGTTGTGTCAGAATCGTAGTTTAACCGCTTTGGTTAACCCACCTGTATTATTAAACGTAATTTGATTATGGTTCTGTTGACATTTATTAAATGAGTAGGTTTTTATATGCTGTGTATTTACAAAGGCGCTGCTTCTCTCTTAAGGGAGCTGTCTCTCTTTGATCCGTGCAGGAACGGAGAAAGAATACAATTTCCTGCGGCCGGGCGGCCTGTCGTAAGAGGAGACAAAACAACCCACAGCCAGGTGGTAGGGCCATTGTCCGTCTGGATGGCTACCACCCCTGGTCTAAAGTATGTCGCCATAACAACCTTGATTTCTGTTCCGGCATTAGTGACCAGGTTCCAGTCTCCCTCAAGAGAGCAGCAGCGCATTTGTAGCACCTTTGGTGTTGCAAATGTCCATAGGCGATGGTAACCGCTTTCCATCAAGTGGGCCGTCTGCCTGTCTGCTGACCTGCAATAAAAAAGGGGAACCTAGCCATTAATGTAAATTAAATTGTATTGTATTCTTTCTACGTTCCACCCATATCTTTAACAATTTTTTTAAATACAGAGGTATGATATCCAAATACTTACACAATCCTACTGAACCCTAAACGCCCAGCTACGGGTTATGTGGGCGGACGAGATATTTCTCATGTCATAACGGTCTCCACAAGATTATTTCCGAACTATAATACAAGTTTAGGCATTATTGTTACCAAAGGAATTAGCAAAATATATAGGTATATGGCAAATTTATGATAAAACTAGCTGCGCCCGCGACGTCGTACACGTGGACTTTGTTTTCAAAAGCCCCCGATTTTGAAACATCCTTCAGTTTCCCTATTTCTACCTTAAGTGTATGTACTATGTATGTATGTATATATATAGTTTAGTATTCTAGTTTTATGCATTGCAATGATGTAATGTTTACCGTGACGATACCTTAAGGGCACAGCGGAAGATCAGCGCTGGTTTTAACCGACCAGCATTATGCTGAGTCTGATGCCCCTTTTGGGACAAAATTATATTATTTTCGTTTTAATTTTTAAGTAATTATACTGTGTGTTATAATTTGTCCTAAATAAAATTATTTTCTTTCTTTCTTTCTTTCTTCTTTCTCTCTCTCTCTCTCTCTCTCTCTCTATATATATATATATATATATATATATATATATGTATATATGATATATATATGATATATATAGCCTAGCCTTCCACGATAAATGGGCTATTTAACACTGGAATAATTTTTCAAATCAGACCAGTACTTCCTGAGATAAGCGCGTTTAATCAAACAAACTCTTCAGTTTTATATATTAGTATAAGATTGTTTTTTTTTAATCAAAATCATAGGATTATGACAAAGATCAAAACAGAATTTTATTTGTGCAGGAATGGAGAAAGAATACAATTTCCTGCAGCTGGGCGGCCTGTCATAAGAGGCGACAAAACAACGCATAACCAGTGTTAAGGCATTTGCCCGACTGGCTGGCTGTCAACCCCGGTCTAGTGTATGCCGCCATAACAACCTTGATTTGCGTTCCGGCATTAGTGGCCAGATTCCAGTCTCCCTTAAGAGAGCAGCAGCGCATTTGTAGCACCTTTGGTGTTACAAAATAATGTCCATGGGCGGTAACTGCATTCCATCGAGTGGGCCGTCAGCCTGTCTGCTGTGCTTCAGCAATAAACAAAATTAAAAAGGTCCAATATTAAATTATTAATTCAATATTAAATTAAATTGAATAAATAATTCTCTTTATATAATTTTTCGCGTAATGTAGGATCTATTATTGGCTTATATAAACCCTGTATAAAATGTATCGTTTATTATTATATCTTAAAATAGCTGTGTGATGTTCGTTAAATAAAATAAACTACCACGAATTGTCATTAAAGCGAATTTAGTTTCTGGAAGTGACTCATTTCATTAATATTTCCTTTGCCGATTCTATCAACGTATTAAGTCCTATGAGAAAACTATAAAATTAATGCCACCAAAAGTATTCTAGTCTTTATGCCAATGTATTTAAATACTAAAATCGATTGAATGTAATAGGAACATGAGTAGTAATTACTAGCGATAAGTAATTCTCAAGTTACTAAGTTAGTACTTAGATAGGCGTCCGATAAGTAAATGCATAATAAAATGAAGTGAATTGTTTCTATGTATTAATCAGCATTAAGTCGTTACGAAAGGGAGTCGCCAAACTAAATTCTAATTTTATTTTGTGGTTAGTCCTTGCTCCACGATTTGGTCTGATAAAATTTCAATTGATAATGCGCGGAAACTACTGTGTTTTCTGATATTAGAATTTAGAAGAATCATTTGTTTATTAGCAATGTTTAAATAATGCAAACGTCATTCAAAATTATATCAAAGGCAGTGAATAAGTATTCACTGCCTTTGATAAAAAAAAATACATACAAAAAGAATGTGTACGTGTGTGTGTGCAGTTTACACGCAGTAGAAGTGAAACAAAGTGTGACAAGGGGTGAGAGGATTGTAAATTTTGTCACGTCACATTTCATATATTATATCGTTATAATATATTTAAGCTTTCACCTTCACAGCATTTTCAACACTATCTCTAACTTAACATAGTGTTTAAATTAATAAATATAATGTATTCCATCTCATTCTCTCGCAGGTTTAGTCCCATAAATTCTATAAATTTATGTTTTTATCGCTTTTTAGTATCGCCTTTTTGTTTCACCGAGTTTCAAATCACAACGTTTCTAATTAAGTTTCACTTCAAAAACGTAACAAACTTTCATATTTATTACAAAGTTTGATATGTTTGTTACATATTACAAAGGTTTATACGTGGCTTGACTTGAATTTTCAACTTATAATTGTGTAGGTATTAATTTTTCTATGTTCTTCTATGTTATTTGTATTCTTCTCTCAAATACTTGAATTATATATACTTATATTACGAAGAGGAAAGATAGGTTTTTTTTAAATTTAAATAATCGCCTTCAAAATTTTTTTTTCAAGGTAGGACATAGTCTGCCCGGACCGCTAGTAATAAATATATAAAAAGTAACAAAAAAATTGATTCATAATTAAAATCATTAGATGGGAACAAATAATCTAACCTATATATTATAAAGACTGATAGGTGTTTTACGACATTTAGTTTATTTATTTCTAGCTAGCATAAGAGCAAGCAGCGCCAGCAATACCAAGAGCGGAGTCAACATATTGCCAGCCTTTGGCATAAGGGCCAGTGGGTCACCCGCACCAGCGGAACCCTGACCTTCAGGATGACGCAGATACTGACCGGACACGGTTGTTTCGATCAGTATCTGTGTCACATTGTGAGCTGCTTGCCTTCTCCGGACTGCCGCCAGTGCGGCGCACCCGACACGGCGCTTCACACGCTGGTCGAGTGCACTGCATGGACGCCGCAGCGTTTCGATCTCGAGGCGCACGTAGGAGCCGTCGGATCGCTCGGTGACTTGGTAACGGCCATATTGCAGAGCGACGACCGCTGGGAAGCTGCGGTTACTTTTTGTGAGGCAGTAATGTCTCCCAAAGAGGCCGCAGAAGGGGATAGGGAGCGAAGTCCTTCGGCGCGTGCTGCGGTCTCTACTCGAGGTCGCCGGCCTTCAGCTGGCACCCGGAGAGGCAAGTACGCGCATTACTTCCCTCCCTGAGTTAGGTTCCGTTAACGGGGGGCCCTTAGCTGCTAGGAAAGCAAAGGACCATCGACCCCCGTCAACGAAGTGGGGTGTGTTCTCCCAGGGCACACTCCAGGCACTTTATTGCGTTGGATCGACTGTTGCGTAACTATGTTCTATATCTCAGTCCTTCCATCACAAACAAAAGCGCAGGGTCGACAGGTAGGAGGGGTTTTTTAGTGGGTATTGGGGTTGCTCGCTCGTGTAGCAATGCTCGGAGTCTTTCCACACTACTCTGTGACGTCGATCGCGGACGGGCACTGCCAAGAGCATACAATTGCTGCAGTGTTATCGCCCCCGGTCGATGCGTGCCGTTTCCTAGCAACGGCCCAGTTTGTGCGTAAATCGGTGTTAGCATTTTCCCTCGCCTCAAAAAAAAAAACGGCAAGTGGGTCATTATAGCTCTACCACGTAGTTCGTGTAATCTTATTCATCATATATATAAATAAAAATAATAATTTCATGGCTCCATGTATAAGTTTAAACTGGGCCTATGCTTATACAGAAACGACTTCAACTCCACATAAATCGCTTCAACTTCACTTCGGTGCAATGAAAACAATGGGTTATAAGAAAAGTTTATACGTTTCCTGAGTAATGTGTGCTGACATAAATTGAAGACGTAGAACTAATCATTAAGTATTGTTAGAAAAACCATTACTTAGGGCCGCTTGCATAAGGTTGCTTAAATTTATTTAAGAAACATAACACGTATTTAACACCCTTCAATACAATTAGCGTCTTGTTCAACCCAACATTTGCCGCTAAATATGTTTAAAGAACTGTCAATACGTTTTGTGTAAAGCGTATTTAGGCAGTTTAATATGATTAACTAATTTTATTTAAAAGCGATCGTTATGCAAACGGCCCTTAACCTGAAATAAACGTAGATGTCTACGAATTTGTTTTGTTTCTGCAAATAATAATTATCTTCAACACTGCTAATAAAATTATAAAAATATAAAATTTTAGTTTTTGATGAAACCTTGACAAGTGCTGTTTTGTTATATCTACTTACACTTTTATTTTTAAATGAGTGGCCCTGTGGGAGTCGGATTCATAAAAAAAAATCCGTGCAGGTGCGGAGAAATAATATAATTCCCTGCGGCCAGGCGACCTGTCTTTAGACCCAGGGAATTGGAGCAGGTATTTGCCCGTCTGGATGGGTACCACCCCTGGACTAGACTATGCCGCCATAACAACCTTGAGTTGTGTTCCAGCATTAGTGGCCAAGTTCCAGACTCCCTTTAGAGAGCGACAGCACATTGGTAGCTAGCACTTTTGGTGTTACAAATGTCCATAGGCGGTGGTAACCGTTTCCCATCAGGTGGACAGGCAAACGCCTGTCAAAAAAAAATTACAGGAGGTTCTTTTATAAGATACAATACAGATAGTCTTAGCCAGTCAGAACTAAAATATAATTAATATTTTTTAGTAACATTTATAAACTGTACATAACATCGATTACTGTATACCATATACGTATAATATAAAATCAATGTAGTTGACAGTAGTTCAAAAAGATTTTTTTAATTAATTTATTACAATCAACAGATGCGGTTGTCAGAATCGTAAATCTCCCCTTCTCTAACTTTAAGCCATATGGAAACAAAAAGAGTATTTTCGTATAAATTAAATTTCTAAATCTTTTTTTACATTTTACATATGGCTGAATTTACGTGTGATTTTTTTCAATATTGACCTAATTTATAAATTTCAGAAAATTTACATGAAATGTGTATTAATTTTATAGTATTTTCTTATAATTTTTTCTTGTACTTAATTGTTTAACAATTTATTTTGCGGAATTGGATTGATACATATATGTATTAGTTTTGTATTTGAGAATATTAATTATTGTATGGTTCCCAAATAAATTAATTAGTGATAAAAGAGAAAATGCTAAAAAAGATTAGAATACAAAGTTAAAAAAAAACCTTCTACTAAGGTTAGTTTGAACAAGATCGATTAATTCATAGTGAGATGTATGGTATTTACGATCTTTTTTTTGGGTTTTGTAGTCAAACTACAAAAATAACGGTCGTTTCTCGCCACTACAGAACCCTTCATTGTGTATGTACAACTACTTGATCGAATTTTATATATACTCACGAAAGCATTCATAATAATCCATTTCCTTACAATCGCGTGTTCAACTAAGCACTTTCCGAAACTACCTGAATGACTGAACATATTTTAATATTTTTTTACATAATGATGGATAACTTCAAAATTGTTTTAAGGCAAGTAACAAAAAATAAATATAGGCGTCAGTGATCTTGATATTAAAAATAAAATTTGTGATGGGAATTACTATTTGTACAAGTCACATATTAATCACTTTTCACTATAACTTTCATAGTAATTATATCGAGTTAGTGGCTTACGCAGTCGCGTCTCTATTCAACGTAATCAATTTTATCTAATCTCAAATGCATGGAGACTCTATAGCTTATTACGAGCAAATATGTAGAGTAGAAATGAATATAAATAAAATGGGGGTTGCCTGGAAGAGATCGCTTTAAGCGATAAGGCCGTCTTTTGTTCCACATGTATATTGTACTTAGTTTTAAGAACGTAGTTTTAAGAACGTAGTTTTAATTTTTGATGAACAATAAAGTGTTTTCATTCATTCATTCATTCATAAATACGATTTAAACAGGGCATACTTCACTATATTATTGTAAATACAAAATGAATCTATATAGTACATACATATTGTATAAATAGTATATAAATGTATAGAAAGTATCAAAAGTGTGTATGTAGAAATTGAAAAAGAAAGACAAAGAAGAAAAATTATACAAAACAAACAAAGATAAAACATAAAATACATTGACATAATAAATAATCATAAAACAGTGACAGCTTAGTTGGTAACACTTTCGAGTCTCAAACTCTTCTTTGAAAATATTAAATAAATAAATAAAGCCTTTATTTCTGTTAACAATATTTACAATATTTTTAACAGAAACACTATACTTACTAAAACTAACTATAAAACTATTTAAGAAACACTATACTGCAATAACTGTTTTATCATTTTACTATAGTTTTTCCTCTTAATTATGCTTCTGTCAACAGACTGAGATCATTTTCAAAAGTTAGGTAGGGTCAAATCCTGTCAGAGAATCATGGAATATGCAGTTATCGGACCTAATGAGTATAATATTACAATTATCACGTATGGTTGAAGGGAGAAATAATGATCAAAACAATTTAAACCGATGTGACAAACCCACCAATGCGCCATAAACAAGCATGGGGGATATACTGTTCGTTCGCTTTAAAAACTCCTAGCCCAGCAGTGGGCCGCTGTGGGCTATCATTATAAAGTGCATATGATTAGAAGTATCATGTACTAATGGTGGAGAAAAATATCGTAATGAATTCGAGATAACTAATCAGGGAAACCAGTCAATCTTGCTTGGACAAAATAAAGAGGCCTGAGCTTAGTAGTGAGACATCTAAAGGTTGATATTATTATTTATATTAATTCAATAAGTTTAATCGCGACTCCAAAGAAGAAGGTTTATTTATTTACATATTGAAAGGTAATATAATTAAATTACGGAAACAAACCGGATTGGTTGTGGTTTTTATATGGTGTACAACTGTACAGTACTGATTTTACTATACAAAATATTTTTTATGTTAATGAATTAATTAACTAATATGTAAATATATGTATAACTAAAATGCAAAAAAATGTGACATATCAATTAAAAAAAAAAATTGAAAATAAACTTGTTTTACTAATCTTGTAACGCCAAAATAAAGTATTCAATATCTTTATATCGATATCAAAACGACTGATTTATTAAAATGATTAACAACTTGCATTAACCATTCATTAAAATAATTAGCTATTCAACGATTGGCACAAAAATTTGAAAAATCTGAATAATAATCAAATTAATTCAACTAAGCCTTCTCTATATAAAAATGTATATTAATACATAAAAAATTATAATTTAAAGCCCAGATACATATTTGAGGTGTATTTTAGATATGACATATCAATTATGTAGAGCGTAATAATCCGTGACATTATATTATACGTAATATTTTGTCAAATAACGGCCGGAAATCATTAGAGTAAAACTGCATAAATCTGATTATTAATTTATTAGATGCCACACTCATAATTAGGTGTTGGTAAATTAACATAAAAATAGTAAAGTAATTTTATATTTTACTCTTTTATTTTAAACTCTTTTTTATTGAGATGGACAAGCCTTGCTGGAATCATTATATTAAATACAGCCTGCTAGGCCAGCTCGGCTGGTGTGGTGCCACGGTCTCAGAGAATATAGGTGTTAACCTTGCGCTTATCGTGTTTCGTAATCTTTCCATCCCTCTAGTCCATTCTCCTCACGTGACAGGAGGAATAGAATATAGGAATACAAAGACCCTTTTAGCCCATCTCTCCTATCGCATACCCTCCATCCTACACAAAATGCAAATGTTCACTGCTGATTTTTCAATCATCTATTGGTGACGGTAACCATTGTCTATTGTGTGATGTCAAGCTTTTTGTCAGTTTCGCAATAAAATACATACTTAAAAGCACTAGACTGTATTGATTGGATTGTTGCAATCAGTAGCAACTTAGTAAGAAATAGGAACTTAGTAACAAATAGCAACTTAGTAAGAAATAGCAACTTAGTAAGAAATAGCAACTTAGTAAGAAATAGCAACTTAGTAAGAAATAGCAACTTAGTAAGAAATAGCAACTTAGTAAGAAATAGCAACTTAGTAAGAAATAGCAACTTAGTAAGAAATAGCAACTTAGTAAGAAATAGCAACTTAGTAAGAAATAGCAACTTAGTAAGAAATACCAACTTAGTAAGAAATAGCAACTTAGTAAGAAATAGCAACTTAGTAAGAAATAGCAACTTAGTAAGAAATAGCAACTTAGTAAGAAATAGCAACTTAGTAAGAAATAGCAACTTAGTAAGAAATAGCAACTTAGTAAGAAATAGCAACTTAGTAAGAAATAGCAACTTTACCGGGTATACACTAACACCACCCCGATGTTACTCCTGTGACATAACGTGGAAGAGATCGCTATGGGCGATAAGGACACCCATTGTTCCAATGTAAAATTTCCACTTAATTGTCTAAGTTTATGTGTATGGTGAACAATAAATTCATTAATTAATTACGGATTGAATAAAAAACCTTTTGCAAAATATGATTATTGAAGTCCTACATATCTATGGTCTTTATATCTGTGTTAGTTAATAAATATGTAGATTTTATCTATTTCAATCTAACCATACATATACATAACAAGAATGTACGGACAGCATTAAAAAAAACGTTCTCTAGACAAGTAATATATTACTTCGTCTTAATTACGATTTCAATTCGATATAATTTAAATTCGAAAACATATGGTACCACCCATTGACCTGCTTTCCTCGTACCTGCATTTTTTGTGCCCTAAAAGGGATAATTGACCAACAGGTGTGCTACTGTTGTTTATTTCTCACAGCCCTTGCGGCCTTTTGAAGACTTGAGAAGTCTTAGAGGCTCTATAAACATTCAAACCTTACTCACCTATGCGTACGAAGGCAACTAACTACTACTATTTTGTCATTTGACTTTGAAACCCCAAAGAAAACTACGCTACGCTAATTAACAAAGTAGCAAAAAAATTATATGCGTCCATTTTGAAGCTTTGCTGAATATAATTCAAAAACCGCCAAAATCAATTCAAAGGGTTTACTATCAAACGTCTTCCGTAGTGATTTTTCGTTTTAAAATATTTGCCTGTTGTTTTTTATATGTACTAGTAGTGGCCAAGTGATCTAAATTCGACCATAATTAATTTAAATAACACGTTTGACATTAATTATTAAGTTTCTATTGTCAAAGACTACAATACTTCTATAATCACAGATTTCGCCAAGGCTACACTGTTAATTTGACTTTAACGATAAACAAAAAAGTATATATGCTTATGTGTGTAAAATACATGGTAGTGTGAGTATTTTTTTTTTCGATTTAATGTATTTTTATGCATAATTTTTAAATAAATGTGCGAATTTGATATTCCTCCATCCGCGCATTTTTTGTAAAAAGGGGTACAAAATTTTTGCTTCGAAGATTAATATAATAATGTAAGTACTTTATCCATAGCATATTTCATTCATTTTTGTGCTGTATATAGATTATGTTATTGTAGTTTTAAAGAAATGTTTGTTCCTTCTTCTATCTAAAACTTCGTTGACTCTTGTGTGCTGATCCGACGAGAACGAATGATGAAGGGTTTCCAGAGTAAGGCCTACGAATCAAAAAAGTTATCGCTGAGCATACTACTCCTTTTCTTGAAGTCGGTTGAAAATAATTTCTATTATATTACTAAACGTTTATAAATAGACCAACAAACAAAGCAAAGATAGTGGAAAGTTAAACCCAAAATTAGTGTATTTAACTCGAATGTTTGATATCCTTATTTCCTATCATAACGTAATTGGTATCCAAATTTGTTTGTTATCATTACATCAACGTATATGGAATTATCCAGAAATGTTAAAGAGACTTAAAAGTTCCCACCCACATACGTAATGAACGTGGGATGTCATCCTACAGGTATTTATTTCGTTAAAAGCTTTTCCAGTTAATTTAGGTATAGTGGAATATTTCTAACCAGACTACTGGCTGGCTTATTTGCCCTTGTTTTTCAGGTTTAAATTTATTTGTTTAAAACATGTTTAAACAGTTGGCATATATCTTATAATGTACACATGTTTTGCTCAAATAGGAGCATACAAATATTTATAATAAAAAAATTAATTATATAATGTTAAATGAAACATATGAAAATAAATTACTGATAAATGTAATAAAATAATATTTATAATAATAATATACATTCATTATTACATAGTCCCCATATTCCCAGACCCCTAGTACAGTGGTACTAGGGGTCTAAGGGTCACCACTAAAGTAAATGTATTTTATAATATTAAAATAATATTTTTTTACTTTATATAACATGGCTATGGACGTAATAAAAATATTGGATATCTTAAAAGATCGCAATCAACTAAGCACTCGCGGTCACACCTACAGCAGACTATCAGTGTGTCTGGTAAGATGTAAAAACTATTAAAACTGTCCGGCTATTGAAGTAATATTTTTTATAGGTCTCCAAGTAACATTTATAAAATTAAGCCTTAAACTATAACGAATTAATTATAATTTAATAAAGTTTTGAGGTGTCTGGCAGGGGGTAGCAACTGTCATAAGTGTCTGGCAATGGATGACAAGATTTCTAAAACTAACCCAAAGAAAATATATTAAAAAATGAGCTTTATACTCAAACGAATTTAAGGTACTATTTTATATAACTTTACTACCTGTTACCTGCTCAAGTAACCACAACCCAAACTCTATAGTCGCTGGTCATTCTTACCTGTATACATGAGGACATGCACAGAAAAACTTTCAGCTTTTATAAAATGACGAAGGTCTGGCCGTCCTGGGCTCTCAAGCTATAACTAAAGATTTAGCAATAATACATGTATAACCCTGACGTGTAATACAGTCACGAATAAATGAGTTTATGAGTTTATCATTCTGACCTGTATAACTGATCGTTACTAATTATCTTTGATCCTCTCAGGTCTAATAATGCTGCTGCTTCAATATATAGTTTGATATGTTTTATGTTTTTTTTTATAAATTAAATATGAAGCACGAAGATGGAGCACGCTTATCTAGATAGTACCTATTCACACGAGACATGAAGATAATCGCATTGTACTTTTCGGAAAACCCGGACTCTGGTAGTGGATTCCACAATTCTACGGTACGTATAAGGAACGTGGAGGCGAAACGTTTAGTTCGCAGTGGCAGCGTTTCCACTGTGAAACGATATAGACCAGAGCGCCTTGTAGTCCGAAGATGGAATGGTGTAGGGAGAATTAGATCGAACAGTTCAGCCGCACACTCTCCGAAAATTCTTTCTTCTCCGACTTTCCGTTTGTATATCAAGTATATTATTTATTTACTTATTATTGGAAAGTCTTATTCTTGTCTTCACCGCCACTATTATGTTTTAATATTATCCTTTGTTTAGTTTTAAGAACGTAGATTTATTTTTTGTTGAATAAGAAAGAGTTGCCATTCATTCAATCATTCATGATCGGACGTATTGTTACGACCTGAATTCACACCTGCATACCTGTAGACGTTTTATTACCTTTGCGGCATTTGGACTTCTTTTGTTTACTTTGTGTTTAATATTCGTGATTAGAAAAACAGCCTATTGTGTATTATAATCTTTTAGTCATTAGCCAGGTGTGATTCTAGGAAATTGAGTCCACGCGGTCGAGCAGACATATTGTATTTGAACAGTATAAAGCAATGCCCCAATGGAGGGATGAAGAGTCTAGCGATAGCCACAAGCGAGGCAAGACGTTAGTGACGGAGTCTGCGCGTGTGATCGAATCGTGTATTACGTTTGGATTGGTTGTGCACAGTTATATTTGTACCTGTGTTATACGTGTTTGCATAGTTCTAATAAATTCTATAATAATTCCAACGGCATTTTAATTCGGATCCTGAAACTCGTAACAATATGAAGATTTACTAAAGATAGAATAATGAACTGAAGCATAACTAAGGATATCAAAGCACTATCAAATACCTAATAACTCACAACAAGACTCAAACAATCCATTAATCTAATGTACCCACAATCAAACATCATGTGCGGTATTACGTATGTTAAACAGAAACTTATGCAGTCGACTCATTACCATAATCACAACATTTGGGGTTGTTCTGTCATAATATTACAAGGCAAGGAAATTATCCTTTGACTGGGACTACACGTAATTTGCGCGGCGTGTGTTTGACGTGAACGTGCCGTTAGACGTAGTGTGTATAATTTGATTTATAGCCGTTTGAATGAACATTGAACTGGTCAAAGTGTGAAACATTCAAATCAGCCAAGCGAGTATATGCACAGCATCTTTATTATACACCAAAGCATAGACAGAAGTAGACAAAAATAGGAGATAATACATCAACATGACGCTGAAGAAATATACACCGTATATAAGTACAAAACCAATATCAATAAATATACCCCATATATATGTGTATATATATATATATATATATATATATATAATACTAGCTGTACCAGGCAGACGTTGTCCTGCCTTAAAAAAATAAAAATCTAGAACTCGATGGCAGCGTCTTTTACCGGGACCAAATGTTAAACTAAACTATTCTGAAATCCACTTGAACATAAAAAAAAACATCAAAATCAGGCCAAGCGTTTAGAAGGAGTATCGCGGCGCCACCTACTGGATCCAATTGTTTATTTAAACCATTCCGGGACAAACTTCAACACATACAACAACAAAAAGAACACCTAAATTCTGGTACCCGATTGCAGCGCCATCTACCTGGTTCAAATTAAAATCTAAATCATCCCAGTAGAAAATTATAAAAATACTAATATCGCTATTAAAAAATAGGGGTTGATCGTAGAGGGTTGAAAATTTAGGGTTGTATGTATTTTTTAATGCTGTATGACCAAAAAAAAAACTAAAAATTAAAAAACATATATTTAGGGGTGGACTACCCTTAACATTTAGGGGGATGAAAAATAGATGCTGTCCGATTCTTAGACCTACCAATATGCACACAAAAATTACATGAGAATCGGTCAAGCCGTTTCGGAGGAGCATGGAAACGAACATTGTGACACGATATAAGATGTATATATACAGAAAATAAGAAGAATATTCACACACGTATATATACATAATACGACAATACATATTTTTTTTATTTTTTTTATTGCAGGAATTCAGCAGACAGGCAGACGGTCCACTTGATGGGAAGAGGTTACCATCGCCTATGGACATTTGTAACACCAAAGGTGCTACAAATGCGATGCTGCTCTCTTAAGGGAGACTGGAACCTGGTCACTAATGCCGGGAGACAACTCAAAGTTGTCTTAAAAGTTGTGTGCTCTATTAAATACATATTATTTAATAGATCTTTAATACTGACGGTGATTGAGTTACGAAATAACGATTAATGATAAATATACACAGTACATATAAGATAGTTGCGCCGAGGAACACCTCCTTGTAAATTCTTCCTCCCCATACTCGCCATCAAGAATATAATATACTTTTAAAGACAGATTCAGCACTGTCATGGCTGTCACCGCTATATAAATTACGTACATATATATAATTTATTGGAGCAAAATAAAGGAAATAAACCAAGATTTAATTTGAAGATAAAACCCCAGAATGCTAGTGAGAGTGTGAACCCCCGGGGGACGTGGCGGCCGACTGGTGGCGAGGTGAGTTTTCCTTCCTTGCTTCTTCTTCCCGTCCCTTTGCCTTCTCCCGGCCATCGCATCGCGCCCGCATAAGAATAAAAACAATATCAATACATATATCTACATATTTTATGTATATATACATAAAATATGTAGTATACATATTTTATGTATATATACATAATATATACATAAATATATTCACACACGTATATATACATAATATGACAATAGAAACATACATATTATTTGATAGATCTTTAATACTGATGGTGGTTCAGTTAATAAATAACGATGAATGATAAATATACACAGTACATATAAGGATAAAAACAATATCAATAAATATGTCTACATTTTTTTATTAATTTATTTTGCTATCAAACAGATACATACATTTCAACTTATATAAACAGTTACATTTAATTTGTTATCGATCTGAAAAAAAATCACATTGAAATTCCATTTTTTTTATCTGGACATATTAAATAGTTCCCAATAAAATCCCGGTCTAAAAAGTAGCGCAGAGTTTAATTCTAAAAATTTGCTGCTAGCGAAAACTGCATTTAAATCTGCACAGTAGTTATTACGTGAATCCCGAACAAACAGACAAGAAATCAAAAAATACTGCATCGTATTCTCCATGTTTTATATAGTCTATTCCAGTTGTTTTTAAGCTATTGCATAGCTTTTATCGCGAGCTTTGAGTGCTGCGACCGAATCAAGAAATTCCGTAACGAAAATAAAACCTAACACCCCCTCCCTCCGCCTACCATGTTGCTCGGCCGAGCGTTTGCTTAACGTGTATGTAATGGTACGACTGTACGAAGCTCGCACGGATCGAGACGAGCTGCTCCGAAATCGGACGAATACGTAAGCAGCTGTATGTCAGAAAGTATATACGTGTATAGGTATCTATCATCTCTTTATAATGCCACACTCATCGCATGTGCGCCCTATAAGTATACATGTAGGTATATATGTATACATAGGTGTACCTATGTACAACAGTGAATAGCAATTGCTGGTGAATAGCTGTACACGTAAAATTTGTGTATGAAGTGTTTTAAATATGAATAAACAAACTGCATTTATTAATGAAGAAAGTGATAAATAAATAGTGAAAGAAAATGAGTGATAGCTTAAAAATACTGCATAAGTAAGAAATAAATAAATAGTTATAATTACATAAGTTGATAAATGCTATGCAATAGCTTTACCGCGGCAGTCCCCGAGTGCCATAAGGAGTTTTTAAATAGGTTTAATGTACAGATTACTTGAAATCTTCGCCTTCCGAGATCACGGCCGCTAAAAAGTGGCCCCAAACGTCAGATTGAAAATCAAATCAAATACCGTGCTTAAACCCGTTAAAGCCCTTATTATTTCTAGCTCTTACTGTTTTGAAAAGCGTATCTTGCCATTTTCCCGTTATTAATTAAAACAATGGCAGTAATACTCACAAGAAACGTTGTAAACTAGTTCATTTTTAATAGTATTACTACTGTTTTAGTAATAGAGGTTAGGAAGAGGTTCTTTATTCCATTGTTCAATATGTCGAGCCTCTATATCGTAAGCGACATTCGGACCTAAGTACATTTTTATCAAGTTAAACCATGTTATGTCTCATATCGTAGGACATTTTATCTATGCAGGAACAGAGAATGAATACAATTTCTTGCGGCCGGGCGGCCTGTCGTAAGAGGCGACAAAAGAACCCATAGCCAGGTGGTAGGGCATTTGCCCGACTGGATGGCTACCACCCTTGGTCTAGACAGTCTAGAGTATGTCGCCATAACAACCTTGAGTTGTGTTATAAGTTATGTTTTGTTATAAGTATAGTTTAGTTTATATTTAGTATTTATTTTAATTTAGTTTTAGTTTAGTTTGATATTATTTTTCTAGAAAAATTATTGCAGTATACAAAGACAGATATTTGTCACAATAGCTACTGCCCTAATAAAAATGTGCGTGATAATAATATGTATAAATATAATTCAAAGAATGTGTAGTAAAACAGATAGGTAGGTTAATATTTTCACAGCATCAACCTACGCGCGTACTTATTAATTTTATTAAGCAAAAAGCTCTTTGTATTCTAAGAATATCTTATACGAATTTTAGCGAAATAATGACCATGATGAAATGGACATAAAGTAACTAATAAATACCTAAGTACTAAGTAGGTACATGAAATAAATTGGCTTACAATTTTATTATTATTGCCTACATTTACGATATATTTAACGTTATTGGAAGGTAAATTTCGGTTCAAGAGCTGTTTGTTGCTGTGGGTGTTTTTATTGTGTAGCAAAAAGTTAGACGGCCCACCTAAGGTTTGTAACACCAGGGTCGAAAGCAATGCTATAAGGATGGGAGAGCTAGGATAGGATGTCGGAGGACCCCAGCGAGCCAAACCGCGGTCTCTGTGGTTGAGCGGGCCAAGTCATAGCTGGCCGTAACTCGTTGGTATGCAGAGGCTCCGGGTTCGATTCCCGGCATGGTAAATGTAGGAAACAAACTTTCTGTTTTTACTATGGTCTGGGTGTCTGGGATCGGCCCCAGAGTGTTCCGTTGTATATCACCCATAAGACAAGCGTAACCTGCTTAGCTTGGGGATATACAATGTGTGTGTTTGTCTGGCAAAAGAACCCAAGGCTGTGGGGAGCCTTGGTCACAGGGGCACTATTGAAGCCATGCGTCGAAGTGTCAAAATAAAAAAAAACGGCCTCAGTGGTTGAGCGGGGTAAACCTTTACCGGGCAAGGATGCATTTAAGCTTATATTTAAGTATATACAGTAATAAATGTAAAAAAATAGGATAGAAAGGAAGTGTTAAAATAGGAATAGCAAACAAATTGTTAAAAATAGATAGTACAAATAAGAATAGTAAAACATTTAGGTTTAAGAAATGAAAGATGTAAGACTAGTAATAAGAACCTATTGTAATAGATAGTTATAAAAATAAAGTAAAAAGATAAAATAAAAGAATGAAAATAAGTAGAAAATAAAATATAAAACAAAAAACCCAAATGATATAGAAAGCCGGATAACCTTGTCCGGAAAACCTTTACCGGCCTACCTTACTTCAACGTAGAGGCTTCAGCTTCGATTCCTGGTATAATAAATTTCGGAACCTTTCACTAAATTTAAAACCAAATTAAAAAGTATCTTGCTTAAAAAGTGATATTACACTATTGAAGAATATTTAAATGACATAACTTCATTTACATAGACAGCAGCTAGCTCCAGCCTCTTATACAAGCGTCTGTATAACGTTTTAATTTTTGCCAAACATGTAAGGAATTTATAATAATTACCTATAATAATAAGTGTCCGTTAATGGTTTAGTAACGAAGAGCCTCGACCGACATCTAGAGAGGCTCTCACTCGGTAAATGGGTGAAGGGCCAGATACAGAAGGCGGTTCTCCTGAGCACGGCACTCATTGTGAGGAAATTCCTGTCTCTGGAGCCTTAACCATACCGGTGGTTGGGCCCTAGACCCCGCTGCCGACGGACGTCATCTTTTTATATTTTTTTAATATATATATATATATATATATATATATATATATATATATATATATATATATATATATATGTATTAAAGAAACATAAAAAAGAATATGAATAAATATACATGTGAAATAATAATAATAATGTCACGCCACATTTAGATTAAATTTGTCAAGGGGCCTCGAGGCCAACACGCCTCCCCATGGCCCCACGTAAGCCCTCCAAAAGTCTGGGCCATTTTCATGGCCCGTGGTCTTGAAAGACATACAGATAATAATAATAAATTTTATTGAACTGAAAAATGTTACAAATTATACTTGCAGTTACAATGATACATTTTATGGAGATATGTTGAAGTACAATCTTTTAGTACGTCTCATGATATTGTATGTCTTTCAAGACCACGGGCCATAAAAATGGCCCGGACTTTTGGAGGGCTTGCGCGGGGCCATGGAAAGGCCAACACGTAGAGGCCCTTTGACAAATTTAATGTAAATGTGGCGTGACACTGACCAGCGATTATCCCTGTCTACACCATATAATAATGCACCCAAGGACAAGCCCCGGCCAGTGTAGGACTATTGTGGAAAATGAGGACAAAAAGTACCGGGCTATTGTGGTTAACTGCTAGTGGTACTGGGGTTCTGGGAATATGGGGATTATGGCGTTTGCCCGTTGCAATGTTCGGGGAACATGGAAAAATGGGCAGACGTTGACTCGCCGCTCCCTGCATGGGCCCCAAAAATGCCAAAAAGGCAGAGGCAACATGGGTATGGCTAAGGGGTGTAGAGAGGTGGGCTGCAGGTTCACCGAAGCTACTTCTGACGTTAGGCCATTTATCACTTCCACCCCTGGAGCTTGAGTCTTATCTCTAGCGATCTCCACTCCGTGCCGGCTAGCTAAGAGTAGCACGGAGGCGGAGGCCTTGCCTTGGCCCCCGGAGTCAGTCGAGGTGTCGCTATTCACCTAAGGCGTCCCCATAAAGCCCCCCTACATTAATAATATTTTTCTCTTATTGTGTCTTTATCTTACTGAATATGCACTGTTTGCTACAACTCCATTAATTCTTCGAAAAGAAAACTTGGGATATAAATAGAATAAGAAATATAAAGAAAAACAATTTTTAGCTAGACGTGTTGCTGAGGGGTTTCTTGCCACTTCTCCTTAACAGCAAAAACACGTTGCGAAGCGGTGTACATAGAATAGGAAGTAAAATTAAATTTATATATAACCTTCAAAAAGTGTTCTCGAGTGGAATTTATTATGAAAAAACTATTGAATTGAATAGAACCGAATTTTACCCGTTATTTACTATGGTCTGGGTTTCTGGGATCGGCCCCAGAGTACTACTCCGTTGTATATAACCGATAACACAAGCGTAACTTGCTTAATTTGGCGATATACAATATGTGTATTAATGTATTTATCTGCCGATTATTAAAAATATTTTTAAGTAATTTACTTTGTGTATACATGTTCATTTTATAATATTTTATTTACATACATCATATTGGCATAATTTTATATTTTATTAATGTATGTATATATGTATTTATAAGATACTGATTGGGTAGTGAGAATAATGCAGCATACCTCTGTTCTTATCAAATTTTTTGTCCAGCCATAGGTTGTCTGGAAGAAATCGCTAATAGCGATAATAATTTTACTTTAATTTTACAATATAAAAGGCAGTCGCCTGTTATATTGTAAAATTTTATTTCTGTTAACTGTATAACACACAATAAAGCATATTCAAATATTCATTCATGTTCGAATATGATGTCCATACAATCATCGTAACGACATATCTACGAGTGTTAGATCTCACGGCGCCTCCCTAGAAGCGGAGGGACATAGGTAGGTTTAGAATAGAATAGAATAGAATATTCCTTATTGCACGCAAGGAAACAGGACACATAAGAATTATCAACATATCAAGTAGAACAAGCGGCAGTGTTATCGCTAATAGCGATTTCTTTAACACAACCTTCTGTATATAATTTTACATATCTAACAGTTGGTCGGTATTCAATGCGCATAGTTTAACATATATAGATAGATAGATAACACTTTATTGTACACCATTACAGAAAACTGACGAACGGGTATTATTCTAATTTGTACAAAGGACGGTCTTATCGCTAAATAGCGATCTCTTCCAGACATCTCGTGGCAAGAATATTGCTGATTAGGAGTGGCGATGGTGGTATATATAAATATTGTACGATTACTTACATTTCAATTATAAATATATACAAAAATACACCTAAGTTATATACATATACAAGATATAGTGATAAAATGCAACTATTTAAGCATAATAAATATATATAACTGTATATACATATATTGATAATAAATAAACAAAGGTGGGTAGTCTGGTGGTTGTTATCTCACAACTCCTACCGCAGGAAATTTATTCCAGTGTTCAAGGTATCCACTACCCATTCTTATAACGTGGTTTTGAATCTTAGCTGAAACTATACATATCGTAGGCAGCTTTTCTGGCCTAGTCTACGTACATATCGTCTAGGCTAGATGGGCCGTGTTTATCGTAAAATCCAATAAACACGATAATCCTCTAATATTGACACTCATTGAGAGGACCAAATCCCTAGTCGACGTACTTACTAAAGCAGTTATCTAAAGCTCTACTAACTCATATTTAATCTAAGTTTTCTCCATATTTAAATAAATTTAAAAAATCTAAAAGCAATTTTTATATGTAACCATTTTTATCAGAATAATACACACGTTAATCTTCACTATAAAGATTAAAATTCTTTAGCAGGACTGTAACCCAAACAAGCATATATGTAATTGGTACATACTGACTGTGATCGATGTGTGAAATCACATCACACTGTCTATTCCATTGAAATAGGAATATTAGAACCTATCAATTGTTAATAATAGAGCTCACATTACATACTCAATACACAAAATATAAAAATATAAACTACCGTTCAATGTTATTCAGTTTTTTTACATATACCTACCTACCTACTTATTTTCTTGGAAATTAAAATCCTTTTCAAATATACGCAGCCTTCCTTTACTCAAAATACCATAAAAGACTATTAGCAATATAAACCATTTTTGTGTTACGAAAAAAGTAAAGAAGAATTTCGAACAAAACACCAACCGCACCTCATCAGATATTAATTAAAAATGAAAATAATTACCAACCTCGCGCTCACGAAACATTCACAACATAATCCTGTAATCTGTCACATTAAAAATACAACGTCAAGAACCATCGCACGACTGAAAAACCAGCATAAAATATTAAACAAATCCGAAAATATCGCCCATACAATTCACCACAAGTTTCTTTCACCAACACAGATTAAAAATCACTAATGTCAAATTGACAGGTGCAGAACTTTATTTTTCTAATCAATTTATTCGCGGTATTTCGCGTTCGATTTTTGAAATCGGCGTCGTTTCGCGAAACGGTGTTGCGTAGTACGTAACTACGTTCACACGGTTAGCTAGAGACTGAGGGCAATGTAAGCTCCACTTGCCCCGGCCAGGCTGGGTGACAAAGATTATTCAAGACTACAGAGATGTCAGTCCATTGGTCAAAAAAATATCAGTTCTTATGTGTTATGACGAGTATATTAATTTATCCGTGTGGAAGGCTTTTTCTGGATGCAAAAATGGCTTACTTATTACAACCGCAATTTATTTGAATATGGACAGAAATATATGATCTAGTCCGTAGTTGTTTTTCGCTATTGGGCATCATGCCATCAGCCTTACAAACTATAGACCTACAGAAAGGTGATAAGTAATCGGTTAGGTTTTTATACAAAGTAATTAATTTGTAATAGCATCGCTTAGTCCGTTCTCTATGTCTATAATAAAAAGTGGTCGATACACAATTGTATTGACCAGTGAAAGAAATTATGATAATTATAGATATGGACTTCTTAAACGATAGGTACCTTTATGAATAGAAAGAGAGATAACACTTTATTACTCAAGAAAAAGAAACAAGATTTAGGCAAAACAATTGGCGGTCATCATTATAATATTCATAACATACTGACTTATGGCCGATTCATATATCTTAGTATTTCTATACTATTCGTTCACTTGCCCTGTCCTACTTTCGGTTGAATTATGAAATTACTTGTATGGATGGAGGTTATGTCAATTTTTAACAGATAGTAATGCAAATGGACGGTCGGTAAGATATAGTTTTTTTTTTTTTATTCGCTTGCTCCTCCGTCATGTGGCAAGACAGAGACTTTTACTTACTATATATGTACTATTAAATTTATCTACTGTTATATATTTATCTATTACTACTCTACATTAATACTATTCCTATTTTTACATTGATCATTTCAACAGGTGAGTAATTTACATTTTTTTTCTATTTGTTTCTCACGCTGTGTGAATATATACAATTATATATCACCAGTGTGACTTGTTGACCCATTTCTCTTAATTACTGTTTTCGCGATTTTTACTGCGTATTTTATAAATTCCTCGATTTGCTTTTTGCCAAGTAATTCCCTGATATTTTCTTTCTTCATAGCGATTTTCAGGGTACATCCGACGTTGTACCGGTCCACAGCAAAGAGGGGGCAGTCGAAGATTGCGTGTACCCTTACACGCAATCTATCTAAGATATAGTTAATAAAAGATTAAAATGTATCTTTTTTAAAATTAACGAGCCATTAATTAGCTGTGAGTGTGGTGATAACAAAGGTTAAAGATTTAATCATTGTTCTTACACCTTGGATTGTAATGTTACTTTATGAAAATAATAATAGTAGGTATAATAAGTAACCTTTTAACCACCAATTAGCGTGTTAACCTATTGACACCTCTACGAATTTTCCGCGGAAATTAATCTATGCATCGACAACGACCTTAATCTGAAATCCCTTTTCAACTCATCGTGGTTCTCATTATTGATCTCTTTCACTCCTTACTACCGGTGCAATGATAGTTCTGTCTCGCTCGCACTTGGAGCTTTTGTATATAAGCATCTCGTTTTCTCACCACTGCAGAGCCTCAAAAACGAGGTAGTAACGCTGTAGCATAGTAAAAGCGGTATAGAGTAGCGAAAATCAGGAAAATAGCTACGCACCCCACGTAGTTATTCCCAGCGTGAATTCATGTTAGACCTCTTCAGGTCTTTTGACAACCTGGTATTGGCTGTATCAAAATTGACAATAAGCAAATAATTAATTGTATTGTATGTAAGTAATTTTTATTCTCCTGCTTCATTTGCAATAAATAACGTTAGTGTCGTTTCAAACAAAGTTAGGGATGAGTTTAATGCGTTATTTGTGGTGCGACATTATTATAAATTGTAGATGACGTTATTGTTTTCCAAGAAATTATTGTAATTATACAATTGTGTTACTTATAGCAAGTGTTATCTATATAACTAATCGTATTCGTTTACAACGGACTTTTCAATACATATCTATTGAAATCCACGTTTTGCTTCTATATTTGAGAATTTGTTTCTCAATACTAAAAGAAAAAAATAAGACAGAAAAAAAGAAAGAAAAAGATTTATTGACTTAACAAAAGTCGACGCTATACAAACATAAGACTAAAATTATATCTAGTTATGTAGAAAGGGCGGTCTTATCGCTAAAAAGCGATCTCTTCCAAACAACCCCCTATACATACAATACATTGACAATAAATTTTACACAAAAGCATATAATTATAATAAATAAATGATTAAGGCTTATACGTCGAGTTTTTTAGTCAACGAGATTGGCAACTCAACATTGTGCTGCTTCGGAATTAAAAAAATATATCAGCACTAACAACGATTAAAAATAGTTATATTTTGAATAAGCAAAAAGTTAAAAGTTAGCCACTTTGTACCCCCTCAGGGGTTGAATTTTCTAAATTTCTCTCTTAGTGCACACTTAGAGTACAAAAACAACCCGCATACAAGTTTTTACGGACCTAGTCCCAGTTGTTTAGGTAGTGCGTTGATATGCCAGTAAATCAGACATTGACGTCAGTACATATTGTTACATACCGACAAAGTAAATGTACACCTGGTTTATTACCTTTTCCGCATTTTGACTTCTTTTGTTTACTTTGTGTTCAAAATTTGCAATTGGACAATAGACTATTGTTATTGTATTCGTGTATGGCCATTAGCAGGAACAATTAAGCAGGTGTGCAGATTACGTTTTCTTGGAAAAACTCAGTCCACGCGGTCGATTGTTGTATTGTACAGTTTACTGTGCTGTATCATCCGTGCAGGAACGGAGAAAGAATACAATTTCCTGCGGCCCGGCGGCCTGTCGTAAGAGGCGACAAAACAACCCACAGCCAGGTGGTAGGGCATTTGCCCGACTGGATGGCGACCACCCCTGGTCTAGAGTATGTCGCCATAACAACCTTGGGCTGTGTTCCGGCATTAGTGACCAAGTTCCAGGCTCCCTAAAGAGAGCAGCAGCGCATTCGTAGCACCTTTGGTGTTGCAAATGTCCATAGGCGATGGTAACCGCTGTCCATCAAGTGGGCCGTCTGCCTGTCTGCTGAACTCCTGCAATAAAAATAAAAAAACAATGCCCGTACATGGGCATGGGTGGGGCAGTCTAGCGAGAACCACGATCAAAGCAAGACGTGTACATTCGATAAGCGATATAGTGACGGACTTTGCGCGTGTTATTGAATCGTGCAGTTTGTACTGGTTGCGTCCAGTTATATTTGTACCTGTATTACACGTGTTTGTATAGTTTTAATAAAGTCTATAGTAATTCCAATGGCATCTTATTTCGAGTCTCACGCTCTTAACAATATATATATATATATATATATATATATATATATATATATATATATATATATATATATATATATATATATATATATATATATGTCGGAGGGAAGCTATAATTGGATGGATTGTTGTTTGGATGTATAACGCACAATATCATTTGTTTACATTTTAATTACTTCTAAAATTCTTAATTTAATTTAATTTGATTTGTTAAACGTTTCTATAACTTAAAGATCGTTCTAACCTAATAAAAGTTATGAATATTGTAATTTAATAAACGACCAATCAGAGCAGAGCATATGGCTCGGAGCGGGGTCAGACGCCCTCTATACTTTAGTAGTATCTACTTCGGTAGACGGAGGAGTTTTTGTGGCACATTTGGTTGATGGCAGCAGGTCGAGTTGGACCATTGAGAATTTTAAAGAAAGTGTTTTAAGTTGGAAGTATGAGCGGTGCCCTGAACCCGCTGGTCGGTCTAAACTATGTAAAAGTGCTGTTCAAATCTTAATTTAAAAAGTGTCTAAACCGTGGCCATTGTGTTTTATGCTCGCATTTTATCCTGATGACGCACACTAAACCTGCAACTAATAAGGATCATATCAAGAGAACGAGGCCTTCTCCTACACACACACACACACATATATATATATATATGTGTGTGTGTGTGTGTATATGTGTGTATGGAGGGTGTAGACTTTATGGCGTTAAACAATCAAATCAAAATTTGCTCAATACATGATTATAAGATATTCTAGTTATTGTGTAAATAATATTGTTTTTTTTTTTCAAGTCTTCTTGGACACCGGATTGCTTACAAGAGATCGCTATGGATGATAAGGCCGCCCGTTGTACAAAAATGCAAATGTATCCCTACCAATTTTACTCGTATATACAGTGAAACCTCTGTAAGTCGAACTTGAACTTTTGCTTATATAACTCGTTAATTATTTCGACTTATAGAGGGTTCAGATTTGGAGCAACGGAGGTTTTGGGGGTTGAAATGAAGGGAATACAAAAGTTTTTCGAGTTTAGAAGGCTTTCGACTTAGAGAGGTTCTACTGTATTTATGTTTGTAGTAAAAAATAATGTTCAATTTAAACTGTGATGCTGTTCACGTTTCAATCTCGCCCCGGACTCAGTACGTTCCTAGTTCGGTCAAATTTTCTACGTAAAATCAGAGAATTCTCAGTATACTATCGCTCTTGTTCCGATATCCGATAATACAGTAGTAGTGTACTACAGCATAAAAGTGTAAATGGAGCCTAAAGAGTTCTCATTCAATCATTTATTCACCTTAGTTTGAAAAAACCTTTGAATTTAATTAAACGCTTTTTATGGTTCCGCAACCTTTGTCACCTTCACGGCATCGCCTTTCATAGTTCATAGACCGCCACCTACTTACCTGGTTATTTCAAATTTATACTAGAGTTAGTATTTATTTGGACAACACAAAAGATAATAATCAGTAATTTATTTATATAATATAGTTTGTAAATTATTACGCGGACACATCAGTGTTATATTTTCGCAAACAAAATTATGTAAATAATGTCAGTAATAATAAGCCAATAAACATTTCAATCTAGGAGATTATTTTTAGTGATACATTATAAGGATAATGAACGAAAAAAAAGCATTAAACAAATGACTAAACAAGTGAACAGGAGTGATCTCTCAGCATAGAAATTACAATTTTTTTTAAATTTAAAAATTATCTACTTTATTGTTCTTTATAGAGTTCTTTGTAGACAGAATACATTCTTGTGAACGGATTATAGTAGGTATGATGTTTTGTTTTCACAAACATCCAAGATGAATGTTTTGTTATGTACATGTTTATTTTATACTAGCTTTTGCCCGCGATTTCGTCCGCGTGGAATAGTAAGAAAAAAGTAAGTTAGAAAACCCCCCGATTTTGAAACATTCTTCATTGCTGTTCAACTCCTATTGGTCTTAGCGCGATGATACATAGCCTATAGCCTTCCTTGATAAATGGGCTATCTAACACTGAAAGAATTTTTCAAATCAGACCAGTAGTTCCTGAGGTTAGCGCGTTCAAGCAAAAAACAAACAAAGTCTTTAGCTTTATATACTAACTAGCGGCCCTGGCAGACGTTGTCCTGCTCTGAAAAAATAAAAATCTAGGACCCGAGCCCAGCGCCACCTACCGGTTCCAATTGTGGATTTAAACAATTCGGGGACTCACTCAAGCACACAAAAACAAAATCACTAAAATCAGCCCAGGTGATTAGGAGGATTCTAGAACCCGATCTCAGCGCTACCTACCGGTTCTAATTGCGAATCTAAGCCATCCGGGAACTTACTCAAATACACAAAAACAAAATCACCAAAATCGGTCCAAGTGATTAGGAGGGTTCTAGAACCCGATCTCAGCGCCACCTATCGGTTCTAACGCGATAAAATGTATCCTATGTCTGTCTCCTGGTTCTAAGCTACTTCCCCACCAATTTTCAGCCAAATCGGTACAGTCGTTCTTGAGTTACAAATAGAGTAACTAACACGACTTTCTTTTATATATATAAGATAAGTATAAGATGTGCATGTTTGTAGTATGAATTAACAGATTGTTTTTCTGATATAAGATCAACGAACTCACGCCATTTGTCAACCCTTCTCACTATCAATCCAGTTTTTACCACGCGATCTCCATTCTCTCTTTCTGTCCAAAGCTGTTTGTATATACTTATCTCGCTCTAGAGACACGCTTATCTGCACAACTTGTTTCCCAATACATCTTATAAAACTTGATGGACCGCAAGTTTTTGCTTAAAGGTTTATAAATAAGAATAGTAGTTGCTTAGATGTTTTAATAAATAACATTTCATGGCAGACGTCCTGGCGAAATGACTCTTATACCCTGGCGACTCAGCAAGCCTCTGGTATGGGATGCAGGCTATGTGGACACGAAGGCCAGATTCCATTTACCAAACATGGTTAAACCAGCCTGTTAGTCGGCGGAAATCGCTGAATCACTTGAGCTGTGCAAATATGCAACTCTCACTATGTTTGTACCGTTGCTGTTGAAATGCTTGGATTTTGGGTTCCTGAGGCCGTGATTCTCTATATATATATATTTTTTTTATTGTAGTATAGGTTCGCGTTTGACAACAGTCTTGCCCTATGTGGAGCGAAGATGTGGTCTAGGATGTAGCACGCTTACCTAGAAGGTACCTATTCACACGGGACTTGAAGACATCCAGGTTATAAGTATCGGGAAAGACTGACTCCGGCAATGAGTTCCATTCCTTTGCGGTGCGTATTATGAAGCTGGATGCAAAGCGCTTCGTTCTTATAAGTGGAATATCCACCATATATCCATGCCAGATGCCGGTTCGTCTGGTTGTCCGATGATGGGAGGGAGATGGCGGGATCAGATCGAAGAGCTCAGCTGCACATTCTCCAAAGTGAATCCAATAGAAAACCGATAGGCTGGCAACCCTGCGTCGATGTTCGAGACTTTGCGTTTTGTCATCGAAAAGCTGGTCGTTGCCAACCAGCCTCCTGGCTCTCCGCTCAATCGACTCTAGTGCCTCAAGTTGATATTTGGCTGAGCCATCCCGAAGGTGAGAGCAGTACTCCATGCATGCTCGTACTTGTGTTTTTTAGAACACTAACAACTGTTCAGATGTGAAGTACCGTCTCACTTTCGAGAGTATGCCCATCTTTTTTGCCGCAGTTTGTGCTATATACTCGATGTAGGAGCCAAAACTGAGACTCGATGTCAAGGAAACGCCAAGAAGCTGAAGTTCGTCGGTTATCGGAACGGATACACCTCGGAAAGTAGGAGTTAGTTCAAAGGAACTCCTTTTTGCAGTAAAAAGACACGCCTGGGTTTTAGAGGCATTGAATGTAACTAAATTAGCTTTACCCCAGTCGGAGACTGCCTTTAAAGTTACATTCAATCGCTCTACCATCGCCTCCCTATATAGAGCTTTCAAAGTACTTAATCAACTCTTCAGATGATCAGCGGGCTGTTTCTTACCTCGGAAATCTACCAACTGTTAAGGGTTTACACGTAAAATAGAATATAAATTAAGTGTTATTATTTATATTATGTACTTTATAATTATATATATATATATATATATATATATATATATATATATATAAGAAAGTCGTGTTAGTTACACTATTTATAACTCAAGAACGGCTGTACCGATTTGGCTGAAAATTGGTGGGGCCCTCCCCAGCTTAGAACCAGGAGACGGACATAGGATACTTTTTATCTCGTTAGAGCCGGTAGGTGGCGCTAAGATCGGGTTCTGGAATCCTCCTTATCATTTGGACCGATTTTGATGAATTTGTTTTTGTGTGTTTGAGTGGGTCCCCGGATGGTTAAGATTAACAATTATAACCGGTAGGTGGCGCTGAGATGGGGTTCTAGAATCCTCCTAATCACCTGAACCGATTTTGGTGATTTTGTTTTTGTGTTATACTATCCGGAATCGAACCTGAGGTCTCTTCGTTCTAGTGAGCTAGGCCGTCAAAGCCTTAGCACATCCCACCATAAAGATCGTCAATAATTAGGCATAGGAAATAAAAATAGTACACCTTGCCTAACAATCCAGCTTGTAAGGGGGAGTAAAAAAAGTTAAAGGAAATAAAATGGTGGGAATTTTGGATTAAAAAGTATAGAAAAGATTAATTTATTATTTTAGTGATAAATAGGTTTCTGTTTGACCACGATCACGCCTAATATTGGACGATGATACGGTCGAAGATTTTACATTTACCTAGCAAATACCTATTCACACGAGACTAGAAGACACTCAAATTATACTTTTCGGGAAACACGGACTCTGGTAGTGTCTTTGACAGTTCTGGCGTACGCAAAAGAAACGTGGAGGCAAAACGTTTCGTTCGCACTGGTGATGTTTCCACTGTGAAACGATGGCCTACATCAGAGTGCCTTGTCGTCCGAAGATGCAGTGGTCTAGGAGGAATCAAGTCGAACAGTTTATTGGCGCTCCATACGTCTTATCATCGTAGTGGACAACGCACGACTGGCTAGCGCAGCGCGGGAACACGAATATTAATAGTTGCTCTAACTCGCTCGCACATCATCCAACCCGCTCACACCCTGTGCTATACATTGTACTAGCAGTAAGACTTGTTAACATTTGTACTTCACATCAGTACTCGAAAGTGAATAAATTCTACTTTCTGTCATGTGAAGTATTATTTAACCTCTACCTCTCGCTGTTACAAGTTCAACAGCACGCTCTTAGAAATTAATTCTATAGATTCGATGCTTTAGGGTTTGAAGCCTTGTATTGACAAGCTGGTCGCTACCAATCAACCTTTTAGTTTTTCTCTCAATTGGATCAAACACTTTAAGTTGGTATTTAACTGAGCCGTCCTAAAGGTCCCAAAGGTGAGAACAGTACTCCATGCAAGTACTTTCATGAGCACAATGTAGATTAAGCAGAAGTCTCACAAAATACCTACAATCTTATGTCAATTAAATCAAGTCAGAACATCGACTTTCTGAGTTGCGCAGCCATAAACAAACGTAAGCCGAATTTTAATAATATAAATATATTTCTGAAATTAAATAATTAATAAAAACTGTTTCTCCAGTTTCAGTCGACTGAAATAACTTATAAGTTAAAGTGTAATAAATCTAAGTAAAATTAAAGCAAGTTAAGTTTCACATTTCTTCAACTTTTTCATGTTGAAATTAATGCTCGCAATTAGCCAGTCGTGGGACTAACACGCACGGGGTCTTACTTAACAATTAAGTTATCATACTTAAAAGTAACTTAAAGTTGTATAATGTTCTCAATATTTTATGCTAATTAGTTTTGTGTAATCTGTGGTAGTATATCCGTTTTATCCGTGCAAGACGGGCGGCCTGTCGTAAGAGGCGACTAAAGAACCCACGGCCAGGTGGTAGAGTATTTGCCCGTCTTGACGGCGACACCTCCTGGTCTGGAGTATGCCGCCATAACAAACTTGAATTGTGTTCTGGCATTAGTAGTCAAGTTCCACTAATCTCAGAAACCGCTGGTCCGATTTGAAAAATTCTTTCAGTGTTGGATAGTACATTTATCGAGGAAGGCTATAGGTTATATCATCACGCTAAGACCAATAGGATCGGAGCACTAATGAAGAATGCTTCAAAATCGGGGGGCTTTGAAAATAAATTCCACGCGGATGACGTCGCGGGCACAGCTAGTTATATTATAATTGTCAAGGCGAAACACGTAACATGACACTTAGCATAACATCTGCAAAAATGTCCAGGTTTCAAACAAATTACTTTGACTTAAGTATTGTCAAAATTCAACCAATGACAATGCAAGGGAATGATATACGAACCTACTATGAATGCACTTTATGCCTTGTAGTGGGTACAATCCTTTCTACGATGACACATCGATGCGGCACGAAGCTAAATGCCAACCGAGCCTCACCCAGTGAATGGTGTTTACTACACTATTCCAAATGTATGGGAACATATAATGCTTTCGGACTTCTCATTGAGTAACATGTATATAGGTCAGTTAACTTAGTATCGATCATGTTATAAGGATCCAAGTTTGGAGCCATTAAACTAATACTCGTATAATGTACTACAGGTATATAAAATTGGAGTGTCTGTTTGTAATATCGAAATAACCGCTTTTTACTACATGCATATGAATACACGGTACATACACCAAAATAACATTTTTTACAATTTTTGTCTGTCTGTCTGTTTGTTCCGGCTAATCTCTGAAATGGCCGGACCGATTTTGACGGGACTTTTATTGGCAGGTAGCTGACGTAATAAGGAGTAAATTAGGCTACTTTTATTTTAGAAAAATTCTTTTATTTTGGGATTATGACGATTTTCAATCGCCACGCGGGATTGAATGCGCAGCTAGTATCAAAATAAAAATGTGAAAAAAATCAGGGGGATTATTCGGACCAGGAGATTCCGAAATTAGAATTTTTATAATCTTTGTCTGTCTGGATGTTCCAGTTAATCTCTGAAACGGTTTTGACGGGAGTTCACTGGCAGATAGCTGATGTTAGTAAGGAGTAACTTAGGTTAGTTTTTAGGGTCCCGCGAAAAAAATTTAAAATCATCTGTAACTATAATTGTATATTTTGATTAAATATACAACGTCTTACTACGCGTATTCTGTTTTCTGTGTGTACATACATTTACGACAATAAAGCTTTTCTTTATTTCTTTCTTTGTTATATCTAATCTCTGAAACGGCTGGATCGATTTTAACAGAACTTTTAATGGCAGGTAGGTGATATTATAAGAAGACATTTAGGCTAATTTTATAATTAGGGTTACACGAAAAGAAAATACACACAAACGAAGTCGCGGGCACGGTAAGTCAAAACTAAGTTTTCGTTGTATTATGCATGATATATAATTTGTTTGATTTTTATTTCGGGTTTGCGGCCACTTTCCAGTAGTCGTGATCATGGTTAGAGAAGAGTTTCTTGTGCCGCTTCTAATCTTCAAGCCACAACATGGTGCGAAGCGGTGGTAAATTAGATTAGGTTCCCACAGAGTAAGTAATAACCATAAACAAAATTAAAACTAAATAATTTTAATTCGCCCACCAGCCTTTTTTTTGTTTATAATATGTTCTAGATGTAGATTCTGAGAATAATCATAATTTAAAAAAAAAAGTTACAATTCTAAATAGATAACCATAAACTAAATAATTAAAATGAACAAGTTGGTGGCAGGCTAAATAAAACTTTAACAATACTCATTAACACGACAACTTTGTCTTGTTTATCACGACTAGCTACTGAAAAGTGGCCGAAACGTCGGAATTATACAAAATCAAATAAATTACCTCTCTTAAAACCGTTAAAAGGTAGTTTTATTATGTGTACTAATCGCGAAAACATAAGAAAATAACACATTTAAACTTGGATAAGACTTGGTTTGACCAATGATGAATGAATCCATTAAGAGTTTACTTAAAGGTCTTTATTACCAGGCCATAAAAACCTTTAAAATAAAAACCATTGTTACAAACATTACGTGTATAAATCTAGTTCATACTTAACACGTCAATGAAAGTGGCTTACACCTTTTAGATTAACCTTTTGTAAGCCCTAATTACTACCTATTAGACCTGTAACCTAACGCTACATGAAATATAAGTACGGTAGTTTGTACGAAAATATTAGAAAGGTTCTGTATATTATATATTTTTTAATTTAATTTAATTACATATAGTTACGAGTTGCAGGACTCGAATTAAAATGCCGTCAGAATTACTATAGAATTTATTAGAACTATGCAAACACGTATAACACAGGTACAAATATAACCGAACGCAATAAGTCCAAACGTAATTCAGAAGATCGTAATTCAAATACACGCGAAAAGTCCATCACTAACGTCTTGCTTCGCTTGTGGCTATCGCTAGCCTGCTCATCCCTCCCTTGGGGCATTGCTTTATACTGTACAAATACAATATGTCTGCTCTACCGCGTGGACTGGATTTCCAAGAATCACACCTGGCTAATGACTACCATAAAAGATTACATTACACAATGAGCTGTTTTTCCAATCACAAATTTTAAACACAAAGCAAACAAAAGAAGTCCAAATGCCGAATAGGTAATAAAATGTGTTTCTACAGACGCAGATAGGAATTTTCCTTTGTCGGCACCTCGGTCGTAACAATATTATTGTATTATTTGGTAAGGAGAAGGAAATGACAGCTAGGTGTTGATCAAAACCCGCAGGTACCCTAAAAGCCGCACACTCCTAATTACTGTTTCGAAACACGTAGTCCGGCGAAAACGTGCGTTCACAATAATTTTTACACGTAACGATTCCGATTTGACATTTATAGTCGCATTAAGAAGAGCAATACGTGTATCAAAAATACTTGCTTCCATTTTGGGGCGCGATGCGAATTCGTAAGGTAGCATGACACTGTCCGATCTGGTTGGAACAAAAAATCAGGTAATGTAAAATATTGTTACAGACCGCACATCTGGCATGTGGTAAAAACGAATTCTTTTATTACTTTGTGTTCAACTTTAAAAACATCTATTGTTATCGTACTTATTTTATGGCTGTAATTAGTGTCGAGCAAATTAATCCTTGTTTTATGGCCGTCGAAGCTGGCAGGTATGCGGGATTAACTCAGCGAACGCGATCCTTTATTCTATTGTATAGTTAGTATAAAACAATGCCCGAACGGAGGAGTGAGGCAGTCATTCAACGACTACGATACGATTAAGATGTGTAGTACTTTCGATTAGCGACATAGTGACGGACATTACGCCTGTTGAATTGCATTGAACCGTGCAGTGTGAACTGGTTGAATCTAGTTTTATTTTGTACTTGTTTTATACGTGTTTGTACAGTTCTAATAAACTCTATAGTAATTCCCACGGCATTTATTTTAATTTGAGTTCTGTAGCTGGTAACAATATTAAATGTTACCGCTATATGATAATAACATCCCATAAAGGTTCCACTACTGCTGCGGGACTCCCACTATAGGGGAATGGATAGTATACCTGCCACGCTTGTCCAAGGCAGCTTTGGCAGGTTTAACAAATCGGTTATCTGGATATGCAGGTTTCAATACGATGTTTTCCTTCACCGTTGTTAGCACGTGGTAATTGTAACAATATGCACATTAGAACGAAAACTGCTAAAGTAGTGCATGCGTTCCGGCACTAACAGAGCCTTTAGCGCCTTTCTGAGTTTGGGACGCGTGGGTAGCCATTACGCTACCACGAGTTCATGTCAGTTCTCGATACGTAGGTAGGTAGTAAATTTAAAAACTAGCTTTGAGGATAAAGATTGTGGCAGGAACTCAATGGAATAGTTATGCAGTGGAGTTTTATTATTTTGAAAAGGTTAAAAATAAACATAGGTCTGTATGCAAAGCAATAACTTCCGCATTTCACATTTAACGGTTTTATTCATATTTTAAGCTCGTAAATACAAAAAAAAGTGTTTTTTATTTTAAAAATTTAATTCTTATCCCGCCGCTAGAAAAAGCTCTTTATTTGTATCTTGGTATTCGTCCTTATCAAAATAAATTACTTCATATTCAAGACTGCTTCAATACCTTTATATAAGTTTTTGAATGATTCGATTCGGACTTACCATTCAAAAGATATCACGAGCTTAAAAATGTAAGTATTAGGACACTTGGCCGTGACGCTTTTTTGTGAGCGAAAAATCATAAGACCCGTCTATATAGAAGTTTCCCTTCAAAATTGCAATAATATTTTCAATGTTTTGGTAAAATGACGTAAGTATTAACATTATTATGTAAAAGTTTGTGAATAATTAGAGTGCCTACTTTCGTTAACCAAACCTTCGAAGGATTAATTATGATTTATTTAATTTTTTCACATGACCACCCAACTATAAAATTGAATCTACCAAATCCATTGGTCTGTATGACGCCGAATCCGCGTAATGGCGGATTATGGCGGGAAAGCGTTGACAGCTCACCGGCCATTTTGTGTTTCGCCATGTATTTTTTGTCGTTTCGACCCCACGAATTTTGTGTGTAATTTATTTTATTGCCACGTGTTAATGAAAGGTTTTTATATGTATACAGTAACGAGTTCCCATTATAATGTAACGGGAAAGCCTTTTATGGGTAAAAGAGCTGTTCTGGTAACGTTTCGGTATATCAGGAGGCGTTTAAAGGAATTGAATTGACAAATTATTTATTGAGGTTTATGGCTTGGCAGCTAGGCCTTTAAGCCAGGTCTTAGATTACAATATAGTTTCTTCAATTTCTTAAGCCTATGTATTGCTCAGCTGAACTGTAAGTTATCAACTGAAGCCATTTAACGGAGTTTTTGTGACAACACAAAATGCAAAATTTGACTATACAGTTCATATTTCTCACAAAAACACATAATTAATACTCAAAAACTATGAATATCCTACAACTATTGTTCATTTTAGAGTAAATTTACATATTTTTAGAAAATAAAACTGCACAGCATAACATTTCCTTTTAGTTTCCACCAAAAACTTGTGAATTGACTAAAATAAATAATTATGAGTAGAGGTGAGTGGCTATTGTATAAACCAGCCAATTCGGTAGTTTACAATTTTTGAGAAACAGGTTTATTTTGAGCCTTATGGTCTATTTTAGCCAAAATATTAATATTTCAGCAAAAAAACAACATTAACATATTTAATTTAGCAATTTTATAAATATTTTGACATTTCGTCACAAAAACGCGTCAAGCTGTCATGGCGTCTCGCATAACGTCACAGTGTGCAAAACAAACATCTGTTTCATTGAAGTGTTATCTGAGAAGTCATTGATAACTTCTTGTGTTTTGCACGCTATGACGTCACGTGCTCTGATCGGCGTTTATTGTCACGTGGCTAATGGCTGCAATATAACAATTTTATTTCTCAAAAATATCAATTAATATTTAAGTTAAAACATTTGTCATATTTAGATCGTAATCTACGATATATATTTAAATCAGCCTATATTTTTCATACTGTCATGTACCTACGTATTATCAGTTGGTTACGAAATAGCCACGGCAAAGTTTTCAACCATTACACCAGTTGGCTAATAATGGTTGTCGAGTAAATCCAAAAACCGACAACTGCCAAGTTTACGGCCTAGACCATTTTTCTCAAAGGACTGCTCTACATGGATAAAATCTGGCAGGAAGATGAAAGTCTTCATGGTGCTATGAAATTATATAGTGAAAAATAGTTATGACCGCTAACGTTTCAAACAGAATTTTATATGAATACTAGGATTCGCGGGCGACTACGTCCACTTTGGACTGAATAAACTTGAAACCAATCGCGGTAAAAATCACGCGGTATTCCCGGGATGTAAAATGTCATACATTTTATGACAAAGAATTTGCTATTGGTTAGAGAAAATATTGCTTCTGAATCCAATTTTTATTCTACCGGACTACTTTAAACTGCTACTAGGACAATTCCCGTAGAATTCCCGAGATATAAAGTATCGCAAATTTTAAACCCGAGAATTTCCTATTGATCAGCGAAACCCGCATCGAAATCGTCCCAGTAGTTTTTACGTGAATCCCGAACAAACAGACAAACACAAAAAACAAAACTACAATTTTAAAATTTTATAATATTATAGTATTATACTTCACTGCAGAACAGCTGCTTAATCTTTACTGTGCTCAAGTAAGGTATTGCCTGGAGTTCTGTGTTTACCTTCGGGATGGCTCAGCTTAATACAAGCTTGAAGCGTTCAATTCAATTGAGACAAGAGCCAAGAAACTGGTTACTAGCGACCAGGTCGATATTTAAGCGTCGACGCCGGTTGCCAGTCTTTCGGTATTTTATAGGATTGATTTCGGAAAGTGTGAGGTTAAACGTATTCTACCTGATTCCCTCTACAGTACTACATCTTCGGACGAGGAGCTCTGGTCTACGCAATCATCTCACAGTGGACACACCACTAGCGCGAACGAAACGTTTCGCCTCCATGTTCTTTCTTTACGGCAGAGATGTGGAATGCACTACCAGCGGTTATGATATCTGAAAAGTATAAGCCGGGTGTTTTTCTTTGACCGGGTTGTCCATGTTTTACCGTATCGTATTAGGCGTAATTGTGGTCTAACGGGACCTATTTATCATAAAAACATATATGTAACGTACAAGTCCCGCTTCAGCAAAGGTAGTGAACATAGCTATATATACGTATCTAAATAGTTAACAATAAAATAAGTACTGGAATACGATATCAGTACCATTTACATAAGATAAACAAGATACTATTCAAGTTATACATTCAAAGTGAAGGGATAAGTGAATAAGGCCGCGCCTTCCTTTGACACGCTCGCCGCTTTGACGATGCGAGTTGCTAAACTAACCTGAATACAAATAAAATGAGAGAAATAAAATAATATGCACTTGAAAATTTAAGTATGATGAAATGATACATTTTATATATTGTTCCATGTCGACAACGTGAATGCACACCTGGTTTTTTACCTTTCCCGCATTTGTACTTCTTTTATTTACATTGTGTTTAAAATTTGCAATTAGACAATAACCTATTGTTATTGTACTCATTTATGGTCGCACGTGTGCAGATTACTTTTTTTAGAAAAATACAGTCCACACGGTCTAGTGCTGCATTGTATAGTTAGTATAAAACAATACCCAAAAGGAGGGGTAAGCCAGTCAAACTAAAATTACGATACTATCAAGACGTGTGTACATTCGACAAGCTATATAGTGACGGACTTTTCGCGTGTTATTGAATCGTGCAGTTTGTACTAGTTGCGTCCAGTTATATTTGTACCTGTATTATACGTGCTTGTATAGTTCTAATAAATTCTATAGTAATTCCAACGGCATTTTGATTCGAGTCCCGCACTCGTAACCTTATTGTATTTAGTTAAAAAGACGATAAATAATTTGTGCTGCCTGTTTACACTAGTAATTTATATTAAGTTTTAACTTATTTCTATAACAATTCATATCATTACTTCTTTAGTCAAAATAATTAACGGGTTAGGCTAAAGACACCTTGTTAAATAAACTATGCACAGTTTTTAAAACATGCTAGTAAAGCACCTTTACAACCCACGCTTTAAAACCCACCTACCTATTTTCTATAGATAACTAACTATGTCCGCGACTTCATCTACGTGGAATTTTATTTTGCGGAGCCTTAAAAAAAGTAGAATAAAATAAAAAATAGCTTAAGTTACTCCTTACAACATTAGCTGTCTGCCAGTGAAAGTCCCGTTAAAAGTAGTCCAGCCGATTCAGAGATTAGACAGAACATCCAGACAGACAGATGGAGAAAATAATTGGTTTTTTTTATATAAGTACCGTATATATCTGTTATTGTGACACTACAAACAGTCACTTGAATTTTATTTATGTGTGCGAAAGATTGTTGTATACCCAAAAAAAAACCATTAACAGCACATTCGTGTTATTTTTTGTTTTACTTATACTTGACTGAATCACGACTACCACTTAAAAAAGCTTTTTAATTCTTCATACTTATTTTTTCACGATTTTCAACATCCTCACTTTTTGGCAATTATATAAATAAATCGTAAGCCAAATACGCTGTATATTTCCAAGTTGAGGAAGTTAATTTTGTATCATGGGTACTATGCAATGGGCAACTCTACAGCCAATGCGAGACTCTTAGACCAGATATAATAACAGATAGTTAATTTACAAAAAAAATTTTCTGGGTTGTAGTGAACTTTGTAAACCAACGATTAAAATATCAAGACAAAGAGACAGTCGACTTCATTTTCGGCTCGTTCGCTCGCTCGTCCCACTTTAGGACATCTAGTTATCGGCATCTACATATTTGTACCCAATTATTTGTCCATACTTGTATAAAAGCAATGCTAGATACACGATAATATCGATACAGGTTGTACTCCGTTTACTCAACAGGACATTCAAACAGATTTCTCTTTGCCATACACAAATACAAATATTTGATGTGACTACTTACATACGTCAGTTTCTGCTGTTATTAATATTGGATATTACTTTAATATCTCATAAAGCCGAGTTTGCCTTTTACAAGTTTCTATAGCAGTACGTTCGAAAATGACCGAGCAAACGAGTAGCGCAAATATATCTTAATAAAACTACGTTTTAACGGTTTTAAGCGCGGTAATTTATTTGATTTTGGTTTGTCCGACGTTTCGGCCGTGGCCGTGGCCGTGGCCACGGACGACAAAGGTAACATTTGTCCAACGAGTATTGTTAAAGTTTTATTTAGCCTACCGCCAACTTGTTCATTTTTATTATTTCGTTTTAATTTTGTTTATGATTATTATTTACTCTATGGGAGCCTAATCTAATTTACCACCGCTTCACAACATGTTGTGGTTTGAAGATAAGAAGCGGCGCAAGAAATTCTTCAGCAAACATGCCTAGTTCAAATATATCTTGTTTCCTTCTTGCAAGTTTTTTTTTTAAATAAATATTAAACCAAAAGGAGATGTTGTGCTGTGCAGTTTTATTTTCTAAAAATATGTAAAATTACTCAAAAATAAACAACAGCTGTAGGATATTGATAGTTTTTGAGTAGTAATTATGTGTTTTTGTGAAAAATGTGAACTGTATAGTCAAATGTGACCTTTTGACTTGTGACAAGAACTCCGTTGAATGGCTTCAGTTGTTAACCTATAGTTCAGTTGAGCTATACCTATACATAAGCTTAAGAAAATGAAGAAACTATATTGTAATCTAAGATCTGGCTTAAAGGCCTAGCTGCCAAGTCACAAACCAAAATTAAATAAAAAATTAATTACATTGTATCTTTAAGGGTAAACGATAAGCTCACCTTATTGTATTTCCTAGAAGTTTTGTAAATATTGGTTTCATTGTATTTATTTATTTATGTGTGCAATAAAGTGTTATCTATTTAGAAGTCGCATTTCAACCGAATTACCTAACTATTCTATCACTATAATTTTAGTGGAACACTTACAAGCCAATAGATGGCGCTGTGTAGTAATTGAAGTTGTAAGCGATTCCTGAAACGTACAAAGAACAGATACAAAATTTCCAACAATAGCAGATAGGCCTGCGAGGAATAACAACAGTCTCGCTGGAAGATCTTCCTCTTGGACGGAGGAGCATTCCATCTCACTCCACCTAGTCGGGTCACTCCTAAATAATAAGTCTGTATATGGTTCGAGTTTGTACAATGCGTTTACAAGTGTGAAAAAATTAGGATGGATAATTCGGCCCAGGAGATTACGAAAATGAAATTTTTAGAATTTTAGTTTGTTTGTCTGTTAGAGCATCACGAAAAAACTACTTAACCTATTTAAATGAAACTTAACAGCTTACTTAGGATACTTTTATCCCGATGAATGGCGTCGTTTTCTTAGGTTAAATGGATAAGCAAAATGGATGGCCCGTAATCGTATTTATCAATTCACCAACAAATACCTACGTTGTCATAAACAACATGTCATTAATTGTATTGTTACGAGTTGCAGGACTCGAATTAAAATGCCGTTGGCATTACTATAGAGTTTATTAGAACTGTACAAACACGTATAACACAGGTACAAATATAACTGAACACAACCAGTCCAAACGTAATGCACGATTAAATAACACCCGCAAACTACGTCACTACATAGATTATCGAATGTACACACGTCTTGCCTCGCTTGTGGTTATTGCTTGACTGCCCCACTCCTCTGTTGGCGTATCGCTTTATACTGTACAAATACAATAAGTCTACTCAACTGCGTGGATTGAATTTTCAAGAAGCACACCTGGCTAACGACTAACATAAAGATTACAATACACAATGGGCTGTTTTTCCAATCACAAATTTTAAACACAAAGTAAACAAAAGAAAACGGTCACAAAAGCGTTTCAATGTTATTAGCTCAAACACCGACGGGTATTAAATGTGCTTTGTTTACAGATATGCAGGTGGCCTAAATTGTAACAGTATTACTTCAAATCAGGTTGGCTTCGACTCGCCTCTATATTTTGCTGAGCAGTTGTCTAGACTATAATATGTTCATTTATTACTGTAGTGTTTCAAACAAGAAACAGTTAAGTTATATTTACATTTTTATATATAATAAATCTATATTTGGACATACACAGACACACAAAAGGACCTGAAGTGATAAGGATTCCATTGCCTTAAGTAGCTACGGAACCCTAGAAGTAAACCGTTCGTTCATCGATAAAATGAACCAAACACCTTAATAGATGTACAGCCAAGATTAAACTTCGCGCCTCCGTTACACATTTTAATGAGGACCATTATGCAATCGGCGGCTAATCGCCATTTAAGTAATGAAGGTAAGAAGTCAATAACCTAAAGCGGAAATATCTTCTATTGTACATTCAAGATGATGGTAGTGCCGAGCTTCATCGAGGGGCGTGATTTTAGAACCAGCTTGCTGCGATGGTTTCTATACTCGTTAACCCTAGATAACTAATTATTTGTTCGCGCGACGACGAACCTCTGGGGTCCAATTCTATTATAACTATCTCGTCAAAATAGCCAGACACTATGGTCTCAATTGTAGGTTTGCCTGATTTCGGTATTTTGTTAATTGTAGCGGCGTGCCCGCAGTACGCCATTTTATAAATATTTATAAGCGAAAAAATACTTAGAAATGTTCCAATGCAATAAAAGAAAACTTAACTTAATGGATTGTATTCTACCCATGGGACTATGGGATCAAGACTAAAAGTAGAATTCTGAGCCTAGATCACCGTCTCCTACGGGAAAGGCCCTGAGAAGGCTGGCTACGTTTCCTCGCTGGATCGCGATACCGATCCGTTGCCCGAAGTAAGCACCAGCTGATCACCTGAAGAGTCAATGAGTCGTTTTGATAAATTTAGGTAAAGGCTCTTGGCCTCAGGACCCCACGGTCCAAGCGTCTCAACAGCAAACGGCACAAACATATAACTCTCACTGAGAGTGGCTTATTTACGCCGCTTGAGTAATTTCGCTGTTTCTGCTGCCGAACCGGCTGATTTAGACGTGTTTAGTAAATGGGATGCGGCCAACGTGTCTACGCAGGTCGCATCCCACACCAAAGACTTGCCACGCTGCCAGGGAATTAGAGTCATTCCGTCAGGACGCCTACCAATCGTCACGTGCAATACCGTTCGACTTCAATAAAGCCGGCACGGTAGCGATGGCAAGCGCCTTCCGTAAGACATCATTCAAGGCGGTGTGGCGTGACCATCTGCCGGCACTGCGGCGGCAAGAAAGACCGTGGTATCCTGGATTGATTACCTCTGTTCCACAGATACATGTGTCTGGTACACACATGCGAGAACCCAAGCGCAGGTTTATAGCTATATATTTGGGGAGTGTATAGCTTGGAGCCAGAAACCAGACTCTTTACGGGAAACAGCAAGGATGCGGGCAAGTCCTGTAGATTTAGTTGAAGGTAAAAGTATTTAATTCTCTACAGATAGGTTCATGCCAGCATCGGTGCGATTTCAGGATCGTGGGAATGTCTTCACCAGGACAGGCCATTTTCCAGGCGTTTAGTGCTTCATTAAAAAAATGTACTAGCAAATAAATGTTTAAAATTTTTGGTAGCTTTTCTATATTTATTTCGGTTAACCCCATTTTTGCTAAAGGTAATACCAATTTTTTCTACTACTATTCTGCCGCAACAATATCAAAAAGATATTGTGGATTAACAACAATACAAATTATTTACACTATCGCAATTTAATCGTACTTTGAATATATTCGCAACTCCAAGATATTGAAATGGCAGAATTGGGCCACTGGTATTATGCATGAAAATATTTAATAGTCGAAAGAAGAGAAGTCGTACAAAAGTGCTAGTATAGATATATGAACTCTATAAAGCACTTAAGTATAATCCAGATAAGCGGTCATTACTAGTAATTACTTCGATGTATATCGATAAAGTAGATTAGTGACGTAACACCGCTTATCTATTAGACATGATGGAATCGATTACCAAAACGATTGAATGTGATTTTTGAACCCTAATGACTGTATTAATTGGTTATAAATATGATACTTGGAACGGATTTTTTCACACAAAAAGAAACAGGTTACGTTTTTGTCTCTTAGTTTTCCTGACGGGAACTAGTATAACTAAAAATAAAGATATGTCAGTTCGGTGGACGAATGACCTGCGTCAGGTCGCCCGTCCACAGGATCGGAAGAGGAAGGTGTGAAGACCGGGACGTGTAGCCCAGACTTAGAGGAAGATCTCTGAGAAGGATCTCTGAGATCGAAAGTCTCTGGTAAAGGCAGATTAGATTTACCAGAGACTGATATAACTGAAACTCGGTCTGAGAGGTAATTTTATCCGTGCAGGAGCGGAGAAAGAATACAATTTCCTGCGGCCGAGCTGCATGTCGTAAGAGGCGACAAAACAACCCACAGCAGGTGGTAGAGTATTTGCCGGACTGGATGGCTACCATCCCTGGTTTAAGGTATGCCGCCATAATAACCTTGAGGTGTGTTCCAGCATTAGTGACCAGGTTTCAGACTCCCTAAACAGAACAGTAGCTCATTGGCGATGGTAACCGTTTTCCATCAAGTGGGCCGTCTGCTTGTCTACTGAACTTCTGCAATAAAAAGGGTAATCCTGACTTTTTCTTAAATTATTTGTGCAAGTGTTTTCGCAAGTAGTTGTGACTAGTACACTTAGATAGAAAATGGTTCTCGATTTTCCATAAGCTGGGCGGTCTGCCTGTTTAACAGCTTCGCAATAAAATAGCAGATATAGATAAATTTGAGCCAGCCTGTAACAATCTACGGTGATACCTCCGTAATCCGAAATAACAGTTCCTATAGACAATGCATTTTTATTTTTATTTCAATGCCCATTACTCCGCACATGAGTCAGCGACTGTTCGAAACAGGTATAAAAGCAGGATTGGATTCCGGGATACGATTCCGGATCGAACCGTAAATACAGTTTAATAGTTCGATCTGGATTTAGTATGCACTTACTGTTTACGTGTATTGTCAAGTGATGGTGAATGAATATAATGCTCCAATTGTTATGTTCATTTTATATTGGTACCGTTTTAGTCGATAGGTATTGTTTTTTATAACAGCTCTACGGACTCTAGTTCCGTACCCTTTTTTACTATTAAAACTCCTGTTTTATATACATCTTTCTTTTCTTTCAACTTCTCCCAACTATCTGGGGTCGGCACAATATGTCTTTTCCTTGCACATTCCTCTGTACTGGCATACATCTTCTGTCACACCGCAAATCATCATATCATCCTTCGCACAATCACTTTCTGTGCAGGAACGGAGAAAAAATACAATTTCCTGCGGCCGGGCGGCCTGTCGTAAAAGGCGACAAAACAACTCACACACAGGTGGTAGGGCGTTTGCTCGACTGGATGCCTACCACCCCTGGTATAGAGTATGTCGCCATAACAAACTTGAGTTGTGTTCCGGCATTAGTGACCAGGTCTCAGTCTCCCTTAAGAGTGCAGCAGCGCATTTGTAGCACTTTTGGTGTTGCAAATGTCCATAGGCGATGGTAACCGCTTTCCATCAAGTGGGTCGTCTGCCTGTCTGCTGAACTCCTGCCCAAAAAAAAAAATCAATCCATCCATCTCTTTTTTCGTCTACTTTTACATTTGTACGCACTACCCATTCATCTTGTAATTTAACATTCTCTTTGTCACGTGACTTTCATCCCACCTTATTACACGCCCATACCACCTTAATCTTCTACCTCTCAATTTTTCAGTGCAACAGGTACAACTTTCAAAGATCCCCGTATGTACTCATTTCTCATCTCATCTGTCCTTGTGACACTAGTCATCCATCTCAACATTCGCATCTCAGCTGACTGGAGACGTTTGTGGTTTATCACTTTAGTGGGCCAACATTCGAACCCGTATAGCATCAATGGTAGTATGATAGATTTATATACTGAAGAATGAAGAAGAATGGCTAAACAGACATACAATGCAAAAGTGGATGGATGCAGAGGTCGCGGAAGGCCACGACACACCTTCCATGATCAAATTGATCGTGTACTAGCAGAAGGTGATGTCAGGAGCCTTAAAAACAGACGAGCGTGCATGACAAAAGCTATGAATGTCAAAGAAGCAAGTGAGGTGTGTAAGAATAAGCCTAAATGGCGCTCTGTTGTTCGTGCCTACCCCGCAAGGGACCTGGCGTGAAGTTATGTATGTATGTACCTTTTAGTTTCAGTGGCATTAGTTTGTCGCATATGACACCGGTTATCTGTTTCCACTTTAGAGATGCTACATTTATTTTTCTCACTACATCCTTCTCTATATCACAATAACTTTGCAGTAGTGCACCGAGGTATCTGAATTCGGGGTATGGTAGTGCATAGTAGTGAAGCTGATTGTAGTTTAAGAGGCACAGCACTAGAAGTCCCGTTGAAATCGCAAAACAGATATTCGGTTATGGTTCTGCTGATTTTCAACCCAACGTTTTATATACATAATATTCAAAGAAAATACACAAGAAGCAATCTTTACTTTCGTAACGTAGCAGGGGTTAATCAGCCCCACTTCAAAAGCATCCTTAATAAGCTTATTAATTTATTCCATTCCCTTGTAGATGTTCCTTTTGAATAGAAGCCATTTATTAATAATCATTCGTAACGTTCTAGAGATTAAGCTAACGCGCACTGCGGGATTTATTTACAACTAGAAAAGTTGCTAGCGACTATATAATACAATTTGTACTAATCGGACATGGGACAAAAGCCTTTTACTTCATACTATTCATTTCAGAGATTTTTAGTCTAGTCCAAAGGCAAGTCGGGTTGAACATAGGTGGTAGGGTATTTGCTCGTCTGGATAACTACGACCCCTGTTCAGACTATGTCGCTATAACAAAATTGCCCTCTTCGCAACTGGCAGCACATTGATAGCATCTTTAGTGTTACAAATATCCATGAATGACGGTACCTACTTCGATAACCTTCGCACCCATCAGCATGCTGCTAGTCTGTCTGTTGTACTCCAACAAGAAAAAAAACACGAGCAAATAAGTGGCGACCAAAACTGTTAATGAATAAAGCCTAACTTTTTACTTGAAAAGACGTCAAATATAAAATATATTTATTGTGGCGAATGATGGTGGAACCATCTAGTTAGTTTAAGAACTTTTAGAAAAAGCTAGAACATTCTCAAAGGAAAAGATAAGGACGCATATGTATTAGAAAGGGATAGACGATGAATGAAAGACACAGATAGATAGATGTTAGAAAGGGATAGATGATGAACGAAAGACAGAGATAGATAGATGTTAGAAAGGGATAGATGTATAAACGAAAGTTCCCGAACAGAAGGTCCGGGAAGGAAAAGACAGAGATAGATAGATGTTTAGAAGGGGACAGATAGTAAATAAAAGAATAACGGAATTATGGGTTCCAGAAAATTCTTCCGGGTATATAAACAGCGTAAGGCGCGCCTACCGGGCAGTTTAGAGTTAAGTTCAGTTCAAGACAGTCAAGCGATAAGTGCGATACGAAAGAGTTGGAAGAAGAGTATAGTAGAAGACATTGATGAGTTTAGTGTTGAATTTAGTGACAGGATTAGTGGACAGTTAAGTGAAGGAGGAGTGTAGCATAGTTCGAGAGACGAACCAGAGAGAGAGAGATAACTCTTTATTGCACACCAAAACATACAATTACAAAACAGACCATATTTACAATATTTTCTAGGCGATACAATAGGCGGCCTTATTGCTCAAAGCGATCTCTTCCAGTCAACCTAAATCAAAAACAAATTTGAATCAGGCGATGTAGGTGGTGCAGGAAAAAGGCAATGGACACATAAATACTCAAACTAATTTAACAAATAAATATATATACATATAAATAAATAATTATATATATATACAAATACATACATATATACATAGTCCTAAATATAGTATACAATAATATTACGTATATTATTACAATAATAAATTACAAAATACATATGTTATTAAAATAAATGTATGAGCATGATTATATTGTGTTAATTAGATATAGCTATTTATAGACAAATAGTGTTTTCTGAGTAAATTTTTAAATGTTGGTAAGGATTTGGCCTCTCTGACAGTAAGAGGCAGCATATTCCAAAGTTTGCCAGCCTGCACTGTAAAAGAATTATCATAATAAGATGAAGTGTGTGCAGGTGTCATAAGTTTTCGATACGTATCAGAGCGCAAATTGTGGGCAGTAGATAGGCGAAGGAATTTAAAACGTTCCTCAAGGTACTGGGGACTATTAGGAGTAAATAAAATATTATACAGGAGAGTGAGAATGTGAGTAGTCCAGAACCAGAAGCGAGCTACACGCGGTAATATCGGAGGTGAGCACGGCAATAGCAGGAGGTGGTCTACGCAATATCGGCGACGGTATTTTGAGCGAGACACCTTATCGTCGGGACTGTGCATCGTTAGTCGTGCGAATAGGGCTAACCCTGCAGAGAGGTATTACGTGCGGCTGTGTAAGTCAATAAAAGCATTTATTTAAAAACTGGTGTTTTCTTCCAATCCATAAGTGCGTACTCGCGCTCGCACCTAACATTATTATCATTGGTCTACTTATGAGTATTGATCAAGGATACAAGTTTGATACCTTCCTAAGCATAAAATATTCTTCATTGACGTCATAAGGGATAACATGCGTGCCAATTATTTCACTATGAGAAATGCCAAAAACCCAGCGAAGTGGAGAAGAAACAGTAGAATATCGTTCCGAACACAGGCCTTAACGCTAGGATAGTGATGAATTTAATTGCAATTTTAATAAATTGGCTACTAATCTAATAGTGCGCGATAGCCCTAATCTATTTAATGTTTTGGCCTTTTGACCTTTTTCCTACGATCATTCATTTTAATTTAATGAAATATGAAAATAGATTGTTGACTACCGTTTTTAGAGCTCAATCATATTATTTTTCGCTCTTTATTAATTATTAACGATCCATTAGGTATGTACAATATAAATAGAACGACGTTTATTTGCGAATTAACAAAATTAATGAAGAGATGAAGAAGTGTTTTGCTTTCCGTTAATGCTCATTTAACTTAGTGTCCGCCCTCAGAGTACTGTGGTAGTTCATTAATTTAATCACGGAAAAAGTAATAAAAGTGACAAATGTCCAGATTTTTTTTAACCATTTTTTTATTTAAGACTTATCTATGTTTACACGATAGACACTATTTTATAACATTTATCAACGAGTTCAATCTATTGTTTGTGGGATTTTTATTTAATTGAAACCACGCACGTCTCACTCTCAAAATGTATATTTTTATTCTCTCTTTTAATCTCATGTGGACTGTACACGCACAACATTTCTATTTCACCACAAATAATAAAAAACATAGAAAACATCTTAAACACACCGCCCGCCAAGAACATACGATGTTCTTTACTCAGCTCAAAAAAAAAGTAAAATTATTACACATAGATATTAACACACTCATAGATAGACTAAAACAACACAAATAATTAAATTCTCAGAATTAAAAGCTCTACACATAAGAATTGAAATTTATAACTCTGATCGATATAGACCTTGTGTTCAATTAATATAATTAATTTTATCCACCCACCGCAACATATTATATAAACAAGATACACAGAAATTCCGTACTATAATACTTACAGAAGAAATCTAAACAATTTTATGTACACATAACTAGGAAACAAATTTAATAACTTAACCTCTTCATTAAATTCACATCAGTTATTAACACAAAAGACAAAGCCACACATATGTATAAATATTTACTCCGTACTCGTATACATAGCAATTCTTTTTTGACTTAAATGCACAATATTTAGGTAATTTATACACCTAGTAGAAAATACAACATTTTACATACTTTTTTCCTAAATACAAAGAAAATTTCACGAATGAATACGTGGCCTAGTGTTAGTGGGAGGGAGTCATCTAAATCGTCACGTAGTAAATAATGTAAACGATAATTTAGACGCGGCTCCGATTGCACTAATCATCTCAAAATTTAAAATATTCTTACCTATCCAGATCTAACTCCTCTTTCAGGCGTCAGCCAAATTGAAAAATCACATTAATTCACTGTAAACTATTTAAACTGGTTATTTTTATGTTTCATTGTAATAAAAAACTTACTCCTCTTTGTACATATTTTTTAGTTTTTCACTTTTTTAGCTTAGTTTTAAATTTACTGTCGTGTATCTTTTTAATACACAATAGTAAGTTCTCACTCCTTCTCGTAAACATAGTTAAGTAAAGTTATTTGTTTATTTTTATGTAATCTCAAACTCGGAACTCTTATTAATCTATATAAACGTGAAAATATAGATGACAATCTTCATTTTTAAATGCAATAATTAAAGTTTGATTCTTTCTTCTCTTCTTGTGTATTTTCTATATATGTTATATATAATTTTGTTATAAATTTCTGTAATACTTTAAAAATAAGTTTTTGATTCAGAACTTTCTCAATAATTACGGAGAGAACTATCCACCATAAAGTATTATAGATTCTCATTATAATTAATAAAACTAAACTCTTTGTTACTTCCTTCTTATGATTCCAAATACCGAAAACGTATTGTAAGTTGCCTGACACTTTATTCTACTCACGACTAATATTTTAATAGACTTATTTAATTTTATGAAAAAATCTTGATCTGTCTCATTTACTCATCTCAAATTTCTCTAATAACAATTTAGTATTCCAGTTTTGAAACTCATACTTTTCTCATGTCCTGCACACATTATTCTCTATTCATTATCTTCTCTATTATTCTCATATGATTAAGATTCACATACTCTAAATTGTTTTTATTACACTCTTATCTTAAATCTGTTCCTCTCATATAATTTTCCTCTAGAATCTCAACTCTCTTTAATGCTATATCTCTTAGGTTACCAGTTAGACTTATAAATTCCTGTGTAGCAAAAGGCAATTTTGATTTAGTTATTCCTTTCTCATCTCTATCTGTAGTTGAAGTGCTCATCTTATCTCTTCTCGCTCTCGTTTATCTCTTTTCTCATTAGGTTCGGTTTATTTTCAGTTTCAGAATATTTACTCATGGAATCATCTTCTTTCACACATAAATGCATACTTGTAACAACGTTTTCTTCCTCTTCAGAATGTTTTCCTATGCTTCCAGACAATATCCATCCAAAGATTGTATTTTGGGCTATCAAATGTCCATCAGGCTGTTTTATTACTCCATCTAGCAATATTTCACTATACACATCTGCTCCTAGTAACAAATCAATTTTGTTTGGTGTTTCATACATAGGATCTGCTAAAAATAGGCTTTTAATAACTGACCACTCAGACACACTAAGACTGGCTGGAATAAGAGAAGTCAAAGAAGGTAAAACAAAAGCATTTATTAAAATTGACTTATCTGGATTACGGCATGACTCTACACGAAATGAAACTTGGTTTTTAATACTTACACGACCTTCTCCCAGACCTGACACAAAACCACTTGCCGGCTTACATATAAGTCCTAGATGATGGGCAGTAGCCTCAGTAATAAAAGACGCTTGTGACCCCTGGTCTATTAAAGCTCTTATAACTAATTTACAATCAGAAATAACATTGTGTACCTTAACTATAGCTGTTGGTATTAACACAGGATTATAATGTATCGCTCTAGAAAACATAGAAGTAATATGTGTGTCACCTTGTGATGCACTTGCTCTCTCAGTGTTTTGTGTTACACTCGATGGCATTGCCGAAGACTCAGACTCATTCATTTGTTTTGTTACCTCAGTGTTTGACTCGCTCTCAAAGTGCAACATAGTGTGATGCTTTTTATGGCACTTCCTACATCTCATTGGCTTTTTGCATTTAAACGCTATATGCGTAGGTGACAAACAGTTAAAACATAAACGATGTTCTTGTACAAAGTTTGCTCTATTTCTCGGTGTCATTCGCTCAAACTCCTTACATTGGTTAAGATAATGGTTACTATGACACAAAGCACACTTAATTCCACTATTTTGCTGCTTACTCTCCACGGACGTATGAAACGATCTTGCTTGAATAATTGGTTTAAAAGCTTGTGATGAGCGCACTATATTTGAATCTACCATCTCCAATGATCTGAATCTATTTTCTAAATAAGCTCTCAATTGATCCCAGGTAGGTAAATCTTTGCTATCTGTATTGAGATGCTGTTCCCACAATTTGATAGTCTCAGGATCTAATTTCGAAACGACGATAAAAACTATGATTGCATCCCAACTTGTAGTATTAATCCCCATATTCTGTAATGACTGCAAACAGGATGATGTAGTATCTAGTAAATGTTTTATAGACTGCGATGACTCTGTATTAATCTTCTTCAATGAAAACAAAACCTTTAAATTTGCATTACAGTTATATCTCTTGTTATCATAACGATCAACTAATTGTTTCCACGCTCCGTCATAATTAGAATCAGTTATTGAATAATTCCTCAATAAATTTAGTGCTTCTCCCGTTAAATTTCCCTTTAAATAATGTAATTTTTGCACCGAAGTAAGATTCTTATTATTATTAATTAACGAGCTGAACATGTCAAAAAATGTTTGCCACTCCTCATATTTCCCGCTAAATGTAGGTAAGTTAATGCGCGGCAACTTGACATCGTAATTATTATTATTTACAACCACGTTGGATGTCGACGACACACTCTTAGGCGGTTGGGAACTGGGCAACAGTGACTCCAAAGATTCGCGTAAACAGCTCTTATACTCTACATACAGCTCCTCAAAATTGTCGTATATGTTTTCTGTAAAGTACAGCTCTTTTTTATTTTTCGATAAATAAACTATATTCTTATGACTTTCTTTAAACTCCTTAAATTGTTGATCTAATATTTCCAATCTAGTTTGTAAATATGATACCTTAATTCTCTCTTTTGGTGATTTCCGAAAATTACTCTCAGCTCTCCTCAGATTATCAAACAATTCATCTTGTATTAGTACTAACTGCTCGATCGTGGCCATCTCGATTTACGTGTTTGTTAAAACAAATGAATAATTGTTATACTCGCAAAATCCCAGAAAAGCACTTTAATATTTTAGATTTTACGTGATTATTACTCAAAGAATAGATGATACTCAATTAGTTTAGTTTATTCACTCACTCAATATTTCAATAGTATAGTTTTATAATCATGCAATTACTCAAACTCAAACACACGGAACTCATTGACAAAGTTTTTTCACAAAAGAACACAACACATATTTAACAATAAAACTCACGTTCATTCGGCTCGTTCTGGACCAATATTATGTTTACACGATAGACACTATTTTATAACATTTATCAACGAGTTCAATCTATTGTTTGTGGGATTTTTATTTAATTGAAACCACGCACGTCTCACTCTCAAAATGTATATTTTTATTCTCTCTTTTAATCTCATGTGGACTGTACACGCACAACATTTCTATTTCACCACAAATAATAAAAAACATAGAAAACATCTTAAACATCTATCACATAAAATAAAAATATTGTTACGACCTGAGCGTCGACAAAAGACAAATTCACACCTGCATACCCGTAGACGTTTTATTACCTTTGCGGCACTTGGACTTCTTTTGCTTTCTTTGTGTTTAAAATTCGTGATTAGAAAAACAGGATCTTTTATGGTAATCATTAGCCAGGTGTGATTCAAGGAAATTCAGTCCACGCGGTCGAGCAGACATATTGTATTTGTACATAAAGCAATGCCCCAATGGAGGGAGGAGGCAGTCAAGCGATGACCAGCCGCGAGCCAAGAGTTGTGTAAATTCGGTCATCTATTTAGTGACGGACTTTGCGCGTGTTACTGAATCGTGCATAACGTTTGAACTGGTTGTGTTCAGTTATATTCGTACCTGTGTTATACGTGTTTGTATAGTTCTAATAAATTCTATAGTAATTCTAACGGCATTTTAATTCGAGATTTTTTTTTTATTGCAGGAGTTCAGCAGACAGGCAGACGGCCCACTTGATAGACAGCGGTTACCATCGCCTATGGACATTTGCAACACCAAAGGTGCTACAAATGTGCTGCTGCTCTCTTAAGGGAGACTGGAACCTGGTCACTAATGCCGGAACACAACTCAAGGTTGTTATTGCGACATACTTTAGACCAGGGGTGGTAGCCATCCAGTCGGGCAAATGCCCTACCACCTGGCTGTGGTAAGTATCTACGAGTCCTGCAGCACATTGATAGCACCTTTAGTGTTGCAAATGTTCATATGCGACGGTGACCAGTTTCCATCACAGTTGGGCCGTCAGCCTGTCTGCTGTGCTCCAGTAATAAAATAAACCTCTAATCTAATCACATATATGTCTAGCACCTACCTCTAATCTTTTTCTCTTTTCATAATAATGTTACGACCTATACGCCGACAAAAACAAATTCACACCTGCATATCTGTAAAACACATTTTATTACCTTTCGGCATTGACATGGACTTCTTTTGTTTACTTTGTGTTTAAAATTTGTTATTAGAAAACAGCCTATTTTGTATTGTAATCTTTTATGACAGTCCTGCATCTGTGCAGTATAAAGCAATGTTCCGCGTGAGGGATGACAGTCGAGCGATAACCACGAGTGAAGTGAGACTTGTGTACATTCGGTAATTTATTTGGTGACGCACTTTGAGCGTGTTATTGAATTACGACCTTCTGCATTACGTTTGTACTTGTGTTGTTCGGTTATATTTGTACCTGTGTTATACGTGTTTGTATATTTCAATAAATTCTATAGTAATTCTAACGGCATTTTGATTCGAGTCCTGCAACTTGTAACAATAACATTATTATTTATGGCATTATAATTTTTATAACTAAATAAAACAAATGAAATATAAATAGATGTTTTATATATTAAAAAGATATAACTAAACCCTATAAGACGGAATGTCACACACGGCAAATTGGGAAACACCACAAATTTGTGGTCAAATACAGATAATTGAAACTAACTTTGAACTGATGCTTTCTCCCTCTAACTTCATAGAATTTGTGTTAGAGTAAAAGAGACGATATAATCCTCTTGATTTTGGTGCGACTATTTTGATGGCAGCTTTGGACAAAAATGATATTAACTTGTCCCCTTAAAAGGGTTAATATACATGACATACAAATACATATCTACATATGAATGATTATAGATAAACATTTATGTACATACATTTAATTACCATCAAATGAATGTAGATGAAACAAGAGATATATGTCAAAATTGAAGCAAGTGGAAATACATCATCCCTACCTTCCCCTATGGGAAACAGGCATGACAATATGTATTTACGTATACAGTATGTGTTACTTTATCAGCCCTATCCAGTAAAAGCATTTGGCTTTCCGTTTTACAGGATTTACTGGATAGCACCGAGAGGGGTTGGATACCATCGGAAATTGCATCTGGATACCAATAGCACACCGAGCCGGATATTCTATTACGGCACACCGACTGTAATTGATTTGTTTTGTATACTTTTGGATTGAAGATCTTTTTTTACCGAGTTTTCAAAAGGAGGAAATTCTCAATTCGTGTAAATATATTTTTTCCTGATAAACGCATCGTTTTAGCTATATTCTTCTATGTTACGGAAACGACCTATTTATTGGCATAAGAGTGTCCTAGTTTATTCTAGTTATGTAAAAAACAATATTCTAGTTATATTGCAAAACCCACATGTTACACAATTTTTCTCTAATCCATCCTAAGGTTGTCTGAAAGAAATTGCTTTTAGTGATAAAAGCGTCTATTGTCTTCCGTACTTAAGCTTCTTGAATTATATCTTAATGTTATGCATGTAATTAAGTATATTCTATTCTATAATTATTTATGTATGTAATACTAGCTGGCCTTGCAAACATCGTACCGCCTCAAAAGTATTCTTTTAAATTTAATTTGATTTCTGAACGACGGGACGAACATCAAATGTTTGACAGGTACGAATAGTTTAGAAATTGTTGTTTTTACTTTATTCCAAGCATTTTTTTATATTTACTCACCTTTTAAACCTTCCTTGGACTTTCACAAATAATTCAAAACCAAAATTAGCCAAATCAGTCCAGCCGTTCTCGAGTTTAAGCGAGACTAACGACCAGCAATTGACTTTTATATAATACTAGCGGCCCCGGCAGACGTTGTTCTGCTCTGAAAAATAAAAATCTAGGACCCAATCCCAGCGCCATCTACCGGTTCCAATTGTGGATTTAAGCCATTCGGGGAACCCGCTCAAACAAACAAAATCACCAAAGTCGCTCCCGGTGATTAGGAGGATTCTAGAACCCGATCTCAGCGCCACCTACCGGTTCCAATTGTGGATCTAAACCATCCCGGGACCCACTCAAACACACACAAAAAAATTCATCAAAATCGGTCCAGCCGTCTAGGAGGAGTTCAGTGACATACACACGCACACAAGAAACATATATATAAAGATAGATTAACATTTCATTATCTGACTATGAGTGCCAAGATCTAAGTCCTGAATTGAAACACGAAATGGCGCGGCCGAAGGGTAGTAGGTTGGCAATTGGGAAAATTATCCCTTACCGTGCTCCGTCGCGTGTCACGCGCCCTTTGTCCCATTGGCACGGTTTGCCCTTGCCCTTTCTAATTCACAGATTTGGTTGATTCACCCTTACTTTATGACTGCAATCGGTAATACTTACAATCTTTACACTGCTTCCTATATTTACTTCTTGTTTTTTAAGGTCTCTTTGCCTAAAGGCATGAAAGAAGTAAGAATGAGCATTGTCCAAAATTGATAACTTGAATCATCTAATCAAACCCCCTCTTATCTATGAAATTTAGTAGACGCAAATTTTGAAAAAGTTAAAAATACGACCATTAGATCTATATTTTGAACGAAGACTGGTCATACGTTGAACGAGACAATATTTTCAGTCTTCAGGGGACGTGTCCAATCTTATACTAATCTATACTAATATTGTAAAGCTGAAGAATTTGTTTGTTTGTTTGTTTGTTTAAACACGCTAATATCAGGAACCGATGGTCCGATCTGAAAAATTCTTTCAGTATTGGATAATACATTTCTCGAGGAAGGCTATAGGCTATATTATATTTTCAAAAATATTAGGGATCCTCACTAAAATTCCAATAATATAACCCAAGGTGTAAAAAAATTACCCGAAAAAATCCTTACATGGCGTGCGCTGCGAAAACTATTGATTAATCTATACTTCTATAGGTACTAATCTATACTAATATTATAAAGCTGAACAGTTTGTTTGTTTGTTTGTTTGAACGCGCTAATCTCAGGAACAACTGGTCTAATTTGAAAATTTCTTTCAGTGTTAGATAGCCCATTTATTGAGAAAGACTATACGCTATATATCATCACGCTAAGACTAATGGGAGCGGGGCACCAATGAAGAATGTTTCAAAATCAAGGAGGTTACTTATTTAAACTTACTTTTTTTTACTATTACACGCGAACGAAGTCGCGGGTAAAAGCTAGTATATAAATAAAGCTGAAGAGTTTATTGTTTACTTGAATGCGCTAATCTTAGGAACTACTGGTTTGATTTGAAATATTCTTAGTGTTAGATAGCCCATTTATTGAGGAAAGTTATATATCATCACGCTAAGTCCAAACTTTTTTTAACTATTCCACGCGGGCGAAGTCGCGGCAGAAACTAGTTATAGCATAATTTCAACTTGCATAATTAACTACTATACAAACTACTACTACACTACACACTACACCACACTACACCTATTAACTAAGTATACAAAAGCACTTTTTTTATACCGTACTTGTTTGAAATACAATGCACTATTTACAAATGTAGATCCTTTCATAGGTAATTTATATCAATTAAAAACATAAAATGATTTAATTTAGAAGAATTACTTACCCTTTTTTAGAATAATACAATTTTTAATACTTTACTGTTCTCTCTCTCTCTATTTTGTTAGTTATTATTATGGTAACATTAAAAAAAAAATGGAATTAATTAACTTTTGTGCCTATTTTTAATTTTTTGGCGGCAACTTGATTGATATACGTTTTGATTTTGTATTTTATTTTTACGAATATTAATTATTGTATTTTACCCCAAACAAAATGAATAAATAGTTTATTATTATTTTAATTTGTAATGTAATCAAATTATTTGTATATGTAAATAAACATTTTCCGTACGAAAATATAATGATTTTAGATATATATATTAACTTTTTTCCGAAATATTGTCCATACGGACACGGAGAAATAATGCAATTTCCTGTGACCGGGCGGGCTGCCTTCAAGGTAATATAGTGGTTAGCGTAGTCGCTTCCCAAATTCAAACGTAGTACGAATCCTGGCCGGAACACTTCAACCACTTACATCGTTTTCTGAGCCAATATATTGTTACATTTGCCACGTACTAACAACGGTGTAGGAAAAGGTTGTGATGAAAACTGCACATCAAAATACCCGATGTCTCAAACCCTCCAATTTCCCAATGCTCAATATACTAGTGCGGTGGGTCTACTGTCTTTTCTCTTATAAATGGGAGCTGCAAGCCCAGCTATGGACGTTTATGGGCTATTAGTATTATTTTTTATTTTAATTTATGGGAACTGGCCATAAGACTTCATATCCGTATTCACCCGTATAATAGAACCCTTCGAGTAAAAAAGAAAGAAAGAAAAATACAAGGATACTAATAAAATAGATACAGTTTAAGAAATATACGTACGTACGAGTCAGACTCGCACACGGCCAGTTGTTTATACTTTAATCTACTTAAAGAACTTCACAAGACACTTCAATTGACTTTAGGAAATCAGAACAAGGAAATATTCCTTCCGAGAGTGCAATTAAGGAAATTATCCTCTTCCCGGCACGTGTTCTTTGTACGATTGTCACTTTCTCCCGGACTTGGTTTACTAAGAATTTTATGTTTGGTACTAAACTGCTGTCATTAGAATTCAAAATACGTATTTATTAAATAAACTAACATTAATTAATATCATTAGAGGTTTCGTTCTTATAAATCTACACTCAAATACATGCAACACAACAACACATCTATTAAAATTAAAATATTACAACTTGCAATTAAGTGAAGTCAATTAAAATAAAGCGAAGCGAAATGATAGGTTCTTACTGCGCAGTCTTTAATTTTAAATTCTTTAAATGTTTGGTTTTAACTATAAATAAATTTCATTGTTTTTAGTCATATTTATTATAATTTTAACATATAATAATAATAAAAAAATTATATAAATGAAGTACTTGACAAAAAATACCTCATTAATATGCAGCAGCCGTGCAGCTGCACGACTCGCTAATTAAGTAGACCCTAAGGTCCTGCTTCAGATGGCAAGGTTATATGAGACAAAATCTGCCTGTAGAGAGATATTCGTATTCTCTTGGAGGATTACTTCAGTTGAATGCTTGTTGAGTGGGGTGCTCCTGCTTTTATATGATTTCCAAGGAACACACGGATTATATTTTCAAAACTGTTCAAATAAAGGATCACAATCTGAGAATATTTAAGAAAATGTTATGTGACCTTTATAAATAATAAATACATTCACATTTAAAAAGAAAATAAAGAATATATTAGACATATTTTCATATTTTGAATGACAATTTCAAATAATTAAGTTATTGTAAAAGTCCTTTTTTTAAACACAACAAATTAATGAATTAAATAAATATTCAGTTAAATTTAAAAAGAATTAAAAAGTTCAGAGAAGTTAAGTTTTTAAAAGAACAAACATAAAAATTAAAAGAATTTGGATAGAAAATCGTTAGTGTTTGGAGCCCTAACTTATCATAAGCACCGAAATAAATAGGCGGCAAACGTCACACGGCCTAAAACTATATCATTATCCCAGATGAAACAATAATAACTACAAAACTGGCCATCATCCAAAATAGTTTTCTGATAAAAGTTAACGTAATTTTGTATAAACATCAATTGTTACGTTGTGCCTTAAGAGTGATTTCGATTATTCTCCCACCACAGGGCCTTAATACCTTTCAATTAAACTAAGTACACTATTGGATCGAGTTAGATCAACAATAGCAGTATAGGTTAGTTTGGGATTTCGCAATCTGCATTAGGTAAATCGGCATCGCAGCCATCAAATCCGAATGCTAGAGCTTCAATAACATCGTCTAGATGTACTATACTAGGCCATTCCTATTCGCCTCTCCTATTAACTAGTTGATAGTGTTGTGCCTATGTATCTAATCATTGTATCAATATCGATAATATTTAAATAACTGCAAGGATACAATATACATTTTTTTTTTATTGCAGGAGGTCAGCAGACAGGCAGCCGCCCCACTTCGTGGATAGCAGTTACCATCGCCTATGGACATTTGCAACACCAAATGTGCTACAAATGCGCTGCTGCTCTCTTAAGGAAGACTGGAACCTGGTCACTAATGCCGTAACACAAATCAAGGTTGTTATGGTGACATACTTTAGATCAGGGATGGTAGCCATCCAGTCGGGCAAATGCCCTACCACCTGGCTGTGGGTTGTTTTGTCGCCTCTTACGACAGGCCGCCCGGCCGCAGGAAAATATATTCTTTCTCCGTTCCTGCACGGATTTAATAAACAGTTAGAAAACTGACGGGCTCTATGGTTGATAGGGCTTTTTCTTTTTTATCGTTCATTATGCCATAAATCAATATATGATGTGAAACTATGTTAGTAATTGTATACGATGTTATAATACGATGATATTTAAAGATGGAGTCACTTGAGATCCAACCGTTTACGGAAATCGATAGGTTCTAGCGCAAAATTATAAAAACCACTAGTGTTTGTGGGAAACGAGCATTCGATAGCGATATATGTGTTGCTATGTAAAGATCAAAGTGAAGTGTAAAGTGGAAATTGTGATACGATGTGGAAAGTAAAATAAGGTGTTGGTATCATGCATTATATTTTTCTGAAGTTCGGCGTCCCAAACATGAAATTTTTGAGTAGGAGGAATGCTGGAATCATTTTTTAGATTACAGCTCTTGGGGCTGGCTCGATGGGTGTCTATCGCAAACAGAATATTAACATGAAAGGGCTATCCTCGTAAATCGTGTTTTGTACGATAGCCTACTTCTCCCTCTCCCTATTCCATCTTCCCTATTCCATCCCTCTGTGCCATTTCCCTATCTCTTGCATCCCATTGTTCCTGTATCACAGCCGTTTTGTACTATCTCTCGTATTCCAAAGGTTGGCGAATGAATAGCTAATGTTTTTGGAAACAAGGTTTTCATAACAATACAACTTATTTAATAACTAATAATAATAAATAAATAATATAAATAATAATATTGGTCCAGAACGAGCCGAATGAACGTGAGTTTTATTGTTAAATATGTGCTGTGTTCTTTTGTGAAAAAACTTTGTCAATGAGTTCCGTGTGTTTGAGTTTGAGTAATTGCGTGATTATAAAACTATACTATTGAGATATTGAGTGAGTGAATAAACTAACCTTATTGAGTATCATCTATTCTTCGAGTAATAATCACGTAAAATCTAAAATTTTAAAGTGTTTTTTTGGGATTTTGCGAGTATTAAATTTATTCATTTGTTTTAAAAAAACCCGTAAATCGAGATGGCCACGATCGAGCAGTTAGTACTAATACAAGATGAGTTGTTTGATAATCTGAGGAGAGCTGAGACTAATTTTCGGAAATCACCAAAGGAGAGAATTAAGGTACCATATTTACAAACTAGATTGGAAATCCTAGATCAACAATTTAAAGAGTTCAAAGAAGGTCATAAGAATAAAAAATATACGTTTTGAGAGTAAGACGTGTGTGGTTTTAATTAAATAAAAATCCCACAAAAAATAGTTAGAACTTGTTGATAAATGTTTCAAAACAGTGTCTATCGTGTAAACATAATAATAAATAAACTAACTAACTAATAACAACTTTCATAACAACACTTATTTTAACAACTGTCAAAGTTATATATCGTATACAATTACTTACAAAGTTTTTCGAAAAATTGCGCGGATGGAGGAGTATAAAATTTCACACACTTATAGTTTATGTGAGAAGAAGCATTTGCCGCTACTTTTTTCTAATATGTTTTTTAAATTATGCAAAAAATATATATTAAATCAATAAAAAAACATTGCACGTAGTACCATGTATTTGACACACACACGCATATATAGGTACTCTTTTGTTTATTGATAAAGTCAAATTAACAGTGTAACCTTGGCGAAATGTGTGATTATAGAAGTACAGTCTTTGACAACAGTACCTTATGGTCGAATTTCGACTAATAGGCGACCACTAGTCTATTAAATTATGGCATTACTATATGAATAAAAAAATACAACTATAGTTTCATGACATCTGCTATAAACATATATCTTCTCTAAAAATGATTTTTTGTCTGTATGTCCTTTATAGAATCGTAAACTATACATTTGATCATGAGATGATCTTTAGCAAAGTTGTCGTGCATGAGCCAGAGAAGGTTTCTGAGTTTGTTCACAATTGGACCCGATAGGTGGCGCTACTGTCGGCATATCGATGGAAGCAGGCAGGACGACGTCTGCCGGGACAGCTAGTTAGCTGATATATATTTTGGGATGCTGACACATGTATATGAGATATACATAAACACACATGCACGCACACTCCATATTACAAGAGACGGTTTTTACCCCAGAATTTTTCTAGACCGAGTTCTAAAAGCAAATCTAACAATTTATCTAGCTTCATTGAAAAGCTGTACTATTTATTTACTAAGTTCAACATCCATTAGAAGAATGTATTCTAGACAATAGGATTTTCTAGTATAACCCTTGAATTGCTTCAACAATCTCTATAGCAATAAATTAAACTTGTTAATGGGTACTTAATAGGGATTTTGCGTGATAAGCAGTATTAATTTTATAGTTCGAAGAATTCTTCAAAGTCATAGATATACTTAAGGTTAATAGGGGTTTACATTAAACCCCTGTTAACCTTACATTGCTTAGATATAGTTGTATTAAAATATTTTTTTTTTAAATAATGTCCTTAGACAAAAAACCAAGAGCGTCAAATGAAGTGAACCATTTTAGAAGTAAAACTTCTTTGGAACCGTTGTTTGTCTGAGATAATGACAAATTAAATTATTTTTACTTTTTAGTTTGAAGTCGGTTTTATTTTTGTTAATTTTTTTTTTCCTTTATAGTTGAATAGCTATAGAAGTAATATATTAAGCGTCTGTAGAAATGATACTATTGTGAATGTAGGCGATTTTCAACAAGGGTTTCCCTAATTTTAAAATCGGTCGACAACTGATGGAGAAATCGCGTCAAAAATATCAAAAAAACATACAGTTCAAATAAAAACCTCTTTCTTTTGGGAGTCAGTTAAAAAAATTAGATTTTGATTTTCCATGCTTTGTACATTCCGGGCTGGAGGTCAGTACGCTAGCAAGCCCACAGCTCGGACAAAGATGCATGAAGATCGGCCAGGGGTTTTAGTGGGTATGCCCAAATATGGCGTGGCAATAACTTTCCTGTGGGGAGGCAAGTGTCACCTCAACAAGGGAAATCCCACACGTTCCACCGCGATCCCTCGTGGTGGTATGTCCTCTAGCGGATTCTGTTAATAACATTCAGTAACTCTATTCTTATTATATTGTCACATGACAAAGGTGAATACACACCTGCCTGTCATAAAGAGCAGTTTATTACCTTCACGCGTTTGGATTTCTTTTGTTTACTTTGTGTTTGTAAAATTCGTAATGAGGGAAAAAAACAGTCCATTGTGTATTGTCATCTTTTATGGCAGCCATTAGGCAGCTGTGTCGAACTCATTCTAAGAAATCCGATCTATGCGGGCTGGCAGCTATATTATGTCGGTGCAGGTAGGCCCAATGGAGATATCGGCAGTCAAGCGAGAACCACGATCAAAGCAAGACGTGTACATTCCATAAGCTATATAGTGACGGACTTTGTATTATTGAATAGTGCAGTTTGTACTGGTTGCGTCCAGTTATATTTGTACCTGTGTTATACGTGTTTGCATAGTTCTATTAAATTCTATAGTAATTCCAACGGAATTTTAATTCGAGTCCCGCACTCGTAACGATATTATTTCCATTATCGCTTTTGTGCACAAACGCTTGCAAACTATCGATATATTTACATCCCTACCGCCGACCGCAGGTGTGGCGCCTACGTTACATTACGCGTGGTAACCAGGAATGTTGATACTCTTTCCGTTCCGATACATCGACATCGATAGAAATGTGATCGGCTTACGGTCGATGTCGAATCGGATAGTTCAGTGTCGGCATTTCTGCGGTTAACGGAAACATTGTGTTTGCCCGACGCGCCTCGCTTTCAGAGAGTTGTTTGAAGATTAAAAATGTATAAGAAACACCACATAAACATTTGAACATTATCTATTTTTAAAACTAAATTTTAAAATAATTCTATAATCAACTATTCATTCAGCGTCGGGCAGTTTGTATCGTCGACGACCCATACTCAAAGGTGGCTTAGAACCGCTTAGCCTTCGAAGAAACTTTGCTTATTTTACCGCCTGTGCAACGGGGAGCGTTCCGAGAAATTGTTTCAGCGAGGGGATATTTTTTTTGTATTCCCGAACTTCTCCGTCATTGTCCAAGACAGAGATTTTCGTTTTCTTTTCATCTCTTATATTGTACTTTATTAAACGCGACGGGATATTCACCCCCATTTCCTTGAGCTCTCACGCTCATCTACGCAATGGTTTCCTAGAACACTTATTCCGCGTACAACAATGATCTGCGGGGAACTTTTTGCCGCGGTTTTCTCCTTGCGCTATGTCATAAGGTTTTTTTAAGAAGGGCCTTATAAAATTTTGACGACACCCCTAGTGTTGCAAACGTCTATGGGCGACGGTAGCCACCTTAAAACAGGTGGACCGTCTGCCTGTTTGTCTGCTTCAGGTAATAAAAAAGAACTAGCTGTTGCTCTCGCCTTTGCTCGCGTAGATCAAAATTAGTCGCAGTTTAAGCAAACTTGTATCTCTCTTTTCACCCACAAGGGGTTAGTTTAAAAAAAAGCTAATACAAGTGTATATTTCATCCTTATCCAGGGTCAATCGACGACCTTAGGTTAGTCGTTGACCCACCAGGCTGGAGCCCGGGGGACATTCTACATTACCTTTGTCAAACGTGGTATCTACTCCCAAGATACATCTGCTATACGAAAATCGGTCCTGCGACAGGTATGGCAAACTCTCTCTCTAATTTAGTGATCTGCGCCGATTACTCTGGTTCTCTTACGGATATCCTCATCTTCTATTTTATCCCTTGGAGAGGCATCTACCATCCCGCTGAGCAGCTTTAAATTTGTGAACCAATCCCACCATCATTTTCCGAGTGTCATTTGGGACGCACTGCTCGAAGACTAGTCTGCAAATATTAAGTGATAGTCGATGTGAAGAATGACGAAACTATCCAAATACCGCCCAGCTCAACCGAATCCTTTCATTGAGTAGAAAACAATAGTGTTTTTAAATAATTCCTTTCAGTATAATGATCTCGACGTTACATAAAAAAATTCTATTATGAAATAAACTAATTATAAAAATCATTTAAACGAATTTGAGAAATGTTCAAAACAGTCTTTGTTGTGTTTGATGCCATTAATCTAAGCATCAATAAGGTTGTAGTTAATGAAACTGAACTTTTATATTTACGTCTTTGTGTTCAGTAGCGTAATAAGCGATCGAGGTTTGGAAAGACTGTTACGAGCTACAGGACTCGAATTTAAGCGTCCTTGGAATTACTATAGAATTTATTAGAACTATACAAACACGTATAAAACAGGTACAAATATAACTGGACGCAACCAGTACAAACTGCACAATTCAATAAAATGCGCAAAGTCCGTCACTATATCGCTAATCGAATATACTACACACGTCTTGCTCGTATCGTAATCGTCGCTTGACTGCCTCACCTCCCCGTTCGGACATCGTTTTATACTAAGCTGTACAATACAACAAAGGACCCGCGTGGACTGAAGTTACCAAGAACACTTAATCTGCACACCTGCGGCCATAAACAAGTACAATAACTGGTTATCATCTAATTTCAAATTTTACACACAAAGTAAAGAAAAGAAGTCCAAATTCGGGAAAGGTAATGAACCAGGTGTGCATTTCCTTTGTCGACATGTAACAATACATAAAAAAGTATTTTATTTGAAAATGAAAGCATCGATATTTTTGTTAAGATTTTTATGGTTGACTTCAGCGAATCTTAAAAAAATATTAATTAGTTAAATTACCAAAAACAAACAACAAAAATCAAATTGTAGTTATTTTGACATGATTAGACTGATGTCAAAGATATATGTACGGCTTGGTCACATTTATATAGACACAAAAGTCTGTAAAATAAAGAAAAACGAATTAATTCGTCCATTTAAATACACAATTATTGTTATTAAACAATAATAATCAATAGCCTACAATTACTATCGTTTATTATTAACCATTCTTAAGACATTTTTGAAAAAAAAAACCTTGAGCAGCAAAATATTCACGTACCCGCCAGAAACGCTTAAAATAAAATCTAGTGTCTAATCTAGCTTTAAGTATGGCAGGAAGATATTGTTACGACCGATAAAGACAAATTTACACCTGCATACCTGTAGAACAACATTTTTTAATTTCTTTATTTGGACGTCTTTTGTTTACTTTGTGTTTAAAAAACAGCCCATTGTGTATTGTATTTTTTTATGGTAGTCATTAGCCAGATGTGATTCTAGGAAATTCAGTCCACGCGACCGAGCAGACATGTTGTATTTGTACAGTATAAAGCAATGCCCCAATTGAGAGATGAGGCTGTCAAGCGATAACCACGAGTGAAGCAAGACTGGTGTACATTCGTTAATCTATTAACTGACGGACTTTGTGCGTGTTGTTGAGTCGTGCATTACGTTTGGACTGGTTGTGTTCAATTATATTTGTACCTGTGTTATACGTGTTTGTATAGTTCTATTAAACTCTATAGTAATTCTGAAGGCATTTTAATTCGAGTCCTGCAACTCGTAACAATATAAAATAATGCCTACAAATGTAATTTTATGACATAAATTAATAAAATACGAGTTTATTTTTTAAGTTACAATGACGTCAGTGTGAAACCAATCAAAGAATTCAGCAATCATTCAAAAGAAAGAACAACAATTAATATCATAAATAACGTAACCACTTTACTATTTGCTACATTACTAAAGAATTTTATTTCCAAGGTATAAAGTTAAAATTTGATTAGCAAATCTCTGTATAATACAGCAAAAATAAATTTGTGTATCAATAAAAAGAGACGCTACAGATAATATCGTGCTACTTAATAAATCACTCAAGCATTTCGTTTATTGTATCAGATGAGATCGATGCCACAGAATAAAGACGCTTGTTCTATTTCTTTATACCACTGAATTATTAACGTCGCCTTTGTACTGAAGTTTTTTAAACTGTTGCTTTAATTGTTAGTTGAAGTAGCTATAAATGCGAGGTTCGAATATTTAAATGTAGAACGGATGCTTTTTTTTAATTTGAGCCTAAGGCACATGTAACAGGAGTAGTCAAATCGATGCCCGATTAAAATAATTAATGCTTTATATCGATTTCTCACAATAAACTTGTAAGAGGAAATTGAGTAATTGTATATGAATATTGTTATATGTGACTTATGGATGTCGGATATTTATGGTTTTAACTAAGAATAAAGTCACCATTCGTAAAAACAAAAAGGTCTTTTACATTTATAACTTTAATGCAATGAAATAAGATCAGATGCAAATAAGACAAGAAATAAGATACAATTTCTACAGGTGCTTAATATATGATTTCTAAAGCTACTAAAGTATTTGCGGAGCTAAAAAATAGAAATTATTCTTCACCTTATTCCATTTATTTAGGGTCAGTACAATATGTTTTAGCTTATTCTGACTAAAGACCACTATCATACCACAAAACTTCGTTTCACCTTTACACAATCCTCCACCTTGCAGTTTAACATTATTTTTGTCATTTGATTTTCATCCTTCCTCATCACGTGCTAGCTGCAGGCTGACCGTCTATCATGCTCCAAGATGCTATCCATCTATCGCTATAACAAGTGGCAACGTCGCCGGCCTTTGGGGAACTTGCCCGACATTATGTTTAGCGACAATATTTTATGTATAATTATTCCATTTTTTTTGTTATTACAAACTAAGCATTATTAAAAATTAATATTATACTAGCGGCCCCAGCAGACGTTGTCCTGCTTTGAAAAAATAAAAATCTAGAACCCGATCCCAGCGCCACCTACCGGTTCCAATTGTGGATTTAAACCATCCGGGGACCCACTCAAATACACAAAACAAAATCACCAAAATCGCTCCCGGTGATTAGGAGGATTCTAGAACCCGATCCCAGCGCCACCTACCGGTTCCAATTGCGGATTTAAACCATCCGGGGACACCCATTCAAATACACAAAAACAAAATCACCAAAATCGCTCCCGGTGATTAGGATTCTAGAACCCGATCCCAGCGCCACCTACCGGTTCCAATTGTGGATTTAAACCATCCGGGGACCCCCTCAAACACACAAAAACAAAATCGCTCCCCGTTGTTAAGAGGATTCTAGAACCCGATCTCAACGCCACCTACCGGTTCCAACGGTATAAAAACTATCCTATCTTTTAAGTTGGATCAAACTGCACACGGTGTGCAAATTTCATTAAAATCGGTTGAGTAGTTTAGGAGTCCATCGCGGACAAACATCGTGAACAGGAGATTTATATATATTAAGATAATAATAAATTAATAAAAAAAATATTTTGATATAAACGTGTATGACATTGTATTTATTATATACTAGCTGACTCGGCGAACTTCGTACCGCCTTATTCAAATAAATTAATAAACAAACAAATCGAGAAAACATGGCAAAGGGCTCATAGAATTTGAAAAATATATATAGCCTATAACCATCTACGATTAATTCCACGTCGAATGGTTGTGGTTTCATGCTGATCGGTCCAGTAGTTTTCGAGTTTACCTCGGACAAAGAAAACAAACTTTGCTTATATATATATAGATAGATAGATAGCCATAAACCATCTAGGAAAAATTTCGCATCGAATGGTGGTAGTTTCATGTCGATACGATCAGTGGTTTAAGCGTGATTGAGCCTCAAACGAACACCATTTTCATTATATATATATATATATATATAATAATAGAAGATTTTAATAACACAAAAAATACAATTCGAAGATAAATATAGTCCAAAATGAAAGTAAAATGCGCAGAAACAGAACAGCAATCAAGCGACAAAATAAGTCGACCTTGTAATTTGGATACCATCAACTTAATTTGCGTAAACTCCAAGCGATTGAAGCATTAAATAGCGATTTTTATGGCTGCCCTAAAAGAAATTGATCAATCGTTTAATAAATTTTTATATTATGATGAAGAACTAATATTTTGTACAATACTAGGATATGCCCGCGATTTTGGCTACTTCTGCCTTGAAATCGCCGTGCGATTCCCGGGGCATCATGTACCGCAACTGGGGCCTTTTTTTAAGTCGGGGGAAATGCTATTGACGCACAATACTGGGTCCTTTGCAAGGGATTAGACTGTTATCGCATATGGAGGCATTCCATTAAAGGGAATCCAAACATAATTGATAATCTTGTGTGGAGAATCGAATTATTAGACGGCCAATGGCAACTTCCTGCGGCCTATCGTAAGAGGCGACAAAACAACCCAAAGCCAGGTGTTAGAGAATTTTCCCGACTGAATAGCTACCCCCTTTGGCCTAAACTATGTCGCCATAACAACGTTGAGTTTTGTACCGGCATTAGTGATCAGGTTCCAGTCTCCCTTAAGAGAGCAGCAGCGAATTTGTAGCATCTTTAGTGTTGCAAATTTCAATAGGCTATGGTAACCGCTTTCCATTAAGTGGGCCGAATGATGTCTGGTGAACTCTTGCAATAAAAACTAAAATAGTGAAAACTGTGCCGGAATAAACTGATTTTAATTAAATTAAAATTACAGTTATAAATTAGTTAAATTTTAACAAACCCGAACAACTACAAACTGCTCCCGGGAAAATTCTTGGAGGATTCCCGTGTTAAGGATGTAGCGCAAACTTTAACTATAAGGATTAGTTGTCAATCACCGAAAACCGCATCAAATTCACTGAGAACACTTTCTGCAGACGCTTAATTTTTTGTAGGTATGCTACGCGATTTCTCCGTCAGTTGTGGACCGATTCTCAAATTGTTTCCTTAACTCCCGAGATGGTCCCATGGTCACCAAATCTGCATCTGATTTGTGGATCGCAAGAAAATCGAGTTTAACACTTGTTGAAGAGCGTATACATCGAAGATGGAAAATTAATATATGCGTGCCAATTGTAAAACTTTCTACATGTGCTTAATATATTATTTCTAAAGCTATTGAAGTATTTGCGCAACTAAAAAGCTTTTTATCAAAAACAAAACCGACTTCACCCTAAAAACTAAAAAATAGATATTTAAGCGACTTCTTTTTACAACATATTGAAGTCTTAAGTAAAACATAATAAATACTATATTTTGTAAATTTCTTGTTGTTCGTTTTACGTAGCATCGACTTCAAGATGTTGTAGAGAGAAAGTCGGTTTTGTTTTTTTTTATATTGCGGTACTTTGCGTCCCGGAAATCTCTCGGGAATTCAAGTCAAGAGCGAACGAAGTCACGGGCATATTCAGATATAAATAAGTCTAAATAAAAACTTCTGGTTTATTTGTACTGTTACATCTATTTATAACAAATCATATTGGCTATACACAAAACTGTATGAAGCCACACTCCAGATATAATCTAATAAAAAAATGTAAGAACAAAGCATATCTTGAAAGACTTCCGGATCATTCATGGATCAGCGTCACGTACCTTTAACTGGGAATTAGGGTGTCGTTTTAAAAACACGAATTTAAGACAAACTTTTCAACTAACCAACTCGTGCTGAAGCCATTAACGCGTTCCGGTGATTTTACAAGATCAAAAACTTATAATATGGCACGGATTTGGAAAATAAATTCGGAAGCACTCGAACAATACAAGCGTGGAAGTGTTGATTTTCAATCGAGATTTACCTAACTTTTTTGAAGTGTAAAACTTATTTGAACATGTTGGGCAGTTTTGAGATGGTAACAAGTACTGAACTCGCGTGACCGACTCACTTATTACATATATACAGATGTGTGTGTACAGTTCTTTCGGACGGGGAAAAATACAGGACCTGCGTGACAATTCATTACATATATACAGGTGCATGTGTGTATATATATATGTGTATATATATATATATATATATATATATATATATATATATATATATATATATATATATCTCTCTCTTTTGAGAAGCGGCAAATACACTGAACTCGCGTGACGATTATAATCATTAGATATATAAAAATCTCTATGTGTGTGTATAAACAGTTCTTTTGGGATGGGGAAAAAACACTGAACTGGCGTGACGATTACATTCGTTACATTATGTAGAGGTGTGTGTGTCTGTGTGTACATAACTCTTTTGTGATGGGGAAAAAGCACTTTACTTGCGTGATGTGCAGTCCTACGACTGATAGTTTTTTTCCCGGGCTTTGGAAACCCAGCATCTCTTAAAATGTGGTTAAAGACTATATAGCTCTTTTATGTATCTATTTCATATATAAAATATGTAATAATTTGAGTTACCGAACTGAAGTCTACACTATTATAGACGAGTTTCTATATTAGCATCTATTAATTTCTATTACTACTGCTTATTTGACAATCTCCTCCAGTGGTGCGCGTTATATACCGCCGCATGCAAAAGAGATGGAAGACTCCGGGAATTATAGTTACATATTAAATAATCAGCAGAGCAAGCTATGCTTGTGCTATGGGTCATATACAACAGACTAATCGGGACCCGATCCCAGACACGCAGACCATAGTAAATAACGGAGAAAATTAGTTTCCGAAATTTATCATATCAGGAATCGAACACAGAACCGGAATTCTTTCCACCCAGGAATGGATGAGACCGATGTGCCGCCACCTTGACAGGTACACGAAATATTCCTAGTTGTTGGATGCCATAATCATTTTAACACCAACGAAATCCTTTTGAAATTGACACGTTCCTCACATGGAACTCTAAATATAACTGACGAATGTTATAAATAGGTACTTTCATTTAAGCTTATCCCTGTCAACGTTTCACTAACACAAAGTCTAAAACTAAATAAACTTGAAGACCCTTTTAAAAGTTTCCTGCGTCCGACCCTGTACTCTCCGGTAAATTTCGAGGGTCTAAAAGAAAACTTAAATTGGAGTTTAGCAAGGCTTTATGTGCCCTCTTTGAATTTCGCTTAGGCGAGTTTATAGAAATTAGATTTAGCTAGAAGCAGACCTTGTTACGACTAATGGAATAATTGTCTTATTTATTTTGGTAGTTCAGATCAACTAAATAAGGTAGACTGAGCCCCGAACTCTTAAGGTCTGCCCACAACACCGAATCATGCCATGACCGTGCTTTGAAGGTATCAGGGGCCTTACTCTCAAATGTCTTTCGTCGTTCATTCTCGTCCGATTAGCCCGAAAGTGTCAAAGACATTTCACGTAGAGCAAAGAAAGCAGAGTAAAATAATCGAAATGTGTGCTGGGCCATAGTAGAAGTAAAACTTCAACGGACAAGTGGAAAAATGAATGAACGTAAAACTTCAAGTAAATTTTTTATTATGATACGTTTTGCCACTTGTCCGTTGCCAGTCGTTTTTCCACTTATCCGCTGCCATTCGTTTCTCCACTTGTCTAATACTTATACTATTTCTCCCAGCACACATTTAGAGTTTTCGCAGGTTTACTGCAAATTATGATCTTCTTAGGTTAGGTACATTTTAATTAAATGCATTAATTATTTTTATTTAAACATATTTTATTTCATCAAATAAAAAAACCGAAGTTGACTCGGAACCAAAAAAAAACATTCATAGTCTACTCTTATATTACACCGCGTCTCCACGCGGCCGTAACACTTTTTCGTTACAGAATAAATCCTAATATGACCCCTCATATAGAAGTTTCGATTCGAAAAATCGCAGTGTTTCTACAATTCAATGGGTCTTTGTTTGAAGAATACGAGTATAATAATTAAAATGAGAGACTTGTAACGCAATTAAAATTAAATGCCTGTGTCTTGTCTGGTTCTTTTTAACCGAAAAAAGGAGGAGGTTCTCAATTCGTCGGGATCTTATTTTTTTGTTTTTGTTTTTTGTATGTATGTTTACCGATTACTCCGTGATTTAAGATCCGATTTACGTGATTCATTTTTGTTCGACGCGGAATAGCTTCCAATTGGTCCCCTAAAAATTTTACATAGTTCGGCCCAGTAGTTTTCATTTTACGATCATTTTTTTGTTCCCGTTTCTTAGGACCTATATTTTTTAAGAAGCGCGGCACCATTCGAAGGTCCACCCATACATAGCTAGACACTAAAAAGATATACATAAGACATAAAAAGATAGACACTAAAAAGTAACAAATAAAAACTTCAAAAACTAAAAACTAAAATGTATAAAATAACTCATTTTTAAAGCTAATATTATTAATATATATTATCTAAAACATATTTTGAAGTCGGTGCAAAGTGAAACATAAAAATTACTATATATTGAAAATTACTAAGCACCGACTTTAAGATGTTTTAGATAATATATATTAATAATAATAGCTTTAGAAATAAGTTATTTTATACATTTTAGTTTTATAGTTTTTAAAGTCGGTTTTTTTAAACGAAGTTTTTATATTTTTCAGAAGGAACTTTTTATATGGCTCCTGCTATTTATAACTCTGCCAACTGAATAACTTCATTCTTATACTTATAAGAACGAAGCGAAGCGAATATCTACCATTATCAGTGCCGAACGCCGGTGCTTCTGGTTGTCCAATGATGGAAGGGAGATGGTGGGATCCAGCACTGATGCGCTAGGATCAGTGTGGGCGTAATTACGTTGTAAGTCTCACGCTATTCCTGCCATAAGCGCAGGTCACACATAGGAGGAGGGTGGCTTTAGTGGCCTATGGGTTACCTCTGCACATAGAGGGAGGTACCTTGCCGAGTCTCCACACATGCCGACGATTGACCCTGGTGGCTGCGTTATCATCAGTGACTTTATCTCTCATTTAGTCTAATCCCCAAAGCCACCGCCCCAAAAATATAACGAGATTGTGGAATCAGTTCGAAAAGCTCTACTGAACTCTCCGAAATATATCCGAAAACCGATAAGCTGGCGACTTCCTTCCAGCTTCCCTAATTTAGCCAAACATCCGTTATCCGTGCAGGAACGGAGAAAGAATACAATTTTCTGCGGCCGGGCGGCCTGTCGTAAGAGGCGACAAAACAACCCACAGCCAGGTGGTAGGGCATTTGCCCGCCTGGATGGCTACCACCCCTGTTCTAAAGTACGTCGCCATAACAACCTTGAGTTGTGTTTCGGCATTAGTGACCAGGTTCCAGTCTCCCTTAAGAGAGCAGCAGCGCATTTGTAGCACCTTTGGTGTTGCAAATGTCCATAGGCGACGGTAACCGCTTTCCAACAAGTGGGCCATCTGCCTGTCTGCTGAACTCCTGCAATAAAAAAAAAACATCGCAATATATACTTTCACATGTACATATATGCGTAGTATAAATAATAATGTACAAACGCACAGACGTGTTGTGCGGCACCCGTTGATTGCTGGGTACAGAACACGAAATTTCGACGAGCTTCCGTTCTCGCATTGTTACCTAAGCGTGGAGTCAGACTGTTTCAGAGGTCTAAAGTGGTCGACTTCGCAGACTCGTATGAAGAACGTTACAAACACCAAAGTAAAGCGGAACTTTATGCTATGTTTTAAAAATACCATTATATCATCTGTGCAGGAAGGGAAAAAAAAAAAAATTTCCTGCGGCCGGGCGGCCTGTCGTAAGAGGCGATTAAACAACTCTTAGCCAGGTGGCAGGGCATTTGCCCGACTGGATGGCTACCATCCCTGATCTAAAGTATGTCACCATAACAACCTTGATTTGTGTTACGGCATTAGTGACCAGGTTCCAGTCTTCCTTAAGAGAGCAGCAGCGCATTTATAGCACCTTTGGTGTTGCAAATGTCCATAGGCGATGGTAACTGCTATCCACGAAGTGGGGCGGCTGCCTGTCTGCTGACCTCCTGCAATAAAAAAAATGTATATTGTATCCTTGCAGTTATTTAAATATTGTCGATATTGATACAATGATTAAATACATAGGCACAACACTATCAACTAGTTAATAGGAAGGTAAATGTCCTACCATTTGCCCTACTGGATGGCGACCACCCCTAGTCTAGAATATGCCGACATAACAACCTTGTGTTGTGTTTCGGCATTAGTGACGACCAGGGTCCAGTCTCCCTCAAGAGAGCAACAGCGCACTTGTAGCACCTTTGGTGTTGCAAATGTCTATAAGCGATTGTACCTGCTTTCCATCAAGTGGGCCGTCTGCCTGTCTGCTGAACTCCTGCAATATTAAAAACATCTAGACACGTGTCAGTTTATCTAAGAGATTCTCCACAAACAGTCGCTTTAGTCCTGATTCGCATTTGGTACTTTTTATTACTCGTTTTAGTTAATTAACAAATAATGACTAGTAACAGTCTTTGGTACTTTTTACTGATTCATAAATATATAGGTAGGCTAAGAAGAACATCTTTAATTTCATCTACTTTCTTTTATTTTAATTGAACCGAAAAAAATATTCCATATCGCTGTCTGCCGGGAGTATGCCCAAAATGCTGACCGCATTTCCACGTTGGAAGGCACTACTGATGCGATACCCTAGGTAAAAGCCAGCTTTTTGATCACGCGAGACTTCTAATAGAAGTTTTGAGAGGTCTCGATAGAGGTGATGAGCTCCAAACCCTCACGGCCGTGGGGCCTCAACCCCGAAATACATACCACAAATACATACCTAGTAGCAATGGATACATATTTGCGGCGTTTTTAAGACCTCCAGGTGTGCAGCAGCCGCGCCCCGTCTGTGTTTGGAATATGGGATGCCGCCAAAGTATCGACATATATTGAGTTCCATACCACAAAGGTATTCTATCTTATAAAATTTAAAAAATATGTTTTGAATAAAAACGTAGAATTAACTTAAATACATTAAGGGTCGCTTGCATAACGATCGCCTTTAAATAAAATTAGGTAATCATATTAAGCTGCCTAAATACATTTTACACAACATGTATTGACAGTTCTTTAAACATATTTAGCGGCAAATTTTGCGTTGTACAAAATGCTAATCGTATTTAAGGGTATTAAATGCGTTTAGTGCTTTTTTATAAATTTAAGGAACGTTATTCAAGCGGCCCTTAAAATGATACACAAAAAAGTCCATTCGACACTCGCGCAGCTTCAGCCAAAAGCGACTACTAGGTCAGGTATCAGTAAAAAACACATAATAACCGGAGCGGCTCAAAATGAAAGGGTCCAATGGTATAACGTTCTACAACCAGTATTATCTGTCCATACTAGTAACGAAGAGCAACATAGGTCTGTCTGTAACCGATTTTAAACGCACAGATTTTTCGATAAAATTTAAGACTGGGTAATAATGTGTAGATAGATAGATAACAATTTGTTCGTTTACAAAACTGCATAATTACAATACTTTCTTGGTAATAATAATAATAACATCATCTGTACATCCCATGGAAGTGTGGAGGTAGGGGGTTTTTAAATACCAAAGACTTCCACAACCGTGAGGTGTACAATCTCAGAGAATATTTTCTCAAAGCCGGCGCCACCGTGGGTATGCATTACGATATAGTGTCAGTCGACAAAGGATTCACCCCGCTGTCTTTAGCGAAACAGAACTGGCAGAGGCCGTTGGTAATGAGTGCCTCTGATCGTATGGACGTATGGAAGAGCAAGGAGCTGCATGGCAGGTTCTATCAGGCTTTAACGGGGCCTGATGTGGACCCGCCAGCGTCGGTGAACTGGCTACGTTTCGGTGACCTATTTGGGGAAACCGAAGGGTTTGTCTGTGCAATTATGGACGAGGTCATCAAGACGAACAACTACCGGAGGTACATTCTGAAAGACGGCACGCTTGACATATGTCGGGTGTGCCACCGCCCTGGTGAGTCTCTCAGACATGTCACTTCCGGTTGTTCTCGTCTTGCTAACAGTGAGTACTTGCACAGGCATAACCTAGTAGCCAGGATCATCCACCAGCAACTTGCTCTTAAATACGGACTTGTCTCATCGGAGTTACCTTATTACCAATACAAGCCCGAGCCAGTTCTTGACAATGGTCAATATCTGCTCTACTGGGACCGATCAATCATCACAGATAGGACTATTGTCGCCAATAAGCCTGATATTGTGATAGTTGATCGGTCTGCGAGACGTGCTATAATTGTAGATGTCGCGAGTCCCCATGATGGTAACCTCGTGAAAGCCGAGAAAGTAAAACAAATAAAGTATATTGATCTCGCTCACGAGGTTACTACCTTGTGGAACTTGGACTCTACAATCATATTACCGATAGTGGTGTCAGTGAATGGACTAATAGCGAAGAGCCTTGACCGACACCTTGAAAGGCTCTCGCTTGGTACCTGGGTGAAGGGTCGGATGCAGAAGGAAGCCCTGCTGGACACGGCCCGTATTGTGAGGAGGTTCCTGTCTTTGGAGCCTTAACCACCGGTAGCGTGTCCGCCGGCAGCAGGGCCTAGGGAGGCCCTGCTGCCGGCGGACATCGATTTTTTACATTTTTTTTTAAATATATGTTGTTTTTGTATATAGGTAGTATGTGTACATAAATAAAAATGTAAAAAATTTGAAGCAAAATAAATATGTGAATAATAATAAATACTCATGTATTTTCTCCCTTATAATACAGCAATATACTAACAAAAGAAATTTGCGACACTATAAAATATTATATATATACATAATAAAACTATGTTTTAACGGTTTTAAGAGCGGTAATTTATTTGATTTTTATTATTATGACGTTTCGGCCACTTTTCAGTGGCCGTGATCACGGAAGACAAAGATGTTAAGTGTTAATGAGTATTGTTAAAGTTTTATTTAGCCTAACGCCAACTTGTTCATTTTAATTATTTAGTTTTAATTTTGTTGTTGTTATTTACTCTATGGGAGCCTAATCTAATTTATCACCGCTTTGCAACATGTTGTGGTTTGAAGAGAATAAGCGGCGCAAGAAACTGTTCAGCAAACATGCCTAGCTCTAATAATTTTATATCATATTAAAAATAAAATATTTTTTCTATATATTGTTACAACCTAGGCGCCGAAAAAAAAATTCCACATAGTACAAATCTGTAGAAGCACATTTTATTACCTGTCGGCATTTGAACTAATTGTAATCCTTTTATGATCGTCTTCTTTAGTTCACTTATTTATTGGCATACATTTCTAACTATTGTGGAGAACAGTCTATTGTCCTCCTGTACTCGTTTACGGCCGCCTGCAGGCTGCACCATTAGCCATGTGTTGAGGATTATAAGTACAATCTAATTCTAGGAAATTATGTCGACTTTGCCGTGCGGGGACATTTGCATTTGTGAAGTACATAACGATGGCCTAATTGAGAGAGGGGGTCAGTTGAGCTACAACTACGATCTAGGCGTGACGTGTATACATTCAAGAGTCTAATAGTGAAGGACTTTGCGCGTTTTATGGAATTACAACCTTCTGCATTACGTTTTGATCTGTTGTGTTCGGTTATATTTGCATTTGTGTTATATGTGTTTGTATAGTTCTAATAAATTCTATAATAATTCTAACGGCATTTTAATTGGAGTCCCGCCACTCGTAACAATATAACAGTATGTCGGCAGATAGTTTATAGGTATATATATCAAAACAAATCAATCAGTCATTTATGTTTAGATATCTAGTCAATATTAATAGGATGAACAAACACACGGTCATAACATTGTATGTGATTATATTCATTACGCTTCAATTTTAACTTTGCCGCCATACCGGGCACCTAATGTAACCATTTCTAATTTGTAAGTGACGGTTTTGGATTTCACAACTATCTCTGTGATTGTGGAATTGACGAATTTTGAGGATGTTTATATTCAGCCGTGGACTGGCGACCTATCCAATGTCTCCAATTAAAGCTGAATACTACTGGGCCAAACTATTTTAAATTTTTAGGGGACTAAATGGCAACTATTCCGCATCAAACTAAAGAAGAATTCCGTAAATCGCATCATAAATCTTAAAGTAATCGGTATACATATGGAACGGAATGAAAATGTTTTAATAAAAAATGTTCATAAAATGAAAACTACTGGGCCAATGTATGTTAAATTTTTAGGGGACCAAATGGCAACTATTCCGCGTCGAACAAAAAAAATCACGTAAATCTGATCATAAATCTCGGAGTAATCGGTGAACATGTATAAAAAATAATCCGACGAATTGAGAACCTCCTCATTTTTTTAAAGCCGGTAAAAGAAACAGTATGTTTTCTGTCGATTATTTAAAAACAATCTTAAAAATGCAGCCAAATAGCGATATTGAGTGAAATAAAGAATAGTGAAACTCACGCACGTCCCACCTGAGAAGGTCAAAGCGACTCGGAGCGAGTAAATAATTATTATTCGGTATTTGAATCACGTCGGTCGCTCGTCCGTACGTGGGACGCGAGTGAGTTGCTAGACGAGTCAGATTACGCACTCGGCGAATAGTCGCCTTTCTTTTTAAACTATTGTTACGTGCGATTGCATTGGAAGAAAACACCAGTTTTTAACGGAACGCTTTTATTGACTTACACAGCCGCACCCAATATCGCTCCACAGGGCTGCCTCTACACACACGACTAACGATGCACTGTCCGGACGATAAGGTGTCCCACAATAAATTTTATCCGTGCTGGAACGGAGAAAGAATACAATTTCCTGCGGCCAAAACAACCCATAGCCAGGTGGTAGGGCATTTGGCCGACTGGATGGCTACCACCCCTTGTCTAAAGTATATCGCCATAACAACCTTGAGTTGTGTTCCGGCATTAGTGACCAGGTTCCAGTTTCCCTTAAGAGAGCGGCATCGCATTTGTAGCACCTTTGGTGTTGCAAATGTCTATAGGTGATGGTAACCGCTTTCCATCTAGTGGACCCTCTGCCTGTCTGCTGAACTCCTGCAATAAAAAAAATAAAAAAAATCACAATACCGTCGCCGATATTGCGTAGACCACTTCCCGCTATTGCAGTGCTCACCTCCGATATTACCGGATCTAGTCGCTTCTGGTTCGTCTCTCGAACTAGGCTACACTCCTCCTTTACTTAACTATCCACTAAACTTGTCACTAAATTCACCACTTAACTCGTCATTGTCTCCTATTAAACTTCTCTTCCAAGTCTTCCGTATCGCACTTGTCGCTTCTCTGACTAAACTCAACTCTAAACTGCCCGGCAGGCGCAGCTTACGCTGCTTATATTCCCGGAAGAATCTTCTAGAACCCATAATTTCGATCGTCTTTTCGTTACTTCTTTTATTTACTATCTGTCCCTTTCTATACATCTATCTATCTCTGTCTTTTCGTTTCCGAACCTTCCAACCTACAATTTTTCTTCATCATTTATTTCTTTCTAACATCTATCTATCTCTGCCTTTTCCTTCCGGAACTTTCTTTTCTAGAACCTTCGTTTATCATCTATCCCTTTCTAACATGTATCTTGTCATTTCTTTCCCGAATTTTCTACCTTTTTCTAAAAGTTTTTAAACCAACTAGTTTGTTCCACCATCATTCAAAGCGATATTACTATGGTTCGTATAGTTTTCAAATTTTTTGACAGCAGGGACAATCGTTTCCTAGAGACGAAAGTGTTGTTTTCATCCTTGTGATTACGGCAAATCCAAGCGTACTTATTTTCTTACAGTTTGCTTATAGTTCGATCCTACTCGCGACTCTTCGACGACGAGGAGATGGTATCAGCGATCAGTCACTGAGTGCGTAATAGTTCACACGAATAAAAATCATATTTTGGTTATGTATTTCAGGTTTTTTTGGTGCAAAAATATTGTAAAGAAACGACATGAGCTTTTTCTTTATGATTTTCTTTATATATAAAGCGAAAAATGATGTGAAATTTCTTATTTTTAACTCAAAAAAGAGGCGGTTCTCAATTTGATTGTTTTTTTAAATGTATGTACACTGATCACGCTGATATCTATGATCCGATTTACGTTATTCTACTTTAGTTGGATGAATGGAATAGTTCCAATTTGGTCCCCTAAAAATTTAACACAGTTTTTTATGAAAATTTTCCGTTCCCGTTTCTTGGGACCTATATTTAAAAAAAAACTTCGTTTAAAAGATCGACTTCAAAAATAAAAAGTATAAAATAACTTTATAAAGATTTTTGGCTAAGAATTTATTTACTTATTAAGATACAAAATATATATATATATATATATATATATATATATATATAATATATATATAATAGCTGGAGTACAGCAAACAGGCTGACGGCCTATCTGGTGGAAAGCGGTTACCGTCCATATGAATGTTTGCAACGTCAGAGATGTCACCAACGCGCTGCCGGCCTTGAAGAAATTTTATGACCTCCTTTTTGAAAAACTCCATATCGTAGCGCTGGGGGAAAACCTCGGCTGGGAGCTCATTCCAAATCCCCACGGCACGTAAGAGAAACGTTCTACAGAGCCGAAACGTACTTGAGCGAAGCGGCTCAAGGAAGTGGGGGTGAACTTCCAAACGATGGCGAGAGGTGCAATGCTAGAAAGAGGACGAAGGCACCATTTTAAACAGCTCTTCGGAACATTCCCCATTATACAGTTGGTAGAATATGCAGAGAGAAGCAAAGTCTCTCCTAAGGCCAAGCGTATCTAGACTGTCTGTTACTATGGGATCATCAACAACGCGAACGGCTCGATGCTGAATACTGTCCAGGGGATTAAGTTGGTAGGCAGCAGCTCCAGCCCAAAGGTGTGAGCAGTACTCCATATGCGGCCTCAACTGGGCTTTATAAAGCACTAGGCTTGGCCACGGTGTGAAGTACTGCTTGGACTGGTTTAGCACTCCCAGCTTCTTGGAGGCAAGTTTTGCCTTGCCTTCAAGCTTGCCCCTGCAATGCACATCGTTCGCGATATCAACACCGAGGATCCCAAAGCTTTTGGAGTTGGTAAGGGGAGTTCCTTGGAACTGAAGCGCTTGCTCGAATGGAGTTTTTTTAGCAGAGAACACGCAGACCTGTGTCTTCTTGGGGTTGAAATGGACAAGGTTTTGTCTCCCCCATTCTGAGACTCTCCCCCAGGAATGCTCTAATTCAAATAATACAAAATTTTCTACATCTTGAAGTCAGGTCTGGACAAACGATAAAAATATATATACACTGATATAACAACATAATGTTGCAAAATATTGTAATTTTGTACTTTATTTGGCACAGACTTCAAGATATCGAAAACTTTATATTATTGTCTTAATAAACTAAATAAATTCTCAGTCAATCTTTAGCAAAAATCTTTAGTAAGTTATTTTGTACTTTTTATTTTTTAATTATATTTGAATGGAGTTCAGATCAAGCATTCACTTGACATCTTAAATTGTAAATCACAATTGAAAGACAGGTCTTTTTCAATTAAAATATTTTTGAGCAAAATTAAATATTTCTTAAGGCTACAATTAATTTATCTAATAAACTTATATAATTAAAAGAAAGAAGATAAAAATAATTTAATAAAGATTTTTTAATGTCCCTTAGGTAGGCATTTTTGGCAAAAACGAAGTGTAATCGTTATGTACGGTTTTCTATCTATATTAGTGATTAGTAGTACACTTTTGTGGCAGTAAATTTGTTACCTCCAAAATAGATTGGAACTGATACGACTCAACATTTCAATTTGTACTGCTTCAATAATTTTGTCCCGCTACTACTCATGCCTCAAATTCAAGAGGAAGAACGGAACGAGGACAACAGTACAATCACGCCTCTACGGACATTCAATTGACAAAAATTTAGGACTGCTAGTAAAATGAGGTGACCGAGGCCGCTCACATCCGATTCTTAACGAACATTTCTGAACTAGAAGTTTTGTACTGGACAAATGAGGGAATGACGCTCACCTTCTCACCGGCCTCATCGTTTCAAATGTACTGCCGCGGTACAAACCATACGAATCGCGACGCCTCTTTTGAAGTGGCACATTGTAGTGGTTCAGTACAGAACTTTACTTTTACAAACTCATCACGATCACTTTGCTCAGAAACGACTAAAGATTAAAAATTGATCGTGGTCATTACACATATAAATAAGAGATGATAAAATTGTTTTCAATGTACGTAGTCGTGTATGATATCGTTGTTAGACATTTTAAACATATTTTTTTTGGTTAAGCATACACATATAGATGAGATAGGTATATATTATCAGTGGCGTGGACTTCATACAACTCGATTCCTCATAGCCTACCTTTAAGAAACTACGAAAAGGTCGAAAGCGCCATGAATTTATTGGCGCTTACGTTTTTTGTTCGTGTATATTATTATTGTATAACTTCTTACGCTCGACGAATTTCCAATATTGAATGAAATAGCAACTCATAACCCGATCGAGCACCGGCTTTTGTTTCAGAATAGGCAGTAAGATAGCAAAATTAAAAATAGAAAATTTTATAAGATAATGAATTAATCGCGAGTTAGAATTTTTTATTTAGAATTGTAATTTTTATTTACAACAAATATTTTGATATGCTGTGGTTCGACATTATGGTGTGCGTGCTTGTGGATTATTATAGTTTTATTTGTTTATTGCGTTGTTGTTCACGGATTTTACTCAGCTCTTTGTTCATTGCTATGAGTTTTACAGTCGGCGATTTCACGATAGGGTATGGTATTTAGACCGGCTTACCGTAGCCGAATTTACACTCCGCGCCACTGGTACACATATACTTTCATATTTATACATATACATATTCCATCTTCTGAATTTTTCGGAGTTGTATAATAATTAATTATGCTTAGCAAATTACACTAAATTATAAACTACTACAATTAAGAAAGAAGAAAGAAGTATGTTAGGAATAAAACTATAAGGGGTGAAAGACTATTTGTTTTATGCGACATTTTATGTAAGACCCACCATGTTAAGGTGGGTTTTTCTCATTCTAATATCTCAACTCAAAGAAATATAAAGAACTTGATGTCTAGTTTTAATCTATAGATGTTCTTCTTTTTGTATGGTATGTAGTTCATTAGTGAAGTGTTTTTCTGGGTCATTTGAAACTTTAAACTTTTCTTATATATTTTTTTATTGCAGGAGTTCAGCAAACAGTTAGATGGCCTACTTAATGGAAAGCAGTTACCATCGCCTATGGACATTTGCAACTCCAAAGGTGCTACAAATGCGCTGCTGCTCTCTTAAGGAAGACTAGAACCTGGTCACTAATGCCGGAAAACAACTCAAGGTTGCTATGGTGACATACTTTAGACCAGGGGTGGTAGCCATCCAGTCGGGCAAATGCCCTACCACCTGGGAAAATCTTACGTAATCCGAGCGAAGTCTCTAGTTAACTCTTGGGGGTTGTATGTATTTGTATACGCTTAAAGCGCGAAAGATTTGTTAAGCGCTTTTATAAAATGAACTTTTATAAAATAAATAAAATGAACCATCCAGCGTTGAAATACATTTATCACTTAAATAAGAAACTTGACAAGCCTAAGAAAACCCCTTCTTAGAAAAGGGTATATTTTATTTAGAACATTTTCTTCAGCTGGAAAAAAAGCTGGGGCTAAATTAAAACGGGCATAAAGATTTCTCCGAGCACAACCTGACTTATTACGTAACGTTTTAATAGAATGGAAATATCACCACAATAGAAAGTTACTATAATGTAAATTATTAATATACAATGAGTGAAAGAGAGAGTGTCGGGGTGAAGGTAAGGCAAGGAATGCTCCGATGGTTCGGGCATGTGGAAAGAATGTATGATGAATGAATGACTAAACAGATATACAATGCAAAAGTGGATGGATGCAGAAGTCGCGGAAGGCCACGACACACCTTCCATGATCAAATTGATCGTGTATTAACAGAAGGTGATGTCAGGAGCCTTAAGAACAGACGAGCGTGCATGACAAGAACTATGAATGTCAAAGAAGCAAGTGAGGTGTGTAAGAATAAACCTGTATGGCGCTCTGTTGTTCGTGCCTACCCCGCAAGGGACCTGGCGTGAAGTTATGTATGTATGTATGTATGTATGAAAAACTAAAATGTATAAAATAACTTATTTCTAAAGCTATTATTATTAATATATATTATCTAAAACATCTTAAAGTCGGTGCTTAGTAATTTTCAAAATATAGTAATTTTTATGTTTTGCTTTGCACCGACTTCAAGATGTTTTAGATAATATATATTAATAATAATAGCTTTAGAAATAAGTTATTTTATACATTTTAGTTTTTTAGTTTTTGAAGTCGGTTTTTTTAAACGAAGTTTTATTTTTTATTTGTTACTTTTTAACCGACTTCGATAAAAGGAGGAGGTTCTCAATTCGTCGGGATCTTTTTTTTTTAGTGTCTAGCTATGTATGGGTGGACCTACGAATAGTGCCGCGCTTCTTAAAAAATATAGGTCCCTAGAACCGGGAACAAAAAAATGATCGTAAAATGAAAACTACTGGGCCAAACTATGTCAAATTTTTAGGGGACCACATGGCAGCTATTTCGCGTCGAACAAAAAAATCATAAATCTCAGAGTAATCGGTGTACATATGGAACGGAGTGAAAATTATTTTCATGAAAACTATTCATAAAATGAAAACTACTGGGCCAAACTATGTCAAATTTTTAGGGGACCACATGGCAGCTATTCCGCGTCGAACAAAAAAAGAATCACGTAAATCGAATCATAAATCTCAGAGTAATCGGTGTACATATGGAACGGAGTGAAAATTATTTTCATGTAAAATGTTCATAAAATGAAAACTACTGGGCCAAACTATGTAAAATTTTTAGGGGACCAATTGGAAGCTATTCCGCGTCGAACAAAAAAAGAATCACGTAAATCGGATCATAAATGACGGAGTAATCGGCGAACATACATAAAAAAAAGCAACAAAAAAAAAAAGATCCCGACGAATTGAGAACCTCCTCCTTTTTTCGCAGTCGGTTAAAAAAAATAGTTACTAATAATATAATAAGCAGTACCTTTTGTAGGAACTAATAAGAAATAAGTACGTACAACTTACTTACGATGAAATCGTGGTAGCGTAAGGGCTCGCGCACGCGTCCCAAACTCAAAGGGCGCGGGTTCGATCCTGGCCGGAACGCATGCTCCTCTTAGTCAGTCAGATTTCTGATCCATGTACATATTTTAATAATTACCACTTACTAGCTACGGTGAAGGAAAACATCGTGATGCAACCTGTACATCGAGATATCGAGACGTGTCAAACCTGCCACGCCGCCTTGGACAAGGGTGGCTGGTATACTGTCCATTCCACCCTATAATGGGAGGCCTGAGCCCTGCGACATTTATGGGCTGATATTATTGTGACGAGTTGCGGGGCTCGAATTAAAATACCGTTGGAGTTTTTATAGAGTTTATTAGCACTATATAAACACGTATAACACAGGTACAAATATAACCGAACATAACAAATCCGAAAGTAATGCAGAAGGTCGTAATTCAATAAAACGCGCAAAGTCCGTCACTATTAGACTCCCGATTGTAGTACACACGTCTCGCTTGGATCGTGGTTCTCGCTCGACTGCCCCCCTCCCTCAATCAGGCCATCGTTTTATACTGCACAAGTACAACATGCCCGCCCGGCAACGTGGACCGAATTTCCTAGAATCAGCTTGTACTTTAAAATCCGTAACATTTGGCTAATGATACAATACAACAATAGGCTGTTCTCTAGAAGCGTATGCCAATAAATAAGTAAACAAAAGAAGACGATCATTAAAGAATTACAATAGTTCCAATGTCATTAGTTCAAATGCCGACGTGTAATAAATGTGGTTCTACAAATCTGTACGTGGAATTTGTCTTTGTCGGCGCCTAGGTTGTAACATTATTATATTATTATTAAGTACGTAATGCCACCGGCACACAAAAAGAAAAAAATGATCTGTACATTTGACCAGACTCATCTACGTACATGTAATTCTATGCGCTGAATCCGAAACTCAGATCATTATTGACACTGCATGCCAGCTAGGCAAATTATTACATTCTGCGAAAATATAAGTTTTAAATATGGTCCTTCGAGCCGGATCTGAATCAGGGACCTATGGATTAACTTTGATTCTTTGGTCTTGCTATTAATTTTATCTTTATATTTTGGCCTGTAAAATATTATCTTTTTACAAGCTTTGATTTAACTTGCAATAAAAGTTCCTATGTATGTAAGTTCGGGTGGAATCTTGCTTGTTAAATTTGACCAACTTCCCGGTTTCCGATTGAGCTGAAATTTTGCACGCATGTGTATACCGCGTGACAATGCAATAATATGGCACCATGGAGCTAATCTGATGATGGAGTCGGAAGGTGATCATAGGAACTCCTGTACTAAACAAGATAGACTCGCCGTGTTTTGGCTCGTTTTATTTGTCTTGGCTAGCACACTGCTGCTACATAATAACCAGGATTTCAAAAGCTTGTATTTAAAAACCTTTTTTAAAACATTTTTTTTTCTTAATTGCCATCAAATTTACCGACTGCTATCACACGTAATGAAACCCAAGCAGGGCAGACCTGTTGCGTATGATACTAGCTTGAAACTCTCGCTGTCCGTTATTCATATTTAACTACGCACGGCTCATAATTAAGGAAATCCTTTTGTGAAACTAAATTAGACACTGTAGTCGATTGCAACATTGTATTATTTAAATTCATTTTATATGAACAGGAATATGAAAGAAAGTTGTATGAAATCTAGTTATTATTTTAATTCAAATTGATTTCATTACCAATCACAATATATCGTCGGCGTTCTTGTAACTACATTTTTTGATGATGGTTTGATTATTTTATAAGTCATAATTGTGACATGTAAAGTCTGGCCATAAATACTGTTACTTAAAAACGTTTCTTTTTTTCAACTTTTCAACAGAAACAGTGCGTAAATCCATAGATTTGTAGCCAAACAGATTAAAGGCCTGTATAAAAGCCAATTGTAGCCATTTCGAATAGAATAATTTTTTTTTGTTTTGCTGAGACTTCAATAAATATGTAGGTATAAATTTTAATAATATTACATTACTTCATTTTAAAAAAAATTGCATTTTCATTCGTAACAGAACTTATGGCTGGACTAGGTACATAATATATATCGCAAGTCACAAGTTTATAATAAAGTCCAGGTAGTGTAGTAGCTAGCGCACGCGTCCTAGACTCAAAGGGCGTGGGTTCGAATCCTGGCCGGAACGTATGCACCACTTAGGCAGTTCTCTGACCTAATGTGCATATTGTTACAACTACCACGTGCTAACAACGGTGAAGGAAAACATCGTGATGATACCTGTACATCGAGATAACCGATCTGTCAAACTTACCAAGTAGCCTTGGACAAGCATGACGGGTATATCGTCCATTCCGTATAGTGGGAGGCCCTAACCCAGCAGTGGGACACTTATATTCTATTATTATTATTACATACTTGCGGTTCCAGCAGACGTTGTCCTGCCCTGAAAAAATAAAATTCTAGAACCCGATTCTAGCACCACCTACCGGGTCTAATTGTGAATTTAAACGTCCCCGGGCCCACACAAATACTATTTTTTTACACCTTGGGTTACATTGTAGAAGTTTTAGTAGGGATCCCTAATTTTTCTAGTAATAGTTATAACCTTTATTTAATCTGGAATAACGTAGCATTCTAATGATGAAAGAATTTTTGAAATCGGTTTTTGAGTTTATTCGTTACAAACATACAAATCTTTCCTCTTTATAATACTAGTATAGATATCACAATTTTGACGAAAAAATAATGCTTCCAAAAAATTTGTACACGTAATAATGTGTAAATGTACTGACAAATTTGAAACTTATAAATAAAACTTTAACAATACTCACTGACACTTGTCATCGTAGTCTTCCGTGTTAAAGGCTACTGAAAAGTTGTCGAAATGTCGGAAAAATAAAAATCAAATAAACTACCGTGCTAAAAACCGTTAAAATGTAATTTAATTAAGAAAGAAAATGTTATTTTTCTATTTAGTTTTAAGTTAATTTTTATATTTACAATGTAGCCTGAACATTACTATAATTTACATCATTGTCTTGTGGTAGGAGTTGTCACTGCAGCAGCGTTATACTTTTGCATTGCAACGAACTGTTTGATATTAAGTATGTAAACATGTGTTTCTTTCGATCAATAAATATTTATTACTGTTAGCTGTGCCCGCGACGTCGTCTGCGTGGAATTTATTTTCAAAACCCCCCGATTTTGAAAAATAATTCATTGGTGCTCCGCTCCTATTAGTCTTGGCGTGATGATATATAGCCTATAGCCTTCTTCGATAAATGAACTATCTAGCACTGAAAGAATTTTTCAAATCAGATCAGTAGTTCCTGATATTAGCGCGCTCAAACAAACAAAAAAAACTCTTCAGCTTTATATATTAATATAAGAGTTATTTATTTATTAATTATAAATCACTGTCATCTTTTTGCAAAATGGGCTCAAGAATATATGAAAGCGTATCTGTCCCCTTTATTCCGATGTTTGTATAATATAATATACTAGCTTCTGCCGCGACTTCATCTGCGTGGAATAGTAAAAAAAAACTAAGTAAAAAAAAAGTGTTTGTCTGCCGACTCATCTCATTAGTTAGGGTCAAGGGAGGTTAAACAATCTGTTATGTAGCTATTTACGTATAGTTATTAGAGCATAAGGCACGTTAGTGATCGCTTATGATAAATATAACTTACACACGGATGTTTGAAGACGAGGTGAAGGACAATGCACAGTAGAAACGAACAAGCGTTTTGAAAACAAGAAATAGCGGTTAGAATGTTTCAATGGAATATAATGGCGAAAATAGATGGTACATTTCTGTCTCTCAATTTTGATAGAAATAAGACATTGTCAACTTTAAAAAATTTAACGAACTTAATTGGTAAAGAGAGATTTCATAAGTTACACTTCAACTGTTTATCTACTTATTTGATACTTAATGATGTTTTTTAAATTATGGATTACTTTCTAGAACAAAAGTGTTTAAAGTATAAAATATTGTTGTGTATAAATAACTAATATAATTACAAATTGGAAAACTTGGACCTAGCACCTAAGTACCAAAAATTACCTGGTGGGTTTGTGCCGTAAGGTTACCGATCCCGCCGAGTACGGTACAATATGCTTTGTTACCCAGACAACGTAGAAATGTATGTAATTGATATCATCGTCTTCAGCTAAATGCTTTCCACTGCTGGATGTAGACCGTTTATTATGTTTATAAATAAATTTAGGACGGATCAATCAAATTAAATAAATTTGATTGAAAAGCACAGAACTGAAAGGCCACGACGCGACAGAATACAATGATTTTTAATTATTCAAGTTTATGTTTATATGGATCACTTTGGATGATTTACCAAAATTGAATGAATAAATGAACCGTCTAGTATCGGCTTTATGCAACCCTCAACTAACAAAAATCGATTTGATGTTACTGTTAAATGATGTTTACAAATACACTATGCATGTTTAATTACACTATACAATTATAATGACTGTTAATTTTTCATTTCAAATATGTGTGATTACTTCCCGCTCTCGCTTCCGCCTTCGCCTATGACCATAGCCGCACCAAAAAGAGATCACTTACAACCAAACTCATTACGGATTAACTCCCACTAATAATGTGGCGTTCAACCAGGAAACATAGACCTGTTAATTACTAACAAAAATAGACAACAATTACTTTTCATTTAAAGTGTTATGTATCAAAAAAAGAAATCTCACGAACACTTCCTGAGGTAATCAGTGAAAGAAAAGAAATAAATAGTTTATTTGAAGTAATATGATACTATGTGATACGGCAACAAGCAGATAAGAAGCAATATTATAGAGATAGATGTAGACAGTGAGACAGTGTTAGTCTGTAAAACAAATTATTTAGAGGAAGAAGAACCAAAAAAGAAAAACGTTATTTGATTAACAGAAAATCCTATCGAGACATATTGAAAAAATATAATATAGCAAAACAATACGACGCTCGTTAGTACCAAATAGGTGCAGTTCAGTAATTGCTAGGCTACGGGTGCCTGATGATGATGATATTTGATATTCACGCTGTCCACTTCCCGCTTCTTATTCCTGTTTGCTGCTATGAAAATGGCTGTAAAATAAAGGAAGGGCTAGGCGCAAACAAAGACTAAAAAATATATATTATACCAAAATGAAACTAACTACGAGATACATACAGTACCGAACTTGTGAGAACGAAGCTACATAGAAAGACACTAATAAAAAAGTAGTTTAATAATCAACGACGAACTCAGATGACAAAACAAAGGTAAGCAATATACCTCGCAAAAGTCGTAAGTTTAAATGAGAATAAGCCGGTCGGTCTATCAGAAGATTGATGCCAATGAAGCAAGCAACTCTATTGTTAATTCTAAAGAAAAGTAGACAAGCTGCAATACGAGGTGCTACCAATGCGCCGCCGGATTCAAATGGTGCTGGAACCAGGTCACTGATGTCAAAACACAATCCAAGCTTATTATTGCGGAATGATTTAGACCAAGGGTAAGAGAGAGAGAGAAAAAGATATCTAGACGGCCAAAGTCCTTACCATCTAGGTGTAGGTATTCACGACTCATGTGACACTCTATCTGTACACAAGAATTAATAAATATTTTTCCGTTGCAGTAAGCACAATATCTTTCACTATAGAGTCTAGCATCTAGGAACCGTAGGATTTCCTGACAAAATTATGGATAGACTTTCTAAGTTTGCCAGTGGAAGCTGGACGCAGCGGTGAACCGTTTTAGAAAACTCACAAATTTGAACACATAAAGTGTGTCTAAAATAATTGCCAAGGTATCTCCACTACGCGTTGCTGTTATGATATCTAATGATTTGTACTTTAGTCTATAATTAATTGCGACGCCTGGAGGCAAATCTCGGAAATTTGGTTTTAATTGTTCTCTAACTATAGCTATGTTTAATTAGCTTTTCGATTAATTGTAAACATTAAAGGCAGGTTATTTGCCTTGAAGCAAATGTAAATTTGTTACAAGTTTACGATTTGCTTAGTCTTGAGAGGAACTGCGTTATACTACATCTTCTAATAATAGTCTTTATAACCCGCAGGGGGGCTTTGTGGCGAAGCCTTAGGTGAGTAGCGACACCTCGTACCTGACTCCGGGGGCCAAGACAAGGCCCCCGCCTCCGTGCTTGCCTTAATCAGCCGGCACGGAGTGGAGATCGCTAGAGCTAAGACTCAAGCTCCAGGGGTGGAAGTGATAAATAGCATCACGTCAGAAGTAGCTTCGGTGAACCTGCAGCCCAACTCTTAACACCCCTTAGCCACTCACACCCATGTTGCCCCTGCCTTCTATGGCATTTTTAGGGGCCCATGCAGGGAGTGGCGAGTCACCGTCTGCCCGTTTTTCCATGTTCCCTGAACATTGCGACGGGCAGATGCCATAGTCCCCATATTCCCAGGCCGCTAGTACCATTAACAGTTCACCCCAATAGCCTGGTACTTTCTCTTCTCATTTCCCACAATAGTCCTACACTGGCCGGGGCTTGTCCTTGGGTGCATTATTATATGGTGTAGACAGGCCAGTATACTCGCCGGTCAGTGTCACGCCACATTTAGATTAAATTTGTCAAGGGGCCTCTACGTGTTGGCCTCCCCATGGCCCCACGCAAGCCCTCCAAATGTCCGGGCCATTTTCATGGCCCGTGGTCTTGAAAGTCTTTATAATGGGAAATATTCTTAGCAATACTTTGATCTGGCACAAATGGCTTATTTTAAAAGGATTATTTGCTGGGCAGGTTGTTCACTATTTATCTACATTTCTCGAGCCAATGATTCTGTAGAACGTATGAACGTGAAATTTGGTGTAAAATTATGGGGAAAAAAACGTTTCCGTCGGGATTTTTCCTCACCGCTTCGACTTGAGGTTGTTTAAGAATCACGAGCGTTGTGTGATAGACCTATTTATTCATAAACTTTGCATAACTCCTGCGCTAGGATTGTACTAAGCAAAATTGATGTTTTTAGAATGTAACCGGTTTATTTTAAAATCAATAATTTTGATATGATTATTGAAGTTTGATTAATCTTCGTTTGATTCTTGTAATTTTGTTTAATTAATTTTGTAGATTTCGAGGATAAACGGTTGTAACATAATAGGATTTTTTCCTTCTCAAAGCTGGGATGCTCTAGGATTGTCTTAAAGAGGGGAAGAATTCTTACCTGCCGTCGATAAGAGGTGGTAGAATAACTCATAAATAACTGTCAAAAATAACCAACATCGAGAGGTAGTTTAAATGACTGCTAAGAGGCAAGATGGCAAGTTTTATTTGAAACAGTTAGGGCCTTACTTATAATCATTTCTAAATTTAAAGAAACTGTTCAGCAACTGATTAGTGAAAATCTTACCCATAAAATCCTCTTTAGTGGAATATTTTGGAAGCAACCTACGTTAATCATTCAAATTTCGTTTATCTGTGCTCCTCTCAGGTAAACAACAGGTAATACACGTTTATAAGCGAAAAAAAGATATTCATTGATTAAGGTCTGATTCTGATTATCTTACTTAAGAGATGGCTAATCGTTTCTTAACAAGATTATTATAAGTAAGGCCGTTTTTGTTTAAAGAATATTAATAAACTTGAATATCATGAATATGTACAATATATAAAACTCCGTCGGTTAATCTAAATAAATAAACACAAACAAGCAATGCAGCTGAACTAGTTTTTTGTACTCCAAATCTTTAGAGCATGTAGTTCTAAATCACGTTTCAATAACAACGTCAATAAATAATACCAAATTATTAGCTGGTCACCGGTAATGGCCGTCTGGCAGACATACTTCCTTTGCCAGTCACCTTGATAGGTGACACGGTCTACTTTTGACTTTATGTCAATGACTATGACGTATTAATGCCATTAGCGGAACGTACCTATACTACGTGACCCATTCGGGGGGAGGTCTTCAAAATACCACACTTATTTACAGGGGGAGTCCTGTGTTGTTAAGGTTTTCGTCACGTAGTCAATATCTTTTAAATAAATCTCGCTTTTTTTAAAGAAAAATATGAGTATTTTTAAAGAAAAATATAACTTAAGATACGTTATTTTCTCCCGGACGAAAATTTATAAGAGGATTGTTAACATACTCTAGTAAATAATGAAAAAAATCAGCTAGCTGTAAGTCAAGGGAAAAGTCGTCAGCTGATAAGATTCAGTAGGTGATCGATGTTGCTGCGTTACACCGTTGAAGGTACCAGCTGACAAACTTTTCACTTAGATACAGCAAGCTGACATTAATTTTCATTCATAGTAGCATATAAACGACCACCAGGTAAATTTTTAGTTGATGATGATTTCCTCATCATTGAAAATATATTATTTTTTTCATATTCAAGCAGCCAGCTGACATACAATCCACCATGTTATGGTCAGCTGACTTTGTTTTTTCTTTAAAATACTAGGTAAACTATAATCTGACAAATTTTCAAATGGGAGGAAATGACTGAAAAAATTTTTTTTTTCTCCATGCGTGGGAGGCTGCCACTGCCTGCCCCACCCACGGAGTCGCAGCTGACGGTCGCGAGTATTTATGGTATAAATCCCTAATGCATTTCACAAATTTTTGATTGGGAGGGACTTGTTCATGAAAATCTGTCACTGGCTCCTGGTCCATAAAGCTTGTAATTTGTAAAATACCATTGAACTATTGTGCTTACAACAAAAAATATACAATAAGAAAGTTCTCGTGTCAATATGAACTACAAATAACGATGCTTATCTGTTCGTCACGACTTCTTAAAAGTAGAATGCAATGGTAACGACCGGTAGTCGAAAGAAATGCTGACAGGTTTTTATTGTTGTATTATTTAAATTTCTATTATATTATAAAGCGGATAAAAAAACGTTTAGTGCATGTTTAGTATTTGGAAACACTAAATTCACTCTTAGATTTTAAGCCACTTAATGTACCTTTGTATGATTAATTATTTACATTTGAGATGGTTACCTCATATTAATAAAATATCTATAAAAGTTATTTAATTACATTCAACATGCAAAATGATAATTTTAAATTTATATACTAAGTTTTCTGCATAATATCCAGTTCATTAATTTTGAAATCCCTATTGTTTTTTTTATTATATTTATGGCTTGGCAACTAGGCCTTTAAGCCAGATCTTAGTTTATAATATACATTTAGTTTCTTCATTTTCTTAAGCCTATGTGTAGCACAGCTGAACTGTAGGTAATCAGCTAGTGCCATTCAACGGAGTTCTTGTGACAACTCAAAAGGCCACATTTGACTATACAGTTCACATTTCTCACAAAACACATAATCACTACTCAAAAACTATCAATATCCTACAACTATTGTTCATTTTAGAGTAATTTTACACATTTTTAGAAAATAAAACTGCACAGCACAACGTCCCCTTTCAATTCCCGCCAGAACTCCCATCGCTATTGTTTAAAGAATATGTTGCCATTTCAATTTAAATCAACTTTAATTAATTTCTATAATACATTTTAGTTTCAATGTCTTAGATAATTTAGATAACATAAAAATTAAAACCAATAATTACATTTGATTAGATTACTATAATTCACAAAAGAAAGCCAATGACAGGTTATCTCGAATAAACTATTTATTAATTTCTTAAACATATATTTGTATAACTCGGCATAAGCACATTGTATACTTTATATGACGGGCGAGAATGTTTAGTATTTGGCAACACTGAATTGTGACTCTGTCTTCCGTTTTGTGATTTACATACGACAATACGTAATAAACTAACAAATAAATATCTAGTGTAACAACACATTAAACTTGTAACATTTATTGACAATCTGTAATAACTATAATATAAATTACATACTATTGAATACAATGTAAGAAAACTTAACTTATTTGTATTGTATTCTACCCATAGTCCCTCAAGACTATAAGTAGAATACTGAGCCCAGATCACCGTCTTCTATGGGTAAGGTGCCCAGAAGGCTGGCTACGTTTCCTCGCTGGATCGCCATTCTGATCCGTTGGCCGAGGTAGGCACCAGCCCTCTGATCACCTGAAGAGTCGATGGCTCTTGACCAACTTGTAATAAATATAAGAATACTACTCAATGTGTGCGAATAACGGTGTTCAACAAACAATTATCTTTCACTAACAGTGCAGACGCTTGTTTTCTTAATATTTTGCACGGTTCGGAGTTCTGAACTATGAAGGCTCCGGACAGACATAAAATTGACGGCTTTGAAATATGGTATTGGCGTCAGATGCTCAGCATTCCGTGGACAGCTCATCGAACTAATGTCTCCATGTTAGGAGAGCACGAGGTTGGAAATTGGAGATTTTGCGCAGTATGCCGACAACATATGACAAAGCCTAAAACATCGACGTAAAGTCGCTAGTTTGTCGGTATTTTATAGGATACACTTCGGAGACGTGCCACGAAATTACATGAATTAATTCCTCCTTCACTATTTTACTACCGGACGAGCAGACGTGCGAGCTCACACCAGCGATATATGGTGAAAATACTAACAAAGCGGTCGAAACGCTATGCTTCCACTTTTATCATACGCAACGCTGAAGAGTGGAACTCTTTACCGTCGTCCGTTTTTCCTGAAGAATACAATCTGGGTGTCTTCAAGTCTCGCGTGAACAGGTATCGCGTGACCACTGGGCGACCACCAGGACTTATAATTTCACAATTTCTTGTTGCATCATACTACATATTTACTTCATTTAAAGGATAAAAAAATAAATATAAACGAAGTTGTATGCAACAGTGAGTACCGAATATAATCCCCAAATAGTCATTGCTAAAAGACTGAACATTAACAATTTGAAACGATGTAAAATGTTGATAGTTTGGCCGGGATCCGCTCGTGACTCGTGAGTGAAACCCATAAACTGTAACTAGACTAAACACTGAAACTACGAAGTTAGAGTAAGCTACGACTATTTGTCGGTTTAGTAACTAAGGACCTCATTTACACCGTTGGGTAACGCGAGGTAAAATTTTAAAACGACTTCTATGATTTAATATTAACCGTACTCTTGTAACCGTCAAAGTTCATCACCATCAAGTTACTGGGAATGCCAAAAGCCTAGTAAGAAAGGTTACTCAAAATAGCTTCTATTTTCCATATGAGTTTTTTAACTGTATTATTTTTAAAACTAAATCAGTCAAACTTTTGAATTGTTAATTTTATGTGGCTATCTGACTCACAATCTTCATATTTCTTAAATTTAGGTGAATAAATCTTTTGATTTCGATCTTGTAGTTTTACTTTAGTTTTTAGGATATCCATTCGAATGACAGGATGGATTCGGAACGATTTTTTAATAGGCTTAGAAGCACTCACCGGAGTTTTATTTTAACCTAATGTATCTACATACTGTACAAGTGTAGGGGAAAATATGAACGTGGATCTTTTCGTTGTAAGAAACCCATTATATGCAATAAATAGACATGGAGGTTTCACCTTCCATTCCTGTAAAATAGGGAAACGCTAGCCTATAAGTGAGACCCTTACAGGACAAATATTATTACTATATTTTATAGAAAAACTATCCGCATACTAATACGACTAGATGTAGTGACTTTTTTTTAAGAATAAATAAACTTTTGTTACATGGAGGCTTTATCTTTGGAGACTAACGTCCGCTAATAATTATAAACATTCAAGTCAAGCAAGAGAATTCGCATATGAGGCTTTTCATTATATTCAATATAAATATAAATAAGTATTGCCATACAGCGTGGTAATGCAGCCAGCCTTCTGGGCACGCTCCCCGTTGGCAGTGATCTGCTACGTAATATATTTTAGTTTAAATGTCTTGGTTTTTTTATAAAAATAAAATAATAAAATATAAAATGTCTCTAACATCTTATACAGTATTACACATCTTTTAATCAGTTTTCGTTTGCATAGAAAATGTAGACCAGTTTCTGACATGTAAATAATCTGTATTGATCTTTATTCAGTGGCAGTGTTGCTTGGTATACATTTTTTGCTATGTTCCGCTTATTTGAACAATGTCGCGCACTTCTAAAATTGGCCTACTTCACAGGCACATGAGAAGGAATTACTAGTGGTGTAAAATTGTAGTAGCTTATACATATATTAATAAATTAATAAATTACTAAACGTTTCCAATTACGCTACGGTGTAACAAAATGAAGCAATATTCGCAACTGACAAAAGTTGTTGGGTTGTTGGACGAAGGCTATATTTACGTTGTTGCGGCCAACTCGCGAGTTGTTTCACACGAATCTCCCCATAAACAACCCCTCCACATCAAATACGTAGTGCTTTACCCACTTTTATGTTGGCATTCCGACAATTCAAACTAGTAAATATATAGTTAAAGTTCACGAACTTTTGAAGGTTATATAGAGTTCATAATCGTCCACTATTATTATCTTAGGGCTACTGAATTCCATAAAAATCACTTCAATCTTATACTAATATATAAAGTTGAAGAAAAGAGTTTGTTTGCTTGAACGCGCTAATCTCAGGAACTACTGGTCGATTTGAATTTTTTTTGTTAAAATTAGTGTTAGATAGCCCATTTATCATCGAGGAAGGCTATAATATATCATCACGCTAAGATCAATAGGGGCAGAGCACCAATGAAGAATGTTTCAAAATCGGGGGACTTTTTTAACTATTCCACGCGGATGAAGTCGCAGGCAGAAGCTAGTATAAAATATAAAAGAACCATAAACAAAATTTAAATGAAATAATTAGAATAAACAAGTTGGCAGTAGGCTAAATAAAACTAACTTGATATTTTTGTCTTTAATGATCAAGGCTACTGAAAAGTGGGTGAAACATCGGAATATTAAACATTTACACCTCGCTCAAAACCGTTAAATCGTAGTTTTATTACGTATAATAGTGGCAAAAACTTAAGAAAATATTATAAGAAAAGAAATGGTTTTTTTAAGAAATAGCGTCACACTTACACTGTTCAGATATGATTTGACTTTTGAAGTCGGCTTCTTTTTTGTTAGAAATTGTTTATTTCATTTCTACAGTTCGTTGTAAGTTTTCACCAAGCGTTGTAGTGATCAGTAAAAATAAATCAGTGTCAATCATATGGTCATAGTAATTAGGCGTCTGAGACTCAAGTGTCGAATATCTCAGACGACCGCGACTGGAAAGCCTCTTAAAAAATGTCAAACTAGTTCAACAAGTCGGCTACTCTAGGTCTGTTACAAGAGATGTATGAATGGCGGCATTATTTTAAAGATGCGTCGTTTCGTTTTTCCTCAATTAAATAATTCCGTTGGATTAGCGACCCAAAGGGAGTCTTGGCTTGTGAAAGGAGAGCAAGTCACCAACCTCGGTCCTATAGAGTGACTGGCGAATTGTAGGCTCGAAGCGCGTTCAGCTTTTACTCCTGAGATATTTAGGACAGTCAGCCAGCCAGTCACCGAACAAATGGTGGTACCAGTATGTTTTCTTCGCACTCCGATCTTTCTTTATCTATTCTGCCTAATCGACAGCGGAGATGGTGAATCGTTATCTCCTAAATTGTGTTTGACTCGACCACCATCTTTTCTATTTCGAAATTGGTTCGGACCCCCCTTGTGCCATCTCTTCTTTTTGTTGGGCCTAGGGTTTGAGAGAGAACCTGAGAACCTTTCTCTCCGCCACTAACAATTGCTCCCCAATTTGGAGACCCTACCTGGTCTCCAATAAATTAGAATTCCTCGATCTCTTATATGGAGGCGTCACTACGCACAAAGTCTCCTTCTACCATGATTCTAGCACAGGGGGCCGCGTGGGCAAGTGGGGGATCCCCCCTGTCCTCCACTCGGAGGCCATGGCCATACGACCGATCAAGAGTCCCACGAATCCCTCGGGCGAGCCTTCCCCTCAGGCCCGAGGATGGTGTACGAAGAAAAGACATTACCCCTGCGTCTTAAAAAAAAAACGTTACCCATGCTACTTCTGACATAATAAATTCATCGATTTAAGGGAATTTCCAAAACTCAAGGATATAAATAGTTTTTAACCGTAGAATTTGTATGTATTCTTTTAGAAGACCTCCATTATTTATCACGCAAGTTTTTCGAGACTCCTTGTGTTGATCGTATCACCGCACACGGCCCGTTAACGCGTATTAGTCATTTGATCGATCTAGTGCGGCGCCCTAACAGGTAACACGTCCATCACAACATTAAGAAATTAATGGGAAGACCGTTTCTTACTATTTATTATGATAATACTCGTTTATATTTCAAATCATTATTTTGATTTCAGCTCTTAGGGGTCTCGGTTTGTATGATACCACGCTCTCATAGAGTATTGGCGTCAAATAGTTAGCCTTGAGTTGATCATATTTTGTACGGTGTACGGCTTTTTCTTTTCTCGATATAACCTCCTTATCTCGTTCCTCTATCCTATACCAACTCTGGTATTGCTAACGTCCATAGACGGTAACTTCTTTTTCTTTTTCTTCTTCTGGCAATCTTCTTTCTTTTTCTTCTTCTGCCCCCTAGTTTTCTAGGACATTTTTAGGGGCCCATGCAGGGGGTAGCGAGTCACCGTCTACCCATTTTTTCATGTTCCCCGAATATTGCGACGGGCAGACGCCATAGTCCCCATATTCCCAGACCCCTAATCAAATACATGGTAGGGTGTGTAATGTTTTTTTTTATTGATTATTATTTAAAAAAATTACATTCTGCACTCCTTCTCTAGATAAATAACTATAAGTGTGCGAAATTTCATACTCCTCCGTCTGAACAATTTCCGTAAAAAAAGTACAAAGTATTTGCTGTGTTTTTGCTTCACGTATTAATATGTAGATAGATTAAAAGTCCCCTCGAATAATCTTGACCTTAACAAAGTTTTAAACGGTCACTCAATCTACTAGGAGACCACAGAGATGAAACAGTCCGTCGACAGATCTCGACCACCGATAAGCGGCTGAACATAATCCCGACTGAGCCCATTCATTTATTGGTGTCAGACACGATTATTGGTGAAGTAGCCTTTGTTTATACTATGGGGATAATTAGTCACATATAGAGAGTATGACTAATTTGTAAAATTTAAATTCATAATATTCTAATGTTAGTGTGTCACTGAATTTCTCCTTAACCTTCTGAATCGATTTTGATGATTTTTTTGTGTGTATTAGTTTGGACCCCCAGATTGTTTAGATTTGCAAATGGACATGATAAGTGGCATTGCAATCGAGTTCTAATTTTTGAAGTGAAACTTCTATATAGACGGAGGGGGGGGGGGGGAAGCGTTAAGGCCGCTTGGGAGGTGAGGGATAAATTTAGACTAGACGTGGTGACAGGTGCCATAATTTGCAGACTAATGTGTTTTTTGGTCCCGAATCAAATTCAGTTTTTTTGTTTGATATAATAAAATAAAAAAATACATTCATTAAAATGTACTTAATCTAACTGTTGGTGATGCAGTGGACTGTTGGGTTTGCTGGGTTTGGTCGCTGGTTTAGGTGCCGAAATGAAACGGTGAAATGTTTTCTACGGGCGGCTTCCAACTTCGTTGGCGTGGTCGGCGGGAGGGAGCTTCTTTCTTGTTTGGCTTAGCGCGAAGTGCTGCTTGTCACGAACTACGATTGGGCCTTGCAAGGCGCCCCATATATATACACAAGCTGCCTCCGCCCACCCCCACTTCGTTGTAACACCCCCTTTGATTTATTTCTTTAATTTTTACGTTACATAAGCCTTAGTTTACTTAATCGCTATTACAATATTTGCAAAATTATAGATCCTAGCCTATCCTGTGGGTTCTTACATTCATACGACCCATAGTCTTGAAATGCGGGACATTTTTACGGGCACATTCCTCGCCCCCCGCTTCATTAGTATAAATATAAAGCGCCGAGCGCGCGGTCGATTACCTCTACTGGCCCGGATCAGCCCGCCCGCGGTTAGGACGGCAGGCTGGCAGGCACCGACAGACAGACATAGACGGCGGCGTCTCAGACAACGCCAATCACGATCTCTCCACGTCCTCGAGAGGGACGCCAGGAGACATAGCCCCCCCACAGGATAGACTAGGCGTGTTGCTGGGAAGTTTCTTTCGCCGTTTCTTCTTTCCCAGCCATAACACGTCGCGAAACGGCAGTAAGATAGCGTAGGCCGCCGCGAACCGCCGATCCCGCTCCGCCGGGATCCTTCTTCTCGGGCTTTATATTACCCGACGCCCGTTCTCAATTAGTTCATTGTGTCGCCCATTGGCGGGCATCATCAGATTCATCCCCCTCTCATGGCAACAGTCCAGCCGAGGTAAAACTCCCTAGGGAGCTCCCTCAAGCAAGTTGCCCCCGGGCTCGAGCGCCTTCGCCTAGCGAAGGTGCTCGCCCCAAAGACCCCGGTAAAGTTGTGAGGTCTTCGGACCAACAACATAAAGTCAAGTCAAATAAAAAAAAAAAAAAAAACGATTACCTCAATACCAAAACGGGCGCAGTCGCGCGCGGACCTCTGCCTGCACTAACATTATGGCCTACTTGCTATGGAGTAGGCAGTAGTGCAGGCATACCTCACGGATCCCGGGCTTCGGTTGCGTTCTGCATTCCCGAAGCCCGGTTTCCGCTACCCTTTTGGGTCCCGGGTTCCAGGCGGCGTTCTGCACGCCTGTAACCCGGTTCCCTTTTCAATTTTGAGTCCCGGGCTACGGACGGCGTTCTGCACGCCCGCAGCCCGGTCTCATTTACCAGGATCTATATGGTCTTAAATGAAACTCAAAACATTAAACATTTTATTTTCAGCAACTTAGGCTATTATGACAATACGCATATACTATTATAAATATTAGGCTTCTAAAATGAATCAATTAAATTATGTTAAACAAATACAAAACAATATACGAAATATACGACTATATGCGTCTCTGTCCGACCTGTCTCTTTCTCGCGTTTAACGGTCGTATACATATTATCTACGAGGCTTAGCAAATTACACCTATGCTCTTATCACCTGTGTAGACGGGTCGGTGAGTTTCTAAGATACAATTCCGTCGTCAACACTAACCAAATCACAAACGTAAGACTGTTAATGTACTTGTCCAATTTGAAGACCTACCCGTACAACTTCAAGTTAAAATGTTGCGATTCGTTTTGCCACTTGTCTGTTGAAGTTTCACTTCTACCATGTTTCCCAGCACACATTTCGATTTTTTGTTCCTAATAACATGGCAACGTCTGCTGGGTCTGGTGGTAATCTAATAAATCTATAAGTGGTTAGAGTTGTTACAATGCACTTAAGAATGTTAAAAAAATAGGGCGGCTAAATCGGATCAGCAAATTCTGGAAATACAACTTTTGGAGTTTCTGTCTGTGTGTCTCTGTTAAAGCACGTTAAAATTACAGAACTAATTTAAATGACACTCTTCACATAGTCAGCTTATATACAGGTAGAAACTTAGAACACTTTTTACCTCGATAAATGACATCCCATCTTGGTCGTCAGTTTTTTTTATTGCATGAGTTCAGCAGACAGGCAGACAGCCCACCTGATGAAAAGCGGTTACATATTATGTAAGGTTATTTTAATAATATTAGTTTCATATTAAGTACCTGCCTATAAAAGTATTAGTTCATTTATTTATGTACTGACCGTACACTACTACTACAAACGCAAAAACTTCTTGAAGCTAATTTATCTGTACAATGAGTGTGTATATCTGGCGATTACTATTATTATCATCATTATAAACTAGATTACAATTCGAATAAAAATGGAAATTTTATAAAACAAAGAAATTAAGAAAAAAAAAGACTTTATTTGAAGAAATAGCGACATAATTATATTTCTTACATATGGGCTTAAACAGCTTTATTCTCAATAGATCATTACAGTTCACTTATATGAGATACAATAATTTATATTCTAACATAACTCCTATAAATTTAAGAGCGAGTAGACAGACATACATAAAAAATAACAATAATAAATAGACGATCAGAGGAACATAATAATTAGATTTGTTTACAAAAATTTGTAAATAGGTCCCAAATCACCGTCAGTTAGGAACGTTCCCAAAACGCTGGCCGCATTACCACGTTGTATGGCAACGCTTATGCGTTGCCAAAAATACAGGCCAGCGTTTTATTTTTCCTTTCTTATATTTTAGTTTTTAAAAGCCTTTAAAAAAGAACGAGTTTCTTGATTCTACATTTTTTTTATATATAACAAAAATATACAAACATGAATGTTAAAACAAACGAACAAGGCCTTTGACCTTTCAAAAACACTTTGTCCACTTAAACAAAGTCACGAAACATTTATTAGCGTGTAATATGTTAAAGAGTACAGAGTTACGTCACACCGGTGTCCAAAACATGTGAATTGAGTTATACTATGTAAGGTAAAAAACAAATAACATACACGTGCCTTGCCTGCAGGTAAATAGGTAAGTGCCGTAATGAAAGCGAGGCTATCAATATATTTATTTTATTAACTTACATGGCTGCATCATGAACGACTACTGATGGATTTTATGGCTGAGTAGGTTTAAGCCTTTACCCACCCAGGTCACTGAAATTCCGAGGTTCGATGTTCGATTCCTGACATAGCAAGTTCCGTAAACGAAGTTTCCGTTATTTACAATGGGTTTTAGGCTTACATGTGTTATATTAATTATAAAACACGTGTAGCTCACTTAGCTTCAGTATATAAAATTGTGTGTTATCTTTTGATTATTCAAAACATACGTAACCTCAAAAAATTTTTTGTTACTATGCGTGCTCATCATCAGCGTATCATCTTCCTTAAGAGAGCAACAGCGCATTTGCAGCAGCTTTGATGTTGTAAATGTCCATAAGCGATGGTAACCGCTTTCCATCAAGTGGGCCGTCTGCCTGTTTGCTGAGCTCATGTATAAAAAGAATCATGAGAAAAGATATTAGACACCCAAGGCAAACTAGAAAGGAGATGGAAAACCATTGCCTCCAAGTGAAACCTTCAGAGCTACCGGGATTTACCGCTAATATGATGATACTTTTACAACTTTTAATACTCAGTGAAACTATTTATCCTGCAAAGCTATATAATAAACAAGCATAGCATCCGCAGTACAACACAAGTCTTAACAACGAAAGCAAAGTAGACAAAATAATACAAAACGAAATGAAAGCTTTGTACGTACTTTGTAATTGTAATATACACATGCTATTCTTTTATTACTTTATTAAGTTGTTAAAGATAATGATTGATCTGGGAATAATTGTTAACTCCAAATGCCTGAGGTTAGTAGACACCTAAATTACTAGAAGCATTATGCTTATTTACTTTAAGATGGAGTTTGGAGTCCTGAGGCCACAAGCCTCTACAAAGAGCTACCTCGGACAACGGATTAGAAACTACTCTTAAATGCCTTTCGTCGTTTGTTTTCGTCCGATCAGCCCGAAAGAGTCAATGAAATTTTACATAGAAGAAAGAAAGAACAAAGATTTCTTTATAATTATGAATTTATAACTGTGTAAGGAAATTTTCGAATGCTCTTTGTGAGAGAGCGATATAATGCGGAATGAGTCCTAAGAACAAATATAAATAGACACGAAGTACACGAGCTACTTAGCAAAAAGAAGAGAGAGGTTTTCGTAAACTTCGCGACTAATATAATAGAAAAAGTAATAAAAAAAACGCTAACAAATAACGCTGTATACATATTAGTATATATGTACCAACAGTGCTTAGATATAACAGTAGTAATAATATACGTAACTAGCCGGCTGTAAGTAACAGACGTGTATAATATAGATAAAAATAACAATGTAAAATATTAGTAAGAAAATTCATAAAAATAGTCAGATAATAAATAAATAGATATTAAGAATATATAATAACAAGCGAGTGTAAATTAGCATAAGTAACAAATGTAACAGATTATAAGTTTTTGGAAAAAAGAAAGATAAGAAAATAATTAAAAAGAAATAAAAAATATGAAACAAAATAAAGAACCCCTTTAAGATAAATAAATAAGAAAAGAATAAAAGAACCTCCATCTTAACCTATGTTGGAGGAGAAGGCGGAAAAAAACTGTATAAGGATTATAGTGTAATATCTCTATTAATCTTAGTGCTCAAATGAAAGCCTTCTACTATCGATACCTAAACACTTCGTCCTTCGTAGGAAATTCTTTTGCCGTACAGGCTGTTCACCTGTGGAACTCCCTCCGCTTGAAAATCAGACAAGCTACATCCATTTCTACATTCAAACACTTGATCACTGACCATTATTTGTCCATTAAATAAAATTTGTTGCAGTAAATGGAAATGTATTATTGTTCGCATGTAGTTAGGTATATTCAATGTATATTATTATAATCTATTTAATTATGTATATCTATATCAGTTATTATTATTTAGTTTTTTCTTTAATTATATTTAATTACGATTGAATTAGTTTTAATTTAGTTAAACCACCAAATAATATTTAATTTTTCTTGTAATGTCTCTTTGGAAACCGGGTAGTCTGGAAGAGATCGCTATAAGCGATAAGGGCGCCCATTGTTCTAAGGAAATGAATACATATTAAATGTTTAGGTTTAAGTTATGGTAAATAATAAAGAGTTTTCATTAAATATTGCGAATGAAATGATGCGAAAGTAACTCTGTCTCTCTATAAGGTTTTCATGAAAAACTACCGGACTGATTTAGCTGAAATTCAGTATATATAAGTATAATGTCGTTTTCTTTTTATTTGGAAATTAAATAACTAACGGTTGCTCTAAAAAGAGAGTTTTTTTTTTAAATAAATACAATACGATACACACTGTTTTTGTATGCGAATGTATAATAACGCAACTCACCTGAAAAGAGAAACAACATTTAAAGCTAATTAATTCATCATTTTATTTAATCTAATACGTGTACGAATTAAAAAAAAAAACACTTTTTTAATTTGTTCTATTGACATTTGCCAAAAAACTTTGACAAGTGTAATGTATAAGTGACATTACATTGACAGTTGACATACATGGATAATAAATACCGCAATGCGCGCCAAATTCAAATCGAATGAAATTACTCTTCATTTCCACGATACCGAGGATGGATATAGGATACTTTTTATCCCTAAAAATTGAATAGTTTCCGGGATAAATGTATATTTATCTGTTTGGCTGTTATGCTTTCATGAATAAACTGTTGGACCGATTTGGCTGATTTCGATATACTATGTAAATTATGTATACCTAAGTTCAATATCTAGGATGGATGTAGGATACTTTTCATCTCGAAAAGGGATAGATTTGGGTAAAGTTATCCCAGAATGTATGTATGTATAATGGTTTGGTTCTTTTGTCGTTTGTCTTTTTTGTCATTTTTCGTAATTTTCGTTATTTTATCCGTGTATATATATATATATATATATATATATATTAGGGTGATCCAAAAAAAATATTTTTTTTTCCAAACAGGCTCAAAAGTTTCTTTTGGGTGTAAAAAATGGCTGTGAAAAGATGAGCCATTAATATTAAGATTGTCCTCATCGCATTTTTTTTATTCCCATAAGAATAACACAGGAAAAATGTTTTTGCTTCTGATTTTTGTACCGTTCAAACGACTGGTTGACTGATAAATCGCTGTTCCAATCTTTATAGAGAATTGAACGCTCTACACAAAAGGTCTGATAACATTTTTTGATTTGTCGATTTTTGATTTTCGGCTACAGTCCGACTCACGCCTTCAACACGAACGCACGACATACGTGCTCGTGTACAAACGCTAGTTTTCGCGCTCACTGCTTGCCTTCAAATAAATCCTTCTGAACTCTCTCCTCTTATATTTGACAAAAAAATTGATCCTTATTTTGACACTGAAACCAACAGTTTCGGTGTAATTTATAAAATTAGATCAAATTTTTGAACAATTAAACTTTGATCTTGAATAACTTTTGAACGCGTGGACAAATCAAAAAATGTTATCAGACCTTTTTTGTAGAGCGTTCAATTCTCTATAAAGATTGGAACAGCGATTTATCCCAGCGCTACAATTTTCGTAAAAAGGGGTATAAAGTTTTTGCTTCACGTATTAATATAATGATGACAGAAGAATGTAAAAAACTCGCTATTGCCCGCGGCTAGACTCGCGTTGATTCAAAATAGTCATACTTTGATCACCCCCTTAGGGATTGAATTTCCAAAAACACCGATACATTTGTATATTTATTTCTCACCAGAAGCAGGTATGTACATTTATAAAATTTCGTGCTTTCTACTTTGAAAGTGATGGATTTTCAGACAAAATTTCAACACTTTTTTCCCACCGTGTTGAATTTTCAAAAATTATTTCTAAGTGTAAATAACCTTTATGGAATATTTCACGGTTCTACCTCCCGTAGCATGGGCCGTGCGTTGATATATCATTCAGCCAGTCAGTGAGGTCAAGTAATTATATTAGTATAGTTTAGTAATTGGCGTCAACTTCGTTCACGTCACCATGTTCCCTTTAAACCTTTCTTTTTTATAGCTGGGGTACAGCAGACAGGCAGACGGCCCACCTGATGGAAAGCGGTTACCGTCACCTATGAACGTTTGCAACAACAGAGATGTCACCAACGCGCTGTCGGCCTCGAAGAAATTTTATGACCTCATTTTAAAAAGACCCCATATTGTCGCTACAGTGTGTACTATGGGAAACTACGGCTGGGAGCTCATTCCCAATGCGGTGCGAGAGAGAAACGTTCTAGACAACCGTTGCGTTCAAGAGCGAAGCGGCTCAAGGAAGTGGGGATGAACACCCACCCGACGGCATCCTGTGCGGTGGTAAAAGGAAGACGAAGGCACCAATCTGAAAAGTTCCTCGGAACACTCTCCATTGTACAGTCGGTAGAATACGCAGAGACACGCGAAGTCTCTTCGAAGGAAGATGCTTAGTGAAGCATAAGGAGTCAGTCATCTTCCCGGGAGTGCCCGGGAAGCATCCCGTGGGATTTCCGGGATATAAAGTAGCATAGATTTTAAGTCTGATAATTTGTTATTGGTCAGCGAAATCGCATCGAATTCGTCCCAGTAGTTTTTACATAAATCCCGAACAAACCCGCGTCTTAAAAAGTTTTTTAAGAAGCTCGTTTAAATTAATTTTTGTTGATTTACTAACACATGGACGTACTTACTTAAAAATATAAGGGTTATTTCCAAAATAGCTACAGAACCCAAAAAAAAAAAAATCTTAAGGTTTCGCGACTGGTGCACATAATAAAACTACCTTTTAATGGTTTTAAGTGCAGTAATTTATTTGATTTTTATTATTCCGACGTTTCGGCCACTTTTCAGTACCCGTGATCATGGAATACAAAGATGTCAAGTGTCAATGAGTATATTTATTGTTATTATTTACTCTATGGGAGCCTAATCTAATTCACCTATATATAAATTACCGCGCTTAAATCCGTTAAAACATAGTTTTATTACCCTAAAAATTATTCAAAAGTTAACTCCTTCATCCATCCATGCCTTCATTTATTAATTACATTTCGTGCATACTTTCACCACTTTTCCGAATAAATTTCCCAAAATTAACTAGAACCGTTTAAAATACCGGTTTTACCGAAACACCATAAAATGATTCCCCGCACCTTAATTATGCTCTGTCACAGTTAATGTCTTGTATACACGCGATTGCATTCCATGCCAATAACTGTATGAGCTTTTTACACGAAGTTCACTTTGGTGACTCCCACAGAGTTTAACAGAGCGTGGTTCGCTGCGATATCGTTCAGTTACGAAAGATGAATTTGGAGGTGGCTTATGAAGTGGCGTAGCGACCTGAACTCGCGCACAATACCTTTTTTGCGCCCCAATTTGAAAACCATATAATATTGTATATACCATATATAAGATATTTAAAAAATTTGTTGAGAAAACAAGACTAGATTTTGAAATGTATATGATCAACTAGAATTTATTATTTTTATTTATTATAACATATTATTTTATCAGACAAATCAAGAAAGGGGATAATTTTTGTATCCACACAGCGTAAATGCTATAAGGAAGTGTTGATAGACACAGGTCGAGTCATCCCTGCCAGTAGAAAAGACGTGCCATTTCTATTATGAATATATTATTACAGTCTCATTTAGATTATTAGTATTACTTTTTTCCTTTTTATTAAGGAATTAACATCTATTGTATTACACTGGTACTAAATTTTAAATATATTTTCCAGAAATCAGTTAAGTTATAAAAAAAAAATGAAGCATTTTTTTGTTTTGCGGACCATTTGGCGCCCCTTTGTGAGTCGCACCCGGGGCATGATGCCCTTGCCCCCCCTCGCTACGTCACTGAGCTTATGTGCTTTATAAAGTACACGTATATATTTATGTCATATTTGATTACCTGATGAATTAATTAGGATAGTGATATGAAATAACGTGTACCATTATCCGTGGAGGAACGGAGAAAGAATACAATTTCCTGCAGCCGGGCGGCCTGGCGTAAGAGGCGACAAAACAATTCACAGCCAGGTTTTACGGCATTTACTGCCATAACCACCTTGAGTTGTGTTCCGGCTTTAGTGGTTAGGTTAGCTTAGTCTTCTAGTATATCTTTATAGAGCTGCAGTAAATTGGTAGCACCTTTGCTGTCACAAATGTCAATAGGCGATGGTAATCGCTTTCCATCAGGTGGGCTGTTTGTCTTTCTGCTGAGCTCATGCAATACAAATAAAAATAAAACCTACAAAAATACAAAGACAACCTGTTAAAATATTTTTGGAAATAAAAAAAATGTGTGCGTGTACACACACACACGTAACAAGTGAAACTTCTTTACTATATGCAACTTTTCGCCTCACAATCCATCTATCAACAACTTGTTGCTACGCAACGAGTTGTTGATAGGTGGCGTGACGCGTGTCGCGTAACCGAAAAATGTGACAGTAATTTGTTAAAATGATTAAGTTTAAGAATGACATTGACCTAAGTATTAAAATGAAAAGGCTCATTTGCACATCTGAAACGTATTTTGTCTTATTTTGATTTAATTCCAATAATTTTCAAAAATAACCACCCATCTTCCTCCTATGATCGAAGTTTAACTATCTAAAAGGTTGAAAAATATTCCATTTGGACAACTTTTTTTATTATAACTGAAGGCAACAGACAGGCTGACGACCCACTTCATGACTTAGAATGTGGTTGCCATCGCTTATAGACATTTACAACACTAAAGTCCCTTCCAATATCAGAATCGAACTTGATCAAGTTCCAGTTTCTCATTAGTCACTGATAGAACATAACTCAAAATTCAGACAGTATAGAGAGACTTGTGGTCAGTGGCAAAGTTGCGAACAAGATACCTTGCAGTAGATCTCCAACTAGGTAGATTTATAGATAGATAGATAACACTTTATTGTACAGTATTACAGAAAACTTATGAACTGGTATCATTCTAATTGTGTACAAAGGGCGGTCTTATCGCTACAAAGCGATCTCTTCCAGACAACCCGTAGTAAGAATATTGCTAAGATTAGGAGTGGCGATGGTGGTATACATAATTATTGTACGATTACTTAATAAATATATAGCTATATGCAATATAATATCTGCTAATTATATAAAATCACATATCATTATTTTACAGATAGAATTTCCTGACCATATACTTAACAAATTATGTCTCCCTACCGTGCTGAAACCCATCTCGGTGGAGGACAGCGGTTGTACACTGCCATTCAAAGTCACGGTTCTTAGTAGTGTACTCCTTAGGAGAAGATGGAAGCTCAAGCCCAGCAGTGGGACGGTAATAGATTATATTATATGCCTCCTCCAAAAGTTTTACATTCTTATTGATATGTATTGACGTACGTACGTTGAATATATTTTACCTTGTTCTGATTATTTCATTTACAAAGTTCCATTTATTTTTGACCTTGCATTGTTAAATATAATTTATTATTAAAAAACATAGGTTTATTCTCTTTTGTACTCTTGATTGTTACTTATTAATGACAATTTTTGAAATGACGTATAAATTTTAATAAAATCACAATTTGCTTGGGTATTTTTTAAAGTGATGGTAGTCTTAAAATGTTTATTAAAAGTCAGTTTGACATAATTTCATGTGTTTTTTTCGAGTTATAACAAATATATATCTTACGAAAAAAGTCCTGCGCAAAAAAATGGAAATAATTAAAACAGATCAGCCCAACCGCTTTGTGTTATTTTTATTAAGATTTTTAATGTAAATGTCAAATTATATTACTACTATCTTCAGCCCGCGACTTCGTCGAAAAAAACCCTCGATTTTTCAAACATCCTTCATTGGTGCTCCGCTCCTATTGGTCTTAACGTGACGATATATAGCTTATAGCCTTCCTCGATAAATGGACTATCTAACTGAAATATTTTCTCAAATAAGACCAGCAGTTCCTGAGACTAGCGCGTTCTAGCAAACAAACAAACTTTTCAGCTTTATATCGACACCTGCTAGGAAGAACATCGTAAATCATTTTCAGTAACTTTTGAGGACGGCGGATTAAATTTTCTAAAAATTCTTGATGAATTCTGTACCGTTTTTCTAAAGAAATATCTTTAAAATTTGAATCAATATAGATAAATCTTTATTGTCGTCTACTTATTTAGTCATTAAAACGTCTCTTTTGTGTCTTTTTGTGACTTACAATTAAATTTCACAACAAATATTTAAAAAAATTACATTGTAACTCAGACTTACAATCCTATTATGTGAGTAATTTGTTAACACCATATACAAAAAGTATTGTATATCTGAGATAGAGTACATTTATATTATGACTTTAATCGTATTTGAGTTACGATCCGAATAAAAGACTGGTTAATTAATATGAACGTATAAAGTATATGACTTTTAATTTTCTTAATAAAACAGATCAAAGACAAGACTATAGAATTGACTGCAACAAAAACGCTTTATCAATTACCTACTGAAAAAAACACCTCTTTGGTAACAAAATAATATTAATCTTTATTACTTACTTACTTACTTACTTACTTTATCACTTACTTATCAATTATTATTTGCTAAATCAATTACTTTTAATACTTTTTTTAATAAACACTATGAACACGTATAAAAAAATTGACAGTCCTAATAATTAATAAACATAGAGATTCTTTACATTAGAAATTTTTGATAACATTATTAATTTATCCTAAAGAAATCAACAAATAAATGCAATTGAATATTTTAGAATAGAACTCAAAATAGATAATTATGCGGATGCTTTAAAAAATAAGGAGGGTAGTATAATTTTAAATCGACATGAAATGAAATAGTTAATACAATTGAGATGGGGTAAATTAGTAAAATAATCGTGATAGGCTGCTGGAATGGCTCGACTTTTACACAAAGTCATTAAATCTTTGTACTTTGCTAACGATAAAGGCAAAGGTGCTTTATACGCTTTTGGAATGTAGTTCGGAATCTCTTGTTCGATCTGAGTTTCTGATCTGATCTATTGGTACGACGCGTAAATGCTCGAAGATTAACTGGTCTACGATAAGCTATATCAATTGTCATCTCACTGTCGCTCAAAGATTCGTATTGAAACTTGATTGTGTTTGGTACGTCACTGACACAGCAAATGTGCATAATTTTACTCCAGAAGACTTTTGAATTGTTCATGTCATATTCCCAATTTTTGTAATGAAGCATAAGTTGTTTATAATCCAATATCATTTCTTGGTTAACTTCATTAACCATATACGGCTCGCCGCTTGATTTTGCACATCTTATTAAAGTCACCAATTGCTGAGGAATGTAGATAACTTTGTTTTTTTTCTCCGCTCAATTAATGCATGTATTGCATCGCCTTCTGACTGTGAATGCCCGACTTCGAAAAAGTGGTGGTTTATGTCTATATTAAATAATTTGGTAGCATATGCATACATTGCGAATACTGTTCTATTTTTATTCTGACCCGGTGGTCAGAATAAAAATAGAACAGTATCAGCGTAAAAGTTAAAGTCTTTATACCCCTCTTGAACCTTGGTTTTAATAAAGTCGAACACAAAACTACTGATTTCGTTAGATCCTTTGCGTCCTGTGATCTCGTCCCACAAGTAGCAGTACCCTTTATGTTTACCAATGCCATATATCGTGAAATTACAAGTAGCAAGTTTTCTTTTGTAATAAAATGCTGACACTTCTGACTGCGGAGTATTCAATATTTTTTGTAAATCGTAACAAGCTGTAACAACAGAATCAGAGTGCTCGGCTCCTTGTTTGTCAATGTCTTTTAAAGCTCTGACTACATTTTTATTAGCAATATGTAAAGCTTGTTCGTATTCTAGATTAATTTTTGTCAGCAGTTGTTGCATTTCTGAATAAGTTACATCGTGGGCATTGGTTCTTTTTGAGTTTATTAAAGTCTATATTATATTCTGTGCAAAAGATCTCTCTATACTGTCTTAAAGTTGCAACTAGGTGATCAGAATAGTTTTCTTTCATCCATTCCAAATAAAGTTTGTGCAGTTTTGGTAAGTTCAGCTGTTCATCCAGGTAAAGTTTTGATCATCGTTTTCTTACGTAATATGAATCTACTAATGGTATTTGAGAAATATGGTCGCGAACGGATTGTTTCACTTGCTCAGGAACAGCATTGTTTCGCGTGCTGTGACAACCTCTCTTATCATAAGAGAAGTGTCCTGTAGTAGACTTATCTTTTTTTTTTAGTAGCCACATGTCGCTAATCGAAAGGGTGTTTAAGAACATTGTCTTATTGTTGTATCATTGTCACTTCTTCACCTGTGAGCAAATAGCATTCGAAAGACGGAGGTCGGTTCAGAATCAAATCATGGTAAGTCAATGATAATAAATGAGTTAGTCAACCAAACCTGTGACTTATTACGGAGAAAATAATTGCAACTAGATTTACAATCTTTTGTCTGACTTTCTGAATTGTTATTCAAGAATGAAAAAATTGTAGACACAGATACAATGAAAATGTTTTCAATAAAAAAAATACTATGTCCAAGAATAAAAATGTATATTGAATTGCAATTATTTTCATGTTCAATAAGTTGTAGCTGACCTAAAGAGTTCTGCGTAACTAAAGATAGCTTTTTATTCCCATTAATAGACCCTTAGTTACAATGTTTTTCCACGTTCTAAATCTAAAATGCGCAGGAATTCAGATACAAGGGTAAGAGCAAAAAATAGAGGATTTTTTTCTCAGCGTAAATATGATTGTAACTCAAAATTGCCAAAAACTGAGTTACAATGTTGTTCCTAGCAGGTGTCGATATATTAGTATAAGATTATAGTTAATAATACTGTTTAATCGGAATCTTTTTTAAATTATTTAATCTTTCTAACATTCCGTTGCATGAACGTAGCACTGCGGGACGTGGGACGGGATGTGAAACCTGCCAGGCCATCTTGGACAAGCGCAGCAGCGGGACGTTCATGTTCTGTTATTATATATAATATATAATATGTATAAAACCATATTAACCAAAAGCTGTTTGGTTTGGTACCTACATCGCCATTTTATCACCGTACTGCTCGCCGGCGACTGGGAGTTCATCCACACTTCCTCGACACCTGGAAGTTATCCACTGTACGTGGCGCTCGCTCTTTAATGCTATATGTGAGCAAGTTGTGGAATAAGCTCCCTCCTGCGGTTTTCCCAGAGTGCTACAATATAGGGCTCTTCAAAAAGGGCGTAAACAGATTTTCAAAGTCACAACGAGGTAGGTAACGCGTCGGCTCTCTTAGTGTTGCAGATGTCCATGGGCGACGGTAGCTACTTGCCATCAAGCGGACCCGTCTGCCAGTTTGCCTATACGCAAACTTAAAAAAATATAATTGACTTTCATACCTTCTACGGATTCCTATGTCGCGATTTTCAACTTTATCTATCAATTGAGTTCAAAGTGAAACAAACCTATAACGGCAGTAACTACCGTTTCTATCCAGTAACAGACAATGTACGTTACACGTTGCTTATCAAAGTTGGTTACCGACAATTTTCTTAATTGGTTAATTGCTTATTGTTATAATTATTAAACAAATTGAGTACATATCGAATGCTGAGAAGTTATTTGTTTTAAACGACATTTTGAAATTTTTACAGCCGAAATGTTTAAAGTTAAATAACGTGGTAACTTAGTAGTTAGTGTACTCGCCTCTGAAATTCGACGGGCGCGAGTTCTAATCTTGGACGAAAAATGTGCACAACGTAGGCGTTTTCCGATGTATGTGCATATTGTTAATCACGTGTTAATGGTGAAGGAAAACTTCGTGATAAAACCTATATACATCGAGATAAACGATGTGTCAAATACGCCAATTCGCCTTGGACAGGTGAGGCGGGTATACTGACCCTTCCCCTATTAATGGAAGGCCCGAGCCTAGCAGTGGGATTTTTAAGGGCTTTTATTATTAACTAGCTGATACCCCTCGCTTCGCGAGCAGTTAAAGGCCGTTCTTAGCTGACCTCTACTTAGCGAAAGGAATACATCAGCAGCGTCGCCAATCAAAACAAGTCAAATTGTATTACATCGAACCTAATCCTACCTCGCCAATCAAAAGAAGTCAAATTGTATTACATCGTACCTAATCCTACCTCATTTGGCGACGGTTTGGCGTCGCCGCCAGCTCGAGTAGCCCACTGCGCTTGTTTTGGCGGCTATGCCACACTGGCGGCGGTTTCAAGAATGTTTATGAATCACTGCTATCTCATTCGGCCGCCAGCTGCGATGCCAATCGCAGGTCGTGTCCACAGAGTACATTGAATATGGTCGTGTCTAATAAATGTTATTAAAATTTGAAATGGCATTCCATAGCGAAAGAGTTTTTTTAATTTGGCTACGACATTATAGGATAACGAGCGCGATCTCTTCAACGTCTATTTTGATGAAGTGAACAAGCGATACTAATCGAGTCTGGCATCCGCTTTAGTGGCTAGATTTGGCGTCTCACGGACGCCAAGTAGCCACGAAAGCGCTGCTGGTGCCGCTGCCATAGAATTCAATGACATATAGCACTTATTGAGAATCTGGCATAAAAGCAAACCGCCCACATAACGAAATGTGGTCACAATGTCACTACGTTACCAACTTTTAGGTTGGGTTAAAGGGCTTGGAACAAAGGGGATGGGATCCAGGAATTAGTCTGTAAGAAGCACAAGGATTGGTTCTGCAATTCGCAGTCAACGGAGTCAAAAAAGTGGTAACTAAAAAAATAAAAACAGGCAGTAAATAACGCTATAGGTATATTACAAATATATGTAATTTTAGCGTTTAAATAATATACAATTTATTAGCAATACTCATACCTAGGTTTAAGTAATATTGTAGTGGATACCCTTACCATATTCATAGTAGTATTTTTTTTACCAGTACCAGTTTACCATCAGTACCCGCCGTACAGGGTGGATTAGCGAGATGGAATGCTCCTCCGTCTCAAAGGAAGGACTTCCAGCGAAGCTATTGTTATGCCTCGCAGGCCTAGGCCCATATTTTTTTTTTTTATGGAGCTGACTCAGCTGAATAGCCGCAGATGGCTGTTTCAGCGATACCGGGCTTTGGGGGCTTCCCGCCTCCGTGGGAGCGGAGGCGTTCAGCCCGGAAGCAGCACGCTCGAGGAGGCCACCTCCTGTGAGGTTCGACCTCGGCTCGACCGCTGCGGGGGATTGACTCTATATTGGGAACAAGCCGTAAAAAGGCTGAATGAGCTAAGCCAACAGGCTGAAGTGATTATTTGGGGACTCTTCATCGACTCCGCCGGCGGAGCCGATCCTAGTCTATCATTACTACCGCTTCGCAACGTGTTATAGCTGGAGGAGAAGAAGCGGCGGAAGAAACTCTCCAGCAACACGCCTAGGCTAATCTTGTATGGCTACTTGTGTCTGTAATGAGTAAACCTAGGCCCATATGTTTTTGTTGGAAACTTTATATTCTTTGTACGTGTCGGCAATCGTTTGCGACCTCAATTATTGCCCAGCGCCATCTATTGGCTTGTAAGTGTTCCACTACAATATGTATTAAAAAATAAATCGTAATAAAACTTGTAAATAGGTATTAATATTAAGATAAAAGATATTTTTTTCTATAAATAAGGTAATTACAAAAAAGACCTTATTAATATTACCATCTTATCTAAAAAGATTAATAAGTAATTTAAATATAACCTAAATTAACTAAAAGTATTCTTACTAAGAAAGTGTCCATTGTGCATTTTATGACGTTATAGAGAGTTGTCGTTAAATGGAGAGAAGTCTGTTATTTTTGTCTAACGTCTTTTGCTGCACCAGTAATTTCGTTGTATTTTTTTACTTATTTTATTGAAATCTTGCGATATTGAGGCACCGTGCTGATAAAGGGTTCATGTGTTCTTTATTAATAGCTGGCACATTACACTACAATTTTGTTTTGTTTATAGCACTAGTTCAAATGGTTTTGTCCTTTTGAGCCTTCTCGTTATGTCCTTGTTGTCGAGGAGCTGGATCGCCTCGACATTCCGTGATGATGAAGCCGATGCTCGTGGGCTTCCGCGTACTTCCTAATAATGCTGTTGACAAACTCCACTTTCAGGTCCCGATGGAGGTCGCTCGATCTAACGTACCATCCAGTACTTTATTTTGGAAGCGTTGTATGATTTCTACATTACTTGGTTTGGTACAGCCCCACAACTGTATACCGTAGGTCCAGACTGGCATCAGGACTTGTTTGTAAAGAATCAGTTTGTTAGGTACGGACAACTTTGAATGTTTTCCAAGTAGCCAGTACATATTTCTGTAATGCGCCTCCAGTTCCTCGCGTTAAGATAAAAGAAACGAATATTGAAAAGTTATTAAAACTTTATAAAGAAAGAGCGGCTTGCCACGGGCATGTCATTATAATTGACAGAATTAATTCACAGATAATTTAAAAAGATTACCAGATTGAAGCGATAGTGTCAGGCGATTACTTCGACGTGCTGGTAATAGCAGAATTAGGCCCAAGATAACATATGTCTATATATCTACACGTAGAGCTAAATAAGACTCTAGACTTATCTTTAAAAAAAGATAGCTGAGCTCCCAAATGAACACAAACATTAATTGCTCGATTTCAGTTCACACTGAAAGTATTTTATCATTTAACCTCAGTAGAATCGGAGAAAAAGTTTCGCGCGGCTTTCCTTATCGATTCAAGTCACAAACCAATACTGGTTTTTACGCAGATCTAAAGAAATTACTAAAAATTTGTTAAAATCAGTCGAGTTGGTTTGTGTTTCGTTGCATGCAGAAAGAGCTCACAGTGTCTAGAGGTCTGGCAGTTGGTTTTTGCTGGGTTTGGGTCTTAATAGTTTTGATGATCTGATTGCGTTGTAAGACTCGCTTGGCGTGCTGAAGCTATCCAGCCATGTGGTTCCCGTCACAGATTTTATGTGCTCTCTGAAACAAAGATTTACCCACGGTAGCTAACTGACTAGGATGGTGGTGAGACTAACCATTAAGGTATTTATCTGTATGGGTAGGTTTCTTATACACCGTATGGCCAAGAGTATTGTCAGAATTCCTGATAATTTCTTTTATTTTTCCTTCCACCCATTTTTATATTATATTTTTTTTTTGAACTAGGCATGTTTGCTGAAGAGTCTCTTGCGCCGCTTCTTCTCTTCAAGCCACAACATGTTGTGAAGCGGTGGTAAATTAGATTAAGCTCCCATAGAGTAAATAATATCCATAAACAAAATTAAATCTAAATAATTAAAATGAACAAGTTGGCGGTAGGCTAAATAAAACTTTGACAATACACGTTAGACAAATGTCATCTTTGTTGTCCGTGACCACGGCCACTGAAAAGCGGCCGAAACGTCGGATAAACCTAAATCAAATAAATTACCGCGCTTAAAACCGTTAAAACGTAGTTTTATTATGTATACAAGTCGCGAAAACTTAAGAAAATATTATAACCCTTGCTTTTAACTTTGCAGTGTTAGGGTAAAAATTTGGCATATCCAGGTGTAAGTTTTTATATCTTCGACGCCGAATTTCCTTTGGCCTGCCAGTCGGGAACTTTTCTCCAAAACTCCAATTAATTATAGCGGATAATGAGCTGGGTTCACCCACACAACTCCACGTGTACGTGATTCGACATTCAGTCTTTCATTTCTACTTTCAATAGAACATAAAGGACTTAACAATTCTACAATGCTAGCTAGTGGAGTACGCACTTGTATTTCAGACTTTTTTATGATAAATAGGTTTGGCCATAGCCACGCCTAATGTGTGATGATGCGATCGAAGATGGAGCACGCTTGTCTATATAATTTCTATTCACACGAGACTTGATGCCTGGTGTAAAAAACGGGGTGACTGTAGATACTGATTTTCTTTTGATTGGGAAAAGCGTTTGTGTGTTGCTTCTTGATTTGTAATGCTACGATCTTCTTTTGGGCCGGCCGTGTTCTTTCTTCTTACAAGATAAATTAATAATAATAATAACATACAAACACACTGGACTGTATTGGAGCACGGAAAAGGCACTTTAAATTAATATTTTATATTAATATTTTTAATTAATTATTATTAATAATTAATTTTATATTATTTTTAACTTGTGCGAGCGGACAGCGGATGTAATATCAGCGCGGGCGCGGAAAGAGAACCGGGCGGGAAACGCCAAAAGACATTCATTACAAGACGTCACTGTCAATGACAATTTTGAGGTTTTTTTTACGCGGTAAGCCTTTGGCCTTAACAATGCCCGTATTGTTCTTTTCGCCAAACATGGACTTGGGTAGTGCATTCTCAGCCGTATACTGGTGTTGTTGCCACAGTGAAACTGTGGCGTAGAACAGAGAGCCTTGTCGACCGAAGATGGAATGGTGTATCAATGTGAAATAGAGGAATCAGGTCGAACAGTTTAACCGCAGAGTCTCCCAAATAAACCCCATAAAAAATACGACGTGTTCAAATACATCACACCGCTTATAAGCATGTTTCCGCTATAGCAAAACGTAACTGAAAACGGTTGACATGCCTCTAACGTACCGTATCGGTATTGATGCAGCTAGTAACGGCTATCAGTTATCTAATATCTAGGTACAAATAACTGACGATGACGCGACGTTGCCAACCAACTGACAATAACATAAATAATCACAATAGCTGGTTAGATTCAGTGCTTCCGTTTTCGCTACGTTGATAATAACCAAAATAATTATGCCTTCTCTCTCTTTATAAATGATTCCTAACTTGCAAAACAGAGAGGACGCGAGTATTGGCTAGCAACTTAATCACCACTATCCAGCAACGCACAGACTAAGGAGAGATTAGTAACATTTCACGAATATTGTTAGGAACCAAAGACAACCTTATTTCTGTATAACTATGGCTTAACTATAATAACCTTTGATAGATTAAACTGTAACAGTGACGGTGGTTTACGGTTGCTACAATTTCGACGAATAGAGTTCATTATAGTTTGACCTATGAAAGGTTATTATAGTTAAACTTTGCATCAATAGACATGAGGTCGTGATTACTTTACGAAGTTTGCGATATTCATGTCATATAGAATTGGTTTTTTGTGAAACATGCGCGCGCATCATGCGTATTAGTTGGAAAACCTGCTTTGATACCGATATTCGGCAACAGTTATCAATACCGGTATTGCAATGCTATTTTATGATCTAATGTGTATATTGTTATCACTACTACTGCTGGTGATGGAAAACATATTAATGAAATCCGCACATCGAGATAACCATATATCAAACCTGCTTTGGATCAGCAACCAAAGCAAGTTTGATATATGGCGTTGTCCGTAGACTCCTAAAGAAAGGAGGAGTATTTAAGAAATATCATCAGATCCTTCTAAGAGAACTTAATGTTACGACATACGGTACAAAATACATATGAACTAGGGCTATATAGGGCTATACTAGGGTATATTTTTTTACCGTTACTTGGTAAATTTATGATTTTAACGTTATAATATAAAGTTAAAAATCGTATGGATAACGTTATACGCATCGGTAATTTATACGTTATTTCAAGCGACGTTGCCATTTTTCATTATTGGCTTTATTACGACTGCATTTTACTGAAACAATCGACAAACACAACTATACTCGTAAATATTACGCGAGCTCTTAGCACAGTGCTGTTTGACAATTATTGCGAGAGGAAGAGAGCGACGATGGTAACACAACATAGTTATAACGGTAAAAATACCGATAAAAATAGTAGTAACGTTATAGTATTTTTTACCGGTAAAATGGCTAGTAATAACGGTAAGTTTACCATAATATTTATTTTTTACCGTTATCTGAAATTAGTATAAATAACGATACCACATTTTTAGCGGTATTTCAAGCCCTCATATGTACGGCACAGAGGGAAAATCACGACGAGAAGTTCCATCTAGATCATTGTTATATGCGGAATAACGTTGAGCAGCAATTTTTCTAGCTTTGGGTATAATAAGCTAATATAGGGTGGCCCCTGAAAAATTGAACGGTATATTGCCAAATGAATTAACAGCTGGATGCCGACTAACGGATTATAAACGTAGCGCGAGCTTTCCTTCCTAAACTTTGTTATTTTTTTTATTGTACATACAAATGGGAGACATTTTGCCGTAACTTCATTTTTTCTCTTATTTGAATAGTTCTTCATTTAGATAGTTACGCCTAATTTTTATGATAGTTTAAAGGTGAGTCCCAAATGTCCAAGTTTTAAATAGGTGGGTCGTGGTCAAGTTAACTTTGGGAAACACTATTCTAGAGAAGCGTTGCGTAGTTTTTTTAATAGTGCGTGCTTCGACTGTCGTAGAATTAATTGAAATTCAACTCAAAGAAATGGGCTGACCATACCGATATCAAAGATATAACTAATTGGGTAAAGTGTATAGTGGTAGCGGTTGGCACTGAAAATAAGCACTGTGTTGGGATTTTTTCTTTAAATTCCGATGCTGTATAATTCTTGCTAACCTCATTGATTAAAAAAACTCGACATACAAACTTTATATGTCTCTTTGTGTTTTGTGAATCAAGTTTGTTTATTTTTGTGTAATGTTTATTGTGAATGTGTTTGTTTTGTATTTTTTTTCCGCCATTTATGTGTAGCGTCGTTTTATTTTAAATCTAATATATAAAATTGTCGTGTCGCGGTATTTGTTACCAAACTCCTCCGAAACGGCTGAACCGATGTATATGAAATTTTGTGTGCATATCGGGTAGGTATGAGAATCAGCCAATATTCATTTTACGTACTGTTTACGTCATCTATACTATTTACCAACTAAATTAATATTATAGGTAAAATCCATATTTAATAAATTCGATATGTGCAATTGTGGTATTATAATAAATAGACCTTCGCCTGATTATTTAATTAAAATAAGATCGCTTGAGTGCATGACTTGTAATTTTTCATCCCTACATAATTCCTTATATTTGAGCCAAATATACCTTGCTCACTGGGTGAGAACAAATCGACGGAAAGAAAAGAGGCAGTCCAATTGTGCTCTGTGCGTAAGTCAAAATTAAGTGAAATTAAAATTACAAAATACTTTAAGTAAAATTGTGTAATGCTACAAATATTCTAAATATTTATCAGATAATAATAGTGGCCAGAAGATATAATAACATAGAAGAACTGTGCCTTCCAACCACTTGAAGGAGATCCGGTGAGTTCCCTTTGTGTCCTCCAGTTACGATACACTGATGGTGCTCAAAATTTTGTTTATTAAAATTGAACCAAAGCGTAAACGTATTTTTTATATTTTTCTGTCAAAATTTCTTATTTGTTTAAATTTTTATCCTTCTACCACCAACCCCTATTTTTCAATAGCATTATAAGTACTTTGATCATTTTCTGCTTTGTTCAAGTTGATTCAAGTTTAGATTAACATTTGGTCCCGGTAGATGACGCTGTAATCGGGATCTAGATTTTTATTTTTTAAAGGCAGGACGTCTGCCAGGTACAGCTAGTTTCAAATATAAAATGCGAACGACGTCTTTGGTAACAGTACTTGACATACCTTAAAATATTTGCTGTATAATATGACCTACATTCCTTGCAGTATTAAATCTTGGCTCGGTGCAATTTCGCCTATTCTTGGAGAAACCCGATTTAAGACGAACCGAAAAATGCAATAACCATTTTCTAACCGGAATTGATAGGAATTCGGTTTGAGTGGGTGGTAATGTAGACTTTCACATTTTGATTATTGTTGATATCCAATTGTGGTTGTATTATCTGTAATTGTACTAACAGTATTTAATCTGTACAATAAAACGTCACTGTCATTATTGTTTGACAATAATATTTAGTTTGTTTTAGTTTGGCAAAGATCCATGAGTAGCCACTTTCCATCTCTGTTTATTCGCTTCAGGTAATAAAAAAACTCCTTGTGGCACTCGGGGACTGCTGCGGTAAAGCTATTGCATAGCATTTTTTATCAACTTATGCAATTATAATTAATTATTATTTTTTATTTATGCAGTATTTTATTTCTTTGATATTAATTCAAGTTACGTTTTTTGAGCGTGGTGACCGATAAGAAAACAATTTACCTATGTATACACACCTATATTACTATACACTTTCTCACAAACAGGTGCTTACGTATTCGTCCGATTTCGGAGCAGCTCGTCGTTCATAATTTGCAATACCTGACATACCTCGAACCGCTACGAGAGCTCGCGAGTCACTGTGGCCACCGCACACCTCCGCTCTCCGCACCCGCCTCAGGCCCCCTTCACCGCGCATGGTAGACGGAGTGCGAGGTGTTAGGTTTTTTTCGTTACGGAATTTCTTGATTCGGTCGCTGCGCTCAAAGCCCGTGATAAAAGCTATGCAATAGCTTAAAAACTGCTGCCTTTAATTGAAAACATTTTTAGACACAATCGTGTGAGAATAGGTGTTGCAAAAATCCATAGCATGAAGAGATTAATGAAAATCGTTTTAGCGAAGGGTGTTTCTCAAGATCATCTAAAGTGGAGATCTACCATCTACCCTCATGGGAAACGGGTATGATAGTGTGTATGTTGTATAAGGCAATAAAAAAACCTAAAACTTAAGGAGAAATATTATAGGTGAGGCACCTTTGCTCTGATACGCATTACCGTATTGTACGTCGTATATCTTCTTGTAACCGACCCAAATCTCGACACCTACGCCATTTTACAAGGTTCACTGGGTTATTTGTTTATATTAGCGTAAGATTAATATGGATATGTAGTAATTTGGTACATGCTTCTGAATGGTCCTCGAGGACATTTATCTGGCGTACCTTAGAAATTAAAATTTAGCTCCCAGACGAGGTTTTTTATAAGAACTACAATATTACTTTTTTTTTAAAGAAAGAGAGAGGAGATATTGGTAATTTGGTCGTAATACTTCTAATGTTACATATGCCCAGAAATGTTAGTAATGACTTTTTAAGATACGGGGAACTTTCAGTACTAACACTTTTTTAAGTTTATGTAACGACTATATATGAAAAATACTGCAATTGCAAACCCTTTTTGATGTAGCTACCGAGGTTGGAATTCCTCGAATTTAAAACAGAATGGTACAATACAAGACATTACTCAATGTTTCCAGCTCAGTAATGATACCAGATCAGTTAACTAATGATACAACCCGAAAACGTTTCTCTTACGCACATTTTTTTATTTATTTTTATTGCAGGAGTACTACACAGGCAGACGGCCCACTTGATGGAAAGCGGTTACCATCGCCTATGGACATTTGCAACACCAAAAGTGCTACAAATGCGCTGCTGCTCTCTTAAGGGAGACTGGAACCTGGTCACTAATGCCGGAACACAACACAAGGTTGTTATGGCGACATACTTCAGACCAGGGGTGGTAGCCATCCACTCGGGCAAATGCACTACCAACTGGCTGTGGGTTGTTTTGTCGCCTCTTACGACAGGCCGCCCGGCCGCAGGAAATTGTATTCTTTCTCCCTTCCTGCACGGATACATTAGGATTTGGCATGAGCTGAAGTTTTCTCACAGTCTTAAAATATGGGGTTTCTCAAAATGGGTGTTATAAGAATCGTTCGAGGCTGGTGACAACTCTGATGTTGCAATCGTTTATAAGCGACGATAACCGCTTTCCATTAGGTGAGCCGTCAGTACGTATGTTGTATTCCATCTATAAAAAAACATGAATAAAAGTCAGCTTTCTGACAGAAGGCATGTTCTTTTTTTAATCTTTATTTAAAAATAAAGTACCTTTCAAAAAATACAAAAATCAAAATCAAATTAAAGACTATGTACCACATGGTTGGCTGCATTGCCATGCTGGATGACAATGCTAATTCGCTGTGCGAGGAATAAACGAGACGTCTCATCATGGGTGGAAAAAAAACGTATTTTTTTTAAGTAAGCTTGCTTTAAAATGTATTTGTAAAATCCTATCTTTATGGTTTCAGAAGGGTGTTTGTCACTTTGCCATAATATCACTCCAAGGGTATGTCCTTACTAATCCAATACCAAGTGTCAGTGAGGAGTCCGCCATTGGCGCCAGTATTAGCGACTCTTGCGCAATACAGCGTTAAGTTTCCAAATAGGAATCTCTGAATTAATTGTTACAAGCTCTAAATCCTCAATAAGGCAATCTTAGAGTGTATTGTTTTTGATTTCTGGTAAATATTTAGGGTTCTTCTGGGCCGTCATTGAAATGAAATAAATAATAATTAATAACATAGAAAAAAACTCTATTTATTTATTTGGACAACACAACAGATAACAATCAGTAATTTATTTATATAATATAGTTTGTAAATTATTACGTCTATATTGAAATCCAAGCGTGCTGACACATCAGTGTTAAAATTATATTTTCGCAAACAAAATTATGTGAATGATGTCAGTAATAATGATTCAATAAATACTTAAAGCTAGGACATTACTTTTAGTGATACATTATAAGATGATAGATTAAGAAAAAGAAAACATTAAACAAAACGCTAAACAAGTGAAGAAGTGTGATCTTTCTGCGTAAAAATTATCAATTTTCTTTTCAATCAACGGACAAGCGGAAAAACGAATGGCAACGGGCCATCCGTTTTTCCACAGTTTCACTTTTACTATGTGTCCCAGCACAAAATGTCGATTTTTTTATTTATATCATAAAACAGAATACAACCATAAATAAATTTAAATATTTTTAACACAATTTTAAAATCTAAGGGCCGCTTGCATAATATTGCTAAAATTTATTTAAGAAATACAGAACGTATTTAACACCCTTATATACAACTAGCGTCTTGCACAACGCAAAATTTGCCGCTAAGTATGTTTAAAGAACTGCCAATACCTACGTCTTATTTCTAAACATGTGAATATAAGAAATTTAAAATACAGATATAGCGTTATATAATAGTATACCATAAATTAGTTTAGAATCTACGAAATGTGTTTGTTGATAACAAAAAATCAATATATGCCCGAGAAATTTGTTGATCTGATCAATCACTTAAAGTCTCTATCTAGTGTTACCATTAAACATATCTAAAATGGGATTAACGCTGACCAGCTCATTATATAGACGACGTTTAATTCATCGTCATGTGTCTCGCTATGTGAAGATCAAAAAAATATTTATCTTTCTTTCAAAACTACCTTGTTGGTTTCTGCCGTCCTGCCTTGTTCGGTACAATATTGTTACGAGTTGTAGGACTCGAATTAAAATGCCGTTGGAATTATTATAGAGTTTATTAGAACTATACAAGCACGTACAACTCAGGTACAAATATAACCGAACACAGCAAATCCAAACGTAATGCAGAAGGTCGTAATTCAATAAAACGCGCAAAGCCCGACAATATTAGATTCCCGAATATTGACACGTCACGCCCTGGTCGTGGTTCTCACTCAACTGACTCCTCACTCCAACAGGCCATCGATTTATGCTGCACAAATGCAAATATGCCCGCCCGGCAAGCGTCGACATAATTTCCTAGAATCAGCTTGTACTCATAATCCGTAACACCTAGCTAAACACAATAGGCTGTGCTCCACAATAAGTAAACAAAAGAAGACGATCATAAAAGGATTACAATTAGTTCAAATGCCGACAGGTAATAAAATGTGCTTTTAGAGATCCGTACGTGGAATTTGTCTTTGTCGGCGCCTAGGTTGTAATAATACGAATACCAAATACCTGTTGCCTGGCATACGCTGAACTGCACCTTTTTGGTACCACCGCGAGACTTTTTTGGTATATACTTACATTGTTTAATTCATCACCTGTGTCTCGCTATGTGAAGATAAAATAAACGATTTCTCTTTCTGTCAAAATTACCTTGTGGGTTTCTGCCGTCGCTTTACCAATCCCGTCCGACTACGGCACAGTATTTTTATACAGAACCAAAATGAAATAGTAACAAATGTATGAAGAAAATTGAAAGTGTGACTCAGATTCCTATTCCAAAAGGGGCAAAGATATTCCCATTAATTTATACCTACGCAATGTCATAATGCGGAACTCGGAATATTAACAAAAACACCCAATTGCGTGTCAGTTTACGCTCAATGAACGAGTTACGTAGAGGTTACTAATGTCCACTGTCTTTTGTTATCTGGCTACGAAAAATTATTAAAAATATTAAATCGATTATGTGAGATAAAAGTGTACGCACCTTGCACAAATTGTCGTGTGCTTTCGATAGCTAGCTATAAGCGGGCACGAGAATAACTTTCATGGTACAAATTAAAACAATTAATTCAGAGGATATTTCGAGTAGGTAACAGCTACTTATAAAATATAATTAACACCTTTTATGAAGATCGGATTTTGAGCATTCTGTGTACATGGAAGGTATACAAATAATTTAATTAACATAATATGTTACAAAGTTAATTCTGGTTAAAGGTAAAATCTTGTTTGTAACGTGTAATTGGTTAGGATGTTTTAACTTTGACGATTGTGGTATATAGGGGCGCGGTTTCAAAGAGGTTTTTGTTGTAAATGAATGAAAATTAATATGTCAATTATATAATAAAACTACGTTTTAACGGTTTTAGGCGCGGTAATTTATTTGACTTTGGATATTCCTGAAGAGTTTCTTGCGACGAAAAATCAGCCCTGTAGTTTTTACGTGTATCCCGAAGAAAAAGATAAGAAATCTAAAAAAAAATGCATCCTGCTCTCCATGGTTTATATAGTGTACTCTAGTAGGTTTTTTTAATAGCTTCAATGTACAGATACAGCATGTTTAGAATTTTATAATATTGTTACGAGCTACATAGGACTCAAATTAAAATGCCGTTGGAATTATTATAGAGTTTATTATAATAAAATTAAAACTGTACAAACACGTATAAAACAGGTACAAATATAACTGGATACAACCAGTACACACTGCATGATTCATTAACACGCGCAAAATCCGTCACTATATCCCTCATCGAATGTACGTCTTAATCGTAACGTAATCCTCGTTTGACTGCCCCACCCCTCCGTTCAGGCATTGTTTTGCACTAACATACAGAAAGTCGACCGCGTGCTGGGGTTTCCGAAAAACAGTAATTTGCACACCTGGCTAATTATACCTGCGAACGGCCAACAAAGTAAAAAAAATAACAATAGGCTATTGTACTAATTGCAAATTTTAAATACGAAGTAAACAAAAGAACCAGGTGCGCGTGTCTCTACTCGAGGTCGCCAGCCTTCAGCCGGCACCCGGAGAGGCAGGTACGCGCATTACTTCCCTCCCTGAGTTAGGTTCCGTTAACGGGGGGCCCTTAGCTGCTAGGAAAGCAAGAGACCATCGACCCCCGTCAACGAAGTGGGGTGTGTTCTCCCAGGGCACACTCCAGGCACTTTATTGCGCTGGATCGACTGTTGCGTAACTATGTTCTATATCTCAGTCCTTCCATCACAAACAAAGCGCAGGGTCGACAGGGAGGAGGGGGTTTTTAATGGGTATTGAGGTTGCTCGCCCGTGCGGCATCGCTCTGAGTATTCCACACTCCTCTGTGTCACGCCATCGCGGACGGAGCGCAAACAAAGCATGCTATTGCTAGCGTTATCGCCCCCGATGGATGCGTGCCGTTTCCTAGTGACGGCCCAGAGAGTGCGTAAATCGGTCAGCATTTTCCCTCGCCTCAAAAAAAAAATACACTAGAGCACCTCACTGTATCCGCTCGGTCACGCTTACGACTCGCTGATGAGTACGCGGCTTAACAGTTAACGCCTTAAAAAAAATATAGCAACAATGTATTTAAAACTTTCACCAAGGGATCCCGAACTGGCCCTTAAACGTTTTCCTACATAAATAATTTTAAATGCCAAATTAGACAAATGAAACATTACAAAGTGCGTTCGTGAGCTTTTCGAGGAATAAATTAGAAAACTTCCTCGCAGACGCGTAAACATCAAAAAGTTCAAAAGTTGCCCGGGGAGAAAATTACACGAGGGTCCGGGCCTTTCTGGGTTTTCGCGCATTAAGGAAAAAATCATTAAAATTGTACTAAAAGAGTTTTGTTTTAATGGCAACACATTTTCTGCAACTTGGCAAAACAGCCTAAATACGAATTGTAGCATCATTACTGTTTCTTTAAATCTATATTTTTTTTAAATGGTGGCGCTGTTAGGTATTTGAAAATAAATGTCAAAATGTAAGTGTTAAGGTTTCGCATCATTTTATTAAGGAGACATAGACATGTCATCATACATACAAATAAACTTTGTAATTAACCAGATGTTCACCGCGACTTCGTTCGCGTGGAATTGAATTTAATTTCCGTTTCGGTGTACAAAAATTTTTCTTCAATAAAGAAAACTAGTTACTCTTTATAACGTCAGCTAGCTGCCAGTGAAATTCCCGTCAAAATCGGTACAGCCGTTTCAGAGATTAGCCGGAACAAACAGACAGAGAGACAAAAATTGTCAAAAAAGCTGTTTTTTAGATATTACATGTAGATACTTCAATTTTATTTATTTGTATGTGTTGCATAGAGTAAATACTAAAGTTAAATATAATATAGATACGTATTAAAATTAATTTGTAAAATCCAGTGCCAGACCTGTATCACTCGGGAACGTTCCCCAAAGGCCTGTCCTCAGTCTCTGGATAGCAACATGGTATAGATCAGCCATTTTGGTTACATTTACATTTAACTATGTCTGGATAAAGTTTGTATGCCACAAGCACCCATGGTCCCAGGGTCTCAAACCCAAAAGCTATAGTGCTTAGAAGGTGATAGACGTGCAAGTACGCCCACTTATAACTTTTTCGCACATCTGTCACCGTAATTATTGTTACGAGCTACAGGACGCGAATTAAAATGCCGTTGGAACTACTAAAGAATTTATTAGAACTATACAAACACGTATTTAGTATACTGGACACAACCAGTACAAACTGTACGATCCATTAACACGCGCAAAGTCCGTCACTATATCGCTTATCGATTTTTTTTTTTTTTTTTTATCCGTGCAGGAACGGAGAAAGAATACAATTTCCTGCGGCCGAGTGGCCTGTCGTAAGAGGCGACAAAACAACCCACAGCCAGGTGATAGGGCATTTGCCCGACTGGATGGCTACCACCCCTGGTCTAAAGTATGTCGCCATAACAACCTTGAGTTGTGTTCCGGCATTAGTGGCCAGTTTCCAGTCTCCCTTAAGAGAGCAGCAGCACATTTGTAGCACCTTTGGTGTTGCAAATGTCCATAGGCGATGGTAACCGCTGTCTATCAAGTGGGCCGTCTGCCTGTCTACTGAACTCTTGCAATAAAATAAAATAAAACTACACACGTCTTGCCCGTATCGTAATCGTCGCTTGACTGCCGCCCCCCTCCCCCGTTCGGGCATCGTTTTATACTAAACTGTACAATACAACGATCGACGGCGTGGACTAAGGTTTCCGAGAAACCGTAATGTAATGTTTTTCTTAATTACAAATGTTAAACACAAAGTAAACAAAAGAAGTCCCAAGTAAACCAGGTATGAATTTACTTTGTCGGCGTGTAACAATATTATACGTGAACTTTTTGAAGCGAAGGAAGTCGTTAATCTATAAGCACGCACACCTGCTTGCACGTTTAGTAATAACAGCCCATAAATGTCCCACTGCTGGGCTCGGACCTCCCACTCTAGGGGAACGGACAGTATACTCGCCATGCTTGTCAAAGGTGGCTTGGCAGGTTCGACACATCGGTTATCTCGATAGGCAGGTTGCATCAAGATGTTTTCCTTCAAAGTTGTTAGCACGTGGTAATTGTAACTATATGCACATTAGGTTAGAAAACTGCTAAGTGGTACATGCGTTCCAGCCAGTATCGTCTATGACCTGCTAAATTAAATAAAAAATATATTTAGATGTCAAAAATAAACTTAGTTATACATAAGTAAGTGATTATAGATTATGTAACAAATTGCGGTCAGGGGTAGGTGTGTCGAGACGGCTAGTTGCATAACTAGCTGCTTGCTGGGTGACATGAAATAGCCATCTGATCATGGGTGCTATCAAAGAGCTCCTTGGAAATTTCTTTGAATAAAAATTTCTTTATCCTAATTATTATTTATATATAACTAGCTGTGCCATCACGCCTGGCTGACTAACATCGTCCGCGTTGAATTTGTTTTCAAAACCCCCGATTTTGAAACAATCTTCATTGGTGCTCCGCTCCTATTGGTAGCGTGATGATATATAGCTTATAGCCTTCCTCAATAAATGGGCTATCTAAAACGGAAAGAATTTTTTAAATCAGAACAGTAGTTTCTGAGATTAGCGCGTTCAATCAAACAAACAAACAAACTGCAGCTTTTTACATTAGTATAAGATAAATACATTTAACCATATTCATATTAGACCAGAAAACTGCGTAGGTACTGCATGCATTTCAGCCAGGATTCGAACCAGCGCCCTTTGAGTTCAGGACGCGTGTGCTCGCCATTACGCAGTATTATATTTCATGATGTTACCTATAAATATTGCGTAGTTACTTACGACTGGAACCAATCGCTTCAATCGCCTTAGCTCTAACAAAATTTTTATGGCTACATATTTATGACGGAAAGATACTAATAACATGACTCCGTGAGTTATTGCAATGTTTTATGGACGAAATAAAACCACAGAGAATTACAGTGTCACAAGTCTGTGTGATTTCTCTTGGTCTATATTTTAGTTATTATTCGGTTTGCCAGTTTTGATTAAGTATTCAAATTGATTTATTTGCATAAAACATGGTTTTAGGTGCTACAGTAAATATATGAAGATAACACTTTATTCCACACCAAAATCGATCGGATCTACGACGGCCTCGAGCTCAAATGTCTGCAGTGCCTATGTGTAGTACCCAACAAGCATATGGAACGCAGAGTCCAGCGCGCCACATAGGCGGCATTGAGGGGAAGGCAGACATCCCACAATCTGAAGCAGAAGCTTCATGTTAAGGCCAAAGCCTTCTAGCGCGCAAAAAAAACTTATCACTGACAGTGACATTTTATGTTTAATGTCTTCTTTGTTCTTCTCTCTTCTTCTTTCTACTTTTAACTCCAATTCCTGTTGTGCGTGTTTTATGTGTTCAATCATTTCAGTAATCAGCTAGTAAGACGAAAGAAAACGGGCCGGCCCAAAGAAAACAGTAGCAGCATATTCAAGTAAGTCGCAAACAACGCCTTCCAAACCTATTATAAAACTAGCACCTACAGTCCATACCATTTGTATACAACTTATCGAAGCACCCATGCCCGGTAAGTATATGCGTCATCCTGAATTTCAGGCTCCCGCATTTCCGCGCAACTCTCGCAACCAGGTGTGGGCGAACTAGAATGCGAGCTTGGTACTACCCCGAGGAGCAGGATGTACCAATACATCAGCAGAAGTAAAGGTCCAATGTTACCCTCGTATACAGCGGCCCTCTACGACGGAATCATGGGCGAGGCGAACACGCTAAACGGCGAAGTCCCCGAACGGCAATTTGGGGCCGAGATCCGCCCTCTCCTGACCCGGTTCAAGTTGCACGCAGGAACAGCACACGGCACTGAATTCCACCTTTAGAGCTAACACTTCGTCCTTCGTACAAAGTTTTAAGAATAGTAAATGTTCAAGCCACGGCCAGTAATCCCAATAAATTGATTAGTTTTAGAAGAAAGAAAGAAATATATTTATTTCCAATAGCGACAAACAACACAAAACATTACTAAGATATAAAATGATACAGTTACAGAAATTATATATTTAGAAAAGTATTAGCGCACGGCGCGGTGCGATTCTCGTTAAAACGTTGACTAGTTAGTGTAAAAATGGCTGCCCTTACCCTACTCTAAATTGGCCGTCGCCTAACTCAGAAAGAGGGTAGACAGCAAAATTAATGGAGCGATGTTCTACCTACTTCATACTAGGCAAGGATCAAACAGGCAATATGGCGACGGTGCACGGTCGCCTGCACTACTTTCTCCCTCTATCGTTGCACTACACTTTTTTTTTCAGGCGGGGGAAATGTATTTCGCACAATACCGGGTCCTTTGCTAGGGATTAGACCAGAGTTGATTATGAAGGCAATCCCCTATGGGGCTGCCGGACAGTAATCAACCGGCTTGTGTGGAGACTCGAGTACTCAATACTCCACTAAAACCCTCCTCCCATGTGCCCCGCGCATATGGCAGAAAGAGCGTGAGACTTAGAACGTAGTTACGCCCACGCTGATCCTAGCGCATCAGGTGCTTGATTAAGCCTCGGGAATCAGGGCAAACTCACTTCGTCAACAGGGGTCCTCCTCTGGTCCCTAGATGTTAGAGGGCCGCTGCAGCGGTATTTCAAGGAGAGAAGACTTGCGCTTATCTGCACCTCCGGGACCCCAACTGGCGTCGGTACCCGTGAGGCGCATACGCACTTATACCTCTCTCCCTATCTCGTTCTGTGGCCTCCTTTTGAGAAATCACTGTCTCGCAGAAATTGAACGAACACACCTAATGACCATCGCTATGCAGTATGGCTTGTACCAGACTGCCGAGCGAATCAATCGGACCTACTATTGTCAACCTTTGCACTACACTGTGGCAAGACGTAACAACTTCACTTTTCTATATGGAACCACCCACCGTGTTCGTCTCAAAGGCGTGCCATTAGCATATTAAGATGAAGCGACGGCGCTAGGACTATTAGCTAGACGAAATGAGAATGAAGTATACTTTTGCCAACAAAATAGAATGATGTATAAAGTCTTGTAGCAATGTAATTACGTTGTTACAGACGAAAATGGGGTTGTATGACCTGTAAATGGGTACACGATATGGTAGAATAAATTTGAAACCTACACAAAAGGTAATAACCAGCCTTTAATATTTGTTATTCGGGTGCGAACATTTAAAAAGGCCCCGAATACCTAGGGCTGTAGTGGTGAACCAACGGCTTGCGACATAATATTTTGGGCATGCCACTGATCACAAAGTTCACAATGAAATATTATATTACGGACGGATGCAAAAGAAACCATTTGACAGATGACTCCGTTTAAGCATGTATTCTGCCAAAAGTAACAGCTTACAGTCCTAATATAAATTTTTTCATCTAATCTGCAACCATAGAAGTCACATTAATGTTAATTTCATTTGAATTACGCGTACAACTGAAAATATATTTATTATTATACATTTTGCAATTTATTTTTTGTTGTAAATAGTTTTAAGTTATTGTATTTTTATTCACATATATATCTATTAATAAATTTTCTTTACATTTATCTAAAACATATAAAAAATACATTACTTTAAAAAAAATACGGACTACTGCATATTTCTTTTATAAAGTAAAAGTAAAATAAAAACTGGTCTCCGCCGGCAGAGGGGGATAGGGTCCAAGTCACCGGTGGTTAAGGCTCCAGAGACAAGAACCTCCTCATATTGCGGGCCTTGTCTAGTAGAGTTGCCTTCTGTGCCCACCATTTCAACTGTTAACCGAGCGAGAGCCTTTCCTATCGATCCTATAATTGTAGACTCCACGTTCCACATGGCAGTAGCCTTGTGAGCGAGATCAATAGTATTTTTATTATGAATAACAGCCCATAAATATCTTACTGCTGGGCTCGGGCCTCAGGTTGTAGGGGAACGGAAAGTATATCCGCCACGCTTGACCAAAGCGGCTTGGAAGGTTTGACGCATCGGTTATCTCGATGTGCAGGTTGCATCACGATGTTTTCCTTCACCGTTGTTAGCACGTGTTGATTGTAACAATATGCATATTAGATCATTAAATTGCTTAAGTGGTGATCGAACCTGCACCCTATGAATGTGGGAGTGCGCTAGCCATATAATCATGAAGTCACAGTTATTTGCTGGCATGTATATGGCCTCAAGCCTTTCTTTAGATAAAATGGCACGTTGATACATAAAGGTTCGCCACCCCTGACCTAGCGCTTAACGTTTTGGAAATTCCAAAATTTGTTCATAAGTAACATGTCACTCTGACCGTCGTTATTATTAGTTACGAATTAGTACCTGGGTCGAGTTTTTACACTACAGAGAGAACATTTTGTACCTACCCCAAACATTTTTGATCCCACACAATTCCCCAATTTTTATTAACCAGCCTTGTGAATACCTATCTTTGGTAATTATCGCCTTATATTTTTGAGAACTTCCCACCTCATAACTCGAAAGTGGAAGAATATACCTCCCCTATGGGCTAATATAAACAAATGTTGGAAATATTTTAATGAAAACATTGTGGCTATCGTTTCAATTTTTTTTATTGAAATAGTTTTATGTTTCTATAAATTGTCTATAACATTATCATAATAAGGTTTTACAACACTAAGTGACTTCCCCACTCTGTTATTTTTTATTATTTTTTATTGCAGGAGTTCAGCTGACAGGCAGACGGCCCACTTGACGGAAAGCAGTTACCATTGCATATGTGCATTTGCAACACCACAGGTGCCACAAATGCGCTGCTGCTCTCTTAAGAGAGACTGGAAGCTGTTCACTAATGCCGGAACACAACTCAAGGTTGTTATGGCGACATACTTTAGACCAGGGGTGGTAACCATCCAGTCGGGCAAATGCCCTACCACCGGGCGGGTTATACCTCTGCTATAGCTGCGTTGTAATGTTTTAATGCAGCCAAGGTCCGTTATCTGAGATGTGAAATTCTTAATGACTTTAAACACCGAAAGATGTATGTAAAATAATATAGCTAATCGTTAACGCGTTATTTTATAAAGCTATTAATAAGATGCATTTGGACAGTTACTAGCACTAAGGCAAGTGGAGTGGGATATTTACGTACAATAAAAAAAATATACTCATACATACACACGTACATATTATCACGCTTGTTTCCTATGAAGCTAGGCAGAGACTATGGTTATCCACTTGCGACGATCCTGACAAACAGCTTTCGCTTCATCTACATTCATTGACCTCTTCATAGATGCACGTTTATTTGAGAAGCCTTTACCTAACCACTTTTTGACACTTCTGCTATTTGATCATGGTGTGTACGTCGCGGTGTACTGGCACCAACTCTACCATTCACAATTCTGTCATACACTTGTTTTGTGATTCTATTTTACTTATATTGAGTTGAGTAAGTTTACAGGATTGTTTATGGTTCTTAAAGAAGCCTTCAAACTTACTCTAACTCAATATGAATAAGACTTTAATCATTAACTGTTTTCGCGTTTTTTATATCACATTAATTTGTCATTATTACCGGCTGCCACTATTAAGATACATTTTATTGGATGAATTACTCAACTTGATAATTATTTTAATCTAAATTGAACCTTATAATCATTAACTTATGATATAATACAATTAGACACGAAACGTTTTGGTTAAGACAGCGTCGCGTGACACTCTGATATATTTAAAGGCCAACGGTGTTGACAATTCTTGCTAACACCTAGCTATTTCTTTAAAGCAATGCTTTACATCGCTGTTGTATATAGCTATTAAATTCTATTAGGCGGTATAAAAAACGCAATGAATGCTAAATAGTTATTGAATTTGCTAATGCGTCGTCAGTTTGTGTTGTTTTCTGTTTTTATCTGTACAATGCTTACGGATTGTTTATTTATACTCTGAAGATTAGTTTGGTGACAAGGATTTTTATAATTTTGTGGTGATTTTTGAACGCACCGAAAACATTCAAATATGAAAATGTATAATGTCACCTCTACGTGGGCTCTTTGCGTATTGTAACTAAATTAACAAAAAATCTTTGTTGAAACATTTTATACTTTTAGAACAAGACGAGCAAAAATAAATTCACTGATAATTTTGTCCTCTTTTATTTTTATTAGAAGTTAATTTAATTGAAGATTTCTTATATTACATTATTTATTAATTATATTATATTAAATATGTATGTATTATTCTTGACCTTAAATAAAATATTTATTTATTAATACGTGAAGAAAAACACAGCAAAACTTTTGCACCCTTTTTTATTACGAAAATTGCGCGGATGGAGAAACATGAAATTTAGCACACTTATAGTTTATATAGAGAGGGAGTGCAAAATACTAATATTATTTAAAAAATATTCATAAAAATACATTAAATCAATAAAAAAACATTACACACCCTACCAAGTACTTGACACTCACACGCCTATATACTCTTTTGTTTATTGCTAAAGTCACTTTAACAATGTAGCCTTGGCGAAATCTGTAATTACAGAAGCATATAGACTTGTAAACAAGTGCCTTTTGGACCAACTTTTTTCAGCAGTCTCCGAAAATTATAAATGAGGTGTCGTTCGATTCGGAATGGCATCTAGATAATTTTTGAAAAAAATTAAATTCCGCTTGCAAAATTTGTAAAAGTTATTAACAATTAAGTAAAAAAAGGGGGGGTTTAGTTTTTTGCAAATATCTCAAAAAGTAATAAAGATTTTTCAAATTTGAAAAAAGATTCAAAAAGAGGAGGAAATTTCCTAAAAAAAGTCTTGACTCCCGAAACTGTAAGATTAATATTTATAATTTTCCCAGAGGGATGAAAATACGGCCGAAAACGGGTACTCTGGCTTACGCAAGCCACACCCACATCGGCCCTATAATGAATAAATATTATTTAAACATACTAAATATGAAAATAAAAAATTGAAAAAATTCAGGCACTAACTGTATAGATGAATGAACAATAATCTGCTTGAAAAATTGTTTTATAACAATTTTTCATTTAGTTATTCAATAGTTAATTAATAAAAAAATTTTGCTTGAACATGAACATTGCAAGTGTGATAATTGTTAAACTGTAAATTTAAGATTTTTTTTCTTTCTTGGAGCAATTCTTGAAAGGCTTTAGAATAGAACCCCGTTGGAAAAATTAGAAAATGTTTATTATTCATTTTTTTATTAATAATTTTCGTTGTTACAAAATATTTTTGTTTTGCTTGAACATAAACATTGCAAGTGTGATAATTGTTAAACTATAAATTTAAGATTTTTTCCTTTCTTGGAGCAATTCTTGAAAGGCTTTAGAATAGAACCCCGTTGGAAAAATTAGGAAATGTTTATTTTTCATTTTTTTATTAATAATTTTCGTTGTTTTAAACTTTTAATTTTGTAACAACGAAGCCTTTCAAGAATTGCTCCAAGAAAGGAAAAAATCTTAAATTTATAGTTTAACAATTATCACACTTGCAATGTTCATGTTCAAGCAAAATTTTTTTATTAATTAACTATTGAATAACTAAATGAAAAATTGTTATAAAATAATTTTTCAAGCAGATTATTGTTCATTCATCTATTCAGTTAGTGCCTGAATTTTTTTCAATTTTTTATTTTTATATTTAGTATGTTCAAATAATATTTATTCATTAAAGGGCCGATGTGGGTGTGGCTTGCGTAAGCCAGAGTACCCGTTTTCGGCCGTATTTTCATCCCTCTGGGATAATTATAAATATTGATCTTATAGTTTCGAGAGTCAAGATTTTTTTAGGAAATTTCCTCTTCTTTTCGAATCTTTTTTCAAATTTGAAAAATCTTTATTACTTTTAGAGATATTTTCAAAAACTAAATCCCCTTTTTTTAGTTAATTGTTAATAACTTTTACAATTTTTGCAAGCGGAACTTCATTTTTTTCAAAAATCATCTAGATGCCATTCCGAATCGAATGACACCTCATTTATAATTTTTGGAGACTGCTGAAAAAAGTTGGTACAAAAGGCACTTGTTTACTAGTCTAATAGTCTTTGACATTAAATATTCTAGTCGAATTTCGATCACGGGCGACCACTAGTATTTATAAATAGGTAGTCTTAAAATTTGTAACATCGACAAAATTACTTTCTCAAAAAAATCGTACAAATTTAACACCACCATTTTGGAGCACATTATAATTATGGTAAACTATAAAATACTAAGTAAATATATGCGGGTTTATTGATAATCTCAATTTCTTTGGCGTCATAATATAATTAAATTAGTGCATTTTAGAATTTTAAATTTAAACGTATTTCTAAGGCTCCATGGGATAATTAAAGTGCAAATAAATTAAGAAATAATGTTACATATGCAATTCCACGGTAATGATATTCTTTTTTAATGACCTTTCTTCATAAATTTATTTACAGAACAATTACAAAATTACATATAATCGAATACAAGGCAAGAAAACTTTAATTATTTATTTTATTTTACCCATAGTCCCTCAAGACTATAAGTAAAATACTGAGCCCAGATCACTGTCTTCTATGGGTAAGATGTCTAGAAGGCTGGCCAAGTTTCCTCGCTGGAACGCCATACTAATCCATTGGCCGAGGTAAGCACGAGCCTTCTGATCACCTGAAGAGTCAATGAGTCGTTTATAATCATTTTAAACAAAAATATCTTACAATTACAGAGCTGTCTGTTAGAATCGTAGTTATCTTTTCAAACTGATTCGATTTATTTATTTTTATTATTTGTACCTTATCAAGTATTTATAACTGTTATTCCTTTTTGGATAGCTTACAAAGAATAAAGTCCGCCTCAGGCATTACGAACGTTTTTTTCCGATGTGGACTATTACAGTTCGGAGCAGAAAAAGCAAAGCTATCAAGAATCAGTTACAATCGCTTTTACAAGCGATAAAAAAGGCGACGGGTGTAAGCAGTTGGAACTAGTTCGAACCGGGTTCGAGTGTCAGCCATTTTGTCGTTCAACACCTAGTGCTGCTACCGTCGCGAACTGGTGTCGGCCAGATGTCGCGTGACAAATGGCAATGCGGTTCTGAGATGATTTTGGGGCTCTTGTGGGAATCGGCTTAACTGTCAGCGGGGATGTACAGCAATTTTTGTTTAAATAGGAAAACATTTATTATAATCTGTATAAATAAAATAAAAAAACCTTTGTACCCTTTTTACGAAAATAACGCAGACTGAGGAGTATGAAATTTCGCACACTTATAGTTTATATAGAGAATAGAGAAAAAGCGACGCCTGCAAATCTTTTTTTTAATTATGCATAAAAATATATTAAGGACCGCTTCATAACGATCGCCTTTAAATCAAATTTGTTAATCATATTAAACTGCCTAAATACGTTTTACACAAAATGTATTGACAGTTCTTTAAAAATATTTAGCGGCAAATTTTGCTTTGTGCAAGACGCTAATTTTATGTAAGGGTGTTAAATACGTTTTGCGTTTCTTAAATAAATTTAAGCAACCCTATGCAAGCTGCCCTAAATCAATAAAAAACATTACACTCACACTACCGTATTTGACACATACACGCATATATTCTCTTTTGTTTATTGTTCAAGTCAAATTAACAGTGTAGCCTTGGCGAAATCTGTGATTATAGAAGTATATATAGTCTTTGACATTAATTATGGTCGAATGTCGACCATGGGCGACCACTAGTCCCTTTCATTAACTGCACTCAGCTTGCAATGCTATGCAATGCTTAATAATACTGAAATTACCGTTGTTATATATGGGATTGCCACATTTCATTGAAAAAAATAAAAGTTGTCTAGGTTGTTACCGACGCGAATATCTGAAGCCACCTTTATTTACCCGAAAGTGTATCTGTTTCCTTACTACTATAAATGTCAGGAGAATGTAAAACTCTCTTCCGATTTTAACATTCAATGGCGTCGTTTTATTTTTTGCACAAAATCACCATTTCGCTTTGTATATACTCCAAACATTACCCAAAAGCACGAACCAGCTACATAAGTGTTTTAGGTATTAAGATAGATAGATAGATAACACTTTATTGTACACCATTACAGAAAAACTTACGAACTAGTATTATTATAGTAGGGTACAAAGGGCGGTCTTATCGCTAAAAAGCGATGTCTTCCAGACAACCCGTGGCAAGGATATTCCGATCAGAATGCAGGCAATTCCGATCAGGCAATGGTGGTATACATACAGGTCTTGTACATCCAAATGTTGTCTCTAGAGTATTGTTATTGTTCAAAATAGTACTTTTCCGAAGTGTAGAAAACAATAAAAAAAAAAAAAAACCTGACTGCAACCTGAAACCTGATTGCGAATAGAAAAGAGAATTAAATTGAACTATAAACAAAGTAATCGTAAACTCTACTTCGGTGTAAAAGATTATGCTATGAGTTGAAAGTCTAAGTTAAATATCGCATTAAGTTTGTCACCGGCACTCTGGGGCCGATATATATATCGGCCCCAGTACGGTCTGGGTATATCCAGACCGTACCAAATAACGGAAAGATCATTTACGATACTTACCATGCTAGTAATCGAAACCGAAGCCTCTAGGTTGCAGTGAGGTAGGCCGCCAAAAGTTTAGCCCACCCAACCAGAGAGACTGAAACATTGTCAACATTGGTAACAACTGTCTTGTTGGAAATGTCCATAAGCGACAGTAATCACTTTTAATCAGGTACTCCAGGAATGTTAATAGAAATATTACAATAATTATAAACAATAAAAGCCTAGAGCATCAACGCCGGGTTGTTGGTCTTTCGGTTTTTTCTAGGATTCATTACGAAGAGTGTGCGGTTGAACTGATCGACCTGATTCCCCCTACACCATTCCATCTTCAGACCACACGGCGCTCTGGTCACCGCCATCGTTTCATCTCCACGTTCCTTTTACGTACGGTAGAGTTGTGGAATGCACTACCAGAGTCCGTGTTTCCCGAAAAGTACAATGTGGGTATCTTCAAGTCTCGTGTGAATGGGTACTATCTAGGTAAGCGTACTCCATCTTCGACCGCATCATCCTCCGGCATGATCGTGGTCAAACGTAAACTTACTTAATACAAAAAAAACTTGCATGGTTTTTAGGCTTTGAAAATCGCTAACACTCAGACCACTTCCTCATAAATCTTCGAATGTTCCACGAAACTTTGTATTAAGTGTAGGTACTGAAATTAAACTTCAAATTGTTATTCAGATGATTTCAAACACCTGTTTGATAATTATTACCTGTTCTTACCTCTTAAGACTAAATAGGAACTTTGGAAGCGCTCTCATCTTGTACAAACAGGTTTGTATATATGTACTAATATTATATATACAAATACATGCACATACACATACACGCACACACACACAGACGCGACATACTTAAGCGCTTGTTAGGAGAAAGAATAATAATATCTGAAACATTATAATCAAAAGTTTATTACACTAGAATTATTACAATATTAATACAGCACAATAATACACAGAAATATTAAGACAACTCCAAGAGTTGTCTCCACGCTTGTCAGGTGTCGAGCATCAATCTGCCCTTAAAGAATATTGCCATTATCGAACAGTAGTTATCGACCACAATATACTATGGGCCTCTTTCCCAACAGAGCCTTCGCTCTGTTCAACCGATGAACGTAGACTATCGTTGTAGACTAGCTGAATATCGTTTGCAGTCTAGGTGTAGACTGGTTGAAGACTAGCCCCCCTCTGCCCGAACACAGAGTATTTATAATACTTTGGCGCCACTTCACCTCCGTCGTAACACCAACTTCCGCCATCCGTATAACTTCCAAATTCCGGTTACTCCATTTTAGATATCCGTTGGCTTGATAATAAATGCACCTACGTTGACATCCGGTTATACGACTTCCGATTACTACATTAATGAATATTCTATCCGGTTATTGACTACTTCCGTCATATGGTTACTTTACAATAATAAATACGATTCTAACACGCTCACACTTCCCGACTATAAATATGTATTTAATAACATTTCATTTTATGTATATATAAAATTATATGATCCCTGCGATACAGGCTTTGCCTAGTGCAGGGTTCTTTAGGAGTCACATCTCGCTCAGAATGTGACAACCAGGATAACGTACCTTAGCACAATCTTTTGTTAAAGCATTGTCATGTAATGGGAAGTTTGGTTAAATAAATTTGAATTTTGAATTCGAAATTCAGCTACTGAAACGATTTAAAAAGTTCTTTTATATTCGAATTCTAAATTATCCATAATTATTAATATTCTATATAAAAATAATGAAACAAAATGCAGTGACGATATCCGTCTAACCCTAGGATCATACTGGACCAGAGTTGCAGAAGACCGAGCTCAGTTGAATCAACGAATTGCGAGATATAATATAAGAAATAAAATTCATAAAATCAAAAATATTAAATTGCATGTACATACATACATACATACATAACTTCACGCCAGGTCCCTTGCGGGGTAGGTACGAACAACAGAGCGCCATTCAGGCTTATTCTTACAGACCTCACTTGCTTCTTTGACATTCATAGCTCTTGTCATGCACGCTCGTCAGTTCTTAAGGCTCCTGACATCACCTTCTGCTAGTACACGATCAACTTGACCATGGAAGGTGTGTCGTGGCTTTCTGCGACTTCTGCATCATCATTGGATGATGATGATGCATCATCTTTTGCATTGTATATCTGTTTAGTCATTCTTTCATCATACATTCGTTCCACATGCCCGAACCACCGGAGCATTCCTTTCCTTACCTTCACCCCGACATTCTCTTTCAAATCAACTCTTTTTTACTTCGGTATTACGAACGCGGTCCGCGAGCGTCACTCCGCAGATTTTGCGCAGTGCTCGCGTCTGGACCGCGTTAACACTACTTTCATGCTCTCTCTTCCATACCCAACTCTCACTTCCATACGTGAGCGTAGGTACCAGCACCGCCACTAGCGACTAGACTAGTTTATTTTAGTTATTTTCATAGTGTCATGTCCTATGGTATTTTACTTTGGGGCAACGCTGCTGACTTGGAGACTATATTTGTTTTACAAAAAAGAGCCGTAAGGTCAATTTACAACCTCGGCCCTCGGGTGTCTCTTAGGGAACGCTTTAAGGAAATCGGTATTATGACGGTCGCCTGCCAATATATTTTCAATAATATAATTTATATTCGTAATAATTTGAGTGCCTACAAGCGGTATAAGGATGTTCACGATTTCAACACCAGGCATTGTAATAAACTGATATTGCCATCTTTTAGATTACAAAAAGTATTGCCTAGTTTCTTGGGGGTTGGTATACGCTTCTTAAATAAGATTCCGAGTGAAATGTTAGATCTGCCCTTCACTAAATTCAAATTTAAAATAAAAAGTATCTTGCTTAAAAAGGGATACTACACTATTGAAGAATATTTAAATGACAAAACTTCATTTACATAACAGCTCGCTCCAACCTCTTATACTGTGTTTTGTACGAGTATAACGTTTTTATCTTGCCGTACTTGTAAGGAATATATGGAGATATGTTGCAAAAAAAAAAAATACGTTACGTCTTTATATTTATAACTATAATTATTTTCTATCCTTTTATTGCGCTTTTGTCTTATTGAATATGCACTGTTTGCTACAACTCCATTAATTCTTCAAAAGTTATTCTGTAACATAATTCTGTATAAAATCTTTTTAAAAAAAAGTACTTAAATATAAAAAATAGAACAACAAATATAAAGAATTTTTTTTTTAGCTAGACGTGTTGCTGGGGAGTTTCTTGCCGCTTCTTCTCCTTAACAGCAATAACACGTTGCGAAGCGGTGTACATAGACTAGGAAGTAAAATTAAATTTTAACCTATATGTATGACCTTTAAAAAGTGTTCTCCAGTGGAACTTATTTTGAATAAAAACTTTTGAATTTGAATTTGAATTTGAGGTTCTCAGCGCCTAGAAGTTTACCTAACGCTCCATTCACAATATTCCCCAAATTCACTCTTGTTTCTATATCAGCGGTGACACCTTCCATCCCTGCTAAAAGCACACCCAAGATATACAAACTCATTCACTTGTTCCAGCATAACATAAATTGCATGTAATTCGGAATAAAAGGACTTTATTATTATTATATGAAATTTAGGAATCCTTACTAAAACTTCAATAATGTAACCCACCAATCTAGACAAAATACTTCGCATTGGAATCTGGTTCTATGATTTTGATAAAATTATAATACATTCACAATTAGACCCAGTAGGTGGCGCTGGAACCGGGTCCTAAAATTTTTATTTTTCAGGCCAGGACAACATCTGCTGAGACCGCTATTAATGAAATCATTTAAAACTGAGTCTTGTTCATGATTTAATTATGAATTTGAAAACAGTTTTATTTATTTCCAAATTGTTTACATTTTCTTTGCAAATATTATACAAAATATATTATTTCATAAAAAAATTGACGTCTGAATGTTGACCTCTTAAATTAAATCACGCTGTTGACAAACAAAACAACAACGTTCAGTTACAAAACACCGTGACAGCTGCCCGTAGGAAATAAATTCGAGTTTTGATTTTTCCAAATACGATTTCCTTTGTTTTAGTAAGCCACGTACACACAGAGCCAACTTAAGCCAACGAACGGTCTTTGTTGGCTTTGGTTTCTGTTTTGGTTTCGTCAGACAGTCAAATACTTAGATTACTTTAATAACACCGCCACGCTAATGTGACGTGAATTTGAATCCAGCCCGGGAGGCATGCACCACTTATGGCCGGTTCCTATATGTTACTGACCGTTAATTTGCCTTACTCTACTACATATCAAAATTCAATCGTTTTAAGGCAATTGAATTAATCGTAAGTAAGATATAGGTACCGGCCATTATACAGTTTTTTGTATAATATCTTATTACAATTGCCACGTGAAGACCTGCACATAGAGATAACGGATGTGTCATATTCACCACCTATCCGCGTTAGACAATTGTGGCGTATATAATGTCGGTTTTCCCAAAAGGTAGAAAGGCTCTAGTCCAGCAATGGAATGGTGTGGGCTGTTTTTCTTAAATACTATCTTATCTCAAGGAGCGTTTTGAATATTTACACCTTAGCCACACTCATCATCTCAGATTATCGGAAAACATACTGTGGCGACCGAGGGTGGAACTGCCCAGCAGCGTAAATCAGTTTTAGAACTTTTAGAAAATACTAGACATTTCTGGAAGGAAAGGACGGATAGATGTTAGAAAGGGATAGACGATAAACGAAAGAAAGAGATAGATAGATGTTAGAAAGAGATGGACAATGAACGAAAGAAAGAGATAGATAGATGTTAGAAAGGGATAGATGTATAAACGAAAGTTCCCGAACAGAAGGTTCGGGAAAGAAGAGACAGAGATAGATATATGGTTTCTAGAAAATTCTTCCGGGTATATAAACAGCGTAAGGCGCGCCTACCGGGTGTTTAGAGTTGAAAGTTGCAGTTTAAAGTTGAGTTCAGTCCAAGACGGTGAAACGACAAGTGCGATACTAAAGGGTTATCGGAGAAGGTTAATAGAGTACAGAGACGGATTAAGTGGTGAATTTAGTGACAAGTTTGGTGGACAGATACGTGAAGGAGGTGTTTAGCGTAGTTCGAAGGAGGAACCAGAAGCGAGCTACCCGCGATAATATTGGAGGTGGTCCACGCAATATCGGCGACGGTATTGAGGGTGTGAGACAACTTATCGTCGGGACTGTGCATCGTTGGTCGTGCGTATAGGGGCAACCCTGCAGACAGGTACTACGTGCGGCTGAGTAAGTCAATAAAAGCTTTTAAATTTTAAACTGGTGTTTTCTTCCAATCCATAAGTTCGTACCCCCGCTCGTACGTAACAATACATCTGGAAACACCTGTAAATCACTCGCGATTTTACAATAAATCTTTCACTGTTTATGCAGTGTACCTGTGGAATGCGCTACCTGTGAAAATCAGGCGTGCCCCAGTCTCTTCAGGCGTTCAACGGACTCGTGAAGGATTATTACCTCGGGCTCTAAAATCAATCATAACATCTTCATCTCTCCCATATTTACGTAATTCTGTACATTATTACTATGATTATTATTTATTTATATATATCAATATGTGTATACTTTTGTCTTATTTTCATGTCTATTTATATTGCAAAACCCATATGTTATACAATTTTTCTCTAATCCATCCTAAGGTTGTTTGAAAGAAATTGCTTATTGCTTTAGTGATAAGACTGCCTATTGTCTTCTGTACTTAAACTTCTTGAATTGTATCTTAATGTTATATGCAATAAATATATAAAACTGATCATTTCTGTCATTCAATTTGTAGGAATCAACCAAAATGATCTATAAAAAATGAACTTAAATCATTCAATATCATTGAATACCGTCGTGTCCTTTCGAGTTTGTGCTTTTCAACCAAGTTGGTTTAATTTGGTTGATACCAGCATTACCGCCCCGCGTTCCGACAAATGTTAGTTGGCCTTGGCCGGCTCAGTATGTACTTAGCTTAACAAAATTTCTATGTATTACATTGTGATTAGCCAGATGGTGTTTGACCGGAATGTTTATGGAAAATTTCTTAAATAAAATTGTTTTCCGAATACCCTTATTCATTTTCATCGTGATTTATTCGCGTTTCGTGACTTTCGTAGGTACCCTATTGTTACCGTTTTGGCAAATCTATTTGAGAACTGAATTATTTACTTGATATTTCTTCGTTCTTCGTGACTTTTGTACTTTAACCATTTTGCCAATTGGATTTTGAAATTACGTTGCTTCGTGATATGTGATGATGACCTCAGTGGTTGAGCGGGCTAAGCCTTTGACGGCCAAATTCACTCTCCAGTGACCTATGCTCAAAGGAGTTCGACGCAGAGAGGTCGTGAATACCCCTAAGCCGCAGAGAGGCCAACGAAAGGATCGATGGGCACAGTACGCCACAGACTGCCCGACTAAGCCGCTGATGCAGGCTACGCAAATCCCGCGAAGGTCTTTGGAAGTCACAGATCGGTCATCAAGAGCTGCTGTTGGGAAGCCTCTTGCTGTACCAAGACCACATCACCAGAGGTTCGTTGTCCTCCGAAATAAAGCCGGGCCAACGAGTTTTTTTTTTACTCGACACCCCAACCACTTAAAGAAGCTGAAGACCTGATGAGAGACCGAGTTCACCGGAACGCAGACGCTTCGAGTTCGAATCCTGGTATGGTAACTAAATTTTGTAAAACGAACATTTCTTTATTCACTATGATTAGACTAGTAAACAAGTGCCTTTTGGACCAACTTTTTTCAGCAGTCTCCGAAAATTATAAATGAGGTGTCATTCGATTCGGAATGGCATCTAGATGATTTTTGAAAAAAATGAAGTTCCGCTTGCAAAATTGTAAAAGTTATTAACAATTAACTTAAAAAAAAGGGGATTTAGTTTTTTGCAAATATCTCAAAAAGTGATAAAGATTTTTCAAATTTGAAAAAAGATTCGAAAAGAGGAGGAAATTTCCTAAAAAAGTCTTGACTCCCGAAACTGTAAGATCAATATTTATAATTTTCCCAGAGGCATGAAAATACGGCCGAAAATGGGTACTCTGGCTTACGCAAGCCACACCCACATCGGCAAATGAAAATTATTAATAAAAATATGAAAAATAAACATTTTCAAATTTTTCTAACGGGGTTCTATTCTAAAGCTTTTCAAGAATTGCTCCAAGAAGGGAAAAAATCTTAAATTTATAGTTTAACAATTATCACACTTGCAATGTTCATGTTCAAGCAAAAAAATAATATTAATTAACTATTGAATAACTAAATGAAAAATTGTTATAAAAAAAATTTCAAGCAGATTATTGTTCATTCATCTATTCAGTTAGTGCCTGAATTTTTTTCAATTTTTTATTTTCATATTTAGTATGTTTAAATAATATTTATTCATTAAATGGCCGATGTGGGTGTGGCTTGCGTAAGCCAGAGTACCCGTTTTCGGCCGTATTTTCATCCCTCTGGGAAAATTATAAATATTGATCTTACAGTTTCGGGAGTCAAGACTTTTTTAGGAAATTTCCTCTTCTTTTCGAATCTTTTTTCAAATTTGAAAAATCTTTATTACTTTTTGAGATATTTGCAAAAAACTAAACCCCTTCTTTTTTTTTAGTTAATTGTTAATAACTTTAACAATTTTTGCAAGCCGAACTTCATTTTTTTCATAAATTATCTAGATGCCATTCCGAATCGAATGACACCTCATTTATAATTTTCGGAGACTGCTGAAAAAAGTTGGTCCAAAAGGCACTTGTTTACTAGTCTAGATCTGAGTGTTTCATTCAGCACCAGAGGGGTCCTTAATATATTACTCGTATACACAAGCGTAGCATTTAAATATTTCCATGCAGGAACGGAGAAAGAATAAATACAATTTCCTTGCGTGATGATCTAACAAACAGACAGAAAGACAGACAGAGATACCAAAATTCTAAAAATTGCATTTTCGGTATCTCCTCGTCCGAATTATCCCTCTTGATTTTTTTCACATTTTTATACGCATGGTAAACACTCGAACCATTTACAGATTTATTATAGTATAGATAAATAGATTAAACCAAGTAATTGTTGGTAAACCAAATAAATAATTTTAATACAATTTTCTCGACTAAACCTTTTGCAGTGTAAACCTTTTGAACCTCTCGAGCTGCTTGAATTGGTCATCCGGCTGCACATGCCATCTTACAACAATGCTAAGAACTCAATGTGAATCTGATTTTTGTATTTTTGGACGAAATTTTAAGTGATATTTTGCAGTTTTATTTTTTTTAAACACCTATTTATTTAAAAATTAACTACAGTTGTAAAACGTATTGTTTTTAAAGCCAATTTGCCTTTTTGGGATGCAATATGCAATAGTCTTTGTTATCCACAGGTACCTGGTTCATATCCGGCTCGATGGACCAGTTCTTATTTAGACGTGTTGTAAGAAGGTTCCAATGACACACTTGCTTCTTGATATAAAATATGATTTATTGCGAGAGAGCACTGTACAATATAATACATGTAGAAAGCGAAAAGAAGTAAGTCGATAGGTGGCGCCGCTGTTGGGTCGCTCCAATGTTGCAATAGTAAACACTGATTTCAAAATGCATTTTGCAAAATTGTTGTTGTTTTTTTGTTTCACTTGGCGCTGACTTCAAGATGTTGTAGAAAATGTTTACTTGCCACTTACTTTTGAAGTAGGTTTTTAAACTGATGGTTTTCATTTAGCCGGAACAATTTGTCCTATTTGAATGTTTTCAACTGTCAATCTTGTCATTAATGGGAGGTGTGACGGGGCAGCGTTCGCCGGGGCTGTGTCCTGGGCAGCCAGCGTTAAATTAACCCTTTAGCGCTCACAGCGGACTGACCCAGACCAATTACGACGGCCACAATAGTGCTGGGATATTACACCGTGAATCCCGTGATATATTATCTCTGAGCTTCCAGTAGGAATTCATAGGCGCAATTATTATGATAACATTGTATGGGGGGGGGGGGGGGTTAAACTGCTTCGTCGTTACGTAACGAGTTACGGCTGTCTGGCGTCCCTTTCTCTCACGCATACGGCAACGTTAGGGTAACCCATGCGCTATATACATAAGACTTAAGTAATAACCTAAGCTTTTTTCAAGTTAAACAATTTTAATATTAAATAGTTCAGATTAGATTCGTTTAAATTATCACTTCTGTCGGGCGTCCTTAGCCGCACACGTTTTTTTTATTGCATTATTGATGTAACGTTCTTCTATTGTGTCACTTTGACGTTTCTAATTGACGTTTGACAGGCAGACTGGTGGAAAGCCGATACCATGACAGATAACATGCCTATGGACATTTGTAACACCAGGGTACTACCAGCGTGCTGCCATTCTAATCTGTTTTTAAGTTTTTGTATATTAACTACATCATTAATATCTTTCTTTCCAATAAAACATTGAATTTACTAAAAAATACCTATTTTATTTTTCATTTCGTTATATACTACGACTATGTATGTATGTACATGTACGTATACATGTACTAATATTATGTTACATTTTTTCTTATTTTTTAATCCCTCTTCACATATTTTTTTATTATTGTAACATCTTGATAGTAATAGTTTATTTTATATCGTTTTTATTAATGGTTTATTTGATTAACGCGCTAATTTTAGGAAGTACTGGTCTCATTTGAAAAATTATTTCAGTGTTAGATAGCTCATTTATCGAGGAAGGCTATAGGCTATATATCATCACGTTAAAACGAATAGGTGCGGAGCACCAATGACGAATGTTTCAATTTTTTTGTTTTTTTACTTTTGAGAGCTTCTGTAAACAAAGTCGAGGGTTAAACTTAGCGTTAGCCGCTCTAATAAATACATGAATTTAACACACAGACGGGGTAGAATGTAACGTTTAATTAAATTTTTGAAATTCGCAAATAGCATTTTTGTTATCAAATGATGTTTCGCTTGATGTCCTGATGGTGCGAGAATTTCATTTTTATTTAATTGCAGATAGGCCGACGGCCCACATAACGGACAATGGTTACCATCGTCTATAGGCGGTTTTAATACTGATAGAGGAGATGGGATCTCCGTATCCAATTCTCCTTGATGAAATGGGATAAAAGAGATGAAACAGAGGAATGGAATAAGGAAGATGGGATAAGGAAGGTGGCACACGGAAGTTGGTGTACGGAAAATAGGACAGAGGCCTTAGGTTGCCTTTCCACCAGAGAAGTGCTATGCATCGCTGCTTTGGATGTGTTTGATATCCACCAATTATATTATGATTTTTTGTTATTGCACGAGTCAGCAGACAGCTCACGTGATGGAATGCGGTTAATGTCGCGTATAGATATATGTACCACCAAAGGTGCTATCAATGTCTTGCCGCTCTAAGGGTAACTGGAACCTGATCAACTAATGCCGGTACACAACTCAAGGTTGTGTTATGGCGGCATACTCTGGACCAGGGATATGGGTTGTTTCATCACCTCTGACGGCAGGCGGGAAATTGTATGAAATGAAATAACAATTCAACTAAGCTACGTTTTTTATATGTGATATGGATGCAAGCTGTAGATCGTGCTATGTCACGAATGAAAAGTTACCTTGTGCCGGCGCATTTTCATAGCACATCTTATTCACTCCGCTGCATTGCGTAGCATCAGTGGTCTAAGCCTTTGCCGGCCTACCTCACTGCAACGCAGAGGCTCCGGGTTCGATTCCTGGTATAGTAAATTTCGGATATGTATTTTCTCCGTTATTTACTATGGTCTGGATGTCTGGGATCGGAGTCCAGAGTGGTCCGTTGTATATACCCATAACACAAGCGTAACTTGCTTAATTTGGGGATATACAGTGTATGTGTTTGTCTGCCGATTATTATATTATATTATTATTATCTCAGCTTTTACATGATCGCAGGTAAGGCAGATAAGGGCACCCTTATTCTCAAATGCCTTTCGTCGTTCGTCGTCGTCCGGTCAGCCCGAAAGAATCAATGAAATTTTAGACAGTAGAAAAAAAGAACAACGATTTCTCTAAAACTACAATAATAAAATCTATAAAAACAAACTTAATAGAACAATAAATGGAAAATACATTTAAATATTTAAAATAAAAACACACAAGAATAGTTCTTAAATGAAAGCGAACGATAAAAGAGTCCTCAGCAAAATTGGAATAGTCACTTATGATGTATTTTTTAATAATTAATACCATTTTATTTATTTTTGTCTCATTTTTACACAAATTCAAAAATAAAAATGAAAACGGCTCATTTCGGTTTTGTATTTTCAACATTTTAAGCCTAAAATCCAAATGAACGCAATGTTTTAGTTTTATTTGGAATATTGGGGTTGAGGTAATTGTCTGTCTTGTAATATTAATTTTTATCTCTGTTATTCTTATCCTCCACACATAATTAAATGTAAATTATATATAAAAGCGTGTTGTTTTGTTTGGTTGAGGGCGAGAGAGTGTGTGTGTGTGTGCGTGTGTTGGTGTGTGTGTGTATGTGTGGGTGCGTTGGAATTGTATTTGTTCCGTTTTCTTCTATAAAAATTGTACACTACCATCATTTATATTCGTGGATAATGTAGTAGGATAAACACTGACTTTATACTATATACCTTTTTTTTCTTATGTAACTTTAGTGTATATCTGTTTATTGTCCTAAATAAATAAAATAAAATAAAATAGACTTAAAACAAATTATTCTGATGCTTGGGTTTCATCTGCGTTACTGTTAAAGATTTAGGCTGTAGCCAAACGAGTCTTATTTAAAACGTTAAAAAATAAGTTCGTTAATGTGTCACAACATTAGTGTGGGTTTAAACATGCCTTATCTGTTAATATTTACCGTCTTCTGAAATTACACAATAAACCTATCGCCATATCTGTGTGAAAAGTACTAAATCTTTAACACTAAAAAAATCATTGTTCAATAATTGGTGAACAATACAAATTTTAATTTAAAAAATTACACTGTATATATAGAAATATTCCAAAAGGTAAACAATACAATCAATCAAAATCTATAGAGCTGCCAATTCTGACACTTAATTATGGCTTCAATCCCATTCAAACAAACAAACAAAACTCATCTGCGAAAAGCAAACGGAAAATTCATCTAAATTTTTTACCAACTCCGCGTTATGGCTTTTTTGTATGACAAATAATTGAATCGTTGAAATCCATCATAGCAATGACAATTTTAGCTATGTGCATACTATAAGCTATGCTAAGCGGCACAGAATATTCTTATATAATACTCCTAATAACGGCACATAAATGTGCCACTGCTGGGCTCGGGCCTTCCACTATAGGGGAACGGACAGTATACCCGCCACGCTTCGCAGGTGGGACACATGGGTTATCTCAATAAGTAGGTTGCATCACGACGTTTACTTTCATCGTTATTAGCACGTGGTAATTGTAACAAGATGCACATTAGGTCAGAAAACAGCCCAAGTGGTGCATGCGTTCCCGCCAGGATCGAAGCGCCCTTCAAATTTGGGACGCGTGCGCTAGCCATTACGCTACCACGACTTATACGACTAATTAATATTAATTAGCTCTATTTTACATATATAAAAACTGAATTAGGTTTTATATATCGCGAGCGAAACCTCCGGAGAAAACTGAGGAGTTTCTTACCGCTTCTTCTTCTTTAAATAGCGATGACACGTTGCCAAGTAGTGTACATAGAATAGGAAGTAAATTTAAATTTTGACTTGCATGAATGATTTTCAAAAAGAATTTATTTAGATAAAACTTTTGAATTTGAATTTCATGTTAAGAAAATCAATTGCTGCTCAAAAAAACGATTTCACCCACTTTGTTGAACTTTTGTGTGTGTTTGAATGGGCCTCGGGATGGTTTAGATTCACTATTGGACATGGAAGGTGCTTAATGCGTCATAAAAGTATCTTCTAGCAGTCAATCGTATAAGCTGTTATATTGTTGTGACATGGTTTTTAGGGGTCTGTAACTATTTTGGTAAATGTCACTTCCATCTGTTCATCTGTCTGTCTGTCTTTGTATATCATCATGATCGGTTCTCACAAAAACTGTTATATGGATTAAATTTCGAATTAAGTGTTTTTAAATGCCACTACACAATGCTGTGGTGTAATAAATAATGTTGCTGTAACATGTAAATAAGGAAGTTTTTTTTTCAATGCTCATAGACGACTGGGGTATTATTCGATAGAACTTAACTGAATTGCTGAACTCATGAAATAAAAATAAAAAAGTTAAAATATGATAACAATTTGCTTAACATTCCTTTTTTAGACTTGTTATTTTGAAAGTAATTAAGGTGGTTTGGACGTATAGAGAATAGATGAAAGAAAACAAACAAAACAAGTTTATAACAATAGTGTGTTACTTACAACGTTAAAATCGCAGATATTTTAAGAAAAGTCAGGTATAAAGCACCTGTTCAGTAATATTAGCACAATCAATTTCTCCGCGTATTTCATTACTTCCAATTTTAGTATATTTAAAAACAATGCAAATGCAACGCCACCCCATGTGAGCTATCGAGGCCGATGCTGCCCTCACGCGGACAGTCAGTACATCTTCCTACACTGCACGCGCCGCATCGACCTTCCCGTTTTTTCGTCTATTTTCAAGTGTTTTTCAAATATATACAATTAGCTAATCCCCTAGCCAATCAAGAAATCATGCCAATGAATGTGATTTACAATCCACGATCGAAGGGTTCCCGCAGCACAGCAAGCAAGGTGGTTGTGTACTTAGCACTTACTTAGCACCTATAACAAAAACGTGTCTGTATGAAGAGAATAATGATAGTAGATAAAGCAAAAGATGTGTATAAGTATAGTAGAAATTAGAGATCTGTCGTCCCCGTCAACCCCTACTAACAGGCGTGATTATATATAAAATTTAACCTATCATCTGAAGAAAGGAATAATTTACCAGAGCCTTGTCTTATAACAAATACAATGAAGATGTGTTTAAATTATAAGTGAATAGGTATTTTCTAGGTAAGTGTGCTCCACCTTAGACTGTGTCATTACTCAATTTCATGTGAGACAAACTCGAACCTATACTAACGTAAAAAAGTACTTTCAACAAAAAATGGCTAGAAAAAATGCCATGAGATTTCAAGATGTTGTAATAAATATTATTTGTTTCTTTTTAGTTATTCCTGAAGTTTATTTCTTTTTTGGTAGAGAATTTATATTTAACAGAAAATTCATGTTGAAAATAGCTCTATTGCTATTAGTAGCCATGTTTCAGTGGTCGATACCCTAATTCACGAGTGCCCTACAAAAGATGAATGGAAAAATGCCTGCATTGTGACGAGCACAATGAAACCGCATGATCTCTTCCTATTCAAGCCCATGTTATTACCTAGTCTTTTAAATTTCCTTTATTAAAGGCAAATTTTATTGCTTATTTCAGTCCCAAGAACAAATTACTGGCAACAAAAGTAGTAAGACCAATCGCGTCTCAAACTTGAAGAGGGTGGGTTCGAATCCTGACCGGAAAAATGTAGTAAAATAAAATAAAGTAAAAAACGTAAAAAAAAAACGCGCCCGACAGAAGTGATAACTTAAACTAATCTAAGTTGAACTATTTAATATTGAAATTGTTTGTCTATTGAAAGAGGAGGAGCCAGCCTACCGCTGCCGTGAGAGAAAAGGAAGCCAACGAAGCGGTTCACCCTTCCATAAGAAGTTATCACTTCAACAGTATATAATGTACAGTAAATGTGATAGTAATAAGAATTTGGTATAAAACACATTGAATTAAGAATTTGTAAAAAAAATAAAAAGTCCTTAACCTTTTTTCCTAACTATAGTAGTGTTAAAAGAAAAGAAAAATAAATAAAAAAGAAAACCCTCTATCTTGTCTCATGATGGAGGATGAAGTCGATAAAAAGATCCTGGCGGGAAAGCATATGCCACTTAGGCAGTCTTAGCTAACCATCTATTTGTCCAATGTGCATACTGGTACGAATAGCACGTGGTGACGTTGAAGGGAGACATTGTGTTGAAACCTGCACATCGAAATAATCGATGTGTCAAAGCTGCCGATCCACCTTGGACAAGCGTGGTGGGTTACTCTTTTCCCCTATAAAAGGCTGTTGTTATTATTATAAATGCAAATTTTATTGCTTACTGCAATCTTCACGAGAAAATTTCTCTCGTTTTTATCATTACTTATAGAAATGTAGAGACAATTAGTTGCAAATCCAACTGCTCTTGGAAGTCGGTTAAAAATTGCTACCCATTTTAGAAAGTTCACCACTAAGCCGATTTATTTAAATGTTAAAAACCACGGGAAAGCGAGCTTCGTAATTTTGAAAAGGGTATTACATTTATTTTCAATTTGATTCTGTTAATTATTTCACTTAATTGAAAGTGTTAAAGGCATTAAAATAAATATGTCAGATTTGATAAAATATATATTACAGCGCAACTATTTATTAGAGATGGAATATGATATAGCTATTGAAATAAAAATTTGAGTTTGCCAAAGTGGCTATTGGAACCTATAAAAGATATTTATTGTCTAATTTATTATCTACACATTATTTTTCTTCACATCGCTTTTTTACCAGTGAAGATATCCTAGTGAGGAAAATCAAGGAAAAAAATAGTGGTCGGTGTGTGGGATTTTTTCCACGTCGGAGTAGCAGTAGCATCCCTGCAGGAATGCTATTGCCACATTGTTGGGGATACCCATTAAAACCCCTGACCAATCCTCGATCGTCCCTTGTCCGGGATGTGGACTTGCTTTTGCATTCACCTCCAGCCCAGATGGACAACAGTCGGCCGTTTACGGGCTGGCCTGTCCGACTGTCTGACTGTCCTTGGAGAGACCCAGCTCTCGGGTCTCACCTCGAAGTGAGAGGGGGGCGCGGTAGGGATCGCTCGCGCGGCGGTAGCCTACCACGGCTACAAGTCGTCGTGGACGATCTTCTGTCACTGCCACTGACTCTGGCGGGAGGGGAGTGTGGTGGTCTGGTCCCTCCCCCGCTCTGCCACCACCTTCGCGCAAATCACAGTCTCGCAGGAGTCGGCTGCTTCCGACGTTTTCTTGTGAACAAACTCTTCATATTTGAAAATTACTTTACATTTTTAGTTCGAATTTTTTTAAGCATGTTTTAGCTAATAAAAGCGTCTTAAGAAAGAGGCCTTTACAACATATGAGACACACATCCTTAACTGTAAGCATTCACTTTATATAGGTCATTCTATTCTTCGAATACAACACAATTACCAAGTTCTAGCTTTATTAAGGGAACTATGACACCTACCCTTCTGAATAATTTGCAACGTGTCAAATTACTCCCTGGGGATAATTTATGGACATCAGAACTAACCCTTAATAAGCAAAGGTCACATCGCCACTCCGTGACCTAGTTGTCATTCAAATGTTCTGATGCGAACATACGGGAGAGTTTCAGTTGTGGTGACGCAGCGTTTAAAACTGTATTTCAAACTTAAAAATTATAATAATGTTTAATTTATTTTATATTATCATGCAATAAGAGACACTGATTTTATGAAATAGTTTCGAAATTATTCGATTGAAAGAAAATTTGCAAAATAAGGCATTGTTGCACTGAGCCACCGTAATTATTATTTATTACAATATCTAAATGACATTAAAAACAATTTAGTCGATTGCATTGTTGCTGTCCGCTAAATTAGGCGTAAAGTGTCTATAAACCTATACTAATATTATAAAGAGGCAAATTATATGAATTTGTTTGTTTGTTTTGTAGGAATTAATCTCTTGAAATACTGAACCTATTTTAAAAATTCTTTCACCAGTACAAAGCTATACGAATAACTTGAGTGACATCCCTATTAATATTGTGGCGACCGAGGGTAGAACTCCCCAGCAGCGTAAATCAGTTTTAGAACTTTTAGAAAGAACTAGAAATTTCTGGAAGAAAAAGACAAGGACGGATATATTTAGAAAGAGATAGACGATAAACGAAAGAAAGAGATAGATAGATGTTAGAAAGGGATAGACGATGACCGAAAGAAAGAGATAGATAGATGTTAGAAAGGGATAGATGTATAAACGAAAGTTCCCGAACAGAAGGTTCGGGAAGGAAGAGACAGAGATAGATAGAGGGGTTCTAGAAAATTCTTCCGGGTATATAAACAGCGTAAGGCGCGCCTACCGGGCAGTTTTTAGAGTTGAAAGTTGCAGTTTAAAGTTGAGTTCAGTCCAAGACGGTGAAACGACAAGTGCGATATTAGAGAACGTTAATAGAGGACAGAGACGAACTAAGTGGTGAATTTAGTGAGGGTGTGGCGAAACAAACCTTTTCGCCCACTGCCTGGCAGGCGATGTTTTTAGAATGAAGGATTGTCAATTGTGATGTGACAAGAGACACAGAAAATTCTTCTACAAAATGTACATATTTTCATCCCTTTAAATCTCATTATATATAATGTTATTTCTTTCGGATATGTAAATATTACGTACGAAATTACATATTTTATAAATGAACGGGTATTTATTCCTACAACGACCCGTCAAGAAGTTTGGTGGACAGATACGCAAAGGAGGTGTGTAGCGTAGTTCGAGAGGGAAACCAGAAGCGAGCTACGCGCGATAATATTGGAGGTGGTCCGCGCAATATCGGCGACGGTATTGAGGGTGTGGCAACTTATCGTCGGGACTGTGCATCGTTGGTCGTGCGTATAGGGGCAACCCTGCAGAGAGGTACTACGTGCGGCTGTGTAAGTTAATAAAAGCTTTTAAATTTAAAACTGGTGTTTTCTTCCAATCCATAAGTGCGTACCCCGCTCGTACGTAACAATATTATAAATGTGAAAGTAACTCTGTCTGTCTGTCTGTTCCGTTTTCACGTAAAAGCTACTGGACCGATTTGGCTGAAACTCAGTATATATATATTTTCGATACCGAGGATGAACATATGATATTTTTTTCCCGAAAAATGGGATAGTTTCCGGGATAACATGATATTTGTCTGTTTGTTTGTTATGCTTTTACGGAAAAACTACTGGACCGATTTGTCTGAAATTCGGTACGTATGTAAATTAAAGACTGAGGATGGACAAGGGATAATTTTCATTTTGGCCTTTTTGGTAATTTTGGCCTATTTTGTAATTTTGGCCTTTTTGGTAATTTTGGCCTTTTTGGTAATTTTGGCCTATTTGGTAATTTTTCCTTTTTGGTCATTTTGGCCTATTTGGTCATTTTGGCCTATTTGGTCATTTTGGCCTTTTTGGTCATTTTGGCCTATTTGGTCATTTTGGCCTATTTGATCATGTTGGCCTTTTTGATCATTTGGCCTATTTGGTCATTTTGGCCTATTTGGTCATTTTGGCCTAATTGGTCATTTTGGCCTATTTGGTAATTTTTCCTTTTTGGTCATTTTGGCCTATTTGGTCATTTTGGCCTTTTTGGTAATTTTGGCCTATTTGGTAATTTTTCCTTTTTGGTCATTTTGGCCTATTTGGTCATTTTGGCCTATTTGGTCATTTTGGCCTATTTGGTAATTTTTCCTTTTTGGTCATTTTGGCCTTTTTGATCATTTTGACCTTTTTGGTCATTTTGGCCTTTTTGGTAATTTTGGCCTATTTGGTCATTTTGACCTTTTTGGTCATTTTGGACTTTATGATCATTTTGACCTTTTTGGTCATTTTGGCCTATTTGGTCATTTTGGCCATTTTGATCATTTTGACCTATTTGGTCATTTTGGCCTTTATGATCATTTTGACCTTTTTGGTCATTTTGGCCTTTATGATCATATTGGCCTATTTGGTAATTTTTCCTTTTTGGTCATTTTGGCCTATTTGGTCATTTTGGCCTATTTGGTCATTTTGGCCTTTTTGGTCATTTTGGCCTATTTGATCATGTTGGCCTTTTTGATCATTTGGCCTATTTGGTCATTTTGGCCTATTTGGTCATTTTGGCCTAATTGGTCATTTTGGCCTATTTGATCATTTTTCCTTTTTGGTCATTTTGGCCTATTTGGTCATTTTGGCCTATTTGGTCATTTTGGCCTATTTCGTCATTTTGGCCTATTTGGTCATTTTGGCCTTTTTGATCTTTTTGGTCATTTTGGCCTATTTGGTCATTTTGGCCTATTTGATCATTTTGGCCTATTTGGTCATTTTGGCCTATTTGGTCATTTTGGCCTTTTTGATCATTTTGGCCTATTTGGTCATTTTGGCCTATTTGGTCTATTTGGTCATTTTGGCCTTTTTTGTCATTTTGGCCTTTTTGGCCTCTTTGGTAATTTTGACCATTTTGATTATTTTGGCCTTTTTGGTCGTTTCTGCCTATTCCGTCATTTTAGCAATGTCGGTCACTGTGGTCTTCTGGTCATTTAGACTATATTGGCCTTTTTGGTCAAGTTTTGTAATTTATTTTGTTGACAGATAGACGGGGGATGGTATAATTAGCGATATAAAATGAAGTGAATCCTCCGTGGGCAAATACATAAAAATGTAATATAATATAACCTGTAGCACTTGCTCTATAACCAAGAGACACGCACTAGAGGTTAACCCGCGGCGCAGCCGCGGGGTAAACTCTAGTAGGCTATATTTGATTGTGTTTAATAATATTTTTATTTTTTTAATGACGCCCAGCGAAGTGGGCACGGATCAGTATACTAATAATTTTGCAGGGTGACTGGTAGAATCAGTACCGGTAGACCGCGTCGTAGTCACTATAATCAATTTGAAGATATTTTGAAGAATGGTCAAGTACGAAGCACTTTACATAAGTGTGTATGTATAATGAGATCAATAGCAGATGAAGATTTTTCGTCTCTACCTACCCCAATGAAACATGCATGACAATATATATATATGTCGCAGAACGGCCTCGTTCTCACGACATCATCTTTAGTTATTGCAGGTTTAGTGGGCGTCATCAGGATAAAATGCGAGCATAAAACACAATAGCCACGGTTTATACACTTTTAATTAAGATTTGATCAACATTATGACATAGTTTAGACCGAGCAGCGGGTTCAGGGCACCCGCTCATACTTCCATAGCTTCAATACTTTCTTTAAAATACTCCATGGTCCAACTCGACCTGTTGCCACCAACCGAATGTGCCACAAAAACTCCTCAGTCTACCCAAGTAGATATTACTCAAAGTATAGAGGGCGCTGACCCCGCTCCGCCATATGCTCTGCTCTGATTGGTCGTTTATTAAATTACAATATTCATAACTTTTATTAGGTTAGAACGATCTTTTAGGTATAGAAACATTTAAGACATCAAACCAAATTAAATTAACAATTTTAGAAGCAATTATAATGTAAACAAATAATATTGTGCGTTATAAATCCAATCAACAATTATGCGATTTATATATTCCCTCCGACATATATATATATACTCAATTTAATGCTTTCAATAGAATTATTTAAGCAGCCGCGTTTGTTGATGAGTTTTTAAGCCGTATACAATTTTTTTAAGATAACGACCGTTTGGGTTAAAACATAAATTTATTGATATACTTTTGGACCCGAATTTGTTCAAATCTTTACCAATTTATAAAGTAGCTTCATAAATAATACGTTTGGATACTCATAAAGAATTTAATGGATTAGACGATGTCCTTTGCCAAAGTTTGGATGTGAGTTCAAATTAGACTCAAAGATTCATAGACTTTGTTTATAAATTCGAAGTTACTTTATGGTACTTTGTGTATTACATTAATCTGAAAGTGATTTCTTTTAATCTTCAATTTATAACGGTTTGTAACTCGCCCCACGGGAGAAGAGATGAGCGTGCGCTGAGCACGGCAGCACACCCCCATTTCGGCGGTATAATAGCAAGTGAGAGCCCTATTCCCAAGGGACCCACCCGCGTTGTCCGCTCAAGACGACTGAAGGTCGAAAGCCGCCTCCGGCTCCAGCGTCTCTACCTTTGGCGGGAGTGGAGCAATGACGTCCGCTCACGCTCCCGCATGTTTGCAATGCTTTCAACCAACTTGCGTTTCTTCAGGACTATTCTAAAGCTCCGTCGATCCCAGCTAGGACTGGTTATTAGTGCAGTCAGCGGACATGACAATTTTTATAGGCATCTTTTCTATTTAGGTATCACTGACAGCCCATTATGCAGAGCTTGCTTAGAGGCAAAAGAAACAGCTCATGTCTTGTTTAAATACGGAGATGTGGCCCAACATAGGGCGATGTGTCTAGACGCCCCAGATAACCTCGGAGAAGTCTTCGGCAATGTTAAGAAGCTCTTAGACTTCCTGGAGAAGCTGCGCCTGCTGCGCTGCTAGTGTAACGCCCCACCTACCCTTGCACGCAAAACACCGCCCTATTGCAGAAAAAGAGATAAGTTAAAAGTTGTGCATGTAGCACAACGTATCGGACGACCATTTATTGGTATACCCTACTAACGTCATTGTAAACTTGTAACACTATTTGGTAATATGTGAAATAAATGATCGAATATCTATCTATAGTTGTCACCTTTAACGTAATGAAACGCATGATCACTGACTATTATATTTAATCTGAAACCAACAGAAATTTAAAACCATTCAGAAGCTTTAACAGTTCACGACTCATCTATCAATTAATCACATAACCCAATTAATTATGCTACATATACCTTATTGCTTTAGTTATAAGGTTAATTTTTGATTGTGAATGGGTAACGTTGCAAACCATTTGAGTCAGCAATTTAGATGAGCGAACTATTTAAATTTCAAATAACCGGTTATCCGAGATAGAGGTTAGGAATGGAGGCATATTAACCATTTTAGGTCCCGGATTTGGACTGGGGTGAACCCCCACTTTAAAATAAGGAATCAAAACAAAAGGTCTAACATCAAAGAGGATTAAGGCTGATTTTTCAATCACCAGACAAAGGTTATTCATAGTATGAGTGGGAGTTGCTTCTTTTAAAATAAAACTCGATGTGGACTGGACTGTACGATTAATATTATTGGCTATTTACAATTTGGTTTTTTACAATTAAACTATATATAGAAGAAATAAATACGGAGAATGCGTATTGGTGCTATTGTATGTGAGAAATGTGAAGCGAATGAGCAAGTATGTCCGCGAGAGTATTTCCGGTCTCAAAGGTCGCTTCTATATCCCACGTTCCGACGCTTAGCTGCTAAATGTGCGAGCTATGTGCGTCGGCAGTATCCGGGGCGTGGAAAGAAGGTGTGCTGTCCTCAACACATAGAAAGAATGTATAATATGGAAAGATTAAAAATGCCAGTTGTATAAATTAAACAGTTGAATGGTTTCTCTTTTGAATTCACTCAGTTTATAATGTATTTGACTCATAATTTTTATCCCATGATTGATAGATCGACCCTTATTCTAATTTAGGTGTTAATGACCAAAAATCTTGAGCTTAATGCTCGGGCTTCTCCTGTGATAATGTTATAGTTCATTGATTTGATTTATATTAGTGTACAAATGTTATCTATCATTATTTAACAATGAATAACAATATGGAATTACAAATAAGACATTAAGTCCATCGTTACATTTGTATTTTTAACTATAGTTACAAATGTAACGATGAAATTAGTAATCTTATAAGGTTATCTCAGATGAAGCAGTTACAGAAGGCTAAAAATTATGTGAAAGTCGTTGTTAATTTTTTTATACTAATGCTTACGTCCGAACTATGTATTCTAATAACTAACTAACGTAATGTCAAAGCGAAAATATTACCAAGACAATAGTTATTATCAAGTGATTTATAAAATTAAAAAGTTCTATTAGAACACTAAAAATTGTTTTTATATTTTATTATTTTTCATGTTATTTATCACATATTCTGATATATGTTATAAATGAACGACCCGGCCCCTTTTACGTCTTCTTTTCGAGAATAATAAATGTTCTATGCGTATTTCTTTTATCAAAACCAAAGGCTCTTTATTGTATAATCTTGTTAAGAATTGATTTCTATATTTTATAGTTGTCTTTAGTATTTATAAAATTATATAAACATAATAAGGGCCCAAGCGTCCCATTGCTTGGCTTGAGCCTACCATTTATAGGAGAAAGAAGAAAATACCGGTCACGCTTCTCCGAAGCGAATTAGTGGGTTTGAGATATCTTTTATTATAGATGTACAGGATCACGACGTTTCAGCGTTAACACCTAGTAATTTGAAAAATATCCACATTCAATAAAAAACTGCCTAAGCCATGTATGTTTTTCATCCAGGATTCCATCCCGTGACTTTTGAGTTTGGGATAGGAGTGCGCTACTACGCAACTATTGGTCGTTTTTTAAAGAAAGATTTCTTTTAATATTTTTAGTTAAGTTTTCGCGACTTGTATACATAATAAAACTATGTCTTAACGGTTTTAAGCGCGGTAATTTATTTGATTATGGTTATTTCGACGTTTCATCCAAAAAACATCCAAATTTCAATAGAGAATATGGTTGGCAAGTACCACCTGTTTACACCTTAAACTCAGCAAAATCCAACTGCCAGACCTCAAGACACTGTGAGCTTTTTCTGCATGCAACAGAACACAAACCAACTTGACTGATAATTCCTTTTATTTTTCCTTCCACCCATCTTAATAAATAAAAATTTAAACTAGGCATTTTTGCTGAAGAGTTTCTTGCGCCGCTTCTTCTCTTCAAGCCATAACATGTTGTGAAGCGGGGGTAAATTAGATTAGACTCCCATAGACTAAATAATAACCATAAACAAAATTAAAACTAAATAATTAAAATGAACAAGTTGGCGGTAGGTTAAATAAAACTTTAACAATACTCGTGGACAATTGTCATCTATGTCGTCCGCCACTACAGCCACTGCATGATTTCTTCTAAGAATTTGTCCGTCGTTAACGATCAACCCACACTATATAATCCCAAATTCGTCTCTGATTTCCTCCTTGCGTCTGCAGCTGTCTTCCTTATCGTGAAAACTCCTTATTTTAATTGTAAGTCTATAGAGAACATGATTATGGTTGTATACCGAGTTGCAGAGTATTAAATTTTGACTTTTGTATCGGTGAGTTATAGTATAATTTATGTAATATTATTTTAAGATTAGTATCTTGCTTAAAAAGGGATACTACACTATTGAAGAATATTTAAATGACAAAACTTCATTTACATAGCAGCTCGCTATAATAAGATATAAGAGGTTATACTGTGTTTTGTACGAGTGTAACGTTTTTGTCTTGCCGTATTTGTAAGGAATATATGGAGATATGTTGCAAAAAAAAAATTAGTACGGTATGTCTTTACATTTATAACTATAATAATATTTTCTATCCTTTTATTGCGTTCAGTCTTATTGAATATGCACTGTTTGCTACAACTCCATTAATTCTTCAAAAGTCATTCTGTAACATAATTCTGTATAAAACTTAAAAAAAAGAACTTACATATAAATAGAACAACTTATATAAAGAAAAACAATTTTTAGCTAGACGTGTTGCTGGGGAGTTTCTTGCCGCTTCTTCTCCTTAACAGCAATAACACGTTGCGAAGCGGTGTACATAGACTAGGAAGTAAAATAAAATTTTAACCTATATGTATGACCTTCAAAAAGTGTTCTCCAGTGGAACTTACTTTGAATAAAAACTTTTGAATTTGAATTTGAAGCAGTCTTGAATATGAAGTAATTTATTTTGATAAGGATAATACCAAGATACAAATAAAGAGCCTTTTCCAGCGGCGCATTTTAATTAATTTTTATAAATAAAAAAACACTTATTGTGGCATAACTATAATAGTTAGATATATGCTGTCGCGATAATTTTTGTAAATGATGTGTTCTGCAAAGTCGTAGTACATTATTTTATTCAGTCATCAATAGTTTTCGCAGCGCACGCGATTTTAGGTAATTTTTTACACCTTGGGTTACATTATTCGAGTTTTAGTAAGGATCCCTAATTTTTTAAAAATATAATATAACCTATATCAACCGAGGATAGTGTAGCTTGCCAACGGTCGGACACGGTTGTTTCGACCAGTATCTGTTTCGCATTGTGGGCTGCTTGCCTTCCCCGGACTGCCGCCAAAGCGGCGCACCCGATACGGCGTTACACACGCTTGTTGAGTGCGCTGCATGGACGCCTCAGCGTTTCGAGCTCGAGACACACGTAGGAGCCGTCCGATCGCTTGGCGACTTGGTAACGGCCATGTTGCACAGCGACGACCGCTGGGAGTCTGCGGTCTCTTTCTGTGAGGCGGTTATGTCTCTAAAAGAGGCCGCAGAAAGGGATAGGGAGCGAAGTCCTGCAGCGCGTGCTAATGTCTCCACCCGAGGTCGCCGGCCTTCAGCTAGCACCCGGAGAGGCAGGTACGCGCATTACTTCCCTCCCTGAGTTAGGTTCCGGTACGAGGGGCCCCTTGCTACTAGGCAACGCAAGGGATTCAGCCCCCGTTTCGAAGTGGGGTGTGTTCTCCCAGGGCACACTCCAGGCACTTTATTGCGCTGGATCGACTGTTGCGTAACTATGTTCTATATCTCAGTCTTTCCTTCACAACAAAGCGCAGGGTCGACGGGAGGAGAGGTTTTTTAGTGGGTATTGAGGTTGCTCGCCCGTGCGGCATCGCTCGGAGTCTCCACACTCCTCAGAGTCAAGCCATCGCGGACGAAGCGCAAACAAAGCATACTATTGCTAGCGTTATCGCCCCCGATGGATGCGCGCCGTTTCCTAGTGACGGCCCTGAGAGTGCGTAAATCGGTCAGCATTTTTCCTCGCCTCAAACAAAAAAAAAAAAAAAAAAGCTTGCCAACGGTGAAAGAATTTTTCAAATCGGTTCAGTAGTTTCGGAGCCTATTCAATGCAACAATCAAATTATCCTCTTTATAATATTAGGTATGTACGTTACTCCTATTTATCCTACTCCTACAACGTTTTTCAATCATTTTTTCACGTTTAAGGCTGTCCTCTCCAACTTTGGAATACTTCGCCTATTGCTGTCAGACAAGCAAAATCTCTAATAACATTTAAATGTTCAGTTGTTAACATTTAATAAGTTACAAGGGTGATACTAAACGAAGAGAATATTAAATTGTGGTATATTTATTAATCCCGGGAAATATCATTTCCGCGAAATACAGATCCAATGTGGGCGAAATAAGACGTAAAGATTAATTTCATAAAGATATCCAGCAGTTCGATGGAAAACAGATTTTGTTTTTCAACAGTATTTACTTTGCTATGTGGGCGTTATAAAATCACCTTGAAGGTTTATTGTGAAGAATTGAATTTCATATGTTTATCAAAACAGACGGGTGTGTTGGCAGAAAAATGTTGTGATGTTGTGACGCTAGATAAGTAGATCAAATAACAGATTCCAAGAACGTGTTCTCTGTGGGCTACAATCATTGAGATATAGACGTTTATATTGTTGTGAGTTACGGGCCTCGAATTATAATGCCGTTGGAATTACTATAGAATTTATTAGAACTATACAAACACGTATAACACAGGTACAAATATAAATGGACGCAACCAGTACAAACTGCATAATTCAATAACACGCGCATAGTCCGTCACTATAGCTCATCGAATGTACACACGTCTTGCTCGTATCGTAGTCGACGCTTGACTGACTCCTCTCTCCCCCTCCTGCCGTCGTTTTATACTTCAAAAATAGAAGTTTGCCCGCCCATATCGTCGACTTAATTTTCTAGAAATCGTAATCCACACACCTGTTAATTTATACCTGCAAACTGCCATAAACGAATACAATAGGCTGTTCTCCAGAATAACCAATAAATAAGTAAACAAAAGAAGACAATAATAAAGGTATTACAATTGGTACAATGCCGACAGGTAATGGCGTGCTATCGTGGCATTTGTCTTTGTCGGGGGGCTAAGTTGTAACAATATTGTAGTAGTGTCTAGAATTGGGTAATAATATAACGTACTTTAGCCTGTTAACAGTGACTGTATTATCGGGAGGTGATGGGGCAACGCGGCTTCTGCTACGCGCTTTTCGGTGTCTGCGACAGGGGTTCACCTGCTCATCTTCCTCCTTTATTATTTTGGCGGCTTCCTTCTAAGACATAACGTCATCGCAGAAGGAGGTCACTGCTTCGACTCACTGTGCAGTATCTGGTCGACTACGCTGCATAGCAAAATATCTCAACCAATTACATGATATTGCTGAGGTTCTCATGCAGCAAGTTATTTCAGCGTATGGCGCACCACATTACAAGAAATAGAACCAACGGAACCTTACAAATCATGTAACTGTATACGTAATGAAAAATTCTGGTTGTGTAGAGGTGTCGTACAGGATATTGGCACAATATTATATTTTGGCGGTATTCTTAGAATTCTTTTTGTTACGTAAACTAAATTCGTATTTGTTGTTACATTTATAATTTGAATGTTTTTTTTACGTAAAACTGGGATCTATAGTTATTATGTGTTACGCGATGTCCATCACAGCAGTTATGAGAACCATAGATTATATTAATATCACATAGATAATCTTCATAGATAATAATATTATTTTGTAGGGTAGTTTTCGTAGTATTTTCGTATAAAAGGCGGTGTGGCGTGTAGACGGGGTTCATTGCTTACTGAGTGGTAAAGGGGAGTCTCTGCCCAAATGGTTAATATTAGATATATTTGGTACTTTCTTGCCCAAATCTCTGCAAGGCTTTTTACATATGTCAATGCTTCATCTTTTTTTGAAGTGATAACTTCTTATGGGAGGGTAAACCGCTTCGTTACGCAATGCATAACGGCGTCGGTCTGTCTGGCTTCCCTTTCTCTCACGCATACGGCAGTGGTAAGCAAGCAAGCAATATAAATAAAATTTAAGTAATAACCTAAACTTTTCTAAAGTTAAAAAATATCAGTATTAATTAGTTCAACTAAGATAAGTAAGTTATCACTTCTGTCGGTCGTCCCAAGACACACACTTTTTTTTATTGCATGACTTCAACAGACAGACGAATGGCCCACCTGATGGAAATCAGTTACCATTGCCTATAGGCATTTGCAACACCAAAGGTGCTACACTAATGCTGGTACACAACTGAAGGTTGTTATGACGGTAATCTCAAGACCAGGGTTGGTATACATCCAGACGAGCAAATACACTATTACCTGGCTGTGGGTTGTTTTGTCGCCTTTTAGGACATGGCACCTGAACTGGAATCATGTTAATCATATCTGGGATAATGTGCGCAGGCGGCCAAATGTGAGACACATTTATATCGTTGAAAAATTAGGATATATACGAGTACACACGTTTTATATCAATGGTTAACGTCTTTAATTATTAATAACAATGTCGCATCAGAAATAAGGCATTAAACCCAAACGCATTAACCCCGTGTAAATCTGCGTGACACAGTCACTAACAATAACGTTACCCCAAATGGAGGGCCATTAACAAAAGTACAATAATATTTTAAACTTCAGTTTTGCCAATTACAGGGTCAAGACCGAGTCAAATCACGCTGCAAGCTTAAATTGGAATTATTGTTAATCAAACCAACAAACTGAATTCCTCAGGAGTTTTGCGCTGAGAACGTTGTTACAAAATGCATTTTCTTTTTAGGAATATGTAGAAATTTTGAGTAAATTCAATTTTTTTTTGTTATTGATTGTTCATGTGGATTTTTTTTTAACTTTTCAGTGTTAATATTTTAATTTGCCACATAACTTGGTTGTTAAGTAAAACTAACTCCGTTGGTTCAGCGATCCAAAGTGAGTCTTGGCTTCCAAAAAGAGAGCACGCCACTTTCCTTCGACCTAAACAGTGTCTTGCCAGTTGTAGACTTGAAGTTCGGTCAGGTCATTTTTCACTATATCTTTCCAGCGATACTTAGGACGGCCAATGGGTGATACCGGCTGGCTGGTCGCCCCAAGGATGCTGGATGCTTATTCACACTTTAAATCTCCTCCATCTGCAGTTCTACGTGACTGATCCAGTAGAGATGGTTAGCCTATATCTCCCCAATTATGTTGGGCTTTGCCACAATATTTTTGTATCTCAGAGTTGGTGCGTACCCTCAAGCTGCAGTCTATTGTTGGATATCTAAAACTTCCAGGATACCTAAATGGATGAGGCTGAGTAAACTAATATGCCATAACTTTGTGAAGCCACAATTAAAAAAGGAAAATAAATAAACCAAGAGCCGTACCTAATGATTCCCAAACATAAAATACCAAACATTCTAAATGTTATTGGTTTATTGCTAGTCGGTTTCTATATCTTACCGACTGTTCACTATCGTTACTAACGGTTAAAAGACAACAGCTCCATAGAAGTAATATGAAAATTCAATCGATGGTAAGACGAGAGAATTTAAAGTAAGGCTGTAAGTTTAATCAATCTACCATCAGTCAATGGTATAAAATGTGTGCGGAATTGACCGTGTAATTTCCTTTATATAGTTTTTACGACAGTTTCGTACTTTTTGTTATTCTTTGTACCCTTCAAAGACAGATAGCACGTCTGGGACTTACTTGGCCGTTAGTTTAACAGGTGTCGCTGAGTTTATGCATTTGTAACACTTTTTTATTCAGGAAAATTGTAAAATTTTACTCCAGTTTTGCAAAGTGCTTTTTGAGTTCAATTTAATGTTGGAGCTTGAGTTTTATTTACATTTAGCAGAATTTATCTGTTATTTCAGAATTGTTGCTAAAATACATCGAAGACTAGTATCAGCTTCTACGCGGATATTCGAAGTGGATGGAGTTGAGTTGGAGGAGATTGGAGTTTTGAAAATTGTCCCAATTTGATATATTATGCCAAAGATCCAGATGGTTTCTTGGGACCTATATTTTTTAAGAAGAGCGGCACTTTTCGTAACGTCTACTCATACATAGCTAGGCACTAAAAAGTAACAACAAAAAAAATTCGTATAAAAAAAAACTCAACTTCAAAAACTCAAAAGTATAAAATAACTTATTTCTAAAGCTATTAATATATAATACCTAAAACATCTGGAAGGCGGTGCAAAGTAAAACATAAAAATTACTACTATATTTTGAAAATTACTAAGCACCGACTTTAAGATGTTTTAGGTAATTTATATTAATAATAATACATCATAGCTTTAGATATATATATATATATATATATATATATATATATATATATATATATGTATGTATGTATGTAATATTAGGTTATATTTCCTTTTAACACATGACATAGAGGAAGGTATTTTCAATACGCAACTATTATATACCTTGTTTTCTTACAAGATAAATTTTTAGTTAAATTGTTTCTTTAAATAACTAATATAACTTTTTTACTATAATTTGTAACTTTAGATGTGGTTTTAGTTGTTTAAGACTTTTAAATAGTGAAAATCATTGTAAAAATCTTGTTTGTATGTACGATAATTATTTTCTAACGTAAAACCAAAAAAGAAAACGAAAAAGGCTCTCGATGCGGACTCGTGCAGCACTGTCAATATTATTTCGAGTTGCCGGACTTGCATTAAAATGCCGTAGGAATTATTATAGAGTTTATTTAGAACTATACAAACACGTATAACGCAGGTATAAATATAATTGTACACAACCAGTCCAAACGTAACGCACGATTCAATCACACTCGCAAAGTCCGTCACTATCGCTAGACTGCCTCCCCCTCCACTGGGCCATTGTTTTATTATGCACAAATGAAATATGTCTGCCCTATCTAAGTCGGCTTAATTCGCCACACCTGGCTAATGACTCGACCGCTGCCATAAAAGAGTACAATAACAAAGGACTGTTTTCTAATCACAAATTGTAAACACAAAGTAAACACAAGAAGACAGTCATAAAAGAGTTTCAATGTTATTAGCTCAAACGCCGACGAGTAATAAATTTGCTTTATTTACAGATATTATGCAGGTGACCCAAATTGTAAGAATATGATGGCATAGACGTTGCGCGGGTTTCTGGCGCGTCTCTCTCATCAAGGCTAACCTGATCTACAATTGCCATGTTGTCTTGTTATTTCGCTATTTTAGGGAAAAAAGATAACATTTCTCCAAGTCCCGCACATTGCGGGTATAGTAAGTGTTCAATATAAACAGTATAAAATAATACACTCAATGCAAATATTTTTTCACATTAAATTTAAAATGTACATCGTGTGCAGTAAGCGTGTTTCATGGCTCCCCAGAGATAAAGATAGTGGATAAGAGGGGTCTAGGATGTTCACCCGGACATTTGCCCGGGGCTCCATTTTGTATGTAAATGTAATGATATTTACATCTTTTTATGTTATATGATGGGTAGATAACAGTTTATTACTCGCCAAATAAACAATTAAAAAATGCACGATTACAATATTGTCATATTATGATGCAGTGTATTAGATGTCATTGAACTCCTCCTAAAGCTCTGCACAAATTTTCATGAAATTTTTTGCATGTTGAGTGTGTCCCTGGATCGTTTAAATTCACAATTGGAACCATTAGGTGGCATTGGGATCGGGTCTCTCGTGATCTCTAATAAAATATCTATACATATAATAAAGTTGTAGAGGTTGAATTTCTGTACAATGAAAAAAAATGCTAAAAACCGAATGAGAGGGATGTTAGAAGCGAAATAGAACTAATTTAGATTTTTAATTTTTGTTTGTTTCTCTGTTTGTCTGTCTGTTTGTACCGGCTAATCTCCGAAACTACTGGACCGATTTAAATGAAATTTTGTATGGTGGTTATATGGTAGCTTATATGCCTGGTCAACTTATTAAATATAGGATACTTTTGATCCCGAAAAATTGAAGAGTTCTCGTGGGATAGTTAAAATACAGCATCAAGCGGACGAAGTCGCGGGTAGAAGCTAGTAATATTTAATATAATAATTAATACGGCATTTATGACTCTAGTTTTTATTGTGAGAGTTATTCTTTATTGTTTCGGCCACAGTTAGCTTGAAATTGTCAATTGTCGTTATTGTCTATAGAGTATGGAGGGTAGAGGTAAGGAGGACCATCTAGTATGGGGGATCAGTTGAAAAAGGGTCCGCCTGTAAACATCAAATCATGGTTCGGACACTCGTCAAAATAGCGCTAGCGTAGGAAAAGGAAGTGATATGAATTTAGCAGTTATAAACGAAGTGAAGTGTGCTGGGTTGAAAAATTTAAAAATTATAATTTGGAAAAGTATTGAGACTTTCTTGTATTCAGATGTATGTATATAAATTTTTGACCAATTTAATTTTTGAAACCTATTTCACTAATTAAGATAACTAAATTATCTGAAAATTCCACCATGAGGAGACATGCAATAGTTACATTTCGTAAAAAGCGCGGTCACAATGAGGAAGTCTTTCTGTCCTTCTTTAATCTAGTATCCTACTCTATTTGTGGCGCTATTTTTAAATACTTTCCAATTACTATTATGGCGCCATCTTAATTTGCTGCCCGTCAGTGGACACTTTTTAATATACTGAGATGGTTCCCCTTACCCTCCCCTCCATACTATAGAGGCAGAAAATCCTCTTCAACTATGGATGATTTTATAAATAAGTTTGCTGAAAAAAAGTTAGAAACATATATCTTTGATTTGAATTGTTTGTCTAAATTAGCTCTTCAGAGCACTGTGTATAAATATTAACTTATAATCAATAATTAATCATTTTGATCCAATTCGAGCAATTTTTGTTTCTTTTATAAGATACTTTACGCCACTGTTAGCAATAAACGTTGTTAAGGGGGGCCAGTTAAGCGAAGACTACGATACGAGCAAGACGTGTACATTCGATAAGCTATATAGTGACGGACTTTGCGCGTGTTATCTAATAGTGCAGTTTGTACTGGTTGTATCCAGTTATATTTGTACCTGTGTTATACGTGTTTGTATAGTTCTAATAAAGTCTATAGTAATTCCAACGGCATTTTAATTCGAGTCCGCACTCGTAAGAATATATTTTTATTGTAGGCGCCAACAGACATTTTATTCTTCTCTTTGTATCTTCAAAACTCTGCAGCAGTGAGCCAATTTGCATTTACCTATGTTAACATAGAGCGTTTGATCTAGAACAAGGCGAAATCGAAGTAACAATTAACTAAGCATATGCAAACGATTGCAATTGGCGCCATAAACAAGGATTTGTGAATGTTAATGCTCTGAGGAACAAGTAGAGGCATGGAGTAGATGCGAAAGCGGTAAACTAAACTTCATATTTTTTACGCGAACCGGCTCCGTCGGGGAGAAAGGGGAGCGCCGCGAGCGACGTAGTCCGCCACACATCGTCTGGCGACGCATAAATTTATCACACACGTGTAATTATAATGTAATAAAGTTCTTATATTCATACCAAAACGGTCCACTAATCATTGGAGCACCACACCACCTCCAGGAGGAGCCTACATATGGGTATGCCCAGCGTCCGCTTTCCTACTTTTTTTCTTTTTCTTCATTTATTTTGGCATCAGTCATAAAATATACATTTCAACAATGAACCGTGCCTAAAAAATATAAAAAAAGTGAAAAAAAAGTCTAAAAGTGTTTAGAATAGCGGGCTTCTTTTTCTCCGCTTCGCGGGGTCTTCAGCATCCTGAAACCATTGGTAAGCGTGTCATCACTCGCAAAGTCAAGAAAGCATTTTTTTGGGCGTTTCGACCGGGACCTGGCGGAGGCAGCATGGCTAGATATTTGTTGCCCACATACCATAAATAGCTGGTATCCGTAAAACCTACGGTTAGTAGGTACTTATTTACATACAATCATTGCATGTAATTGTTATTGACATTGAATAAAAAATGACGTGTTATAGATAATAATAAAATATATAATAATAATAAATCGGCAGACAAACACACATGTATGTCTCCAAATTAAGCAAGTTACGCTTGTGTAATATACAACGGACCACTCTGGGGCCGATCCCAGACACCCAGACCATGGTAAATAACGGAGAAAATACGTTTCTGAAATTTACTATACCAGGAATCGAACCCGGAGCCGCTGCGTTGCAGTGAGGTAGGCCGGCAAAGGCTTAGCCCGCTCAACCACAGAGGCCATCAAATTGATATTTAATATCTAATTGAAAGGTTGTGGATTATGTTTTGTCTGGATTATCTTGGATTTTCCGATATAAAAGTAGAAACGTTTTTACTGAGACGATGTATATTGACAGTTGGACAGACACAGGCACAGACAGAGAATGACAAGCAAAAGGAACGAAATGACAGATACACTCTCACAAACAGAACATAGATAATTAAATATTTACAATGTGCGCTCTATACACTATCATCCTCTCCACCAGAGCGCAAACCCATTGACTTTAAACAGAATACATGTTTGTGTACAGTAGTACCTTTCGTTAAAATATCAGCGACCATTTCGCTTCCTTTACAGTAACAAAATTTTAACTTAGAACTATTCACAAGATCTTTAAGAAAATGATATCTGATATCAATATGTTTTGATCTAGGTAAATAACAATCACTAGCAGATAATTTTATAGCACTTTGATTATCACAAAATATGTTTATTGGATTTACTTGCTGTTGACCAAGTTCAATATGCAGTTGTCGCAGCCATGAACCTTCTTGGGCTGCGGAAGCCATTGCCATGTACTCTGCTTCAGCAGTTGAGAGGGCCACCGTTGGCTGTTTACGTGAGCCCCAAGATATGGCTCCTCCTTGGTACATGAAAACATATCCAGTACATGATTTGCGGTCAAGAGTGTCACTGGCCCAATCAGCATCACAGTATCCAGTTATTGTTTCATCAATACCTCTCTCAAATGTGAGCTTTAGGTCCTTTGTTCCTTGAAGATATCTAAAAATCCTCTTTACTGCAGTCCAAAGTTCTGTTGTAGGTTGCTTATTAAATCTGCTCAATGTGTTGACGGCAAAAGCAATGTCTGGTCGTGTACCTTGAGCGACATAGAGTAGACTGCCAATAGCTTCTTGGTATGGGATATCATAATTAATCTCACTTTCTTCATATGTACTAAATTTGATTCCAACTTCTATTGGTGTCTTTGCCGGTTTGCAGTCAGACATATTGAACCTTTGTAAAATTTCTGAAATATATTTATGTTGATCGATTTCCACTTTTCCATTTAATTTAGTGATATTGAGTCCAATGCACTGTTGAGCCATGCCTAAATCTTTCATGTGAAAATGTAATTTTAGTTTTTCCTTCAAACTGTCTTTTACAGAAGCTTTAGATGTGAAAAGCATGAGGTCATCGACCCATATAGCAATGAATGTTAAATCATTGTTATTATAATACACACATGGATCTATCTTTGATCTAAACAGGTTAATTTCTTTTAATACACTATCTAATTTAATATTCCATATTCTACTAGCCTGTTTAAGTCCATATATAGATTTATGCAGATGACATATCTGAGTGCCTTGCTCATACATAGGCGGCTGTGTCATATAAATCTCCGCATCAATGTCACCTTGTAAAAAGGCTGAAACGGCATCCATCTGATCGACATTGAGATCATATTTTGCTGTTAAAGCAAATAAATAACGTATGGATGAATATCTCACAACTGGGGAATATGTTTCATTATAATCTGTCCCCTTTCTCTGGGCATAGCCTTTAATAACTAGCCTAGCTTTAAATTTAATCTTACCACTAACATCAGCCTTCGTTTTAAATACCCATTTGCAAGGTAGGGCTTTCTTGCCGGATGGGAGGTCAGCTAAGCTCCAAGTGTTATTTTTAATAAGAGAGTCATACTCTTCCTTCATGGCCCGTCTCCACATTTCTGCATTGTGAGATGCCATAGCTTCCTCTAATGTCTGAGGATCATCCATTGTTGTATATAAACAATAATAACCATGCTTAGACTTTGACTGTGTTACATCGGAAGATTCTACATGGCCCCTTCTCTGCCGAGGCCTCAATCTAATATTTTGAAAAGAATCTGTTGTAACATACCTGGAAGGTCGGTAAGATTCATTGACATCAGTGTCAGTCTCACAGTCACTCTCAATTGTCTCCTGGGATGCGGCAGTGACCTCACCAGGCTCCTCCGGCAGCTGCTGTGTACTCTGGCACGGTGGCTGTGAACTCTGGCATGGTGTATCATCCTGTTTCTCTGTAATTATTACATGAGGTGACTTAACCAAATTAATATCATCTGTTTTTGACTTCTCCATAAATGTGACATCCCTACTTTTTATCACTTTATGACTTTTCATGTCCATCAACCTGTAGCCCTTAGAAGTCTCACAGTAGCCTACAAATATCATTTTTGTAGCTTTCTTATCCCACTTTTGGCGTCGTTCTTTTGGTATGTGTACCATTACTTCAGAGCCAAAAATACGCATATGTGATAGATTAGGTTTTTTTCCAGTCCATAACTCCATAGGCGTCTTCCAATCTATTGATCTGGTAGGGGTGCGATTCATAATATAAGCTGCTGTAGCTACAGCTTCAGCCCAAATTTTTTTATCTAGGTTAGCATAAAACATCATACACCTAGCTCGCTCAACTAAAGTCCTGTTTAGTCGTTCAGCCATTCCATTTTGCTGAGGGGTATAGGGTGTGCTGGTTTGATGACATATACCATGGTTTGACAAATAATTTTTAAAATAATTATTGCAATACTCTGTGCCATTGTCAGTTCTTATAGCTTTTATTTTATAATTAAATTCATTCTCAACTTTAGTCTTAAAATGTTTAAATATTTCTATAATATTCAATTTATCTTTTAAGAAATATACATGAACTCTTCTGGTACAGTCATCAATAAATGTTAAAAAATATTTCATACCTCCAAATGACATATTTTCCATCGGCCCACATAGGTCCGAATGGATGAGCTGCAGAGGTCTGCTGGCCCTGGATCCCAAATGATTAAATGGTAACCTGGTTTGCTTTCCTTCGAGGCAGCTGGTGCAGGTTCCGATGATGTTGTCAGCAATTGGACACAGGTTTACTCCCTCTGTACATTCTGGCAGCTTTTGTAGGTCTGTAAAATTCAAATGTCCCATGCGTCGGTGCCACAGAACAGAATTGTTGACAGCCTCATCACTAGATGTTAAATTTGCTACTATGTCATTGTTTTCCAAGTTAAGACAATATAAATTGTTAACTAATGTTGCTGAACATATTAAATTTCCCTCAGTATTATAAATAACACAACCTTGACTATTAAATATAAGTTTCATCCCCTTTTTGACCATAGCACTCACTGATAATAAATTGATGGCTAAGCCAGGAACATATAAAACGTCTCTCACCTGAATTTTGTTATTATTATTTAAATAAATGTCAATACAACCAATTCCTTGCACAGACAATGGTTCCTTGTTTGCCACAGTAATGTTCTGGATGGGTGGCTCATGCACATTATACATAAGTGCTCTTCTGCTTGTCATGTGCATAGATGCACCTGAATCTATATACCATTTGTTGACATCTTGTTGTGTAGTCGCTGAAAAGGCTGCAACAAAACTTGTGTTTTTAGTTTCCTTATCCTTTTTAACCTTGCAGTATTTTGCAATATGACCCTGTTTATTGCAATTATAGCATCTGGGACCCCTTGGATAAACTGATGGTTTCGCTTGAAATGGTTGCCGAGTATTCTTTTTTGTAGTATAGAATGCATTAGTCTCCGAGGTTGTTTTCACCTCTTGTAAGAGCTTTGTTTTAACTAAGTCAGCGCTAATTTTCAAGCCTGAGCTCTCCAGACCCATAATCATAGGTTTATACATGTCAGGCAAGCCGGCCAACATAAGAGTACCGAGCCATTCATCTTCCACGTTGAACTGTATGTTTCTTAGCTTATGTGCCGATGACATAATTCTATTTACATAATCTTCTACACTTTGGCTAGATTCCAGGGTGGTATTAATTAGGTCCTTTAAAAGGCCCACTTTCCTTGACAATCCGTTGTCATCAAAAGCCCTTTCTAAATTTTGCCACACTTCTTTCGCTGTTTTCGCATCCTGAACGTGGATATAATTAATCGGATCCAATAATAATATTAATTTAGATTTAGCCTTGACGTCCTGTGCGGTATCCACAGTCTTGTCGGCGGTCGGTTGAATGCAATGCCATAAGTCTTCGTGCTGCAAGTAGGTTTTGACGGCAAATTTCCATGCCGGAAAATTGTTTCTGCCTTGTAATCTCTCTATTTGAAAAGACGTAGTCATTGTTCCAGACATATTTACTTGTATACGATGAACGATGACAATGTGGCTGGATGCGTATTTTAAAACTCAAAATAAAATCAGTACGCCGGTCCTTATTAATCCACCAACCACGCTCTGCTACCATGAAAGGTTGTGGATTATGTTTTGTCTGGATTATCTTGGATTTTCCGAAATAAAAGTAGAAACGTTTTTTACTGAGACGATGTATATTGACAGTTGGACAGACACAGGCACAGACAGAGAATGACAAGCAAAAGGAACGAAATGACAGATACACTCTCACAAACAGAACATAGATAATTAAATATTTACAATGTGCGCTCTATACACTATCACTAATCTTATTTATAGTATAAGAGTGTGTTATGCTATTTAATCAAAACACGTATATGCATGTTAGTCTTACTATAGCAAAATATCATAGTTTTTAAGTAAATTAAGTTTTTTTTTATTCAGGCGCATAAGTACATAGATAATCTTTTAAAACACTGTAATAACAAAGGCGTCCCTAACGTGTGGTTGCTTTCAAACAAGTTTTAAGACACCATTTTAAAACGACCTCATGTCATGGTCGACAACATTGGCATGAAGTGTCTTACAGATCCTTATTGTATGTATAATCTACATTTTTAACAACCGTTAGGTAGTTGAGAGTTTCTTAACAATGACGTGGGTTCCAATCCTATTTAGCCTTGGCAGTTATTTTGACGCTAACGTATCTAATATATTATAATAATTACCAGGTGCTGACGGTGAGATATACTTACGTTATATAAAACCTATTAATCAGCTCTAGACAATCGTGGCGCATCCGAACTCTTACAAACGGGGAATACTGAGCCCAGCGGTATGTTTTTTCGCAAACAATAACGACTCAACGTATTCTATGTTCTATTTCCAACCGAGATACACCGGAACGCGTGTGAGCCTTGCACTACTGTCTGCGGGGTCGTAATTACGATACAACTTTACTCGTCAATTTACTCCGCTTCCACTTATCACATTATAGTAAAATACTATCTCATTTGAATTTTCGTAGATATCGCTAAAACGAACTCTCCAAAAACCCTTACCTACATGTGTATGTTTCTGTCCACCTATTTATATAATCAAATTTCCTAAATAAATACTAACGGCATTTCATATAATTATTTTAATATTCATAACTTTTGTTAGAACTATGCTGGAGTGAAAATTAAATCGATTCATGTTTTATATCTTCCGTAAATATGTGTTAAAAAAAAATCCTAAATTATATAAACGACTAGCTATCTCGGCAGACGTCGTCTTGCCTGGAAAAGCTTCAATCGATATGCCGACAGCAGCGCCATCTACCGGGTTCAATTGTGAACCAACTCAGAAATCTTCTCTGGCTCATGCACAACAACTTTGCTAAAGATCATCACATGATCAAATGTATAGTTTACGATTCTATAAAGGACATACAAAATATTCATACGGCTATAGTTGTCGTCAAAATCGACCATAAGATTTTCAGTTGTTTTTTGGTATTTCTTATTGCTTAGTGTTTGGCCTTAAAGACCCACTTGAGAAATTTAACATGTACATATGTGTATATATACATATACACATGTGTACATGTTAAATGTCTCAAGTGGGCCTCATATACTCGTGTATATAATATAGAATAACAAATTCCTACCACACTCCAAACTTTTTTTCATTTTTTTTGAGAAATGATTGTGACGTCCGTGCGATAGATGTACATACAGAAGGTACCTGCATAAAATTTTTGAAATTTTTCTTTTTTCAAAACGGTTACTTAAACTAAAAAACCATCTATTATTCTATTTAACCTTTGTGTATCGTATTAAAAAGTTAGTAGCGGTGGGTAGAACAATGTAGCGACGGACAAAGGCTCTCTAGGGCTCTCAAACCACATACCCAAGTGGCAAGACCCACTAGGGAGGGCTTACAGTGTATTGAGCCTTTGTGCTCTGAGAGTAGGTTTTATACCGTGAACGTTTTCGTGTGAGATTGTATAAAAGAGAATTTTTAAAACTGAAATATTTTAGCTAATAACTAAAAATGTTATATGACAAGCCAAATCCTTACCATGCTTCAAAAAACAGGTTCAGATAAATTAATTGTTCATTACATATATTAATTTCTAATGTTATTATATACTAGCTTCTGCCCGCGACATCGTTCGAGAGGAATAGTTAAAAAAAATAAGTTATAGAAACCCCGCGATTTTTAAACATTCGTCATTGGTGCTCCACTCCTTTTGGTATTAACGTGATGATATATATATAGCCTTTATAACCTTTCTCGATAAATGGGCTATCTAACAGTGAAAGAATTTTTCGAATCAGACCAGTAGTTCCTGAGATTAGCGCGCTCAAGCAAACAAACAAAGAAAGAAACTTATCAGCTTTATTTATTAAACATATAAGATATAACTTGATGATGACATGCGCGACTATGCAATTAGACCTACCTATAAAAATAATTTAATTCTACCAAACTCCAAACTTAATATGCACAGCTGCGGCCCGAACGCAATGGCCATTAAAATATATAATAAATTGCCTGCTAAATTAAAAAACACTAAAGACGACATCTTTTTAAAAGAACTTAAAAATATATTAATAATAAAATGCTACTACAATATAAACGATTTTTTTAAAGATGATATAAAATAGATATAATGACATTTTTCAGTACGTGAAATAGATCGATCCTCTCCGCATAGTATCTATTGCTATACCCTGCTAGGGTTATTGTGAACATGTAAAACTGTTTATAATTGTACAATAAATGATTGAGTATTGAGTATTGAAAACTCTCTCACCGACATCACACCCTGTCAAAATCTCCGCTTCTATTCGGGTTAACCCCCGACCATGGCCTGGACCATGGCCGGGAGCGACAGGTCGTATGGGGCCTAGAGTCCAAGCTACTGGTAGTTAAGGCTCCAGAGACAGGAATCTCCTCACATTGCGGGCTGAATCCAGTAGAGCTGCCTTCTGTAACTATTATTTACTGTGTTAACAGCGTATATTATATAAAGATTATTTTATACATTGTATCTATTCTTAAAGTTATATAATTGCCTACAACCAATTAATTTTCCATTTCCCTTACCTTATACCTTCGAAACTGGAGCTTAAGAAAATAAGAAACTTGCTTCCTTGAAGCGAAACCTATATAATTTTCACAAAGTTAACTAAGATATTATCCGACATATTTCGAAAACGCTCCATGATCCGGCGAAGAAGTAGATATTAGGGTTCATTACAATTCGACAGGTAAAGTCAAAAGTTGGAGAATCGCTCCACTAACGTACCCCGGTAAGTATTTCAGGCACGTATTGGACGGTGTCATGCGAGAGCTTAGAAACGGAGAAATATATTTTTATTTTATTTCCAAAATACTACTGCATTGCGGCTAATACTCTTTTCTGTTGGTTTTCGAAAGACGAATATACCTTAGATAAGTAAATAGATAACACTTTATTACTTACCAAAATACACTATACCCTACACCAGTGCTTTTCAATCTTTTTGAATACGCGACCCCTTTACAGGTTGAAAAATTTTGGGGACCCCCTTGGGCCATAGAAAAACAAAAAGTTAGTAATTTAAATGAATTTGTTTATGTCTTTCCCTATTTTCATACCTATATAAATTATTACGGCCTATACTCTGCAAGAAGCTGCTGGCTTAGAAAGTACCTAAGTATGAGGTATAAACTTAAATTGCCTTTTCCCTTTTGCCGGGGATCCCCCGAGCAAGGCTCTGCAATCCCCCTAGGGGTCGCGACCCACATTTTGATAAACACTGCCCTACACAATACAGAAGTGCCGTAAATAGGGCGGTGCCACCGGTGTCCAGGCACAGGGCGTAGACTCTGGGGGGCGCAAGAATGGCCAAATCAGGCAGTCCTATTATTTTTTCGGTTTGCTCTTGATAAGTTCCCGCTGCAGCCCTAGTGCTCGATTCCAACACATACGTACCTACATTCCATTATCATCAAAAATGTCTGTTAAATTACCCAAAACATCCTTTGCGTCTATCCGTGCAGGAACGGAGAAAGAAAACAATTTCCGGCGGCCGGGTGGCCTGTCGTAAGACAAAACAACCCACAGCCAGGCGGTAGGGCATTTGCCCGACTGGATGGCTACCACCCCTGGTCTAGAGTATGTCACCATAACAACCTTGATCTGTGATCCAGAATTAGAGACCGGGTTCATCAAGTGGACCGTCTGCCTGTCTGTTGAACTCCTGCAATAATAATAAAATAGGTATACATTTGGCAACCTGTTACACAAAGCCGTCCGTTGTGAATTTTTCCGCCGATTGGCAAATTAGAGCGTATGCGAACCGTCTGCAGATATCGTTCCCGTTTCGACTTCATTCCGGCTGGCGGGCCACCTCCCCCCACCCGCTTTCCGGAATCCAATACGGACGTAAGATCAGCCTTCCCTAAGATTGAACCAATTTCAAAAATGTTGCTAAGTTTCGAAGCTTTATGAAGTTGTGACCTGAGATGAAATTAACAAGCCTGTTTTTATCCGTGCAGGAATCGAGAAAGAATACAATTTCCTGCGGCCGGGCGGCCTGTCGTAAGAGGAGACAAAACAACCCACAGCCAGGTAGGGTATTTGCTCGACTGGATGGCGACTACATCTGGCCTAGAGTATGCCCCCTAACAGCCTGTGTTGTGTTCCAGCAGTAGTGACCAGGTTCCAGTCTTCTTAAAGAGAGCAGCAGCGCATTTGTAGCACATTTGATGTTGCAATTACAAATTGTCACAATGTTATATCTATTTTAATTCCTATCTATGATATGTTATAATTTTTTACTATCTGTCTATTACAATTTTTGTATCCCGTGGACTTATTTTTATCAATAGTAGTAGGTCAGTTAAACCGGTATGTGGCACTAGAATCGGGTCCTAGGTTTTTATTTCTTCAGGGCAGGACATCGCCTGCCTAGACTGCTAATACTATATATATATATATATATATATATATATATATATATATATATGTGTGTATATATATATATATATATATATATATATATATTTATACAGTATTGTTAAGAGTTTAGCGGGACTTATTAAAATTCCGTTAGAATTATTAAAGACTTTATTAGAACTATACACAAACACGTATTACACAGGTACAAATATAACGGAACACAACAAATCCAAACGTAATGCAGAAGGTTGTAATTCAATAAAACGCGCAAAGTCCGTCACTAATAGATTCCCGAGTGTACACACGTCTCGCCTTGATTGTGGTTCTCGCTCGACTGCCTCTCTCTTCATCTGGCCCTGATTTTATACCTCAGAATTACAAATTTGCCCGTATCGTATTTACGTCGACTCCATAACACCTGGCTAATGATTCGGCCGCCAGCGGCCATAAACGAGTGCAATAAAGTAATGGGTTGTTCTCTAGAATAATTAGTCAACGCATGCCAATAAATAAGTAAACAAAAGACCACGATCATAAAATAATTACAACTAGTTCAAATGCCGACAGGTAATAAAATGAGTTTTTACAGATATGCAGGTGGAATTTGTTTTTGTTGGTGCCTAGGTTGTAACAGTATTATAGAAAAAGAGTAAAATTACATTATACAACCAATATACTTTTTAATTCCATCTTGCAAAGTGCAATGAGCAAAAACTATTAGAATATCTTGCTCTTTTATACAGTTTAATATGGATTTATGATACGCTTAAGTTAGCTACAGACATAAACAGGGCTGTCAATGACTTTTCAATATTTTATTTTATTTCTAGTATGTAAAATTTTGATAAATTTATACGTTTTACTTTTTTACAAGGTTTTTACGATCAAATTTTTTTTTACAACCTTGCAGCGGGATTTTAAAGCAGTTATCTCGTGTTATTTGAAGATGTGTTATTCGAAGATCTTTTATTTGAAGATGTTTTATTTGGAGATGTTGATAAGATATTGAAAGAAGGTTAAAGATTTGTTAAAGAAACAGTTTAACTCATTTCATCTCCTCAGATCAATGGCGTTGCTTGCCTTAAACGGGCCCTGTGTGAAAATGCGTTGGAGGGCCCAAAGGAAGGGACAAGTTTTTTTAATAAATGAAACAAAGAATGCTCGAATTGAATTAAAATAATTATAATTATTCCAGGAGAATCAAGTATAATTATTTATTAATTATACTTGATGCTCCTGGAAGCTAAGTCAGAAACACAATTTAAATCAAAGATACACTTTTTAGTGGGTTTTTTTTCAGCAAACTTATTGATCAAATCGTCCATAGCTGAAGACGATTTGAATTTTTCTAGATTTTTTTCCTCTATAGAGAATAATGAAAAATCTGATAGCCGTTTCTGTTGTTCTAGCAGTTTTTCTCAAAATTTTTATTAATCTATAAAAGATTTGTTTACTTTGTGTTTAAAACTTGTAATTAGAAAAAAACAGCCCATTGTGTATTGTAATCTTTTATAGTAGTCATTAGCCAGGTGTGATTCTAAGAAACGCAGTCTGCGCGGTCGAGAGACATGTTGTAATTGTGCAGTATAAAGCAATGCCCCAATGGAGAGATTGGCAGTCTAGCGATAGTCACAAGCGAAGCAAGACGTGTGTACGATAATCTATATAGTGACGGACTTTGCGCGTGTTATTGAATCGTGCATTACGTTTGTATTGGTTGTGTTTAGTTATATTTGTACCTGTGTTATACGTGTTTGTATAGTTCTCATAAGTTCTATAATAATACCAACGGCTTGGGGCCTCGTATCATTGATACGGCTGATACGGCACTAGCTGGCCACAGATACATAGTTTTCACTTATCTCATAGTAAATGCAAATTAGTTATATTTCAACCCTAGCTATTCAAGCGTCTGAGTACAGAGTAGTGTCCTGGGCAGAGCCTTTGTACAGGCTTTCACTTCCGGTTCAGTTTATTAATGGCCACGGCAGGTATGACAAGTGATTCGCTTAAAGGCACCTAAAGCTTGGTAAACTTTCGTTTCGGTAAGCTTATTTTAAATACTTCAATTTTTTTCTGACCAGTGCGTGGTTCGACAATTCATGAATTATAAATGGTTCCGTAGGTATGATATCACATGGATGCTGATGAATCCATGCAGTAGTTTTCACGTAATACGGTAAAAGACAGACAGACAAAATATCTAAAAGTTTCTGGAATCTCCTGGTCCGAATCATCATCCTGTTTTTTTTCGCATTTTTAAACGCAATGTGTGCTCGAACCATTTGTAGTATAGAAGATAAATAGATAGAAACTTATGGTAATTATTTTCTCTTCAACTTGTTTTATATAAAAACATTTATTGTATCTCAAAAACTAGTCAATGGATATTCTAAAAGCAATTTTTGTTAAAAGCAGATAATTATATTTTGTAAACTCTATAATGACATATAAAGATTAGTGCATAAACTCATAGTAGGAGAAATACACGAAAAAATACAAAAAAATGCACACGGACACACACTTTGTATACTTATAATATATATAAAATATACCTATACGTCTATAGTAAAATATGTATAGTTTAATTCGCAAACGAAAAAGATACAAATAATTTAATAAACGGGTGACAAATCACCGTTAGGTGGGAACGTTCCCAAAACGTGGGCCACGTAACTTTATTTAATTTAATATATACAATTTACATTTACAGTCAGATTAAAAATGCTAAAATATATCTATATTAATATATGTACAGTTTAATTTACAAACATAAAATACAAATAATTTAATAAATGGGTGACAAATCGCCGCTAAGTGGGAACGTTCCCAAAACTCTGGCCACGTAACGTTATTTAATTTAATATACAATTTTACATTTAAAATCGGATTACAAAAATTAAAATATATCCATTATCCCCACAAATTGCTAATGCGCTGGAACCTTGGCAAATTAACATTCACGTGACGTCATCCGCAACTCGATATGTACGCGTACTCGCCGGCCAGTGATGCTAACAGTACTTAGTGTTCGGCAACGGTTACGTCACCAAAATGGCGGCCAGGCGCAATAGCAATTTGCGTGGATAATCTATCTTCTATACTTATAATAAAATTGTAGAGGTCGAATTTCTGTACAATTAAAAAAAATGCTAAAAACCGTGTTAGGGGGATGTAAGAAGTGAAATAGAACTAAATTAGATTTTTTTAGAATTTTTTTTTTCACTGTTTATCTGTTTGTCTGTCTGTTTGTACTGACTGACTGACTGGACCGATTTACATGAAATTTTGGATGGTGATAGTTTATATCCCTGGTCAACATATAGGATACTTTGATCCCAAAAAATTAAATAGTTCCCGTGGGATAGTTAAAAAGCTTTAATTAGTTAAACAGCTTATAACAGACTAAAAGTAATTTATCTGCAACGTAACATAATAGAAGCGGATAATTTGACAGGGTGTGGTGTCAGTGAGAGAGTTTTATCTTATATATATAATATATAAAGCAGATAAGTTTGTTTCTTTGTTTGTTTGCTTGAACGCGCTAATCTCAGGAAATACTGGTCTGATTTGAAAATTTTTTTCAGTGTTAGGTAGCCCATTTATTGATGAAGGTTACAGGCTATAAACCATCACGCTAAGAGCAATAGGAGCGGAGCACCAATGAAAAATGTTTCAAAATCGCGGATGTTTTTTAACTTCCTTTCCACGCGTATGAAGTCACGGGCAGAAGCTAATCTTATATATAAAAACGAATCGCAAAATGTGTTGGTAAGAGCATAACTTGAGAACGACTTTACCGATTTTGATGAAATATTGTAAGTGTGTTTGAGTGGATCCCGGGATGGTTTAAATCCACAATTGGAACCGGTAGATAGCGCTGAGATCGGGTTCTAGAATACTCCTAATCACCTGGACCGATTATGGTGATTTTGTTTTTGTGTCATGAAACAAAGTCTTTAAGGAATTCAGAAAATATGGCTGTATGAAGTTCGCCGGGTCAGCTAGTATACTAATATAGTAATATATTTACAGTTTAATTCACAAACAAAAAAAAAACAAATAATTTAAAAAAGGGGTGTCAAATCGCCGCTAGCTGGGAACGTTCACAAGTAGGCCGTAGGCCACGTTACTTTGTTTAATTTAAGATGTACAATCTACATTTATACTATATAACAATAATACTATAGTAATGTATATATAGTTTAATTCAAATATAATTTAATAAATTGGTGACAAAACACCGTTGGGTGGGAACGTTCCCAAAACACGGACCGTATATCCTCCCTATAAAAAATAAGTATTCCATTTTCGGCAAAACGCTTACAGAACTAAAATAACAACAGCTCTTAACAGCGTAGTTCATCCTTTAAAAGGATTAATTTCGTAGAAGGTCATCACACCAATTTCCTTTCTGTCATGGGGCGCTTCATTTGCTGAATAATTTATGGTGTACTGCTACTGTGGACCCCTTTAATGTTTATTTATGCTTCTGGCAGTAAAAACGAACGTTTTCTTAACCTATTTTAACCTTTAAAATTTCTGAGGAATATAATAACACGGCTGTAAGCGTTTTAAGCGCTGTTATATTTAAATGATAAGAAGTAACTGGGTATGGCAGAATTAAACGATAATTCCAATATTACAGCGGCTTTTAACCGGTTATAGCCGGTTTTAGTTAACTATATCGATCGCAGTGTTACAGTAAAAAAGTGGATAGATAGATAGGTAACACTTTATTGCACACCAAAAATTTAAAAACTTCGTTTAAAAAAACCGACTTCAAAAACGAAAAAACTAAAATGTATAAAATAACTTATTTCTAAAGCTATTATTATTAATATATATTATCTAAAACATCTTAAAGTCGGTGCTTAGTAATTTTCAAAATATAGTAATTTTTATGTTTTACTTTGCACCGACTTCAAGATGTTTTAGATAATATATATTAATAATAATAGCTTTAGAAATAAGTTATTTTATACATTTTAGTTTTTTCGTTTTTGAAGTCGGTTTTTTTAAACGAAGTTTTTAAATTTTATTTGTTACTTTTTAGTGTCTAGCTATGTATGGGTGGACCTACGAATGGTGCCGCGCTTCTTAAAAAATATAGGTCCCAAGAACCGGGAACAAAAAAATGTTCGTAAAATGAAAACTACTGGGCCAAACTATGTAAAAATTTTAGGGGACCAATTGGAAGCTATTCCGCGTCGAACAAAAAAAGAATCACGTAAATCGGATCATAAATCACGGAGTAATCGGCGAACATACATAAAAAAAGCAACAAAAAATAAAATAAAATAAAAAAGATCCTGACGAATTGAGAACCTCCTCCTTTTTTCGAAGTCGGTTAAAAATATAGAATTACAGAAACAGACCATATTCACAATATTTTCTAGGCCATACAATAGGCGGCCTTATCGCTCAAAGTGATCTCTTCCAGGAAATTTGAATCATATATATATATATATATATACATGTGGGATGGTCGGCTGGCAAGTAAAACAACACTTTACGAGTTTAACGATGCGCGTGCGTACGTCGTCCCTTCGTCGAATCTTCTACTCTCTCATTCACTTGTCATCTCTTTCACACTATGGCTTCGTTCAGTAATATCATCTTACATTCATCAAATCATGCGTTCAAGATACATCATCTCACACCCACACACACCCACACACACACACGCACGCACGCACGCACGCACGCAAGCAAGTTATTTATTATAATAACTTATGTATTATTAGTTAATGTATTAGCATGATTGTATTCTGTTAATCAGACATAGCTATTTGTGGACAAATAGTGTTTTCTAAGCAAATTTCTAAATATTGGTAAGGATTTGGCCTCTCTGATAGTAAGAGGCAGCATATTCCAAAGTTTGACAGCCTATGTATAAAGTGTTATCTATCTATTATGTAAATCTGCATTAAACGATTTATTCCGCGAGAAATATCTACATAACAACTTACTTTTTCTAATATAAACATATTTTTACGAGTGTGAGACTCGAATTAAAAATGCTGTTGGAATTATTATAGCGTTTATTAGAACTATACAAACAACACAGGTATTGTGAATTACAGTACAGGTAATTCATAACTTGTACTGAACTTGTCATGTGTAACGAAACCTAATGGTCCGATTTTGTACCCCTAGATATTGTCACACTATTAGTGTGTGTTGTAACTATTGTTACGTGTGCGGGACTCGAATTACAATGCGGTTGGAAATACTGTTGTATTTATTAGAACTATACAAACACGTATAACACAGGTACAAATATAACTGGACACAACCAGTACAAACTGCACGATTCAATAACACGCGCAAAGTCCGTCACTATATAGATATATAGCTTATCGAATGTACACGTCTTGCTCGTATTGTAATCGTCGCTTGACTGCCTCTCCTCTCATTCGGGCATTGTTTTATACTAAACTATGCCATACCACAATCGGCCGCGTGGACTGAATTTCTAAGAAAACGTAATTTGCACACCTGCAGCCATAAACGGGTACAAATAATAATAGGATGTTTTTTTAATTACAAATTTTAAACGCAAAGTAAACACAAGAAGTCCAAATGCGGGAAAGGTAATAAACTATAGGTGTGCATTCACTTTGTCAGCACTATTTCATAACACTACCTAGTTATAGTGTAACACTACTAGTGTTACACTATAGTTATATGGGCAACAAATCAAGTCATGCTGACTTGACTTCGTGCGGGATGACATACATACCAATGGCTTCACAACAATGGATGCTAAAAATAGCGTGAAGTGGAGAAAAGACAGTACGAAGGCAAACCCTGGGCTCCGAAGTGAACGCTCCAAATGAAACCGGGATTTAACTTTTGGATAATGACGATTACTAATGTAACACATTAGTAATCATGTGGCACATTACTAATGTAATTAATTTCATAATTAAAGTGCACCTGAAATTTAAAGCTGTATTAAACCCACAAACAAACATAATAGCAACTACTAATTCATAGGACTAAATACCGCAGTTAGTTAATAGTCAAACAAATGCATTCAAATGGAGTATACAAATTTATTGGGCAGTGAAATCTGTTATCTAACAAATGATAATAAATGGATTTTAACAACAAACCGACGCTGTGAATTAATTATATATTTATTTATTACTTAGTTTGTTTTCGTATTTAATCTTATTTTTGAGTTAGTTTACCTTTTTTTACCGACTTCAAAAAAAGGAGGATGTTCTCAATTCGTCGGGATCTTTTTTTTTTGTTTTTGTTTTATTTTATGTATGTTCACCAATTACTCCGAGATTTATGATCCGATTTACGTGATATTTTTTTGTTCGACGCGGAATAGCTGCCATAAAATTTGGTCTATGCCAAATGCCATTTGGTCCCATAAAAAATTTACATAGTTTAGCCCCGTAGTTTTAATTTTATGAACATTTTTATGAAAAAGTTTCCATTCCGCGCGGTACCTTTCGTAGGCATACCCATAATAGCTAGACACTAAAAAGTAACAAAAAAAAAAAACTTCGTTTAAAAAAACCGACTTCAAAAACTAAAAAGTATAAAATAACTTATTTCTAAAGCTATGTATTATTATTAATATAAATTATCTAAAACATCTCGAAGTCAGTGCAAAGTAAAACATAATAAAATTTAAAAACTTCGTTTAAAAAAACCGACTTCAAAAACTAAAAAACTAAAATGTATAAAATAACTTATTTCTAAAGCTATTATTATTAATATATATTATCTAAAACATCTTAAAATCGGTGCTTAGTAATTTTCAAAATATAGTAATTTTTATGTTTTGCTTTGCACCGACTTCAAGATGTGTTAGATAATATATATTAATAATAATAGCTTTAGAAATAAGTTATTTTATACATTTTAGTTTTTTAGTTTTTGAAGTCGGTTTTTTTAAACGAAGTTTTTAAATTTTATTTGTTACTTTTTAGTGTCTAGCTATGTATGGGTGGACCTACAAATGGTGCCGCGCTTCTTAAAAAATATAGGTCCTAAGAACCCGGAACAAAAAAATTTTCGTAAAATGAAAACTACTGGGCCAAACTATGTCAAATTTTTAGGGGACCACATGGCAGCTATTCCGCGTCGAACAAAAAAAGAATCACGTAAATAGAATCATAAATCTCAGAGTAATTGGTGTACATATGGAACGGAGTGAAAATTATTTTCATGAAAAATGTTCATAAAATGAAAACTACTAGGCCAAACTATGTCAAATTTTTAGGGGACCACATGGCAGCTATTCTGCGTCGAACAAAAAAAGAATCACGTAAATCGGATCATAAATGACGGAGTAATCGGCGAACATATGGAACGGAGTGAAAATTATTTCCATGAAAAATGTCCATAAAATGAAAACTACTGGGCCAAACTATGTAAAATTTTTAGGGGACCAATTGGAAGCTATTCCGCGTCGAACAAAAAAAGAATCACGTAAATCGGATCATAAATGGCGGAGTAATCGGCGAACATACATAAAAAAAAAGGAACAAAAAAAAAAAAAAGATTCCGACGAATTGAGAACCTCCTCCTTTTTTCGAAGTCGGTTAAAAATGACTAGGTATAGTTTGAAAATTACTAAGCACCGACTTTAAGATCAAATTCAAATTCAAATTCATTTATTTATAAATAAACTTATTTCTAGGCCTTATATAATTATATCTAAAACTTATAGTAATAACACATTTTGAATTAAAATTAAGGCTACAATTTTTTTTTGGCGGCGGTTGCTGCACTAGACTCGAGGTCTGTATCGCGGCACCCAGCACGATTTTATTATAATACTAGCTGACCCGGCGAACTTCGTACCGCCATATTTTCTGAATTCCTAAAAGACTTTGTTTCATGACACAAAAACAAAATCACCCGAATCGCTCCCAGTGATTAGGAGGATTCTAGAACCCGACCTCAGCGCCATCTACCGGTTCCAATTGTGGATTTAAACCATCCCGGGACCCACTCAAACACACACACAATATTTCATCAAAATCGGTAAAGTCGTTCTCAAGTTATGCGCTTACTAACACATTTTGCGATTCGTTTTTAACCGACTTCAAAAAAGGAGGAGGTTCTCAATTCGTCGGTATCTTATTTTTATGTTTTTTTTATGTATGTTCACCGATTACTCCGAGATTTATGATCCGATTTACGTGATTCTTTTTTGTTCGATGCGGAATAGCTTCCAATTGGTCCCCTAAAAATTTAACATAGTTTGGCCCAATAGTTTTGATTTAGTGAACATTTTTTTTTGAAAAAAATTATATTCCGTTCCATATGTACAACGATTACTCTGAGATTTATGATCCGATTTACGTGATTCTTTTTTTGTTCGACGCGGAATGTTTTAGATAATTTATATTAATAATAATACATAGCTTAATAAGTTATTTTATTCTTTTTAGTGTTTTAGTTTTTGAAGTCGGTTTTTTTAAACGAAGTGTTTTTATTTTTGCCCTATCTGTTCATTTACTATATTGGGTTTTATTAATTGGATAGTGTTTAATAATTGTGTAGAATTAAGGCGCTTTGATTGATTTTAATAATAACAGCCCTAACGTCTCACTGCTGGGCTCGGGCTTGCCACTATTGGGGAATTTAGTTAATAAAGCTTTTAAGATGTATGGATTTGTGATGAGGACGGTAGTCAATTTTAAACGTGTTTCCACTTACCTATATCTCTTCAAATGTTTGTTTCGATCTCAACTGGAATATGCTGTACCAATCTGAAATCCTTATTATCTATACTAATATAATAAACAGGTGAAGTTTGTGACGTTGTTGGGGGTAATCTACTAAACCGATTTTGAAAATTCTTTCACCAGTGGAAAGCGACATTATTCTAGAGAGATATAGGGTATATTTGATTGTGATTAATAATAAGTTTTTTTGCTGTTGCCCAGCGAAGTGGGCACGGGTCAGCTAGTCATAAATATATAGAGAGCATTGAGAATGTTCAGAAAAATTCCTACGTGCTACGCACTACAGGTGTAACATTACTTTTTTTGAACTATACCACGAGGACGAAGTCGCGCGCAAAGGTGTTAGTACTTAATATGTGAGTTTTTTTCAGGATTGTTAGGATACTACACAGCCTTCGTCCAAATATGGAATAGTTAAAATAGTGGTTGAATATCCAATACAAGCCGAATATTCGTTGCATATCTATTTAAAATCAGTCTTCACGTACAACATTAAATCGAATTAATAGAGCCGATGTTATCTTTTGGGTCTGAAACTCGTGTAATAGTTTTAGAATTATCTCGGCACTAAAACTCTACTTTATGGGATTCTTAGTACGTAAAATTATTAGTGGATTTCATAGACAAGATAAGTTAATTTAATGTGAAAATTACTCTTTAATTTCGATTATTACTTTCCAGTGTCCTTATTTAACGATACTACGATATATATATATATATATATATATATACGATATATATACGAACGATACTAGTGTAGATAATTATCCCAGGAATACACAAATACATACTAAAAATTTCATCAATTTCGGTCCAGGCTTAGGAGGAATTCAGTAATACACACACTAACAGAAGAATTTTGATATATAAATCTATAACATTATTTTCAAATATAACTACATACTATTAATAACATATGGATTTTGTGAAGCATAATATGATGATTTGTGGTGTGACAGAAGATGTATATCAGAATAGGAGTGTGGAAGGGAAAGACATATTATACTGACGCCAAAAAATTGAGATAAAATATATAGCTCCGTCCACCGCCACGACGGCAAAGAAACCAAAGGATTCCGCAGCGGCGGCCGGCGCGAAAAAGTCAATAGCAAACTGACATACCCAAATACGTCAGAGTTGGTAACCGACGCGGTTATGGAGCACAGACTGACTGTCGTTTCTGGCAATCAAGAAATACATAAAGGTGACATATAAATTCGACGCCAAAAACTTACACAATACAAAAAATACTCTAAACTAAAATCCATCCAGCCCCACTATAGCAATGTCGTGTTATCTAGAAGGCTAGCAGCAGTACTTCAATGGATATGAAGACTAGTTTCTTTGAGCGAGGTAAGTTCCAGCCTTACGGTCTCCTGTTGTAGCTTAGTTTGTGGGCACTTGGGCACAGATTGGTATTGGGATTGTTACACGCCGACAAAGTTAATGCACGCCTGTAGTTTATTACCCTTTCCCGCATTTGTACTTCTTTTCTTTACTTTGTGTCTATAATTTGTAATTAAGAAAAACATCATATTGTTATTGTACTCGTTTATAGCCGCAGAGTACGTTTTCTTGGAAACTTCAGTCAACGCGGTCGATTGTTGTATTATACAGTTTAGTATAAAACGATGCCAGAACGGGGGGGGGGGGGGGGGGTGGTTGGGTGGTGAGGCATTCAAGCGACGATTACGATACGAGCAAGACGTGTACATTCGATATGCTATATAGTGACAGACTTTGCGCGTGTTATTGAATCGTGCAGTTTGTACTGGTTGTGTCCAGATATATTTGTAACTTGTTATACGTGTTTGTATAGTTCTAATAAATTCTATAATAATCCCAACGGCATTTTGATTCGAGTCCCGCATTCGTCATAGTATTCTACCTAAGGTATTGATACTTAATAAACAGCTAATGGTTTTGCCTTTTTTTTCTACTACTATCCATCGCGACCAGATCGAGAAGATATTGTGGACTTAATAGAATACGAATTTTTTACACTATCGTAATGGAATTGTACTTCGAATGTCTTCGGAATGCCATTATATTGAAATAGTGGAATTTGGCTATCTGTAAAATCTAAACATGCGTGCGTGGCTGAACATTGAAGCTATTATTTAACTTGTAAACAATGAAATTGGGTGAAATAATAAAAATGATACAAAAAATAAACAAAAATGATTAATAATATTTTTTTTTCATAATTAAGTAACAAGTTGTATAGAAAATCAATGTAAATATGCAATAATACGAGACCCCTGATGAAACTAATGAAAGGAATAGTGTATTTTTTTTTAGTTTTTACTTATATTTGTCTGAAAAAACAACGGGAAGACTATACAACCCATGGAAAACACAGTGCAATTTTAGGTTATAGTATTTATAGCCCCAAACCTGTACACAAGCAAAATCTTGATACATAATATAATCCACATTAAGTAGTCTGAAACCTTAAGAGGGTTAATATGAATGAAATATAAGCGAGCTGTTTTAATACGAAGTAATAAGGTTATTCACTTCACCACAATAAGGTGGATCACTTTCCAATAAATTAATATACCTAGTGAGTTAATCATATCCACTTTTGGTGTCGCATACAAATCGCCTTCGTAAACAGCAAGAACTGCAGTATAAATAGAGATAAATTATTCATTCTAAAACATATTGTTACGAGTTGCGAGACTCGACTTTTATCCGTGCAGGAACGGAGAAAGAATACAATTTCCTGCGGCCGGGCGGCCTGTCGTAAGAGGCGACAAAACAACCCACAGCCAGGTGGTAGGGCATTGGCTCGACTGGATAGCTTCCACCCCTGGTCTAAAGTATGTTGCCATAACAACCTTGAGTTGTGTTCCGTCATTAGTGACCAGGTTCCAGTCTCCCTTTCTTAAGGGAGCAGCAGCGCATTTGTAACACCTATGGTATTGCAAATGTCCATAGGCGATGGTAACCGCTTTCCATCAAGTGGGCGTCTACCTGTTTGCTGAACTCCTGCAATAAAAAAAACTCGAATTAAAATGCCGCTGGGTTTATTATAGAGTTTATTAGAACTATATAAAGACGCATAACACAGATACAAATATAACCGAACACGACAAATCCAAACGTAATGCAGAAGGTCGTTAATTCAATAAAACTCGCAAAGTCCGTCACTATGGTTCCCGATTGTACACACGTCTTGCCTTGATCATGGTTCTCGCTCGACTGCCCCTCCCTCAATGAGCTGATTGTTTTATACTGCACAAATGCAATGCGCTCGTATCGTAGTCGACTTAATCCGCCACACCTGGCTAATGACTCGGCCGCAAACAGCCACAAAAGAGTACAATAAAACAATGGGCCATATGCCAATAAATAAGTAAACCAAAGAAGACGATCATAATAGAATTACGACTATTTCAATGCCGACAGGTAATAAAATGTTTTGTTTCAGATATCCAGGTGGATTTTGTTTTTGTCGGGACCTGAGTTGTAACAATATTTATTTAAACCAAAGTAACGACATACTTAGGTTGTCCGAGGTCGATTCTAAGTTTCCTTTTTACAAAACTCATAAAAGATGTAAAGAATAAGATAATCATAACACTATTTAGTAACGGCGGCTTTCAATATTCAATCTCGATCTTTAATCTCTAATCTAAAATACTTATTTTCAATCCATTTCTTACTTTTATGATTTCAATATTCGATCCACAGATCGTTTCGTCTATCCGTTTTACGAATCCATCGTTGGGAGGACGATCCGGCATTTTTGGATTGCCATTTGTATGAAAGTGACAGCTACACGCTTTCAATATACGATCTCTAATTTTGACAAATCCTTTTTTGACCTCAATCGATCTTTATTTGCGATCCCCCAATATTGATAGATTCTTGTGTAATAATGGAATTATTTTCAAGTGATAGTGATAGTGAAATTGAAATGTAACTTCAATTATCGGATTTGGACAGAAAAATGTATCAGCGAATAAACTTGTTGCAAAATTTGACTGATGCAGTTTATATTTAGAATAAATAAAACACGTTGAAACGGTTTTAAGCGAAATAATGCCATTTGTTAGAGTGAAATCAAGACGGTAAAGTGTTTTTAATAAGACTAATTACATTGCTTTATAAATCAGATAACCTAAAATAATATTCAATTCTATTTTTAGAATCAACGGTTGTCCACCAATTGCACCATCTTTTACTAACTACGATTTTATGCATTTGGGGACAATGCTAAATTCCGTGACTGACTTTGCTGGTGTATCCCTATCAACGGCATGTTGGATAGTGACAGATATTGCTGCTATTGCTAGATTGTATGGCAAATATATTGTTCTGGGCTCTAGGACTACAAACAAATTTTATAATATCACTCAGTTTCCTAGTCCTAGGGTATATGGTGCCATTGATTGTACACATGTACACAGTCAGCCTCCACGTAAGTATAAGTAGTGTATAATGAATTATGTTATCAGAGAGTTACTGTTACTACATGTAGATTATTAATGATAAATTAATAAATTATTTTCTGTCCAACCAGTCTGTGATGCAGACCTTAAATTAATAAATGTTGTTGCTCGCTGGCCTGGTTATATTCATGATTCTACTATTTTTAACTACTCAGTATTAAGAGGTTGTTAATATTATACTGAGATTGTAACTTCTATTAGTAAAATATATTTTTTACTGTTAACAATTTCTAATGCAATAATTATTGCAGCTAGGTGTGAAGAGAGTTTACTAGGAAATCATTGGTTACTTGGAGATAGTGCCTACCCAAATCGGTCTTACTTGCTCGCATCTTTGTTAAGCCCATCAAATATACAAGAAATCAGATACAATGAGGCCCACATAAAAACTAGAAATACAATTGAATTGTAAAACTAACACTTAAGATTATTAGGTACACATATTGTTTACCACAGAAACATATTTAAAATGTAAAAATACATGCAAAGAAAGAATAGGTCAAATGGTAACAGTAAAGAAAGTACCCACCTGTTTACTAGAAGAAAATTGTGTTTTATTTTTAATTTTATACATATATTTCTTTGTACAGGACATTTGCAGTTTGGAAACATCGCTTCCCAATTATATCACTGACAATGAAATTGTCTTTAGAAGATATAACAAAGGTTATAATTGCTACAGCAGCTCTTCACAACATTTGTAGAAACTATAGTATTGAGGAAGTGGCCCCTGAAGTAAAGTTGCCAAGAGAAAGTGTAGTTACTGTGACATCAGAAAATTTGGAAAATAATGTTACTCATAGACAAGAAATAATTTCAAATTATATTTAATAATGCACATAAATATTATACCTGCCTCTACTTATATATTTTATCTGTCTAATTATATTGAAATAAAAAATTGCCTGTATTAATTTAGATTATATGCTGTTTTTACTACTACATTTCATTGAAAATTCATTCAAACATTTTGTGTGATTGACAAATAACCACTCACACAAACAAACTTTTATATTTATTTAATATATATTTATGGGATTTGTAAATTGCTTAAAGTTCATGTAAATAAATGTGTTATGATGAGGGCTATATTTTACTTAAATTATACTAGATATAAATGGACCAATGTCCAAGAAATAAAATATACAGATCATACTATAAATTTGTTTAATTTCAACATAAAAGGTACATTACATATTATTAAAACTTTTATAATGTAGGTAATTCTAATAGCTACATTTAGGTTATTAAAAATTAATATTTACATTCACATTATACATAAAGACTTAAAATTCAAATATACAAATGTAAAACATCCTAGACTTATAAAAAAAAAAACTATATGAATTAATATGACTTAAAGGAATTGTAACATCCGACAAAAACAGGAAAGGGGAAGAGCCAATTTCCATATGTTTGTAGAGTGAGCCGAGCGAACGACGGGATTGTGTTCAAAACGACTTCCGCCACCATGCTTTTGCGATTGTTCATCTTAACATGTGATATGGTGCTATAAGTAAAAATAATCTACACTAATATTATAATGACGTAAACGACACACAAAGAGCCTAAAAATTAATAACCCAGGCACAGAAAGGAAAAAACAACTCACATGGCACTAGATAGGATAATATATATAGGTATAGACATAAGGCACACACTGCACACGCACTTCCTTAGTACACCAGCATGTAACAGATACGCTCTACATTATATATAAGTTTAGTTTTAAAATTAGACTAAATTATTCGTAAGGTACACCTCAACACAAAAATCACTAAATTAATGTCACACACAAGAACCAAAATAACTAAGAGTGTTTAAATTATAAAAATTCAATCTAGAAATTTAGTTGTAAAAAAGGGTACGGAACTCGAGTCCGTAGACTTGTTAAAAAAAATTACGTAAATAATGTGTTTACATGTTTGTATACAATATTTCATTATAAGAAATGTAACAAAATTGATTCACATAGGTATGAGACGTATCTGAAAGCTGCATTTAGAGAGGTTTATTTCTGTCTATCAATTCGCATAGAAATAAGACATAAAGAAATTTTTTTTAATAACACGAAATTAATTGTTAATAATGGTTCTATAAGTGACTTTTTAATTGCTTTTTCGTTGTTTGTTTTTTATTTTATTGACAAAATTTCGCACCATAAAATAGCAAATAAGCAGTTAAAGAAATCACATATGAAAACATTTATACAATTAATTACGTTTATTTATTAAAGTTGCCAAAGATTCATTTTTATTAAATTTGAAAGACAGAAATGAATCGTCCATTTTCGGCAATAGACAGATTGTCTATTTTCAGTTACAAAATTTTGAAAGTTGTGTAGTTTTTTGACATAAATAGCAGACGTTTTCCTTCATTGTTTGTGTGTGCATGAAGAAAACGTACATTTACTTACATTTATCTATAACTACAGACATTTTATGTATTTTTTATATTATCCATGTTTAGAATATAATATAAAAAATACATAATAAAAAATATATAACAGTATTGTTGGCGCGGGCGGGAGCGGGGATGAAGAGAAGTAAAGCACTTACAGGATAAGGTCGCCGCACCAGACACGCTACTAACGATGCGGGTTTCACAGCGGCAAGCACTTCTTCCTCATGATCCTTTCTTCTCGTCTTGCGGTTCCTTCGACAAGTGGACCAGCTGGAACGGTACAGCGTGTACCTTCCAACATGCGGGTTGATATAAGCTGGTGTAAAAAGCGGCACAACACACAAAACGTGGCAAGATTTGTGCGGAACAGCGGTGCGATCAACGGTCGGACGTAGGGTATGTTACGTTGCATAGTGATCTGTCACTATGCAACGTGACATACTCTATGCGGCGAAAGACAAAACGGAAACAAAGAGGCGGTGACCAAATAGGTCGGCGTTAACACGTGTAGTCTAGAGTATGCCGTCATAACACAACCTTGAGTTGTGTTCCGGCATTAGAGGCCAGATTCCAGTCTCCCTTTAGAAAGAAGCAGCACATTTGAAGTACCTTTGCTCTAATAAATGTCCATAGGCAATGGTAACAGACTTGCCTGTTAGCTGAACTCACGCAATAACTCGCAGATAATAAGTTAATTAACTAAACTACATCAAGTTACAAGTTGGCTAATCCGCAATGCCACTGTTTAATTATATTACACATCTGTTTGTTAAAGTTATTGCAATGTCTGGAAGGTTTATGGGCATGGACAAGTTTTGGAACACATCCTAGACTGTCGTTAAGTATGGGAATGTATCCCGCTAAAAGGTGACCTTTGGGAGTTAAGTTTAAATCTAAGTTATTACTTGAATCATAAGTGAAATAGTTCGTAGTTTTTCACTTAGATATAACAGTAGCCAGATATGATAAGGAGAGATAGAAGTTAGGCGACAAAAAGAATGTTGAACCACAAGATGGATAGGTACAAATGTAAAAGTAGACAAAAAAAGATGGATGGATTGGGTGAAGAATGATATTATGATTTGTAGTGTGACAGAAGATGTAGATATAAGTCAGAATAGAGGAGTGTGGAAGGAAAAGACTTATTGTGCCGACCTCAATTAATTGGGATATGGTGAAAGAAAAGAGAGAGAGAAGTTATGTGACATTTTTTTTTAACAAAATCAAAATCGAGTTCCAATTAAAAAGCAAAAATAAATATTTTCTACAACAAGAAACGGTGGCTCGTAGGAAAAAAGTATTGATACATTTTTTATAGATAATTTTATGATTTACAATTTTTGTCTGGGGTACTTTTATGATGAAACTTACCGTTTTGCTGAAAATCGCGATAAACTTCTTTTTTTGACCTTTGACCTTGAGTAAACATTTTTCCATACACGGGAATGATGGGGAATTAAAATTTTTACTCATAATTATGTTTTGAACAATTTTACTGATTTTCAGCTTGTTGTGATTTTATGCACCTTCACTCTCATTTTTTGGTCCAGATTGACCGCGCTATTAGCGCGGTATTTTTTATATTTATTCAATAAAATACCGCACTTAAAAACCGTTAAAACGTACTTTTCTTATTTGTATTAATCACGAAAACATAATAAAATGCCAAGTAAATTTAAATTTTAACTTGATATTACCTTCAAAAAATATTCTCTAGTAGAACTTATTTTCAAAAATAACTTTTGAATTTATATCAAATTACTTATTGTTGAAAGTATGTTTGAAGATCTACCACATACTGAAAAGAATCAGTTGTATCACTATGTCAAAATTCTATATCAAAATTCATTCAGCCATCACAAAGCTTGCGGATCACAAACGCATGGATATGCAATTAAAAGACACTTAAGAAACTAATGACTAACCCTTCAGACCCCATTTCCCTTTAGCACCCCCAAGATGTGACGTCATCGTGTTAGTTAACACGGCACGTGCCGATTTTATGCACACTATCCACATAGACTTACCTATAAAGGCCTACGTTGCTAAAATTTTTCTAGATATGACTTATTCTATGTTGACTTAAATAGAAATAAAAGAAGGATATTCTTGCCTTCTCTGGATAATTTGAGGCAGGTTGGGGGTTCAAGCGAAAGCTCTTTACCCCGGATTCCACTCATCGGACTACGACCCAAGGTAACGGGAGTATGAGACCGCTGGACCTATGTCCATGTCTGTGGTGTCACAGTAGTTCACATTGGCTTATCTACGACTTCTGTTGGCTTTTCTGCGGCTTTAGTTCTTCGCATCCTCTCTGAATCATCCTAATCTGGCTGTACGAGGGCGCGGGGATTCGGTCACCAGGAGCCCTTGTGGTCTGGAGTGCGGGTATGAAGGGGGCAATCCCGTGGAGGTTATGGCAGCCGTTATGAGCGCAGTCAAACATCCGAGACGCCAACATCACCACAAATTACTCTACACGGGGTATACCTAGATCGGGGCGATGACATCATTCGTGACGTACCGGCACGCACCCATAAATATTCATAGGCGATAATCTGTTAGGACTCGATAGTTTTTAGCCTCGAGTGGATGTAGGTTTTATACTACGGAACTGTATAAGGTCGGGATCGTCGTCAAACCTGACCGCTTGACGCTGCAACGAGTCAGGTTGGAGCAGCAGGAACTGAGGTGCACCAACCCAAACATGGGAACAGACTCAACATGGGGACGGACTTGGACTTTATATAATAAAAGCCTGTGACCCAGTTTGAAGTACCCTATTAGCCCTGTTTAGCACCCCAAGCTTTTGTGAAGTATACATATGAATTAGAATAATTATCTTATACTTGTGATTCTACAAAGATAGAAACTTATATTATTACATTTTATGAATAAAAAAGTTACTCAACTTCTTGGTCTTATGAATTTCACACCCTAGCCTTTTTTAATACATGTAACACTTTTTGCAAGTGGCGCTGCGTTCGCCCATTTCCCCCATCTCTGTTGTGTGTCATTGTGTTTCGACGATCTGTATATGCGAAATAAAGTACTCCTAGAATTTTTGTAGTTTTACTGGTGCCTTCCCATAATACTATTAAAGTGCAATACAACTCTCATAGTAGCAGTTCTTATAGATTTAATATAGTGAACTCTTATGATTACTATTCTGTATTTTTTACGATGAATAAAAGCCAATCATCATTAACTCTGCCCTTTTAAAGGACAGTGAAGAATGGACTGAGTTTCAACGGCATAAGTAAGAGCTGTGTCACGTCAAGAGCTGTGTCATGTCAAGAACTGCGTCATGTCAAAAGCTGTGTCACGTCAAGAGCTGTGTTGTGTCAAGTGCTGTGTCACGTCAAGAGATTGCGTAAAAAACTAGTAGCTCATCTAGTATTTAAAACATTTGAATCAACGTTTCATCAATAATTATTGGAGGGTACAATCCAGCTGAAGTACGGATTGTGGTTAATAATTTTGTTATTATAATTTAATTTACATCCTATCGGATCGGGTTCAGGGTTATTTGGTTAATTTCACGGGTTATTGTTAAGTCATACGGTTCAATGGAACTCTGTTAAGGGATAGAAAACGTATTAAGGTCCTTATTGCCGCAAAAGGTAAGTGGGGTGCAATCGAAACAATTTTTCGTTGGTATTTACTGATCAATAATTTACCAAAAAAATATCATAAATCAGGCAGACAGGCAGCCTTAACGATGCCAAATCGAAAAGAAATAAGTATGAAAGCGGACAGCGGCAGTGAAAGTTGAGTGACGCACAAGAAGCATAAAAGTAGGATAAAGGCAGTTGAAATGAGAGCTTTGAGAAGTATATCTAAAGTTAATGTAAGTGATATGATAAGAAACAATGTGACAAGGGAACATTGTGGATTGAAAGAAGATGTAGTGACAAGAGTTGAAAAAGGAACGTTAATATGGTTTGGGCATGTAGTAAGAATAAATGAAAGCAGAATCACAAAACAATTATATGACAGCAACGTGACTGGTAGAGTTGGTGCCGGTAGACGGATATGTACTCACCATGATCAAATTGAAGATATTTTAAAGAAAGTTCAGATAAAAAGCAGTTTGAATAAGCATGTGTTTAAAAGATTAATGAAAGTTAATAATTAAGCGAAGTGTTTGACAGAATCGTAGCAGGTGGAGATCCATCGTTTGTACCAGCTCCTACCCCAATGGGCAACAGGCCTGACAATATGTATGTACTGTCGAAACCGGATATAACGACATTGAAGGGACCGTCTACTTCGGACGTTATGTCCGATAGTTGTTATAAGCAACACAAATACGTAGTCATATTAATAGTCAGTAACTTGTAAACACACGATCTAAACCAAAAGTTTTAAAATCAACCTATAATTCACGCGGTCAACTATCGCACTGAATAAGTCGTAAGCATGCAAGGTTAAATTGCAAAGAGCGGGAAAGAGGTTCGGATAAGGTAGGAGAATAATAATCCTTCTTAGACTTAGGACTATTTTGCTATAAACCTATAGCAAAATATTCTTTCATGTTATTACTATAAAGGTGAAAATTGTTCGTTGTTTTGTTTTGCTGGAATAGGTAAACGCTTGGTCCTTCTAGCCGATGACTATCGATAAAGTTTCATCGTTTTAAGCGATATATCGCTGTATCCGATGTCGTTATAGGCGGTATGTGTACTTATTAGTTTATATAGAGATTCGGCCGGGACCTTGCCATTCGGTTGTTATAACTGATATGTCGTTATATTCGGTTTCGACTGTATGTATGTATGAAAGCGAACCCCGGGTTCTGAGGCAGACTCTTCAAACGCAACCAGGATTTAACGTTAGGATGAAGATGACTAGCGATACTAACATAAATTCACTTCAATTTTAATTTACCCCATTCCTGCGAAGACTAGTCGCGCCTGACATACAATAGCTTGTTGGAAACTAACTTGACACTTTTGAGCGCCACTCTAAAACTAATATCCAAGTTCTATTACCTATTCTCGCGTACGACGCCGGATATAAAGCTTCCCATTCAACACGCGAAAACTTCTCGAGTTTTCCTATCTGTTTGTCTTACATGTTGCGTTTGCATGAGATGGGAATTCATTTGAGTAAATTTAGAGCAAATTTATAAGACTTTTAAATAACAAATTAAAGTTACAGAACTAACTAGATTACGCTCGCTGAGTCTCTCTTGCTTCCCATACTTGATTACGCTGACGCCTGCTATCTAGATTTAACCTTAGAACAGCTTAACAAGCTTGAGCGGCTTCAAAATTTTTGTATCAGGTTCATATTTGGTTTGCGAAAATATGACCATGTTTCCGAATATCGTAAAAGACTCAAGTGGCTTCCTATTCATTTTCGCCGGAATACTCACATTCTCACTCTCCTTTATAACATATTATATACTCCTAATAGTCCCCAGTACCTTAAGGAACGTTTTAATTTCCTTCGCCTATCCACTGCCCACAATTTGCGCCATGATACGTATCGAAAACTCTTGACGCCTGCACACACTTCATCCTATTTTGATAATTCTTTTACGGTGCAGGCTGTCAAACTTTGGAATATGCTGCCTCTTACTGTCAGAGAGGCCAAATCCTTACCAACATTTAGAAATTTACTCAGAAAACACTATTTGTCCACAAATAGCTATTTCTGATTTACTAATATAATCATGCTAAGACATTTACTTATTTATTATAATAACTTATGTGTTATTGTATATATATGACTATGTATATATGTATGTATGTATTTGTATATTTATTTCTTAAATTAGTTGAGTATTTTTGTATTGTGTATCTATTGCCTTTTTCCTGCACCACCTATTTCGCCTGATTCAATCTCTGTTATTTAGGTTGCCTGGAAGAGATCGCTTTGAGCGATAAGGCCGCCTGTTGTACTGCCTAGAAAATATTGTAAACATGGTCTGTTTTTGTAATTGTATATTTTGGTGTGCAATAAAGTGTTATCTATCTATCTATCTATCTAACTAATTTCCTCTCCAACAAAATGGATCTACCATTTTGTATAGACGTCACGTACATGTATAAATATTTGTAATATTTTTTAATATTTATTAACTATTTTTATATTATTATAAACGTTTTTGCTTTCTGTTCTGAATTTTATATTCGAATACAAATGAAGAATTAACATTATTAGTTAAAATAAAAACTAAAGTATCCTGTAAATAAACCTAACTTAAAAATATAATATATAATAGTAAAATATAATAAATACCACCTAAACCTGTAGAACTAACTTCATTGGAACTATAAATGTATATGAAGTTTTTAATTTTAGTAAAAAGTTTTTGTAAATTTTATTCTTTTTAATCTTCCATAGTCATTTTAACAAAAAAATGTCGTGACTGTCCCAAAGTAAAGTAAGGGAGAAGAAATTACATTTAATTTAAGAAACAGTGTCCAACTCATCTAAATTCAATAAACAATTTTTATTTTGGATTAAAACTATAAAATATTATGGATCCTAAAATGAATAAGGCGACGTTTATGATAATAACAATAAAAGTTTTACGATTTTCTACTGTCTCATTGTTGGGTATTCTTTAAAGAAAACATTAGAGTATTCACGCGTCAAAAACCCTAGTTAGTTAAATTCTAAAATTAAAAAAAGGTTATATGATATGCCCTTTCACTGATAGGGGGACCGTGTACGGGCTTTAAAAAAAAGAGAGTCACACAGAAATACTCAAGCGCGTCAAATATTCAATGAGATGTTAAATAAATACTAAAGACTATATGGACGCGACCAAAAGTCATCGCCAATATTTGATAATGCAAAAAGAAAACGTAACATTGAAATACTCGAGCGCGTCAGAATAATATTAAGTCGGTTCAGATTAACGCCCTTGTTGTGCTGATCCATAATCTGACAATTATGTGGAGGAATTTCCTTAGTCTGAAAGTTTGAAAAAAAAATAAAGAAAAAATAATAATGAAGGGTTCATATATGATGGGGGTGCATAATAGAGGGCAAGGTTTCCCCACTTATATTATTCTGCCACGCTCGAGTAAATCCCAAAATGCCCGCTTGGCCTCCCCTACTACTTGGTTTCGGCGCGGCAATTTTGATGGCAGCTGGCAACTTGTGGAAAAAATAATATTTACATTACTCCGGCAAAGGGGTAATAAATCGATTAATCGTCCACGAATATTATTCCCCGCGCTAAGTCCAAAGAAGAACGCCAGCACATATTGTAGTGTGATTGAAATTTAATGCGTTAGTTCAGCATTCTTTGTGCTTTAAAACTTCCTGTCAGAACTTAATGTACGATGACAGGAAGTGAAGCTATATACCGAATCCATATTTGTACAACGATAGAAAAGTTCCGGAATTTTTGATTAGACTTTAAAATAGTGAGGGTTTTGTCTCTTTTTTAAATCTTAATATATTATATATAAATTACGTGTCATGTGTTTGTCCGTGATGGACTCCTAAACTACTTAACCGATTTTAATCAAATTTGCACACCTTGTGCAGTTTGATCCAACTTGAAAGATAGGTTAGCTTACATCTTAATGGACCCTGTAGATGGCGCTGAAATCGGGTTCTAAATTTTATTTCTTCAGGGCAGGACAACGTCTGCCGGTACAGCTAGTATATAATAAGTAATATATAATGTGATATTATTATAAAATAGAATATTATTTATTGCACACAAGAAAATAATAATACACATGAATTAACAATCTTATAACTAGTACAATCGGCGGTCTTATCGCTAACAGCGATTTCTTCCAGACAACCTTCTGAAGATAATTTTACATTTTTAATAATGGGTCGGTATTTAGTGCGCATATTTTAAAATATGATATTGTTATAATATATCAATAAAATAATAATTGTGGACAATTAGTTGCTATTCTAATTATTATTAATTGTTTTTTTTTTGTAAATGACATTTTTTGAGTTTTTATAATGACATTTGATTATATTTATTACCTATTCAAATTTTTCTATGCCTAACTGGCCAAACATGATGCACATTTACTTTTGTATCATCATGCATACTCTGATATATAAATACTCATATTTAAGAAATAATTAAACTTCGACTTTGTTAACTAACACGTTCACACCGGTACTGACTTATCTGTACTTTCAATTTCTGTGGTACGGGGCATTGTAGGCCTTGTACTAAAACAACCATTGTGGCAGCACAAGGCCTACTGAGCCCCAATTTAAAAAGACAAAATCTTTATTTGACTTTTGTACAAAATAGTTTATGTATTTTTGTTTTGTGTTGTGCGGTATTAGATCAGGCTAACCTCGTATTAAGGGTCCTCCAGCATCTAGGGAGTGGATCCAACCCCTGCTGATGAGGTAAATTTGCTCTGTTTCTCGGGCATTCTCAAGCACTGATGCGCACAATCAGCGTGGGTAACTAAGTCCTAAGTCTCACGCTTTTCCTACCATAAGCGGGGGCACATGGGAGGAAGGTGATTTTAGTGGGGAATTCGCACATGGGTTACCTCTCCACATAGAGAGAGGTACCTTGCTGAGTCCCCACACATGCCGACGATCGACTCTGTTAGCTCCCATCTTCAGTGGCTAACTCTCATCGCTTTGGTCTAATTCCTTGCAAAGGACCCGGTAGTGTACGAAACGAATTTACCCTGCCTCAAAAAAGCTAACATTGTGTTAAGGTAGATATACTACGGCACTCTAATTTAATACGACAGCTTAGACTTAGATGAAGAAAGAAAGAAAGAAAATACTTTAATTGAAGAAATAGCAACATAATTACCTTCTTTATACATTATTATATACTTAGCTTATTTTGAAAAATTGTACGTCGCATTTTAAGAAAACAAGGTTTGCAATCTGCATATTGCTGGCCATGCAGCCTGTTGTAAGAGGCGACAAAACAACTCACAGCCTGTTGGTAAGGCATTTGCCCATCTGGATGCCTATCTTCTCTAGAGTGTGCCGCTATGTCTTCTAGCATAGGCGACCATTTTGCAATTCCCCTTTCGAGGACGATTAGCACACACCTTCTTTACAAAAATAAAACATAATTTAAATACTCCACCTACGAAGTTTCCCTGTGACAGCTATGCAGTTGAAATATAAGGATGTTTAATAAAATTATCAGCTAAAATAAGTTATTGTACATCACGTACGTTTTTGTGTGGTAGGAGGCTAGGGTTAGTCCGGGGAAAGTTACGCCCTTTCACCTCGTCCTGGACTGACCTTCCTTTAACCCCAATAAGGGTCAGACGACGTAAATTATCTATGAACTTCGACAAACTATAACACTGTTAATCATTGGTTTTATCTATGAATGGATTAGGTGAAATTTTCGGTGAATATAGGATTAAATAGACGTTACTTGTTACCAACGCAATTTACTGGTTCGACTTTCTTCCGGTTTCTAAGCTCTGTTAACATTATAGAATAGAATAGAAAACACTTTATTGTTCACCAAATAAACAATTACATAATGAATAATTACTCTAGAGTTTATTAAAACTATACAAACACTTATAACACAGGTACAAATATAACCGAACACAACAAGTCCAAACGTAATGCAGAAAATCGTAATTCCATAAAACGCGCAAAGTCCGTCATTTGTTAGATTCCCGATTGTAGTACACACGTCTTGCTTCGCTCGTGGTTATCGACTCGACTGCATCGTCCCTCCCTCGGTGTAGAAAAGTGGCATGTCTAGCAGACACACTGGTGGTAGGTGGTTAAATGATTGCGGACTGTATACACGATAGATGCTAGTGTATTCGAAGTTATATCGTATATACAATTTATGGTCGTTCGTCGCACTAGCCGTCGTGCGGGCGAGTGGTCGGCGATCCCATAGCAGCCGCGGCCTGCGGCCCAGCCGTGGTCGGGGGGCGGCCCTTCCTCCTCCGCGCCTCTCCCCTCTTGCGTGCTCCAACACTCAGACCATTGCTTTATACTGCACAGATGCAATATGTCCATCCAACCGCGTGGACAGAATTTCCTAGAATCAGTTTGTACTTTAAATTCGACACACCTGGCTAATGAGTCCACCACAACGGCCTTAAACGAGTACAATAAAACAATGGACGGTTCTCTAGAATAATTTTTCAACGCATATCAATAAATAAGTAAACAAAAGAAGTCCAAATGCCGAAAGGTAATAAAATGTGTTTTTATAGGTATCCAGGTGTGAATTTGTTTTTGTCGGCGCCTAGGCCGTAACATTACAATTATTTAACGGCAAAACAAAAGGCGGCCTTGTCGCTTAAAGCAATCTCTTCCAGGCAACATGACAGAGGATATTTTTAACAACTTATGTCTAAGTATAATTAAGTTGAAAAGAAGTAAAATAAAAAAAGTTATTTGGACAGTAAACAGCAAAGTTAAGAACAATAGAAAAATATATATTTTATTATTATTATTTATTATTATTATTTTTATATTATAGAACAAGATTTAAATTGACAAAAAAACATTTCATTTCTCATATTCCGAAAGTATGTTTGCTGTTGCCTGATCACAGGACTGAAAACAGTTTTTGCTGTTTAACGTTTAATTAGTAATACGTTTTGTGTAAAACGTATTTAGGCAGTTTAATATGATTAACTAATTTTATTTAAAGGCGATCGTTATGCAAGCGACCCTTAATTTCCTCATATTTGAAATTAAAAGCAGAGTTATGCAGACAGTAGGCAGTCGAATGTTAACCTCGAGTGAAAGGTCTATTTAGGCACTAAATTATCAGCGCTCTCGTTACGCTCGTGCATCAACCCATTTCGTGCCTAAATAGGTCACACTCGTGTAACAATCTATTATTAATAGCTATTTAAACTATACAGAGTTAATAATCCATTAATACTCATTTTGCCTCTTTTAAGATGATAAAAAGTGCCTCAAATGATATATGACTATCTCTTATTATTTTTTTGTTTAATAAGTGGGGTTCAGAAGACGGGTTAACGGCCAGTCCAATTGGAAAGTAGTTACAACATTTACAACATTAATGGAGTTATCATAATAATCGATATGAATCCATGTTTTAAAAATAATATATAGGATATAATGTATAGGAGATAATAATAAATAATATAATATATAGGAGAAACGAAATTACTTTCATATCTATGCTAATATATAAAGCTGAAGATTTTGTTTATTTGCTTGAACGCGCTTATCTTAGGAACTACTGGTCTGATTTGAAATATTATTTCAGTTTTAGATAGCTCATTTATTGAGGAAAGCTACAGGCTATATACCAGCACGTTAAGCCCAATAGGAGCGGAGTATCAATGAAGAATGATTTTTAATAAAAAAAAAATAACTATTCCATGCGGACGAAGTCGTGCGTAGAAGCTGGTAAAGTATATTCTATTCTATTCTATAATTTTGCCTCAATTTATAAATAAGAGGTCCATCACATCAACTCTATTTTCTGTTTTTTCTTTTTGATTTTCTTTTGAGAGCTTCTGCAAACAAAGTCGCGGGCTAAAGTTAGCGTTAGCCCAAAGTAAATATTTGAAGCTAGTAAATAAAAAAGTTACAGTGAAAAGATTATTTTCACAGAACTAATAAAACTTACTTTTACTTTCGCAAGGTTTAATAAACCGCTCACGTTGTTTCATAACATCTACCTACCCCCTTTTCCAAATAATAAATTTATGTTATATATAATGTTATGTTGATTTACATATCATACATGTCTGTCTATAAAGTTGAAAGCTCGTTCCCATCGCTGACACGTGCCCAATTAGTGCGTGGGGCGAATATCTGGTGTGCTCTATGCGAGAGCGACTAAGTTGTCTATTTATAATAAATAAATAAATCACATGAATAATTTTAATATTATATAAGATAACTTATAATCAATATATTGACCGTCATTCGACGTTCAATAGTTACTTTAATCACCTACGCCTACACAGACACTACGCGCGTGATAGCAAAATAATCATAGTCATCTGAAATATTATGATCAAAGTTTATTACACTAGAATTATTACAATTACAAAATATTAAATACAGCACAATAATACACAGAAATATTAGGACAACTCCAAGAGTGTCTCCACGCTTGTCAGGTGTAGAACAACAATTTGCCCTTAAAGAATACTGCGATTATCGAACAGTAGTTATCGACCACAATATACGGGTGGCGCAATAGAACGTGCATATTGCATCATCTTTTTTCGCGGGGTAGAAAGTGCGCGGGCGGGGGGAGCCTGCATCGTTGCGTAGGCGGCCTCATGGAGTTTTAGTCACTATGAGTCACTTCGACGGGAAGCGTCGCGCATTTTGCGTGCGCGCATTTTACGAGAACTCTCGTTCATACATCGTTACTAGGCGTTTATATTGTTCTGAATATGGACTACGGCAAATTAGTGAAGCTCCGAGTGCTAATTTAATTAAAATATGGGTACAGCGTTTTGAAGAGACTGGTTCAACGTTTAAACCACAAGCAAAAGGTCGTCCAAGAACATCTAGGACCAACGACAATATTGAGAGAGTTATGCAGTCTGTACGAGGAGATCCACAAATGTCTACTCGCAAGAGATCGTCTGTCTTACACTTATCGCGACGAAGTTTGCAACGAATTTTAAACTTGGATCTTAAACTGCATCCTTACAAGCTGCAGTTAACACAAGAATTGAAAGAGTCTGACTTCGGAGCAAGGCTCGCATTTGCTAATGAAATGCTTAATCGATTTTCCAATTTTGACAATATCCTTTTCTCAGATGAGGCCCACTTCCATATCAATGGGTTCGTAAACCGTCAAAATTGTCGTTACTGGAACAGTGAGAATCCCAAACTCAAGCACCAGAAACCACTGCATAGTCCTAAAGTGACAGTATGGGCAGCAATCTCTGGTAGAGGAATAATTGGACCGTTTTTATTTGAAAATGCGCGGGGGCAAAACGTCACTGTTAATACCGAACGCTATGTTGCGATGTTGGAAGGTTTTTTGGGTCCAGAGCTTGAAAATTCAAGAATAGTGAATTCTAGGACTTGGTTTCAACAAGACGGAGCTACCTGTCACACATCAAATGACTCCATGGCGGTTGTGAAACAGATGTTCCCTGGCAGACTGATTCGTAAAGAGGTGATATCCCATGGCCCCCACGTAGTCCAGACGTGACGCCTCCTGACTTTTTTTTGTGGGGATACCTCAAGAACAAAGTCTACAGCAATAATCCGAAAAACATCGATCAGCTCAAGGAGAATATCCGTGATGAAATGGCAGCAATTACACCAGCATTACTGAAGAAAGTTTTCAATAACTTCCGTTTGCGATTGTGTCGTCAGAAGTGTCGTCGTAGAGAGGGTCATCATTTAGACGATGTTATTTTTAAAAAATAAACTTCAGTTATTTCTTAATAATACCTCAGTTTTATTTTAACTATACCTTTTGTATTTATTTTTTAATCAATATTTTAAATATGCACGTTCTATTGCGCCACCCGATACTATGCGACTCTTGTCCAACAGAGCTTTCGCTCTATCCGCAGAACTACAGTTGTAGACTGCTGATTGTAGACTCTCGTTGTAGACTAATTTGTAGACTGGGTGTAGACTGGCCCTCTCTGCCCGAACACCGAGTATTTATAAGATCCTCGTAATGCGTCTGCAGTGACAACATCCTGTAACTTGTGTATTGTGTATTGTTGTGTACTTTGGCGCTACTTCACTTCCGTCATAACACCAACTTCCGGCACCCGTATAACTTCCAACTTCCGGTTACTCCATTTTCGATATCCGTTGGCTCGATAATAAATGCTTCTACGTTGACATCCGGTTATACGACTTTCGATTACTACATCAAAGAATACTATTCCAACACGCGCATACACACACTCTCATGCATACTCGAATATAAATAAATAGACCCCCCCCCCCACACACACACATACACAAAAGCCTTTTGTTATTACTAACAACTTTGAGAATTAAATTGTATTTTTTTATTTAATAGAGATCGTTACAGTTAAGACTCAAGCTCCAGGGGTGGAATCACTTCCACCCCTGGATAAATGACCTAACGTCGGAAGTACCATTGCTGAAGGGTCGTCGTCTGCCCATTTCAATCCAGTACCCAGAACATTAGGACGGGCAGACATCATAGTCCCAGATGCCTAGTTCCATTAGCAAATCATTCTTATTGCCTAGTACCGTTTGTTCTCATCTCTAAGGTCGTGGTAAGGTAATGGCTAGCACACGCGTACCTAACTGTAAGGGCATGGGTTCGATCCTGGCCGGGACGCATGCATCTCTTAGGCAGTTTTCTGACCAAATGTGCATGTTACTATTACCTCTTGCTAACTATGGTGAAGGTAAACATAGTGATGCCACCTGCACATGAAGATAACCGATGTGTAGGTTTGACAAGCCAAGCCACCTTGGACAAGTGTGGCGGGTATACTGTCCGTTCCCCCTATAATGGGAGGCCCGAGCCCCGCAGTGGAACATTTATTGGCTGTTATTATTTAATATTTACTCTCATATCCTACTATTGTAGGTAATTACTATTGTAAGTAAGAAATTCATAAAATTCAGATTTGTCATAATTATAAAGTGTCTCTTTTTCGTAGAATACCGTCCTTTTATTCATATCACACGTAAAAGATATTTATAAAAGTTATGTTCTGTATTCGGATACTAATACTGTTATTTTTGGTATCCAATTAGTACACAAGTATTGAATATTCATCAGGGTTTAGTTCCGTCGCCCAATTCGGAACTTTCCGATAACTCGGTTATAAGATCAATTCTCTAGTAAACATGCAACTTCGATGTAGTATTTCAAATTTGGGATATTATTTTTGAATATCCATTCCAATTTTCAGTGGAAAATAGGGTATCATTTTATATTTTTGCCTCTCTGACAAATGAGTTATAACACTACTTACTTACCCGTACTACTGCTATGGTTACTCCTACTTTTTCGTTGTTTCACCCTTTTTAATTACCTTTGTTCTTCTTCTGTGTATATGTTTAGGGATTTTTTATTTGTTTCTTTTTTTAAAGACTTATATCTATACATTTTTATGTATATTATTTTCCATATATATATAAAATTGTTTATATGGTACTTATTAAAACTTATCTTTTTTACAATTGCTGTTATTCTCTATTCTGGTAACGAATTATCTATTTTTGCCTATTTAAAAAATAAGTATTAAACAATTTTTCAATGTCTTTATAGGTATTGTTACACAAACTGCTGAATAAAGTATGAAAGCTAGGTATAGCAATGCATTCGCCCCAGGTAAATCCATATATATAGATAATCTCTCACCGCGAGCATTCGCCTCTAATTTAACATTTATGATATTATTGGAGCATTACGAAACAATACTGCCTCCACGACTGACGAGCATTCGCCTGTAACAAAACATTTATGATTCAACTTTGAGCATTTAATTGATTCCACAATGTCAGACGAAGCGGTCGTTGTGTTACATGTTGTATCAAAATATTAAAGATAGTATTGATAACAGTTTACGCACTGTAATGTTTCGTTCTCCTCCTTCACCAATGTAATGCTCGAATCTGTAAAATTACAATTTACACACTGTAATGCTCCATTCCCCGCCTTCACCGATATAATGCTAGAATCTGTAACATTACAGTTTGCACACTGTAAGTCTCCATTCCCCACCTTCACCGATGTAATGCTAGAATCTGTGACATTACAGTTTGCACACTGTAAGTCTCCATTCCCCACCTTCACCGACGTAATGCTAGAATCTGCGACATTACAATTTTCTCACTGTAATGATCCATTTCCCACCTTCACCGATGTAATGTTAGAATCTGTAACAATACAATTTTCTCAATGTAATGCTCCACTCCCCACCTTCACCGATGTAATGCTATAATCGGAACCATTACAATTTGAACACTGTAATGCTCCATTCCCCACCTTCTCGATGTAATGCTCGTATCTAATAATATAATATGTATAGTATAGTAATGTTATGCTATAAATGTAAGTAGTATATATATGTAAGGGAAGCCAGACAGACTGGTGCTTTAACGCGTTACGTAACGAAGCGGTTTATCCTCCCATAAGAAGTTATCACTTCAAAAAATAGGTAAATAAATGCTCGTATCTGTAACGTTACATGACAGGCGAGTGCACTCGGTAAGGGAACAACTTTATAAAGAAGAAGAAAATTAGAAATTGCAAAATCGGTTTAAAAGTCCTGATAGACAGAATCAAAAGAAATTTACAAAAAATATATAACATAAAATTACTTCGGTGAATAGAAATAGGGCTTATTTACCTCTCAATATAGCGAAGCGTTATACCGTGACATGAAAATATTCCCTGTTCTCATAGATAGAAATTTCTATAGAGAAACCATATTATGCGTATAGCATATTAAGACAGATAATAATAACTATTATTTTATTGCATGAGTTCAGCAGACAGGCAGACGGCCCACTTTATAGAAAGTGATTACCATCGCCTATGGACAGTTGTAACCAAAGGTGCTACAAATGCGCTGCTGCTCTTTTAAGGGTTACTGGGACTTGTCCACTAATGCTGAAAAAACTAAAACATACATCATACTTTTTCTCGCAATTCCTTGTACAAAAGTATTTAATAACTGTGTTTTGTAATAATATACCATCTAGATATAGTCATACAATAAATAAAATTATATGTACTATTAAATAAAACGAATTTAAAAAATGTCTACAATTTACAAGTATACAAACTTAATTAAAATAGTAGACTTAAAATAAATTATATATACAAATTAAAATAAAATTAATGCATACAATTGAGAAACCCCTAACTAATATATACATTAAAATAAAACACTTTAAACTACAATCGGTCCAGCCCAACTAGACCACTATCGCTTGGTAGAATGCATGCCTAGATTTTTTTTTAATATTCTTTTATAATTATAATTTTTTAATAAATATTCATTCAATCTTTGTTAAAAATAATCAGTATTCTACAAACTATTACTTAGTTTTACTTATGAATAGGGCTAGGAAACCGGTATAATAGTCTAACCGATTACAGCCTCAGTATATAGCAACTTTTCGTTTTTATTCCAGTTTTAATCTCAATCAAACGGTTTTTGGTAACAAAAGTTCGTTAAATGGTACAGCAAGTTTTCAGTTGCACACAAACACATGTTTATATTACAATCAATATTGTTATATCGACAAAATAGTTCTCTAGTCGTAGATCAGTTAACGCAGACTTAAATGACATTATTTTTAAGGTTTACACTTTAAACGAACTAATTGAATGAAACCGGTAATCGCCCGGTAATTGCAAATTTTATTTTCAATTTTTCTAAAAAACTGCACAGGAAAACATCACTATTCAAAGTTCCGATCGAAACTATTAAGACAGTCCTATTATAGCAATTATTTTTCTTAACTTTGTCGTCTCTATTGAGTCATCACTCTACGCTTGTCCCCAATCATTTCTTTGCTCTCGACAACAAAGACCTGAGGGTCCAATCAATTCAAGGAGTCGGGATATATTTCTTTAATTGGTCACGCGTGATTCAAGTCCTCTTCAGATGAGGGTAGATATCAATGTTTTGATCTACGCAATAGAATTTCATTTGTGGGGCGATAAATTGGCTGGTAGTATTTTCACCTTAGCAATAGGGAGCGGAATCAATCAACCGAGAGATTTTTTATAAACTTCTAAAACGTTGCAATCTCATAGACTTTCTACGAGCATACGTAGTACTGTTAATGCCAAACTATTTGGTCAACGCCATTTTTTTGTTTATATTTGCTTCTAGGCAACGTGTCAAACGGATCACCTGGTGATAGGAGGCTACCGGCGCCCATGGACATCTGCGTCACTAAGAACAGATGCGTTGCCTACCTCATTGAGACTTTAGGTATCTGTTCAGGCCCTTTTTGAAGAACCCCACAATATAGCGCTCTGGGATAACCGCGGTAGGCAGTTCCTTCCATAACTTGGATACATATGGCATGAAGGAGCGTCCGCCACGTATCGTGGAGGACTTCCAAGTGTCTGGGAAGTGTGGATAAACTCCCAATCGTCGGCGAGTGGTGCGATGATAGAATGGCAGCGTAGGCACCAAATCAAATAGCTGTTCAGAGCACTCCCCGTTGTACAGACGGTAGAATACGCTTAGAGCGCCAACGTCTCTTCTATGGCTGAGAGACTCTAAGCCGTCTGTAATTTCGGGAGTGAAGTGGGAGCTGCTGGTATTGGGGTGCACTAACCCAAAGATGGGAGCAGTACTCCACCTGGGGATGGACCGCCTCTTTGTTTCCTTTTTTTTTCGCCGTATCTTTCACTATGTAATATGACAATGGGCGCTTACCTTTAGTATCTCACAACGCCCAAAATGCTCCGTCTTTCTTTCCACTAGGCGACCGCGGTCATTATGGTCTTGGCTATAAAAAATAAAGGGTTATTATAACAGTTATTTAGTAGCATATACCCCGTTCACGATAACTTGACGCGCAGGGTTACCAAAGTCTAAAAATTAACATCACTTAATATAATTTTATAATGTTAGTTATAAATAGACATTATTACAAAATGTTAATTATTTTTAATTTTTGTTGGCATTTTCTACTAACTATCGCGGTTTGAGATCGTTTCGATTCTAGCGAAAGCGATTAAGCGTTAATGTTTTTGATCGTTGGTAACCCTGTGAGTCAAGATATCGTGAACGGAGTATAGTTTTCTTGTCGTGTTTCTTTTCAAAGTTAATAATTAATTTTGTTATGTACCCTCTTATTTCTAGACGATACAATCGGCCATTTCCTTAACTGAATAATAATGTTATATTTTTATTTATTCGGTGATTAGTGCCTATTTTGTATAGAGTAAGTAGTTCTCTATAATTTAACATAATTTTATGTAACAATATTTATCAAATACAAATACTACAAATAATAATTCAAAATATCTCAATTGTATATAGACGGTATTCATTACATTTTATTTTCATGTTGGCAGACGCGAGACTTACACTGTTCAGTTTATTTTATTACATGTAAAACTTTAAGTGTAATATTTCTATATATATATATATATATATATATATATATATATATATATATATATATATTATCTTATATAAAATATTATAAAAAATTTCCAAACAAGAATTTATTAAGTATCTTGACCAGTTGCTGTTCTTTTACATGAACCCTTCTGAGTAGTTGCAAGTATTACTACACTACAATAATATTAAATGTAATAAAGTTGTGCAAGAGTTTGGAGTAACTAAATATAAACAAACCCGATTTTTCTATCTGTATATTATCGTAGATAACTAAATCCAGCCAATAAAATTAGTCCGTTCGTCTGAAGAGAATGATAGTGAAGTAGTATAGTCATATCGATAAAAATAGACCCGTCCTCATCTTTACAGATTCCTTAATAAAAATAGTGTAATTACGTATATTTAAATTGTACAGTTTTATTTCTTTTTGCTCCACCTACATCGCCAGATTAGATAAGAATTTCTTTTAAGCTCGGTTCCCTGGAAGAAATCGCTTTTAGTGATAAGACCGCCTATTAATTTATCAAGAAGTATTGTAATAATATATTTTGTTTATTTTGGCGAGCAATAAAGTGTTATCTATCTAATAAAAATTCAAAATCAATATCCGTTTTTCGCGTTGTTTAGTTTTTTTCAAGTTATTAAGTGTTCCTACTATATTTTCGTAGATATAACGTTTTGTTCCTTACAGCTGGGTTTCTACATGATCTTACTTTCTATTTTTACTTACCATTGGCTGCATTTATATTGTTTTTATGGAATTGACTCAAATTTACACTTGGAGAATGTTAAACGAATGAAGAGCACGATATAAACCGTCTATAAGTCATATAAATGTTTTAGTATCTAAAACACAGGCTTGGTCTTATTTAGGCTTAGGAGTCCCAACATTTTTATTTTTGTCTTAATGTGTATACGAAGATTCTTCATTAAAATATATTATGTAGATGTCATTTGACCGATATAGAATTTAGATCCTGGACTCAAGTAAATTATTCTATGAATTGATCCCTGTTTTTGAACTTGCACATATTTATTACTAGCTGTCCCGGCAGACGTCGTCCTGCCTGGAAAAGCTTCAATTGATATGCCGACAGCAGAGCCACCTACTGGGTCCAATTGTAAACCAACTCAGAAACCTTCTATGGCTCATGCACAACAACTTTGCTAAAGATCATCACATGATCAAATGTATAGTGTACGTACGATTCAATAAAGGACATACAGACAAAAATTCATTTTTATATAGAAGATGTGTGTGATTTACAAATGTGATCCAAAATAAAATTTCTTGTCTGGGAAAAATACCTAAATCATCATTATTTTATTTATAAGTCAAATATTGATGACTTCCCTTCATCAAAGTCTATGACATGCCTTTAAGAAACCTTTGTTTTTTTAATTATCAAATGATCTACAGACAGAAACACATATCGTATATCCCCGAGCTAAGCAAGTTACACTTGTATTACAGCTGATATACAATAAACAAGTCTAGGACCGATACCTGACTTCCAAACCATCGTAAATTAGTGAATTTTCTTTTACAATTTAATTTAATTAGTTACAATCCATTTTATTCAACAATTTCGTTCGGAGTGTAAACCGGTTTATTCCGCGAAAGAAGATAATGAAATATCATTCTATCTCTTTCAATATGTGTTTGTGTGCGACTGAAAACTTGCTGTATACCACATGGCTGCGCTTTGGAGCTGTGCGGTAAAAGTGGTTCGAAATTAATCAAAACCGGTTTATTCAACAAAACTTAGGTAACGAACTTTTGTTACCAAAAACCGTCTGGTTGCTTAGTGATTAGAAAAACCCAAAATAAAAGGTCCTATGTACTTGGGATGTAACCGGTTTTACTTTTGTTACCGGCTTTCAAGACTTGTTACGATATTTACTATGCCAGGAATCGAATCCATGATCTCTACATTTCACTGAGTTCGGCGAGCAATCTTAGGCCACTCAACAACAGACTCTCTTGGGTACTGATATTTATGTGGCCGCGTAAAACGATATTTATTTTATTTTTCATCGACATATCCGCATCGCTATTCTCGTATCGGCGCACAGCCAATCGGTGTGGCATCCCCCCGTGACGTATTGTAGTACATTCTTCTGGCTCAAGCCAAGATATTTATTCCAATGGCAAAATCCACTCGGCTTATCTACAATGCGGTTGTTTTATAATTCAAGTGTTTCCTATACTTGGTTATGGGTCTGAGAATTTGTATGACCTTATTAAGAGATTACAGTAAGAAGGTACAGTGGAAATTAAATTAAATCGGCGTACCGGCCATTCTAGAACCGAATGGCCTGACGCGTGACGATGGCAAGAGACCGGACGAAATGTCACTCGTCCCTTGGAAGATGGGGCGGCCGCTAGTGTGGGATGCGACTTGTGTTGACACACTGGCCCCGTCACATCTTCCAATGACTGAGTCAGAGGCTAGCAACGCTGCCGCTTTAGCTGAAGACGTCAAACGGCGCAAATATGGAGCCAATAAGGGGTTACATATTTGTGCCGTTTGGGGTTGAAACATTAGGCCCGTGGGGTCCGTCAGCAAAGAGTTTGTTTAAAGACATATGTAAGAAACTCTTTGACACTACCCGTGATCAGAAGGCTGGCTCATATTTTGCACAACAAATAAGTATTGCCATACAGCGTGGTAGCCAGCCAGCCTTCTGGGCACGCTCCCCGTTGGCAGTGATCTGCTACATAATATATTTTTAGTTTCAATGTCTTTGTTTTTTTTATTATTTTATTAATGTATTTAGTTATAGTAATATGGTTGATAAACAACTTTTTATTATATTGTCATTGACTGAGGTTATTTACAATTAAATTAATAGGACAGGTCTATAAATCCATCATTAGACCCGTCCTATTGTATGGCAGTGAAGCGTGGCCTGTACTTGAGCGACACAAGCAAGAACTGCGTGTTACGGAGATGAATATACTGCGATGGATGTGTGGAGTGACGAGGATATACCGTGTCAGCAATTCCTGCATCCGCGACAGTCTTTATCTCTGTGACATAGCAGACCAGCTAATTATGTGGGGAACAAATCATGTCGCCTCCGCCAGGTTCCGGTCGAAGGGGAAGGGCCAAGAAATGCTGGCTATATACGTTGTGAAGGATGACATGCGTACCAATAGTTTCAAAACGGGGGATGCTGAAGACCGCGCGAAGTGGAGTAGAAAAATAGCAAAGCGGACCCGAACACAACCGGGATTTGAAATTATTTTATGGTCGTCTTCTTTTGTTTCCTTATTGGCATACGGCCTATTATTGTATTGTAATTATTAGCCAGGTGTTACGGATTTTAAAGTAAAAACTGATTCTAAGAAATTCGGTCCACGTTGCTGGGCGGACATATTGCATTTGTGCAGTATAAAGCAATGGCCCGATTAAGGTAAAGTAGTCGAGCGAAAACCACGAAGGAAGTGAGACGTGTGTACTACAATCGGGAATCTAATAAGTGACGGACTTTGCGCGTTTTATCGAATTACGACCTTCTGCATTACGTTTGGACTTGCTGTGTTCGGTTTTATTTGTACCTGTGCTATACGTGTTTGTATAGTCCTAATAAGCTCTATAGTAATTCTAACGGTGTTGTAATTCGAGTCTCGCGACTCGTTACAGTATTCTTTCTCCGTTTCTGCACGATTAAGATGAAAGTCACGTGACAAAATGAATGTTAAACTTGAAGATTGATAGTTAATGTAAAGGTAGATCAAAAATAGATGGATGTATTGCGAAAAGGACAACATGATGATTTAAAGTGCGATTACCTGACTTATAGCCCCATCTCAAAATTCCGCCCTGTATAATTAGTAAATTTCACAGCCTCGTGTTCTTGCCGCAATTATGCTATCATTTCATACACCAAGCTAGGTGTTTTGTCAAACTATAAATTCTGTCAGAAGTTGGTATAGTATGAAATATTCAGCCGGGTCCGATAGTAGGTGGATGCTTGCGGTTTTTACGGTCCCTGAAGCCGCAACAGGGTCGAATTTAGGTGTGAGATCACAGTCAGTGACCAAAAATGGATAGGATTCTTAAAATAAAAAGAAATATTAAATAATTGAATACGATAAAAGAAAATTTATTTGTATTGTATTGTTACAACTCAGGTCTCGACAAAACTAAATCCACCTGCATATCTAAAACAAAACACATTTTATTAGCTGCCGGCATTTAAACTAATTGTAGCTCTTTTATGATCTTTTAAGCCCCTCAAGACTATAAGTAGAATACCTACCTAGATCACCTTCTATGGGTAAGGTGCCTAGAAGGCTGGCTATGTTTCCTCGCTGGATCGCCATACTGATTCGTTGCCCAAGGTAAGCACCAGCCTTCTGATCACCTGAAGAGTCAATAGCCTCAGGACCCCACGGTCCAAGCGTCTTCACTGCAAAGGGCACAAACATATAACTCTCACTGAGGGTTGCATATTTGCGCCGCTTGAGTGATTCAGCGGTTTGGCCGTCGAACCGGCTGATCTAGACGTGTTTTGTAAATGGGATGCGGCCAACGTGTCTACGCAGGTCGCATCCCACACCAATGGCTTGCCACGCTGCCAGGGAATTAGAGTCATTTCATCAGGACGCCTACCCTCGTCACGAGCAGTTCCGTTCATCTCCCATAAAGCCTGCACGTTAGCGATGGCAAGCGGCCTCCGTAAGACATCATTCAAGGCGGCGTGGCGTGACCATCTGCCGCAACTGCGGCGGCATGAAAGACCGTGGTATCCTAGGTTGCTAACCCCTGTTCTGAGGTTAAAAATATTCTTAAGACTTAATTTATTTATATTCATATTTTGCAATTCACTAATAAACGAATTGACAACCTAGTTGACTCGAAATGCGACGTACAACTCCTACTTACGTTTGCCTTGTGAATCAAGTTTGTTTTTGGTGTATTTTTTATTTTTTTATTTCAGGAGTTCAGCAGACATGCAGACGACCCATTTGAAAGCGGTTGCCATCGCCTACGGACATTTGCAACATCTAAGGTGCTACAAATGCCCTGCTGCTCTCTTAAGGTAGACTGGAACCTGGTCACTAATGCCGGAACACAACTCAAGGTTGTTATGGCGACATACTTTAGACCAGGGGTGGTAGACACCCAGTCGGGCAAATGCCCTACCACCTGGCTGTGGGTTATTTTGTCGCCTCTTACGACAGGCCGCCCGGCAGCAGGAAATTTTATTCTTTCTCCGTTCCTGCACGGACACATTTTTTTGTTATTTATTGTGACTTGTGAATGTAAATGCATTTTTTTTCTTTTTACAACGTTTTTAAATATATAAATCTTTTACTTTCTTTGTTTTCTTTCAAATATATCGTGAAGGCAACAAGAATGATAATTTTAATGTGATGCTCTTGTGGTTATTTTCATCTTTGCTAGATAGGCGTTACGGGTATTGTAAATTAAAAACTTAGTGATTTTCTAAGAATTATAACATACCAACTTCATAGCGTGCATATTGATCTCTTTAACCGACTTTTAGAAAAGGGAAATTCTCTATTTGTCGTGTAAATTATATATTATAAGTATATATATATAGTATATTATTTTTTGTTTTTGAACCTATTAAGATCATTCGTTATGCATTTAATTCAGCACAGTGTCAAGATAGTTTCATGAAAATTTAATTGTTATTTTATACCATAAAAGCGCCCTAAAGCGCAATATGGGGCTCTTCAAAAAAGGGCTTGAACTGACACCTAAAGTCTCAACGAGGTAGGCAACGCGTCGGCTCTCTTAGTGTTGCAGATGTCCATGGGCAACAGTAGCCACCTATCACCAGGTGCTCCGTTTGTCAGTTTGCCTACTAGCAAAACATAAAAAGAAAATAATATAATATAATGTAACTTTAAAGTGATAAATATAAATTTTCTAGCAAAAAAGAAACTGACCTCAATAGGAACTAAAAACCATACATTTTCTTTTTTACAATATCTTGAATTCAATAGCAAGTAAAACAAAAAAAAAGTTACCATTGAAGTTTGTTTCTTTAACCCTTTTGGAATGTTTTTGTAAATAACACCGAGCCGGTGAAAATGAGACTCCCATCGATCGATCCTCCACTCTGTCTACAAAATCTACAATAGCGCGAGTAAAGTCGCGGGCAAAAGATAGGAGAATATAAATATGTTTCTAGACATCGGATAACCTGTCTGAAAATGCTAAAAAGCTCACAAAATATATGCATGGACTATCCCTAAAAAATTCCCTCTTCAAGCTTCCTATTAAACATCCCTTGTAGGATTTCGTATGACCATTATTCCACCGTGATCTCCATCGGATCATCCCGTATCCACTACCGACGGCTGGTCACAGGAATTGATGAGTGTCCGACACTTGCCGAACTCCACTTACGAAAAATATTGCAGCTATTTATTAGGTGGATGGTACAACTCAAAAGGTTTCGCGGAATATTAATATGTCGTTGTTGTCGTCAGCCAATAGTTCAGTGCTGGACTTAGGCTCTAAAAACCTGCGCCATATATAACTGTCTTCAGCCCTCCTTATCCAGCTCCCGAGGTAACAACATTCCTCTAACCTAAAAGGCGTTCAAAATTTTGTTAACGGGAAACTATGAGAGATCAACCCTGTGATATACGAGACTTATTATCAGTTCAGCTTACTTATTTTGTGAAATATGTCAGGTACGTTGATTCTCTTACGGACATTTAGCTTGCTTGCTGCTTCAGCTTGAGGATTAGCTGTCATATCCATATATCATGGTCTGATTCAAATTATTGTATTTTTTGGATAGTTCATATACAAAACGGGCTTGTGAAAACCCTGTCTCTCCCCAATTGTAACATTCTGATTCGAATTGGGATCACGATAGAGCAGAAGTCAAAAAATCTCATCATAGTAATGAAAAGAGATATAATATTGTTACACGCCGAGAAAGTGAATGCACACTTGCAGTTTATTATCTTTTCCGCATTTGGACATCTTTTGTTTACATTGTGTTTAAAATGTGTAATTAAGAAAAACATCCTATTGTTACTGTACTCGTTTATGGCCGCAGGCGTGCAGATTACGTTTTCTTGGAAAAATCAGTCCACGCGGTCGAGTGTTGCATTGTATAGTTTAGTGTAAAACAATGTCCAAACGGATGGGTAAAGCAGTCAAGGGAGGATTACGATACGAGCAAGACGTGTACATTCGATAAGCTATATAGTAACGGACTTTACGCGTGTTATTGAATCTTGCAGTTTGTACTGGTTGTGTCCAGTTATATTTGTACCTGTTTTATACGTGTTTGTATAGTTTTAATAAATTCTATAGTAATTCCAACGTCATATTTAATTCGAGTCCGGCACTCGTAACAATATGAAAGAGATACAATAGCACATTATGCATACTTAAACATAATAGCCGTAACGCCTCACAACGCGACACGCCAGATAAATTTAAATCCAGCTATAATCGCTACATCTTATCACTTGGTCGAATTCCTATACGAGAAGGGTTCAGAGTAATCTCGCAAGGTCAGTATGGTGTATTTTATTTGATAGCCCGTCAGTCCCCAGGATTATGGCTTATGTTTTACAAATATTGGCGCATGGAACAAGTGCAGATTGATAGGGGTATATTCAATGACAGTTTTATTGCTACTTTACAGGTAAGCCCGGTAGAAATTCTTTATGAAATCTCCTTTCCTTTTTAGGGTCCTGGTAATCTTGCATATAGATTATTAGAGCTTTAAGGGATATTTTCTCCTGAAATATCTTTTCGATTCGATTAGAATTTCAAGACTTCAAATGATAACAAATATCTATAGTAGAACCATCATATACTAATATATAAAGCTGAAGAGTTTGTTTGTTTGGTTGCTTGAACGCGCTAATCTCAGGAACTACTGGTCTGATTTGAAATTCTTTCAGTGTAAGATTGCCCATTTATCGAGGAAGGCTATAGGCTATACATCATCACGCTAAGGCCAATAGGAGCGGAGCACCAATGAATAATGTTACAAAGTCGGGGATTTTTAAACTTTCCTTTTTTACTATTCCACGCGGACAGAAGCTTAACTGACGTTAAGCAATATTTAAAAAAGTTTCACACTAGATGATGCCGTGATTGGTGTCAGTCTGTACCGTCCATTGGTCGGCAAAGTAGTCTCTGAGCCTTCCCAGGAAACTCTCCACTCAGTAATATCCCACAAGTAACCATGAGTCACCCACAGGTGGCATGAATGAGGAAGTTTCTTTGAAGCCTGCGGAACTTGTAAGACAAATGATAGGGATGCCTTATACGTGTGGAAAAACATAGAGCATGTGTAACAGCCTTGCAGAGATTTGGGTAAGAAAGAACCATATTTACCAAATATTAACTATTTGGGCAAGGCTTCCCCTTTATTGTTCAGCCTTTGGTGTGACTATTCACCCCGCATAGTAACCAATGAACACCGTCTACATGCCGCCACGCCTTTTATACGAAAATACTACCCTACAAAACAATAACATTGGATCATTAATTGCTAAAAATAGCAATTACATCATAGTGTTGCCAGGATCACAAAAACAGTTATAATAATTAGTTACTGATGCACTAAATTATCTAGACGATAATTTAGTGGGCTTATAAATTTAGTTCAATTTACTGGTAGAAAATGGTAATTTATTTATAAATCGAATCATCTTATCAGATGATTCGATTTATCGATTAATTGACTAAAAATATGATCTATGACGATTGTCTGACGATGTGATATTAATTAATATACACTATGGTTCTCATGACTACTGTGGGGACATCTTGTAACACATGGCATACCATTCAATGCGTATAGTGTTAAAGTTAAACTAAATAATTAGTCTACCCGCAACTAATTCTAATAAATTAGTAGCTAGTTGTAGTGTACAACCCGCAAGAGTTAACTTGAGACTTCGCACGGATGACGTAAGCGCGAGGCACTGACGCGTCGATAGCGAGAGCGGTAAGAAGACGGGTGTCGGGAGAGGAGCGCGCATTCCGCTCAGGTCTCAAGTTAACTCTTGCGGATAGTACTACACGCTTAACTTTTACTTTTACGTACTTAACTTTTTGTTAAGAAAATATTGTACGTCTATTACTTTGAAAATTGTTTTTATCTGAACATGTCTTTCGTAATCGATACAAATAAAATTATTATAAATAATTGATCGAATATTATAATTATCGAATATTATTTATTATTCTATCAGCAATCTCACTCGTTACAATAATACAATGGTCTAACAGTACTAACAATTGATATCTGACGTACTTTATAATGAGTTTCTAAAACAATTTACATACAAAAGAGTGGGCGTTAAAATACTTACAAATGTTATTATTTAGGCTAAACATATTTAATATTCAGCCTCAATAATTCATACATACATATTATCCTGTTTCCCATGGCTATGGATCTCCATTTGCGACGATCCTTTCAAACAACTTCCGCTTTATCTATTTTCATTAACTTCTTCATACATGTACGTTTATTTGAGATGCTTTTTACTTGATCTCTTTTTAACACTTCTGCTATTTTATGATTGGTAGCGTTGGTGTTAAAAATGTCCATAGGCGATGGTAACCGCTTTCCATCAGATAGACTGCCTGTCTCCTGAACTCACGCAATAATATAAATATTATTTACTGAAGATTATAAGTAGAAGACTGAGCCTAGATCACCGTCTTGTATGTGTAAGGTGCCCAAAAGGCTGGCTAAGTTTCCTCCCTAGATTTCCATACTGATCTGTTGTCCGAGGTAAACACCAGCCTTCTGGTCACCTGAAGAGTCGTTTTTATAAAATTTGTTAGAGTAGGTATAAAATGGGCCGTTCACGTCTGCCGCAGGACCGTTGGAGCAAACGAGTCCTGGAGTGGAGACCGCGTCTCGGTAAACGTAATGTCGGATGCCCTCCAGCCCGATGGACTGACGACCTATGCAAGGTCGCCGGTAGGCGCTGGATAAGGAAATCGGAGGACAGGGATGAGTGGCACCGTCTTGGGGAGGCCTACGTCCAGCAGCGGACTGCGAATGGCTGACGACGACGACGAAGTATAAAATATTGTCCAACTAAAAGTTTACTCGAAGATTCTAACAATCATATTTTCAATTTTAAACCCAATGAAAATTTATTAGCTGAGTTCTTCAAGTTTCATTCTACCCAAGGAGTTTCAAACAAGTTTCCTATCGAATAAACTATGTTAAATGATTCAAACGTTTTACACATTACTACTTTATATTGATATCGCTGAAAGTTTCTCCGGTAGCGATGTTTGAGTTGAGCTTTCAAGTTATTTTATTTTAGAACACTTATATGTATGTTTGTAAATGAAGGCAATGTAATAACAAATTGCATTTTTTAAATTTAAACTTACTATCGGTGATATTTGTCATTTCTTCAAATAAAATTCTCGATGTTATAATGTTATATACTATTTAATTTAGTATTACAATTATTTGCAAATATTGTTACTAATTAAATGCTGGCAAAAATAAACGTATGTAGAGAATGACGAATTTCGAAGCATTCTCGTATGCAAGTGCGTAAGAGAGTGAATTGATTAAAATTTGTCCGTGAGAATAAATACAATTTCTTACGGCTAGTCGGCCTGTCGTAAGAGGCGACAAAACAATCCACAAACAGGTGCTAGGGTATTTGCTCGTCAGGAGGGTTACCATCCCAGGTCAAGAGTATGCCACCATAAAACCTCGAGTCGTGTTCCAGCAATAGTGGCTAGGCTCTAGGTCTTTTTAAAGAGCGGCAGCGGCAGGCACCTTTGGTGCTACAAATGTTCATAGGCAATGCTAACCACTTTCCATCAGGCGGGCTGGCTACCTGTCAGCTTAACTCAAACAACAAAACCTTCACTTCACTATCCCTTCATTAATCATCATCATTCATACAAAGAGACGAATGGACATGAAGAGAAAATAAGGTGCCGTTTCTGTGAAAATTACTACGAAATCAGAATGTAGTATGTAAGCGTTTGTATTGTTTATTGTTAGGGGGTCAGCGCACAATAATTAAGTATTTGCACATGTAGAATATAAGGCTTTCATTTTGTAAAACAAGACAGAATAGACAGAATAAAGATATCATACACATCGGGACAATGTAGTTTTAATACTGCAACCACCCCAGTCCGCGAGCAGCCACCGCTCATACCACAAAAACAAGAAAAAGTCATTAAAATATTCTCAGTCGAAAACTCAGTTCAGTGTACACACACACCCACCCATACACCGACACACACACACACACACACACACAAACGAACCTACCCACAAACATACACCCACAACCCCCTCCCACACACACCACCACTCCCACACACGTCCACCCCTCACACACAGACGTACACACACACGCACACGCACACGCACACGCACACACATATAAAGCTCCACATGAAAACTACATATTCTCAGTTTCTCTCAAATTACAAAAAAGCTCGTCACAGTGTAAACGCGATCCTGAAAGGTTTACACATCGCCGAAGGATCCGATGTAAAATCACGTCCTATGCAAAGTAAACGATTTCATTAGCCGCTCTGTTGGTAGGGATAAAAAATGATTTACATGGGCGCTCTTTAAGGATTGACGTTTTACACCCTTTTGGATATTAAAGGGCAGTTACGTTTTTATGAATATAACAATATTATAAATTTACTGTTAAAATCATGAATGAAAAAGCTCTATATTGTTCACCAAAATTAAAACTACGTTCTTAAAAACTAGATACAACAAATGTTGAACAAAGGGCGGCCTTATCGCCTAAAGCAATCTCTTCCAGGCAACCCCTTAAACTAAGGAAAATAATAAACATGACAGTGTCAGTGTAGACAATAAATAATATAAAATATTCAAAATAGATAAAATAAATAAATCCGTTAAAACGTAGTTTTATTATGTGTACCTACAAGTCGCGAAAACTTAAGAAAATATTAAAATAAATAAATAAAAATCTTTATTATATACTATATAAACACAGTACATATCATGATACATACAGCACTATTATACCTGAGACGACCAAAAATATTAAAAACCATTGTTTGAAAAGAGGATACTGACCAAGCTTGTCTGATGTTGAGTGGCAGTGAGTTCCATAAACGGACAGCTGTACTGTGAATTTATTTATTATACATATTTTATAAGCTAGTACAATGAAGACATTTATATAAATAACCGAATACAATAAAAATAAAACTTAATTTATTTGTATTGTATTCTACCCATAGACTCAAGACTATAAGTAGGATACCGAGCCTAGATCACCGTCTTCTATGAATAAGGTGCCCAGAAGGCTGGTTACGTTTCCTCGCTGTATCGCCATACTGATCCTTTGCCCGAGGTAAGCACCAGCCTTCTGATCACCTGAAGAGTCAATGAGTCGTTTTGATAAATTTTGGTAGAGGCTGATTGCCTCACAAACATATAACTCTCACTGAGGGTTGCATATTTGCACCGCTTGAGTGATTCCGCTGTTTCTGCCGTCAAACCAGCTGATCTAGACGTGTTTGGTTAATGGAATGCAGTCAATGTGACTATGCAGGTAGTACCCTTTTTTATTTATGAAATCTGGTTTCTAACCAACGTTACTCGCTGGGAATTTCCCAAAAAGCTGGCAGTTTTAACGCATTGGACAGCAATGCTAATTCTTTGGCGAATTAACACGTTCATAGCGACATTGATTTATCTGTACTTTCCATTCCTGTTATACGGGGCGTTTTAGACCTTGTACTAAAACTATCATTGTAGCGACACGAGGCCTATCGAGCCCCGTAGGGCGACTTAGACCCCGTTTCGCAGTGAACGTGCCTTTTGGTCACGTAAGAGGTCTCTATAAGGTTATAGAGAATCGGGACCCTAACCCTCTTTTACGACGGGAAATCTGATAGAGGACATATCACCGTGGGGAAGCGTGATGGGAGCGGTGTGGGATTCACCACGTTAGGGTAACACTAGCAAAGGACACATCCACTACCGGAAAGATACATAGCTCTCCATACCGTCCCTCTCAAGTCCATTATGTGTTTTGTAACTCACCCCACAAGAGGCGCCCTAAGTATGCACAGAAAATGACGCGTCCTACTCTTGACAGCACTAATGGCGGGTGAAAACCCTTCCCCAGGAGCACACCCGCGCCGCAAGCTCACGGCAGCGAAGGTCGAATGACGTCCTCCGGCACCGTCGCATCCTCTCCGAATCTGTCTCTGCCTTAGCGAGCATTACGCGCTCTTAAAATGAGGAAGGGGGTCAGCACTAGAACCTCGGTCATGACTAGACCCTCGGTCTGGTCTAGTCTAGTCTAGTCTATCTACAATTGAAATTATTGAATCCTGTCAAGCATCATCCTTATTATTATTAAACAGCAAAATTAATAAACAATAGAAGTAAATAACCCATAGAGTCACAAGCGGCTCTCTCTGAAACTATTGTCCACATACTCAGCCGTAAGCGTAGCAAATCTCATAAATTATTAAGTCTGGACATAGATTAAAATTTTATCTAAGTTACAGAGAGTACTTTTTACACATATCACGCTGAACAATTCTGGAAGTATTGCAGATATAGTTTAAATCTAAACTAAAATAAAATGTAAAATTCTACAGGTTCTTTTGCTTTATCATCGTCATCATTCTAATTTTAGTCCACTTCGGGACCTAGGTCCTTTTCTTACTTTTTTCTTCTTCTTTTCTTTTTCTTTCTTCGCATAGTTTTTGACATTGCTCATTGTGAAAACATCACGCTTTTTGACAATGTACAATTCAAAACATTCATGAAGTGATAATTGAAGTTTCTTCTGGGAAAGTAAACCACTTCGTTACGTAACGCGTTATAGCGCCAGTCTGTCTGGCTTCCCTTTCTCTCACGTTAGATTAGTTTAAATTATCACTTCTGTCGGGCGTCCCGAGACCACACCATCTTTGTAAGTTTTAGTTAGTAGGCATTAGTTAAGTAGTTAGTTAACTAACTAAATCAGGCATAATATACCTATTTATGTTTATTTATTAGACGTCAAAAACTTGACAACTTTTAGCGCCCGCTAGTGGTATAAAATCTAAATCTAAGGAGCTTTTTAGAGATAGGTTGTTTACAATGCGCTTCGAATTCGTAATATTCTTCTTTTATGGCTTTAATTATACTAGTGGTCGCCCAGTGGTCGAAATTCGACCACATTTAATTTAAATTATAAGTTTTAACATAATTAATGTTCTAAAGACTATACTTCTATAATCACAGATTTTGCCAAGACTACACTGTTATTTTGATTTTAACAATATACAAAAGAGTATATGTGCGTGTGTGTGTCAAATACATGGTAGTGTGTGTAATGATTTTTTTATTGATTGAATGTATTTTTATGCATAATTAAAAAAAATAGTATTCTGCACTCCTTCTCTATATAAACTATAAGTTTGCGAAATTTCATACTCCTCCATCCGCGCAATTTTCGTAAAAAGGTGTACAAAGTTTTGCTTCACATAATTATATCATGATGATACGATTGGCTGTAGATGCTGGTTGGCAACGACCAGCTTTTCGATGACAAAACGCAAATTATCGAACATCGGTTATCGGTTTTCTATCGGATTCACTTTGGAGAGTGTGTAGCTGAGCACCTCGATCTGATCCCGCCATCTCCCTTCCATCATTGAACAACCAAACGCACCGGCATGCGGCATCGATATATGGTGGATATTCCACCTATAAGAACGAAGTGCTTTGCATCTAGCTTCATCATACGCACCGCAAAGGAGTGGGACTCATTGCCGGAGTCTGTCTTTCCCGATACTTATAACCTTGGTGACTTCAAGTCCCGTGCGAATAGGTACCTTCTAGGTAAGCGTGCCACATCCTAGACCACATCTTCGCTCCACATAGGCCAAGATTGTGGTGAAACGCGAACCTATACTACAATAAAAAAATTAAAAAAGATACGTAGAGACGTATCTTCCTTTTGTATGTGAAGTGTCCTTTCTAGTATAAGTAATCATTCTATTGATTTTACATGAGTAGCTACATTTATGCTAAGCATTGACGATTCCATTGAAACAGTTAATCAGATACGCAATGTATATCGATTTCAATTTAATGCAGGATATGAATATGCTCCTTTAATATTTCATGTCAATGTACTACTAACGTTGACTAAGTAAAGCATTGAAATCAAATATTGATATATGTGTTGAACTGAAAATTATTAATTACCAAGGCTTTTTAGGTTACTTGTCTCACGTAATCAATAGACCTGTATATGTGATATTTGACACTAGTGTTACGTATTTGCGGGGTACCAATTAAAATGACGTGTGAATGTACACAAAGCTTATTACACAAACGAATACAACAAGTCCAAACCGTAAAGCAGAGAATTGGAATTACATAAATCGCGCAGTCCGTCGTTATAAGCTACTCGTTCCGAAATTACACTAGGCATTGTCTCAATCACAGTGGAAACTCAACTAACTCAGTCCCGGCGGACCGACATTATATTTTTTTATTTTTTTTTGTAGGAGTTCAGCAGATAGGCAGACGGCCCACTTGTTGGAAAGTGGTTATTATCGCCTATGGACATTTGCAACACAAAGGTGGTTGCCTGGAAGAGATCGCTTTGAGCAATAAGGGCGCCTGTTGTATTTCCTAGAAAATATTGTAAATATGGTCTATTTCTGTAATTGTATATTTTGGTGTGCAATAAAGTGTTATCTATCTATCTATATTTGCAAAATAGACATGGCTCCTCAGCAACATGCCTGCATTGCCCACTATTCCTTAGAATTCCCGAACTTTTAAGTTTCATAGCTTCTAAGAATGTGCAATGAAATTAGAACGATAGAAAAAAAGATTTATGACGTCTTACCACGAGGCAATACAAAGGGATTAACGCGAACAAAGACGGAATAGTTAAGGCTGTCATAAAAGGATTACCAACAATTTAAATTCTATGGGGTAGTAAAATACCTTATTGCAAAGGATTATTTCTTTGGAACTTCAGTCGTTACATTATTATGGAAATTAAACTTTATATTATTTTCGATCATTGTACTATTGTTAATAAGTAAAATTATTGAGTAGATAACATTAGAGGGTAGTTTGTTTCGATACTTCTTACCCCACTACTAGGCTCATTCCATCCTCGATCGAATATTACCTGGAACCTAGGCCATTTATATCCCATGACATGCAAGATGATAACCCTTAAAGATAAGGTGACACCCTAAAAACTTGCATGACATACGCGACTGTGACTAAGCTTGCGAGAGAATGAATACAATATACTTAATAATTTAAACACTATGCGAATATAGATAGAGTAGGAAATGTTTTGAACTTAAAATTATAAAATAATTAAAATTTTGATTTTTAAAACTTAAATATATTGTGGCGAATGATGGTGGAACCATCTAGTTAGTTTTAGAACTTTTAGAAAAAACTAGAACATTCGAGAGGGAAAAGACAAGGACGGATATATTTAGAAAGGGATAGACGATGAATGAAAGACAGAGATAGATAGATGTTAGAAAGGGATAGAAGTATAAACGAAAATTCCCGAACAGAAAGTTCGGGAAGGAAGAGACAGAGATAGATAGATGGGTTCTAGAAAAATCTTCCGGGTATATAAACAGCGTAAGGCGCGCCTACCGGGCAGTTTAGAGTTGAGTTCAGTTCAAGACATTGAAGCGATAAGTGCGATACTAAATAGTTGGAAGGAAGGTTAATAGAAGACAGAGACGAATTAAGTGGTGAATTTAGTGAAAAGTTTGGTGGACAGATACGTGAAGGAGGTGTGTAGTGTAGTTCGAGAGAGGAACCAGAAGCGAGCTACACGCGATAATATCGGAGGTGGTCTTCGCAATATCGGCTACGGTATTGAGGGCGTGACAACTTATCGTCGGGACTGTGCATCGTTGATCGTGCGTATAGGGGCAACCCTGCAGAGAGGTACTGAGTGCGGCTATGAAAGTCAATAAAGGCTCTTAGTCAAAAACTGGTGTTTTCTTCCAATCCATAAGAGCGTACCCCCGCTCGCACGTAACAATATTATAACGATATAATATATGAAATGTGACGAAATTTAGAATCCCTCCCACCCCTTGTCACACTTTGTGTCACTTCTACTGCGTGTGAACTGCACACACACACTTTTTTTTTAAATTGCTTAAAGCTGGCAAACAAGCAGACGGCGCAGTTAATGACAGTGGTAAGTAGTAAAGAGGTTACCAACATCATATCCTATACATAGGACGGTATATGAGGAATATGAAAAAAAGCGATAAGGCAGGTATGGCAATGGGATCACTCATAGCACGAAACAGGATTAACTCAGGGGTAACCGTTTCACGCCAATATTCTGTGAGAACGTGGTATCACACCGATCGAGTCAGCCCTAAAAGCTGTGTGGGGCACTGTAGCCCACGGGTAAATCTAGTTCAATTTGAGGACTGTATGGGCGAGATATTACCTCGATCCTTACATTAGAGCTATGGGTGTCAGCAGTATGCGGGGCGCAGAGAGGTGTGTTCCGGTGGGTGAGTCATGGGGGTGTTCTCTGTCCGCAACAAGTTCTTAACACGACCAGTATTCACAATAATATTATAGAAAAGTATGAGCGCATGGCGCGATGTTTCTTAGTCAAAACGTTGAACAGAGAAAATGTCTAAAGTGGCTGTCCCTACCCTGCTGTAAATTGGCCGTCGCCTCACACAGAAAGAGGGCAGACTGCAAAATTCAATGAAATGAAATATTTATTCTTGCATAAATTTAGTTGCATTCATGGGGCGTTGTTCTATCTACTTCACTAGGCAAGGATCGAACAAGCTCTAATCAAGATAGGTAATGAATCCAATTAATAATTGTAATCGGAGGTAGTTACTAAAATATCGGGGACTATTAATATTATTGATACGTGCGAGCGGCGGTACGCTCTTATGGATTGGAAGAAAACACCAGTTTTTAACTAAACGCTTTTATTGACTGACACAGCCCCACGTAATACCTCTCTGCAGGGTTGCCCCTATACGCACGACTAACGATGCACAGTCCCAACGTCAAGGTGTCTCGCTTATAATAACGCCGCCGATATTGCTCACACCACCTCCTGGTACTGGAGTGCTCACCTCCGATATTGCCGCGTGTGGCTCGCTTCTGGTTCGTCTCTCGAGCTACACTACACTCCTCCTTCACTTACGGACCTCTAAACTTTTCACTAATTTCACCACTAAAATCTTCTTCGACTGTCTTGAACCGAACTCAACTCTAAACTGCCCGGTAGGCGCGCCTTACGCTGTTTATATACCCGGAAGAATTTTCTAGAACCCACCTATCTATCTGTGTCTCTTCCTTCCCGAACCTTCTGTTCGGGAACTTTCGTTTATACATCTATCCCTTTCTAACATCTATCTATCTCTTTCTTTCGTTCATCGTCTATCCCTTTCTAACATCTATCTATCTCTGTCTTTCGGTCATCGTCTATCCCTTTCTAAATATATCCGTCCTTGTCTTTTCCATCTAGAATATTCTAGTTTTTTCCAAAAGTTCTAAAACTAACTAGATGGTTCCACCATCACTCGTCACATTATATTAATATTCAAGTCACTGAGTAAACATTAATACTCAGCATAACTATTTTAATTAAAATAACAATGTAAGCTTGAATTCGATTTTGCTTAGAGAAATTGATATTTCTACTTAAAAGTGGCATCAATTTGTAAAGGAATTCAATAGGTATTATTAATTACTAGTTTTAGACAACACTTTGCTCGTGTAATCTTTAGATCTAAATGTCATGGCAACTACCTCATTTTTACGGATAAAAATGATGCCATCACCATCCGTGTTATTGAAAGTAGATATAATATTACCAAGATATATATAGAATTTTAAGACTCTTGGTTGGTCCAATTTGAATATCAAATAGAATTGGTTAAGTGTGTGTCCGTAGATGTATTAATGCATCATCATCATCCCAGTAAATCCCAGTTGCATTCGAACATCCAAGGTCCGCTTTCCTACTTTTTCTTATCGACTTCACGCGGTCTTCGGCATCTCCTGTTTACAGACCATGGGCTCGCATGTCATTGTTCACAAAGTTTAGCCTGTAGACAGTAGTCTATAGTCACTACAGAATGCTGTAGTGACTACAGAATGCTGTAGTGATTACAGACTACTGACTTTTACTAAACTCGCCGTACGAATAATCGCTGCTGATACTAAACCATGTAAACTGTATTTTAACAACAATAAATTGCGAAACAGTAGAAAATTACTAACAGGTACAGCAAGAGCAATTAAAACAGAACAATTGGTTTGTTTGTGATGCAATGTTGGCGATTCGAAATATTTGTCGCCGATGCAGTGATAAATTTACAACTGGTTTGCACCGCATATTGGGAAAGTATTTATATGTAACTAGTTGACTATAGATATAAATAGAATAAGAGAAAAATATAAAGCAAAACAATTTTTAGCTAGTCGTGTTGCTGGGGAGTTTCTTGCCGCTTCTCCTTAATAGCAATAACACGTTGCGAAGCGGTGTACATAGACAAGGAAGTAAAATTAAATTTTTAAAATTAAATTTGGAAGGAACACTTTGATGAGAGATCAGTAACTAAGGGCATATGGTATAGGACTATTTAACCCAATCTAACACGCTCACCATGGTTTGCAGGGTCATCTTTGTCTAGATCTGAAATAGTGATAGCTTTCCGACTTTGCTCCGGACACATACTACTAAACGGGTTCGCATTTTTAGTGAAAAGATCATTAACACCCAATTGCACAGTGTGTCAGGTTAGAGAAGATGCATATCACATTTTAGTGGAGTGTGTACGTAACGAGTCCGAAAGAAGTGTGTTAGGCTATGATTTGCACGAAATTGGTGCGTGTAATAGTATCCTGGCATATCCCTTATCGGATGATGCCAGGATGCTATACAATCTAGTTAGAGTAGGCATTAAGCGGCGGTAATTTAAGTGTGTTGTTCCTATGAGGGTGGCATGGTCAATACTGACCAAACCCTCTTATAAATAAAGTGAAAGGAAAAAAAATAATTTTACCTACATGTATGACCTTCAAAAAGTGTTCTCCAGTGGAACTTCTTTTGAATTTAAATTTGACTCGGCAAACTTCGTACCGCCTCAGAATCAATAAACAAAAAACTTTGATTTCTGAATGATGGGTCGAACAGCAAACGTTTGGTATTCAAAACCAAGAAATGAAAAACAAAACGCTTCGCAGTTGAACTTTAACTAACTCTATCTCATCGGGCCGACCTTTTACACAAAAATTCCAAATAGTCAAGCAGAAAATCGTAATACACAAAACGTGCAAAGTCCGTCAATATGAGATTCCCGTTCCGAGTGTATATTTAGTAACTCCTTACAGTTGAATTTCAGCTAATTCAGTCTCATCGGGCCAACCTAATATATTCGTAAAATAGACATGGCCCCCAGCAACAGGCCCACTATTCCTTGGAATCCTCCAGCTTGTAAGCTTAATTGCTTCTAAGAATGTGCAACAAAATTTGAACAATCGAAGAAAGGATCTATGACGTCTTCCTGGGAGGCAATACAATGAGATTAACGTGAACAAATGACTGAATAACTGAGACAACAGTAAAAGAATTACAGATTATTTAGTTTCCAAGTGATAATAAAAAACGTGTTGCAAAGGAATATATGGATTAATCTTCTTGGAACCTCAGTTGTGACACTATAAATATGGCGTAACTTGTATCTTCTAGTTAAGCTTTTACATTGTTATCAGGTTCCCGTAGTCATTTTGGTAAAACAAATATAGTGTAAACTCTATATAACGCCAATAAAAGGACTGCATTTTATGGCGTTATAGAGAGTTGTCGTTAAATGAAGAGGAGTCTGTTATTTTTGGGTGACGTCTTTTGGTGCATCAGTAATTTTGTTGTATTTTATTCATATATTGCGATATTGAGGCATCTCGGTGATAAAGGAAGTACTTAGAAATTTCGGTATTTCGGAATTACTTAGAAATTCCAGTATGCATGATGCCGAGAGTCGATTTTATTACGGTCTAGAATAGTAAAGCGATAAAACGACGTACAGAGCTGAGCAACTTTTACTAATTTTGGCAACTTAAAAGGTACTTTTTATTACTTAATTGTTGTCGTTATTGAGACTAGGTTTAATGCTATATATGGTATATAGAAGAAAGCCTTTTTTTTAAGGCGAGGGAAAATGCTACCGATTTACGCACAATACTGGGTTCTGACTAGGGTGAGAATCACGTCGGTCGGGGGCGGCATTATTGCATGCAAAAATAATCCACCCGCGATCGACTCCAGCTTGTATGGCGACTCAGAGAAACTGTGTACGGACAGTGACCCTACTACCCACTAAAAACCCCCTCCTGCCGTGTGCCCCGCGCTTTTGTGTAGGAAAGGCTGAGACTTAGAACAGAGTCACGCCCAGTCCATAGAAGACAAGCTAAACCAACCAAAGCCAAGTAATTTCGACGCTTAAGGGAGTTTGTCGTTACATCGAGTGACGTTACATGAAATTTACACTGTACCTTTTAAAATCTGGAGGACAGGACTGTAAATATACTATTGTGCCTGTCCTTTGTGATTTGTTAACAATGGGAGGAGTTCAGGAGTATTCTCTTTCTAATAAAGAAAAAGAAAAATCGGTCCACAATTGACTGAAAAATAGCGTAACAAACACACAGTCGAATTGAGACCTTCCTCTATTTTGGAACTCAGTTAAAAATAAAAAATAAAAATATGTAATACGACTGAACATAATGTCGAATCATTAAATTCCACACCACAAAAGAAGTCCCACAGACGCGGAGATGCAATCACTGTACATAATACTGCCAGAGTAACATTTGCTAATTTATAAATCGATGTAGGTAATTAAAGAATTACTCAATACTAAATACAAAATATTCTCTAATTAAAGCTGTAAATTTGTTTCTTGACTATTTTCCGAACAAAATCCAATCAAATAACGGAGCTGCCACTTTTAGTTACTTTATTCTCCGTGGGATTTCTTTCGTGGCGGGGTCTCTACTTTCTATTCGATACGTATTTCCTTTTAGAATAGAGTATCGCAAACTGAAGCGTCTGGTTGCTGAATTATTGAAGTGATCTCGCGTTGCACGAACCTAAACAACGCGTTGTGGATAGAACTTTAACTATATTGCTAAAATTCCTGATATTATCAATCAAGTCTACAAAGTTCTTCTTCTACGTGGCTGCATGATTTATGTAATCTTTTTTTTATTTTTTATTGCATGAGTTCAGCAGATAGGTTAATGTCCCACCTGATGGAAAGACGTTACCATCGCCTATAGACATTGGCAACACCAAAGGTGTTACAAATGTGCTGCTGCCCTCTTAAGAGAGTCTGGAACCTGGATTCTAATGCCGGAACACAAATCAAAGTTGTTATGGCGACATACTTTAGGACAGAGGTGGTAGCCATCCAGTCGGGCAAATGTCCTACCCGGCTACGGCTGTGGGATATTTTGTCGCCTCTTACGACAAGCCGCCCGGCCGCAGGAAATTGTATTTTTCTCCGTTTCTGCGCGGATAAGACTAGTTAGTGTCAAGTAATTATGAACACTTAAGTTTTAAAATCTTCAAGTGTATTAGTATTAAGTGATAGCCGAACCCAGATAACGAGTTCATGTGGCAGCACGAAAAGGAAAATTTACTTAAAACTAAACAGCATATATTTTCAAGTCAAATATACTTTCTAAAAATATTTTGTATTTTACTCACAAATTACAACATTTAAATACAAGAACTTTATAAACTAAGACAATAAAGCAAAACAAAACTTGTTATATCGTGTTCTAACTTAAGTTCCTTAAGAGTATAAGTAGAATACTGAGCCTAGCTCACCGTCTTCCATCTTTCCTTTTTTAAGTAAAGATACGAAGTAAGTAAAGATAGGTATATTCGATATAGATTCGACATTCGACTCGATTTCAGTTATTTAATTACAGTGATGCAAGATTCTTTACATTATTAGATAATTTCAAACTGAAAATGCCTGTCAACGGAATAAGTTTTTACAAGTCTTTAATCGTCCAGGCCATTCAACTCTGTATGTATATATAATTTGTATGATTAGTAGGTACATCATTATATATAATTATTTAATAAAACCATGGTTTTCAGATCATGGTATCGCCGTATGTATATATATATATATATATATATATATATATATATATATATATATGTCGGAGGGAAGCTATGACTATGACGACATGACGATGTATTGTTGACTGGATGTATACCGCATAATATCATTTGTTTACATTTTAATTACTTCTAAAATTCTTAATTTAATTTAATTTGATTTGTTAAACGTTTCTATAACTTATAGATCGTTCTAACCTAATACAAGTTATGAATATTGTAATTTAATAAACGACCAATCAGAGCAGAGCTTATGGCAGAGCGGGGTCAGACGCCCTCTATACTTTGAGTAGTATCTACTTCGGTAGACTGAGGAGTTTTTGTGGCACATTTGGTTGGTTGAAAGTGTGAGCGGGTGCCCTGAACCCGCTGCTCGGTCTAAACTATGTCGTAATGTTGATCAAATCTAAATTAAATTGTATAAACCGTGGCTATTGTGTTTTATGCTCGCATTTTATCCTGATGACGCCCACTAAACCTGCAATAACTAAAGATGATGTCGTGAGAACGAGGCCGTTCTGCGACATATATATATTAGGGTGGTCGTTAAAAATTAAATTCTTATAGTTTTTTGGAATATTTGTTACATTATTAAAATTTTGATAAAAAATCATGAAAATATGCTTATAGGAAATCAAATTCACTACAAAAGGGTTTCTTTTGTTTTTAGATGAAGTTCATATCCATCGAGATAATCTCATTGGTAAACTTATTAACTTTATTAAATCATTTATTTTAGCACTAAAAACTTTATTTTTCTTGAAATATGAACAATTTAGTAAATTTTATATACAATTATTCATTTATAGAGATTAAGTTAATGACGACCAAGTTATATTCGATATTAACAAATAATCCAAAATACTATAATTTTATCGAAAAATGAACTTAAATTGGCCGCCGGCACGTGTTATTTTTGTTAAAAATCAAAAAGCAAAAATTTTCCCGTAGTTTTTCGTCAAAAGGAAGGATTTTTTTGGGCGTCTGAAAGAATTTAATTTTTAACGACCACCCTAATATATATATATGCTTTGCATACTTATATGTTTATTGTTGAATAAAATATAATGTATGTAACTGCATATCGTTTATTATATTATTATACCATCCGTGCAGGAACGGAGAAAGAATACAATATCCTGCGGCCGGACGGCGGGTTGTCGTAAGAGGCGACATAACAACCTACAGCCAGGGTGGCAGGGCATTTGCCTGACTGGACGGCTACCAGTCTGTAGTCTAGTCTAAAGAATGTCGCCATAACAAACTTGAATTGTGTTCCAAAATTAGTGACCAGGTTCCAGTCTCCCTTAAGAAAGCAGCAGGGCATTTGTAGCATCGTGTTGCAAATGTCCATAGGCGATGGTAACCGCTTTTCATCAAGTGCGCCTTGTATATCACCTTTGAAGTATTGAATCTGTTTTACTCTTGCCACGGATTGTCTGGAAGAGATCGCTTCTTAGCGATAAGACCGCCCATTGTGCAAATTGAAAATATTACGCTATAAGTTTTCTGTAGTGTACAATAAAGTGTTATCTCTCCCTCTCTCTCTAGCTCCTTCTCTCTCTAGCTCCTTCTCTCTCTGTTGTATATGCCCGAGTAATTGGTTGCTCTGATTCATCTCGTGAACTATCTAGTTAGTATTAGTATTGAATACCTATATCTAAGATGGGATTATCACTGACCAGCTTATACTACTTATACAGACGACTTGATAAGACTGTCAGCACCCAGCTTAGTAAATAATATTCTCATTGCATTCCCCTATATGATCACTATCGTGATAATACATAACAATGTAAGTACAGTCTGCTAAAAAGACAACACGAAATTCAGCTGAAATAGTTGGAACAAAATTGCAACCAATTTCGCGGCGGTGTACGCAGTGGCAAAAGTCACGGCTTCACGTGTGTCACGTGATTTGCATCACAATCCCACGACAATAGACTTGGGAATAGTTGAGAATATGTCTATCATTGAAAAGGATGAATTGTTCGTGCGCTTTACGGAGTTTGCTGACGACTAATCTCCGCTAACTACATATTTTTAATGGTTTTTATCACATACAGTGATAAAAACCATTAAAAATTGTCATTACATTAAGCATCAGTTAGGCGTATTTATTTTTTGTATCGGCTGTGTCAGTAATTTTTTTTAATTTTATTCATGATCATAGAATCAAAGTCTTTCACTTATACATACATCATTGTAAATACAGCTGCGCTTATCTTGATATTGAAAATGAATGTTTGTCTGTATGTCCTTTATAGAATCGTAAACTATACATTTAAACATGTGATGATCTTTAGCAAAGTTGTTATGCATGAGCCAGAGACGGTTTCTGAGCTGGTTCACAATTGGACCCAGTAGGTGGCGCTGCTGTCAGCATATCGATTGAAGCTTTTCCGGGCAGGTCGACGTCTGCCGGCACAACTAGTTACTAATATAAATAAAAGAAATTTATCAAACTAACATATTAATTATCTGCTTAACACTTATAAATTGCTAATACTATGTACTTATTTACTGTATAAGATTCCTATAATTTTTTTTGTAGCAGTGGTCTGGGTGTCTGGGATCGGCCCCAGAGTAGTCAGTTGTACATTACCCATAACACAAGCGTAACTTGCTTAATTTGGGGATATAATATTTATTTATTATTATTTATCTACTTTTTTTACATACATAATACTTTTTATGTAACGGATCCCAAAAACAATGTGATTCTGGTATCATTTTATTAATTAACATTTTCGTTGTCGATCTCCATTGCAAGTAGCGACCTGCGGCGATACACCTGTCTCCACTGGACGCACGGCTCAGCCTCTATGCCTAAATATGCCTCATAGTGCGATGTTTTTTTTGAGGCGGGGGAAATGCATTTCGCACACTACCGGGTTCTTTACTAAGGACTAGACCAAAGCGATGAGCGGTGACAACCAGGAATGGAGCACCAGAATCAAATCGCCGGCTTGTCTGGAGACTCGAAAACTCAATACTACACTAAACCACCCTCCTCCCATGTGCCCCGCGCTTATGGCAGGAAGAGCGTGAGACTTAGAACGTAGAACGCTGATCCTAACACATCTATGCTTGAGAGAGCCCCGGGAACCATTTTTTTTTTGCCCAGGGGAAATCCGTTTGAGGACTAAGCCGCGACAAGCATAGAAGCCTGGGGGGATGTTCGCGACCCATGTGAGTGTGGGATTCGCCAGATCGGGGGTGGCACTATCGTGCCCAGTCAGAACTGTTGCCACGCTATTGCCACTCCCCAGTTAGGGATACCCACTAAAACCCCTGGGTGTTCCATCCTGCGCCTTATACCAGGGCTACGGGTATTGGGCCGCGAGCCCTGGCAGGCGTGGGCCACCCTCACGAGACCTCTTTCAATACCGGGGGACTACATCCCCGGCGACGTCATAGTCAGATCCAACGTGGGGCGGTTTGTAACGCGCCCCACGGGAGGAGAGTAGAGCGCGCGCGGAACACTCACGCTCTCAACTCGACGGCATGTGCGGGTGAGTGAGAAACCTTATACCCCAAGCCCCGGGAATCAGCGCCAACTCACTTCGTCAACAGGGGTGAAGAATCCTCTGCTCTCTAGATGCATGAGGGCCCCTGCAGCGGTATTTCAAGGAGGGAAGTCATGCGCATATCTGCGCCTCCGGAACGGTCATAGTGCGACGTATGTCAGGTTGAGGCAACGTCGCCTTTTGGGCTGCCTCTAGTACAGTTTAGTCATTAGTACTTCCTACAATATTCTTTAAAAAAAGCATAACCAACAATGTCTACAAACATCTATCTATGTGTTTGTTCAACAAAAGCAACGGCGCGCTGTGCACACAATGCGATTGTGGTCGATAGATGCTAGATAACAGAAAGCGGACGTTTATTGGAGCGTTTAGTTTAAAATATCCCTTTAGAAACTAGTGTCGGAGAATTTTCACAGTAAATGGGCGGAAGTTTTCATATGTGGGTAGTTGCAGAATTGACACTCAAAGCAAATGAGATGTATACAATGTTTTTTAAGAGAAACTTCGAACGTGAACGAAAAAGCGTTACGGCCGTGGTGAAAGGCGGCATAATTTTAGACTAGACGTGATGAGAGGCGGCATAAGTTTAAAGTAGACTGGATGTTTTTTTTTGGTTCCGGATAGAATTCAGTTTCTTTGTTAATTAAAATAAGTTAAAATAAAAAGGCATTAATCAAAATGTACCTAACCTAACCAAATCATAATATGCAGTAAACTTGCGAAAAATCGAAATGTGTGCACTCACACACATAGTAGAAAAACAAGTTTTCAAATTGGACAAGTACATTAAAAATCTGTAAAACTTCTAGTTAAAATTTTGTTGCGATTCCTTTTGCCACTTGTCTGTTGCGATTCGCTTTTCCACTTGTCCGTTGAAGTTTTACTTCTATTATGTGTCCCAGCACACATTTTTCTTTTAAAACTCATGTTTATACAAGGCACTTGATTTTTGACATCATGATGTTTGAATGTCAACTGAAAGAATAATTAGATGTTAAAACAGACAGCTTTATCGAAACCATTACCCTATTGACGGAGTTCGACACCTTGACTAAAATATATTGTTTAATAAATTTCTGACAGTGAAGAACAATCTATTTTGATCATTGAACCTCAAAAATTACGAGAAAGGTGACCTGCAACGCCATCTAGTCATAAAATTTTTAGTTGTCTTATTAGTATTTTTAAATGAGACCAGTACTTGTGCGCCAAAGAATTGTAATAAATTTAGATATGGCGTAAAAAAACGAGAGAGAGAGAAAAAGACGAGACATCTTAAAAATAAGGTCACAAATATAAACCAGTTATCAATTACCATAATCGATTTATCCGAATGAATTTCAACAGTTAGTAATATGAAAATAAACCACACTATTAATTAACTCAAAATAACTGAACCCACTATAATTGTTTAAAAAACATCTGCATAATAAAAAAATCCTAAAATCACTCATTATTTTACAACCTGAGCCCTAGAATGTATGAAAGCGTATCCATCTCCTTTGTCACGGTTTTTCAGTCTCTACGTTTTTAATTAATTGCAGGAGTTCAGCAGATAGGCAGACGGCTCACTTGATGTAAAACAGTTACATCAAGTGCATCGCCTATGGACATTTGCAACACCAAAGATGCTACAAATGCGTCGCTGCTCTCTTAAGGGAGACTTGAACCTGGTCGCTAATGACGGAACACAACTCAAGGTTGTTATGGTGACATACTTTACACCAGAGGTGGTAGCCATCCAGTCGGGTACATGCCCTATCGCCTGGCTGTGGGTTGTTTTGTTGCTTCTTACGTCAGGTCGCCGGAAATTGTGTTCTTTTTCCGTTCCTGCACTGATTCCTATTTTCATTACCCAGACTCCAAATACAAGTATTTAGGACTAGTAAACTTTTTATAACCCCTTTCTTCTAAATATTTGTATTGTTCTTCTTTTACGACACAATTAAGCAGCTAGAGTCCTCATAAACAAAACCGACCATAGTCATCAGAATAAAATGTAATTACATTTTTTCCAACTGAAAAAATAAATAATTACTAGAAACCTACCTAGTTTTTAACACTCTACGGCAGTAACGACGGTGTAATAAAAAATAATTGGCGGGAACGTATTCAAATTGGAGTGGATGTAATTTCAGCCAGTAACTTTCAAGTACTTGAAACAACTTAAATGAGGTTGATGGTAAAATATTATTTTCAGATATCCGCGTAGGAACAGAGAATGATTTCCTGTGGCTTTAAGAGCGATAAAACAACCCACAGCCAGATGGTAGGGTATTTCCGTCTGGATGGCTACCACTTCTAGTCTAGAATATGCCACTATACCAACCTTGAATTGTGTTCCTGTGGCCAGGTTCCAGTTAGAGAGCGGGTTCAAATTTTCAGGCTCGTCTCCTTTTTAGGTGTACTTTCGAGGAAAAAATGGGCATCAAAATCGCTGACCCTAGTGCACACATTTTCGTCGATAATTAATGGATCCCATATATATACATATATAAATATATGTGTGAGTGTGTGTGTATATAATTGAAATACACGTATATAGTGACTCATAACGATATCTCAGAACTATAATACCTATTTGAAGCGCGAAATGCAATAAGTCGTCCCTTCTTACTAAGTACTCCTGTATGTTGCCGCTTGTGATATCCTGTCGTAGAGCGCTCGAGTTATTGCAACAAGTAACTTAAGTATGTGAAAATAAACAGTTAACTATGTAGGTGCTAATTGAAACGGTGTACGTAAGAGTGCTTAATAGCTAAAAGTGAGACATGCTAGTTGAATTTGCATAGACCAGTCTGGGCTTAATTGGATCGCGTATAAGGGTAGTAATGCGCGGGGGACCGGGGCTTAGAGTCGGCTTCGTACTGCGCGGCATCGTTAGGGTTGGCACATTGTAAGAACAGAGAAAAGAAACGTTTTAACTGCAAAGTTGGGTAATATGCAGAAGGTCTACATGGTCTGTACACACCTACAGCACCAAGGACGAAGCCAACGCGTTATTAGGGAAATATAATAAAGGGGAGACAGTAGAAATAGGACATAGAGAATAGAATAGTTTTTTTTTCTCGTTCTTTAGCCCGGGCGAACAGGATTGCCCGAGTCTACTATGATCTTATTTCTAATGCTAAGTTATACATAGATTTCTATTCCGATTTTAATGTTTATTACAAATAAATGGAATAGTTAAGATTGGATAGGAATGATGAGATAGGGAAGATGGGATGGGGAAGATGGGATAAGGAAAATGTGATAGGGAGAGGGTCATAAGAACTCTCATTGATTGTATAGGAAACACAATTAACTTGCGGCTACTCGTTTCACACCGACATTCTCTAAGAGCATGGTATCTCATCGATCGAGCTGACCCAACGAGCTGTAATCAATAATAATAATTCCAGCATGGGTCTACCATATCAGATCAATGAATTTCTTTAGAAGAATTTTCCAAAACTAAACAAAAATAAATCTAAAATTTAAAAAATATTAATGATATAATAAAATCTGTTTACAGTGTTCAGTTTGTACAAAGAATTTAAAAATGAGCAAAAATGTCAGAATAGCTAATTTATTTAGACGAATCACTAGCCTATGTTATCTAAGGCAATGGGTAAGGCTCTAGATAGCTGATATCTCGATGGAGCGCCGTATTCACCTGATATCTGAGGTAAGTACCAACACTCTTGATTACCTGAAGATTCAATTAGACATTCCGAGAGTTCTGTGTAGTGGCTCATGGCTTCAAGGCCCTACGGTTCAAGCCTTTCAACAGCAAACAGCACAAACATGTAACTTTAACTGAGTTTTGTATATTTGCACCACTTGAGTATTTTTTTTATTTTATTGAATGAGTTCAGCAGACAGCCAGACGGCCCACCTGATGGAAAGCGGTTACCGTCACTTTTTGGGGCATTTGTAATACCAAAGGTGCTACCAATTTGTTGCTGCACTCTTAAGGAAGTCTGGAACCTGAGCACTAATACCGGAACACAACTAAGGGCTGTTATGATGGAATACTTTAGACCAGAAGTGGTATCCATCTAGTTGGGTATATACCCGACCATCTGACTGTGGGTTGTTTTGTCGCCTCTTAAGACCAGGAAATTAATTCAGCTATTTCTACAATTAAACTAGCTAGTTTAATACGGCTAGACCAGCTGGTCTAGGATGCAAACATCGTATTTATGCAGCTCAAATCCCATATCAGTGGCTTGCCTCCTCACCAAAGAATTAGAGACATTCTGTCAGAGAGAGCTTGCAGATCTAGTTGTTTTTGTTAATTTCTTTACTTAGTTCTAAAATATATGTGTGTGACATCCCTATTCTCTGTCGGAGCGTCTCACACGGGGCATTACTTTGCATTATAGCCGGTGCGAGCTGCATAACCCTATAAAATGTGGTAATGGTCAAGATCATTCGCCATAGAGCGTTATTTCTCTTTCTTTTTAACATTATTTTTATATTAATAGCAATAATGTCCCGCAGAAGGGCTTTGTGGCGACGCCTTAGGTGAGTAGCGACACCTGGGACCTGACTCCGGGGCCCCCACCTCCGTACTTGCCAGAGCCAGCCGGCACGGAGTGGAGATCGCTAGAGCTACGACTCAAGCTCCAGGGGTGGAAGTGATAAATGGCATCACGTTGGGAAGTAGCTTCGGTGTTCCTGCAGCCCATATCTCTACACCCCTTAGTTTGGATAATTCACACTATATCTTTATACATTATAGCCTATGTGTTATTGTGATGTGTTTTTTTTTATTGCAGGAGTTCAGCAGACAGGCAGACGGCCCACTTGATTTAAAGCGGTTACCATCGCCTATAGACATTTGCAACATCGATGGTGCTACAAATGCGCTGCTGCTCTCTTAAGGGAGATTGGAACCTGGTCACTAATGCCGGAACACAGCTCAAATTGTTATGGCGGCATACTCTAGACCAAGTGAGGTTTTGTCGACTCTTACGACAGGCCGCCCAGCCGTAAGAAATTGTATTCTTTCTCCGTTCCTACACGGATAGAATATTTACACATCATTGATGAAACGGAGAAGCGCCTTCCCAACATTGGGAAGTTAGCAGCTTTAACGAGGAAACCCCGAAGTTGAAATATTTTATAAATTGCGAAGACTTGATATAAAATTACGTTCATGCAACGGGCGTGTTCTGTAAAAGTTTTCTTTGGTATTACGTAACAAGTAAAATCAAAGATCTAGAATTATCTAGAAATGTATTATTATAATATAATTTTTAATATTATCGCCGTAAGTTGTATAAGAGTTTTAGTTTTTTATCCGTGCAGGAACGGAGAAAGAATAGAATTTCCTGCAGCCGGGCGGCCTGTCGTAAGAGGCGGCAAAACGACCCACATTCAGGTGGTAGGGCATTTGCCCGACTGGATGGCTACCACCCCTGGTCTATAAAGTATGTCGCCATAACAACCTTGAGTTGTGTTCCGGCATTAGTGACCAGGTTCCAGTGTCCCTTAAGCGAGCAGCAGCGCATTTGTAGCACCTTTTGTGTTGCAAATGTCCATAGGCGATGGTAACCGCTTTTCATCAAGTGGGCCGTCTGTCTGTCTACTGAACTCCTGCAATAAAAAAAAATTGAACCAACTAGACACTTTCACAACTACTAACTTTAAATAAGCACGAATGTGATTGAAACAGTCCTTCTGTTCACTGTATATTGCAGGTACAGCTATTATTTACAAGTTATGGCAATGTTCCATATTGGACCAGTATTTTGTATTAGGTTACATTCCTACGTACATTTTTGGTTAGGGATTCCCAAAGTGGTCGATATCGCTCCCTGGGATCGACATAATCGAAAACAGTTTTTGTGGGTCGATGAAGTCTAAAAATCTACCAGTATTAATTACCACGAGTTCTTATTTGAAACTCTTAAGACACTGTATAAATTGTGTTACTTTTACCAACTTATTATAAGAATGACTAATATTTTAGTAGGAAGTATCATTTCATGTTTTTATTTACAAAAAAAATAATTACCTACTTAAGTATTTTTTATTAATTGCACTTAATATTTACTGAAAGTTATGTCTATTTATTTTGTTAAATTTTGATGAAAAAATGATGTCAAGTTTACTTATTTAGCCAACGGCAAAGTTTTTAAACTGATGAGTATTTCGAATCAATACGAAGAAAACTAGAGATAGAATTCGTAATTTGGCTATGGGGGTTTGAAGTGTCAGTTTAAATAGATAGATAACACTTTATTGCTCATCAAATATACAATTTAAAAAATACACAATTACAATATTGCCATTGTAGAAACAAGACGTGGCTTTATCGCTTAAAGCACTTTCTTCCAGACAACCTAACTTAAGGCATAATTTAACCTAATCTGGCGATGTAGATGATGCAGATTATTAGGTATATCATAAATAAACACACTTAAACTACATCTTCTCTTCTTTTTATTCTTTCTTCTTATGTATAAAAATGAATGTTTGTCTGTATGTCCTGTATAGAATCTTAAACTCTACATTTGATCGTGTGATGATGTTTAGCAAAGTTGTTGTCCATAAGCCAGAGAAGGTTTTTGAGTTGGTTTACAATAGGACCCGGTAGGTGGCGTTGCTGTCGGAATATCGATTGAAGCTTTTTCGGGCAGGATGACGTCTGCCGGGACAGCTAGTATTTTATAAATGTCAGTTTATTTTGGAAAACGGTCTTTTGCGCAAAATATTTTAGATATCCTTACTCTAGAGGTAACGATCATAAGGCTACAGTTTTACGGTCTTACTTATAATAATCTCGTTAAGAAACGATTAGGCATCTCTTAAGAGAATCAGACCCTAATCAATGAATATCTTTTTTTCACTTATAAACGTGTATTACCTGTTGAGATGTTGAGGGGAACAGATAAACAAAATGCGAATGATTAACGTAGGTTGTACCCAAAATATTCGACTAAAGAGGTGTTTATGGGTGAGATTTTCATTAATCAGTTGCTGAGCAGTTTCTTTAAATTTAAGAACGATTATAAGTAAGGCCCTAGGTCTCTTCTAGTTACTTTATAACGTCTCTCGAAGATGGCTAAGTGAAATTTAGAGTGTTGTATGAGGGTGCAGAACACGTCTAATCCATTGTTTTAACGCAACATACTTTTATTACATACATAGAATTGTAATGACCTAAGAAGGAATAAACGATGCGTTTTTAAAACGCAAAAGAGCTAGTGTTCATTTTATCTACTTGCTTAGTTGTCCTAGTCATGTTTCTTTTCAAGGTTGATAATTAATTTTGTAATGTACCCTCTTATTTCTAAAAGAAACGGTCGTCCATTTCCTTAATTGAATAATGATGTTATTATCGTTTTTTTCATTTATTTTTTTAGTAAACGGCCTCGATTTATCTATTTATGTACATATAAAATAAATAAATGTTATTTTTCTCATATTTCATTGAAAGTTATTAGTATTCTCAACTAATCAGACCGAATAATATGCTACAATAAATATCTTTTATATGTATTATACAGTATTTTTGTATGTAAAATCTATTTTTTTTAATATCCAAGTAAGACATTAAATCGATTGACTCTTTTGATGCATTAACAAATTTAAAAAATAATTAACAGTATTTATAATCTATAACATCCCACTACTGGGCTCGAGCCTCCCATTATAGGGGGAGCGGACTGTATACCCGCCACGCATGTTCAAGGAGGCTTGGCAAGTTTGACACATCGGCAGGTTGCATCACAATGTTTTTTTCAATTTTATTAGCATGTGGTCATTGTAAGAATATGCACATCCGGCCAGGATCGATCCCGCACCCTCTGAGTTTGGGACGCGTGCGCTAGCCATTACGCTACCATAACTTGTAATAATAATCTATATGTAATATAAAAATAAAATGTTTCAAATATCAATATAATTAATTTTTGAGAAGTATTTCTTGTAAGCTAATATTTAATTATTTTACATATTACATCAATATGATGATTGTCGTAGCATAATTTAAGTGGCAGACGTGCGGCTTCCGTTATATAGGATTTTTTACGCGTTTGCTGCTTCTGACGTTTTCGCATTTCTGATAGCTAGCGTTCCCTTTGTGACCTTAGCTTTCATGTGAGTATACCGAACTACTAAAACTAAGCCTTATATCTTCTGGAGGCTTTATATTACTGTTTGATAATACCTTCTTTTAATGTATGGCCTTAATATAATTCCCAGATATCTAAAGGTCTTCAAAAGTTAAGTCAAAGGTTGAAATTCCATAATGTTAAAGTTATATCGAAATGATGAATGTACTAATAAGTAAACGGTCTGTGGCGATGAAGATTATTATGAAAACCACGATGGACTTTAAGGTGCAGCAGAGCATTCGTCTGTTACGTTACAGATCCGAACATGTTACAGATTCGAGTATTACATTTGTGGGGGATGAGAACCAAGCATTATAATGAGCAATTTGTAATGATACAATATCTAATATTTTGGTACAACTTGTTACACAACGATGGCTTTAACTGATAACATTATGCAATCAATTAAATGCACAAAATCGAATCGTAAATGTTATTGTTGCGGACAGAGAGCACACCTACTCTCCGCGCCCCTCATACCGCCGACACCCATAGCTGGCGCAACTAGCAACTAGGCGTCGGACGGGATGCGGGATATAGAAGCGGCCTTGGAGGCAAAAAATGTTTAATTTCCAACCAAGAAGCAACTGCCACCAATAGTTATATTACAAGCGAATGCTCGTGGTGAGAAAGCAGAATCTGAATTTTGTCCAATGACTCTCTCAAGTTGACTGTACATGAGGTGAGGACGAATGGGGACGCACACATGAATTGTATTTGTATTTCAACTCTGAATATAATTTTGTGGGAAACTATCTCTCTAGATATTGTTATTCTAATGCTGAACCTATAAAGTACAATAGTTAAGAACTTAAGAATCTATAACCTACTACTTTATTGTTAACAATTTTGTTAATAAGTCAAAAAACACTACAGTGTAATAAATCTCTTAGGCTCTGAATTTTCTCAGTGAAAAGGCTCCAATCATAGCAAATTTGTAAAATTAATTACTTTCAAAATTTACCAAAAACCTCTTTCGTAAATAGTATTGAAATGTAAGGCAATTTTGTAACAAATGATTCGTTAGTAAATCGATAAACACTCTAAAGCTCTTATAATTAATGATTTAGCAATCCTTTCTGAGTGGGACTTAATGAAGTATGGGTTACACACGGGTCTGTACGAATGCGAACCAATATTTTGTTTTATGTTGATGTTTGAACTCTGTATGTCACTTTAACCTTTGCCTGTGTGATCAACATTATCGTTATTTTCTAAATATAAATACTACCTACAATATTGTGCTTGTTCTTTATCCTAATTAATGATATACCAAGTTACATCCAAATATGGGCATAAAATATCTTTGGCAAACATACAGTCGCTATGTGTTTTTTTTTAATTTTACTGTATCGATTATAAAACTACAATGACTATTCATAAAAATATATAATAACTTGGAACCGTCTATACTACTTACTACTCTATACGTCCTGTCACGGTCGCCATACTGCTGTTCTCGGTAACGAGAGATTTATTTTTTTCTAATATCCTGCTTTTGTGTTAATTCAATAAAATAAATGTAATAAACACAACAATAGATATTATTCAGACGTGTATTTCTCTCAATAATTTTCACTCGACAACAAATTATGACATGAAAAATTAAAATTAAATTAAATCAAATCGGCAGACAAACACACATACTGTATATCCCCAAATTAAGCAAGTTACGCTTGTGTTATGGGTAATATACAACGGACTACTCTGGGGCCGATCCCAGACACCCAGACCATAGTAAATAACGGAGAAAATAGTTTTTCCGAAATTTACTACACCAGGAATCGAACCCGGAGCCTCTGCGTTGCAGTGAGGAAGGCCAGCAAAGGTTTAGCCCGCTCAACCACAGAGGCCGTCAAATTAAATAACATATTTAAATAATAGTCTTACGAAAATATTTTTCAAACTAATGAGACTGCATTATCATTGTAGGGAATTTTTTTGTGACACGTGCTTGTGTAATACGTACGAATATAGTAATACAGACGAATACAGGTACATGTGAAATGCTCTATCTCACGTAGTAGCTTTGAAGTTTAAAAAAGAAAATAGTATTTTTAGATAAACAGAAAGAAAGAAAGAAAAATAGTGACGTAATTACATTCTTTATACATTTTTATACACAGAGCATATTTTGAGAATTTGTACGCCTCATTTTCAGCAAACACGGTTTCCACTCAGCATATTGCTGTGCCGGAATTATATCCGACACAACGCTGATTTTCAGTGAAAACCTTCCTTTTGGCGTACGACTAAAACGACCCAATTTTATTAATAAAATAATAATAATAATTAATAAATTATGTGATATTTATTACATAATACAAATAAATACATTTTAATAAAACCAACAATAAATACGTTACTTCAAAATTGAAATAAATACTCGTTTAACAACTGGTATGGAATCATTTATTCGAATACAATTCGCTAGAGTGCGTGCCGAGTACTACCACATTCTGTGGGCCACGTCACAGACATGCAACGAAGGACATTTTACTTCATAACCTATAAAATATTGAATGTGTTATTTTACTGTAAAAATATGAAATGTTTAATATATTTTCAGAAGTGTATTTGCACTTGTATTTGGATTGGAAGGATTGGAGAGTACACTGAGCTGCCTACCTAAGTTACAGCAGTAAAATTTAAAATCATTCGAACAATGTATTCGCGAACCTAGCCGACCCTGTATCCCAAGTAATAGATCCAGCCACTCCATTCCGAATTGATTTACGCAGTCGTCTAATTATCGCCGATGAGATTGAAAAGTAATTTACTCGACTACCCACTAATAACGCGATGAAATCCCGGATTCAGATTTAAATAATATATAATATTATCATTATATAAAGGATCTATTGAAATAATTATGTTACACTTACTAGTTTTATGTGGTGCGAAATTAGATCATTCTTCTTCTTCAACCAATTAATATCGATAGCTGGATGTAAGACTTCCCAAGCCTGCGCTACATATCCCGCCTCTCTCATCAGCCCCAGGTCATCGGTCCACCGGGCTGGAAGGCGTCCAACGCTACGCCTACCGAGACGCGGTCTCTACTATGGAACACATTTGCTCCATCGTCCGTTGGTTCTGTTACAGACGTGACCGGGTCATTGCCACTTCAACTTGCTAATTTTGTGAGGTATGTCGGTTCCTTGGGCCTCCTGCTGATATCCTGATTTCTGATTCTATCCATAAGAGAAACACCCAGCACAGCTCGCTCCATAGCCCAAGAGCGACTTTAAATTTGTGGACCAATCCCACCGCTAGTGTCCACGTCTCAACACTGTATGTCAGAATGGATTCGACAAATTGCTCGAAGACTTTCGTCTTTAAGCATTGCGGGATGGTCGACGAGAAGACTTTTCGAAGCTTGCCGAATGCCACCCTGCTTCACTATATCCTCCTTTTGGCTTCCTGCTCTAAGTTGTGGCTTAATGTAGACCATTAAGTAATAGAAGTCTTGGACTCTGTGAAGCCAGTTAAATTATAATAATCATACTGTTGGAAATCGAATCTATGCGATATTTTATGTTACAATGCACATCAGTAATATATTTCGACATCACTAGTTCTCTTGCACAAATGGCTTCCTGTAGAAAACTGTGTTCACATAAGTATTTAAATATTAAACATTCATAATTGAGTTAATTCTTCATTGATCCACCAAGGACCTCAAAACATAACACATGCGAGTAGAATAGGATACTCATCGCGCTGGAGTGCATGCATTACGAGAATTTATTATTGAGTCGAATTAAATTAATACAATTAGTACGGATAAAGATGAAACGTATAAGTACGGATAAGTTTCAAGTGAAAAAATTACTATTAACCACATAGACAAAACAACTACTAAACGAGCAATTTTTAAAAACCATTATTTTATATATCTTGAGAAATTGCATCGTTTCACACCGAAGTGGGGAAAGGAGGAATAATGAGTTGATAAAGGAAGTCTTTTAAGGGAAACGTTGATGGATTAGGTGTCACTTTGATTAAGTAATACAGCAATGGACACTAGCATAGAAAATAGGGCGATACCACTCAAGGCAAAACGGATAGATAAATGTTTGTTTACTTAAATATGGCTTAAGTATGTCTTGTATAAAGAAAAACTTGTGTAGCAAATTCACAGTGAGATCGACGGTGAGTTTAATACAAAAGCACAAATAAACTAACATATTGTAAGATATGAGTGTGATGCATTGTGTGTGCGTGCGTATAGGAGGGGTCAAAAAAATCGCTTTTTTTTTACAAGTGACATGGAAAAATGAGTTGCTGGACCTTAAAGAAATTCTCACCAAACATGAGCTCTTAGTTTTAATAGGAAGATCCTCCGCATCACAGTTTTTTATTTCTCAGTCCAATGGAAAAAATAATCATACCTCATCATTAATTGATTGTACAGAAAAATGTTCTCAAAGAATTTTGTAGGAAATTTAATGCTCTACAAAAAAGGGATCCTATATTTTTTCCGTGAACCCTCACCATTTGAATGATATTTAAGTTTGATAATTTAAGACAAATTTCATTTTTGTTTATGAATTTTATAACTTGACAATAAATGACTATTATGAAATGCGCAATACAAATTTTTGTAGGAAATTAACTGCTCTATAAAAATGCTACCCTATGTTCTGGCGATTACATTAAGCGTTCAAAACATAATCGTCATCAAAACTTCATGTCACAGTTCACGTCTCAAAACGTCAAATCAGTTTAAAAACAGTAAGCATGAGTTTTATTTTTATTTTATCTTCCTTTTACAATTAGACATCATATTTTTCAGATTTTTAAGATGTCTAGCAACAGCAACCCATTTTTTCGTGTCACTTGTAAAAAAACGCTTTTTTTTGACCCTAGGGTTGTATGTAAGTACGTGCGTGCGTCCGTGAGTGTGTTCACATATGTATGTGTGGTTGTTTATATGATCGTATGTAACGCGTTTAGTCAATCCCTATCTATCCTTCATTGTACTCATTTATTGTAATGTATTGTTACGAGCTACACAGGACTCGAAATAAAAATGCTGTCGGAACTACTATAGAATTTATTAGAACAATATAAACACGTATAAAACAGGTACAAATATTACTGGGTACAGCCACTACAAAACTGCACGATTCTATAACACGCGCAAAGTCCGTCATTATATCGCTTGTCGAATGTACGTCTTACTCGGATCGTAATTCTCGCTCGACTGCCCCACCCCTCCGTTCGGGCATTATTTTATAGTAAACTGTACAATACACAATCGATTGCGTGGGCTGGGTTCTTCCAAGAAAATGTAATTTGCACACCTGCGACGTCCAATAAAGTCGAAAACAGTAACAATAAGGATTAGTTCGACACTAATGACGTCCATAAGACAAGTAGAAAACAATAGCATGTTTTTCTTAATTATTCTAAACATAAAGTAAACAAAGGAATTCCTACATCCGGGACTGCAATAAACTGCGCTTTACGACAGGCAGCTGTGCGTTTATCTTTGACGACATGTATCAGTATTGTATAATTATCTAATTGAGATATGATAAGATATATAGTTATGTATATCAGCTTAGCGTCTTTTGCGGGTAGCAACTAGTTCACTAATAAATTTAAATGTCGTCATAGTGGGAACGCGAACGAAGTTTCGCTTGCACATGCTGGAATATATGAAGTAATGCTCGTAAATATCAATCCGTACACCGGTGCCATAATGTCGCGCGACGCCAATAAAATGGTAATGTGGAAGTACATCGTAAACCTCAACTACTACGTGACGCCACACTTGGCTATCACACGCGATGTGGGATGGGTGTATGGAGGATAATTGATGGTATTTCGTTATCATAATCATCTTTATAGTAAGTTGCATTTTTATTGTTGGAGTTTAGGAGACATGTCGCCACTCCGCCTAATAGATAGACTCCTAATAGTCCCCATTACCTTAAGGAACGTTTTAAATTCCTTCCCCTATCCACTGACCAGAATTTGCGTTATGATACGTACCGAAAACTTGTGACACCTGCACACACTTCATCCTATTATGATAACTCTTTTACGGTGCAGGCTGTCAAACTTTGGAATATGCTGCCTCTTACTGTCAGAGAGAGCAAATCGTTACCAATATTTAGGAAATTGCTCTGAAAACACTATTTGTCCACAAATAGCTATGTCTGATTACCAGAATATAATCATGCTAATTACACTTGTTACATATTACACATACAATTACACTTATTATAATAACTTATGTATTATTGTGTATATATATATATATATATATATATATATTTAAGTTAGTTATGAATTTATGTATCTATTGCAATTTTCGTGCACCACCTATTTCGCCTGATTCAAACTTTTTCTCATTTAGGTTTCCTGGAAGCTCATGGCCTAGAAAATATGGTATGTTTCTGTAATTATATATTTTGGTGTGCAATAAAGTGTTACCTATCTATCTAGATAGATAGACACCACTTTATTGTAGTCTAAACATAGATAAACAGAAATAGAAAAATACAAGAGATAGTACAACGGGCGGCTTTATCGCTAAAAAGCGATGTCTTCCAGGAAACGCTTGGCAGGGCTTCATAGATTTTTAATAGTAACGGTGGTGCAGTTTATAGATAATAATAAATGATAAGTATACACCATACATATAAGTATGAAAACAATATAAATATATATACATATGTATATATACACACACGTATATATGCATATGAAAATACAAATAAATATATATATATCAATGTTATATAAATCAAAATCAATGCCACTTTTCGTTGTAATTTTATAACTCAAGAACGACTTTACCGATTTTGATGAAATTTTGTGTGTGTGTGTTTGAGTGGGTCCCGGGATGGTTTACATCCACAATTGGAACCAGTAGGTGGCGCTGAGATCGGGTTCTAGAATCCTCCTAATCACCGAGAGCGATTTTGGTGATTTTGTTTTTGTGTGTTTGAGTGGGTTCCCGGATGGTTTAGATTCGCAAAAAGAACCGGTATGTGGCGCTGAGATCGGGTTCTAGAATCCTCCTAATCACCGGGAGCGACTTTGGTGATTTTGTTTTTGTGTGTTTGAGTGGATTCCCGGATGGTTTAGATTCGCAATTAGAACCAGTAGGTGGCGCTGATATCGGGTTCCAGAATCCTCCTATTCACATGGACCGATTATGGTGATTTTGTTTTTGTGTCATGAAACAACGTCTTTTAGGAATTCAGAAAATATGGCGGTACGAAGTTCGCCAGGTCAGCTAGTTTATTATATATATATATATATATATATATATATATATATACATACACACATATATATATATATATATATATATATATATATACTAGTTGTCGCCCGTGGTCGAAATTCGGCCATGATAATATATTGCCAGACTATACTTCTATAATTACAGATTTTGCCGAGACTACACTGTTGACTTGACTTGAACAATAAACACAAGACGTAACGTATGTACAGGTGTTTTTATTCTGTATTAAGTTGATTTTTTTTTGCCTTCTCGCAATATTCTATTCTTCCTCATATATACATTTTTCTATTCTTTTTTTCCTAACTTAGCTGTTTACTGTCCACATTGTACTGTTCTTTCTTTTTTAATTTACTTCTTTTTAATTTGATTATAGCTAGACATAAGATGTTAAAACTAACTATATACCCTCAGTCAGGTTGCCTGGAAGAGATCACTTTAAGCGATAAGGCTGCCTTTATTTAGTCTGCAATTGTTTATTTAGTGAACAATAAAGTGTTTTCTATTCTACTCTATTGCTATATTCTATCTTATCTATGTTATTATAATTTTAACGTTGATACAAGTCTAAAAATAACTAAATATTAGTAACTTTTACAGAAACAGTGATTTTTTAAGTTTACCAAGGATGTCTGGCGGAATTTTAAGAAAAATGTTTTCTTATTTTTTATCAAAGAACCGCCAACAAGACAGACAGGTTGGTAATGGTTCGTTTCGCTTCTTTGAATCGAATAATTTCTCTATTAATCATCACAATGTGTTAAAGTTCTTGCTCACATAATTATCTTATTAAACATGGTTATGTTCACAAAATACGTATGTCGTAAATAAAAGAATTTGATACTTGCACGATGTGCGCGATGCGATGGCCGGGGGAAGGCAAATGGATGTGGAAGAAGAAGCAAGGAAGGGCTTACCTCGGCACCAGTCTGCCGCCACACTTCACTCGTCCCCCGAGGGTTTACACACACACTAGAATATGGTTCATGAGCATTAAATTCAGTTCTGAACATTTATTTTTATTTATTGTGCTCCAACAATTTCCCGATACGTATATGTATATATATTGCGGTGACAGAACTGACACTAGCTGAATGTTTCTTGTTCTGTGCATTCTTCATTTGAAAGTTTATTCTTTTCTTGATGAATGGGGAGGAAGAATTTAGAAGGTGGTCCTTGGCGCAACCACGATATTTGACGTAATATTAAAAATTACTAATAAGGATCAAAATTAATCTTAAAATTATAGGCAATAAAAAGTTGCTAGAGTTACTAGTTCATTGAAATGTTACATGAGCTTTGCATTTCCTAGAGGACGCAATTTTATTTTTGGGACATGTGTGGGGGGGGGGGGGGTCAATAGAAGCTTAACCTCAAGTTTGTGGGGGGAAACGGGGGACCTTTTCTACCTGTTTAACATTCGATAAGTTAATTTTGGTAAGTTCTATGGTAAAGAAAAGAGTTAGGAATGAATTAAAAAAATCTCACTTTTTTCCTTATAACTTCTTTAATTTTTAATTTAGGGTAAAAAGTTATATAAACATATTTGTAGGCAAAACAATTTGCTACAAATTATGACTCTACAAATTTTTTGTAAGACGGAAACTCCGAGATATCGCGAAAAAAGTGTTTTCACCCCTTTTTCCAAGATGGCGGCCGGGGGACAAGGGTGGTGACCCCATAAACTTGAGGTTAAGCTTCTATTGAACCCCCACACATGTCCCAAAAATAAAATTACGTTCTCTAAAAAATGCAATATTCGGTCCTTAAATTGTAAGATTTCAATGAACTATACACAAATTTGTGAAAGTGGCGCCTCTATTATTTTTAAATATTTTTTTTGGCCAGCCTGTACCGTCGTCTATAATAGTCCATAAACTTCCTACTCCTGGGCTCGGGACTTCGATTTTGTAGAAGAACATACGGTATACTCGCCACGCTAATCTAAGGCGGATTGGCGAGATTGAAACATTGGTTGTCTCGATCTGCAGGTTTCATAGCGATACTTTTCTTCCCCATCAGCGAGTAGTATTTCATTGTAATATTACGCATATTAAGTCAGAAAACTGCCTAAGTGGTATATGCTGGTGGTACGTATAGAACTTGGAGAAGTTCTTAATTCTACTTCCGAACTAAAGACTGCCGATCTAAAGTATAATTAATTAGATTAGAAGTTATAATTATCTTGTGTCACATGTGCATCAATCATATAAGCTGAAGTGAGAATGATCTTTCGTTTCTTTTCGTACAGGATCCAGCTGAATAGCCGCACATGGCTGTTTCAGCGATACCAAACTTTGTGGGCTTCCAAACTCCGTGGGCGCAGAGGTGTTCAGCCCGGAAGCAACGCGCTCGAGGAGGCAAGTATGAGGTTCGACCTCGGCTCTAACGCAGCGCGTGGGGAGGGATGACTCTATCGATTTGAGCCATGAAAGTCTGAATGAGCTAAGTCAACAGGCAGAAGTGGTATCAGAGGGGAGGAGTCATCGACTCCGTCCTAGTCTATTGCTTTGCAACGTGTTATAGCTGATAGAGAATAAGCGGCGGAAGAAACTCCAGCAACACGCCTAAGTTAGCCTTGTATAGTTAGTTGCTTGGTGTCTATAATGAGTGGGCGTGATTGGTGGGTTAAACATTTTGTGAGTGGGCCGGGGGCTCTCTGGCATCCGTTGAGCCTGCATCTGTTATGCCAGGCTGGTGTTCTGAGCCTTGGAGGGTTAATGATCACGAGGAGTTGAGTGACTTCATCTGGCTCGTCAATAAGGACATTGCGAGGTCGACGTTGGTTCGTGTGAGCAGCCTGTATGAGCTTTTAATTGACCGTTTCTGATTATTCGTCACTACCCACCGCTTGCTTTTATATCCGATTAGTAAACACAACTACCCGCAAATATTACAATAGGTGGCACTATTTGGAATAAATTATTAACACTAACCTCAAAAGGGAATATTACGTCCTGGCATTCTTGTACTCTATGCATTACTGGAATATTTCCAAACAACAAGAAAGTTGGAAAAGTGGCTCCTTAACGTCACAACCAGACCATAAGTGTTATCATTATTTTCAATGCAACTCTGGGATAATGTTCTTGAACTGAGAGCGTTATAAGGCAACACTCAGTTTTTTAGGAAAATTATTTAACTGGGAAAAATTCTTCTTTTTCGAGACCGGTAATTTTCTGTCCTTTAATTTGTGTAGTAATGAGACAAAAAAACTTTACGATGTTCATTTGAGTTTTGAGTTACAGTACCTATGTTTGTAGGCTTCTTTAAAGGTTATTAAAGAAGTGAACAAATTTACTCTAACTGAATATGAATAAGACCGTTAATTGTTAAGAAAGGTTTCATATATTTGCCATGTGGTAGGTATTTGCCCAATTGGATGGCTACCACCCCTGGTCTCAAGTATGCCGCCATAAGAACTTTGAGTAGTATTTTGGCATTAATGGCCAAGTTCCAGTCTTCCTTTAGAAAGCGGTATCACATTAGTAACACCTTTCGTATTACAAATGTCCATAGGTGACGATAACCGTATTCCATCAGGTGGGCTGTCTGCCTGTCTGTTGAACTCATACAATTTTTTTTTAATTGCCTTTTGGTTTTTTATTTCATTGTGAAAAATTCAAAATCTTGTTATTTGTACTTCTATTTATTAGTAATATGTGCAAAAGAATATTGATACGAGTTTAGCGGGACTTGAATTAAAATGCCGTTAGAATTACTATAGAGTTTATTAGAACTATACAAACACGTATACCACAGGTACAAATATAACCGAACACAACAAGTCCAAACGTAATGCAGAAAGTCGTTATTCAATAAGACGCGCAAAGTCCGTCACTTATTAGATTCCCGATTGTAGTACACACGTCTCGCTTTCTCGCTCTTCTCGGTCTCGCTCGACTGTCTGGTCTCTCTATCGGGCCCTGGGTTTATACCTCACAAACATAATGTCGCTGTATTGTAGCCGACCTAATCCGTAACACCTGGCTAATGATTCGACCGCAACGGCCATAAACGAATACAATAAAACAATGGACTGTTTGCTAGAATAATTAGTAAACGCATGCCAATAATATAAGTAAACAAAATAAGAAGATCATAAAAGAATTAGTTCAATTGCCGAAAGGTAATAAAATGTCCTTTTACACATATTCAGGTGTGAATTTGTGTTTGTCGTCGCCTAGATTGTAACAATATTTTATACTTTAAAAACAAAATTGACCTCGAAAAAATACCACAATCAAAGAAACATCATTAGATAACTAGTAAGCAAATAAAAAAGTCACACATGAAACCTTTTTTAATAATTAAGTACGTTTAATTTTTAAACTTGGCAATGCCTCATGTTTAGGTGTTGCCGAACACCTTTAAAGCGCAGCTACGCGGTACAGCAAATTTTTAGTTGCACACAAACACATGTTGAGAGAGATGGCATGATACTTCCTGATCTTGCAGAATAAACCGGGTAATTTAGGTTTATAATTTCTTTAAGGTTAACACTCCGAATGAAGTAGTTGACTAAAATCGGTTATAACCCGTTAAACCGGTTTATTTTAACCGCTTCCAAACCTTCCTTATATTTGTTACTTTATTAAGATTTCATAGGCAAATAAATGGGTTGATGGTACAGAACTTTTCAATGCATATGTGCTGTGGACTAAAGTGTAAAGTATGCTATAATTGGCATAATTAATATTACTAGTGGTCGCCCGTGGTCGAAATTCGACCATAATAATAAATGTTAAAGACTTATATTGTACTTATACTTCTATAATCACAGATTTCGCCAAGGCAACACTGTTAATTTGACTTTAACAATAAGCAAAAGAGAATATGCTTGTGTGTGTCAAACACATGTTAGTGTGTGTAATGTTTTTTTATCCATTTAAATGTATTTTCTATGCATAAGTTTAAAAAAATATTAGCATTCCGCACTCCTTCTCTATATATACTATACGGCCCGGTTTCCACCAAAGCAGAGACAAGAGGAGACGAGAGGAGATGTGTTTTTAATAACCAATCAGGTTTCGTTATTTCCACATCTATGGACCTGGAAACCTGAGGTAATCGGAGAGGAGATCCGCTCCGGTTAGCTCCGGTGGAAATAGATCAAGCGGAGACGAGAGAAGATGTCTTACTTTTCTATAGAATTTCGTGCCGCGAGCGAGCAAGCGGCGCGGCAGACCGGAGACGCGTGACAGGAAACCGGGCGGCGCCCGCGTTCGCACGCCACATTCCCCGCTGCCATTAGCCCGCGCCTCGCACACCCGAAGGCGTGTGCGAGGCTACACAAAGCTCACATCTCCTCTCCACTACACTTCTCCTCTCACTTCTTCTTCTCCTCTTCGGTGTAAGTAACCTGCCAGGTTCGCAGCACAACTCCTCTCGTCTCCTTTCCTCTCTGCTTTGGTGGAAACCGGGCCTAAAGTGTGCGAAATTTTGTACTCCGTCCACGTAATTTTCGAAAAAGGGGTACAAATAATAAAACTACGTTTTAACGGTTTTAAGCGCGGTAATTTATTTGATTTAGGTCTATCCGACGTTTCGGATAAAGGCCCCAAACCACCTTCAGTTGAGCGGTGCCCTGTTACCCTACCCTACATCAAGGGGGTCACAGACAGAATTGGTCACATCCTCAGGCGAGCTTCAATCAAAACATATTTCAAGCCGCATAAAAAGATAACCCAATTTTTGAGACCTGTGAAATGCAATATCCCACTCCAGGATGCAGGTGTTTACAAGCTCGATTGTGAATGTGGATTATCATACATTGGGCAAACAAAGAGGAGCATAAAAACACGGGTAAAAGAACACATTGCTGACATGAAACACACTAGGTCCACGAAGTCTGCGATCAGTGAACACACACTGGATAAACCCAACCATTACATCAGATTCGATAACCCACAAATCCTCGCGAAAGAGAATCGTTTCATACCAAGAATGATGCGTGAGGCTATTGAAATCAAAAAACACCCAAATTTCAATAGAGAAGATGGTTGGCAGGTACCACCTGTTTGGGATCCAATCATCAAAACTATTAAGACCCAAACCCAGCAAAAACCAACTGCCAGACCTCAAGACACTGTGAGCTCTTTCTGCGTGCAACGAAACAAACCAACTTGACTGATAATTTCTTTTATTTTTTCCTTCCACTCATTTTAATATTATATATAAAAAAAAATTTAGAACTAGGCATGTTTGCTGAAGAGTTTCTTGCGCCGCTTCTTCTCTTCAAGCCACAACATGTTGTGAAGCGGTGGTAAATTAGATTAGGCTCCCATAGAGTAAATAATATCCATAAACAAAATTCAAAACTAAATCATTAAAATGAACAAGTTGGCGGTAGGCTGAATAAAAACTTTGACAATACACGTTTGACAAATGTCATCTTTGTCTTCCGTGACCACGGCCACTGAAAAGCGGCCGAAACGTCGGATAAACCTAAATCAAATAAATTACCGCGCTTAAAACCGTTAAAACGTAGTTTTATTATGTGTACAAGTCGCGAAAACTTAAGAAAATATTAGGGGTACAAAGTTTTTGCTTCAAGTATAATATATAGATATAGAATTTATTGCTCAAATTTATGTTAAGATATTGGATGCATGTGTAATAAAATAAATTTGGTTGAACCACACTCGTATTTCAAGCCAGTTAAGGTGTACTATGTATAAAGTAACTATAGTTCGTGATAAAGCGGGAAGTAAAACGGTGGCTGACATTATGCGGTGGAACAATGAGTCGGGCGCTTGTTGGAAGGGCACTTAAGAAACTGAGAGCCCTTGGTAGGGAGTGCGCAACCCGTGAGGGAGGAAAAGCCTCGACTCTGCAGGACGTTATGCACTTGATATGGCGAATTTAAAGTCAAATTGCTTAAACTCCAATTTTTTAGATATTGCAGCTTTAAAGACCAAACGTTACTATTCCGTATTATCAATTTTCTCGCGTATTTCATAACTTCTATCCTTTTACCGACTTTAAAACGGACGAGGTTTTTATATTAGATTATATGTTTTTTTTGTATGTTTTGTTACGCGATTTCTCCGTCAATTGTTGAGTAATTTAAAATTTTTTTCCTTGTTCGAAAAATACTTGATGTAGTCCCATTGTCACCAAGTTAGGATCTGGTAAGTCGATTCCAGAGAAATTGAGAGCAACTTTGTTGAAGATCACCGAGCGCTTATCCTCTAAAGAATACTAATTCCTGCGGCCGGGCGGCCTCTCGTAAGTGGCGACAAAACATCCCACAGCCAGGTGGTAAGGCATTTGCCCGACTGGATTGCTACCACCCCTTTTTTTTAACATGGGGAAATGCGTTGCCGCACCCTCAGTCACGTGGGGAATTCTCGCGGCCTGTGTGTGGGGCTCCACCGACGCCGATTAATGAATACGACCGGCGCTCGGTATACCCACTAAAATTCCATAGGAGCCTTCATACGCCTGGGTGCCGGGTCACGGTATTCGCGTGAGCATTACTAGCGACCCGGCGGGCGGAGGGCCGCCCCGTTGTGAGCCGGGGAGATGGAACTTCTTCGGCTCTGAGAGAGTCACGCAGCTGCCTCTAGCACCCTCTCGCGGCATTGGTGCGGGCGGAGACCTGTCGAGTCCCCGAGGCCTCAACGCCCGCTGCCGCTTCGCTCGTGGTTAAAAGGAAGTCACTCCTTTCCGCTACCCGGGGCGGCTGATGGTGTAGTCGTCGCGGCCGCAGCCCTGTGCGGCACCGTCCGGCTGGACTGGACTTTTCTCCTGGAGGGCATCGCTACCACCCCTGGTGTAGAGTAACCGCCATAAGAACTGAGTTGTGTTCTGGCATCAGTGGCCAGGTTCCAGCCCAAATTACGAGTCCAGCAGCACATTGTCAGCACACCAATTAGTGTTGCAAATATTTATAGGCGACGGTAACCACTTTCCATCACAGTTGAGCTGCCAGCCTGTCTGCTGTACTCCAGCAATAAAAAATCGGTTTTGTTTAAAAAAAATTGTTTTCGTTGCCAGAATGATTACGGAACCTTAAAAAACAACACATGAAGAAGACAGAGTATCATCGACTGGGGGGCTTAAGTAAATATCAAGACATAAACCCGAAGCTGCCGTGATAAAATCTCAACCGCTCTTATCAATGAGTTTGACATTTTTCATTTTCCTCCTCGCTCAGGGCCCAGACAAATGACCTTTTGAAACTTTGATAGCTTTTCCCCATCAAAGTTTCATGATTGCGCATTTTGTTTCTCCTTGCAAGAGATATATTACACTAATGTTACCTTGTTGACTTCTTTATACTGTCGCGGGAATTACAGCAATTTCTGGAATTAATAATTTGATTATTTTCCTTTATAACATTTTTTTCTTTATTCTTTTGTTACATACCAACAAAGTAAAACGCATACCTGCCTGTCGTAAAGCGCAGTTTATTACCTCCCCGCATTTAGGAATTATTTTGTTTACTTTGTGTTTAGACATCATTTTTATGTTTGACTATAGGCAAACTGGCAGACGGATCCACTTGATGGTTCAATTTTTGTTGTTTTATTTGAATAGATGTTTGTTGCTAAATTACGCCAAAACGGCTGAACGTATCTGGATGAAATTTGGCACTTAGATAGATTATAGTCTGGGATAGCATATGGGTAAACTTTTACGCTGGAAAAATGCACTGTTCCCCTAGGACAACATAAACATAAGCTAAGCCACAGGCTAAAGATAGTTATCATCTATGGTAACAAGTAAAGTAATTTATTAGATAATAACTAGAACAGTGCATTTTTCCAGGATAAAAAGTATTTATTTGTCTAAGTGTAGAAAAAAGACCATATCTAAAGCCGAAATTAGGCGATGCATGTCTATCTTTCAATTTGGTTGAATCAACCAAAATGATCCATATAAAGATAAACTAGAATCATTCAATGTCGTTGAATACTTCGTGGCCTTACAGTTCTGTGCCGTTCAATCAGATTGATCCTATTTGGTTATTCGTCTAAGCAGTCTTACTTTAGCTACTTTCCATTAGAGACTCACAACAACCACGTTCAAGACCGCCATTTTTCCCGTTCCACTTGCGTGCCAGCGTTATATATGTAAATCCAAGTGGAACGGTTATTCGACCCACCTCTTGACATTGTTCGTTGTGAGCGTTTGGTGATCAAACATGATGACGTCATTAGTGACATTTTCGCCACGACCACAACGACCACTAAGGTATTGGTGTCCAAGCTTCTAAATATAAAAACTAAAATCAGGTTCTATAAAACCGTCATACGCCCCATCCTGATGTATGGATGCGAAGCTTGGACGCTTACCCTCAAAGAAGAAAACCAGCTTTTACTAGCCGAAAGGAAGGTTCTTCGTAAGATTCTGGGTCCAACCATAAGAGAGGATGGTAGCTGGAGGGTCCGAAGCAACCTCGAAATTGAGAATCTCGTGGCCGAGCCTAACATAATAGGAGAAATAAAAGCTGACCGCCTCCGCTGGCTCGGTCACGAAGAACGGATGGGAGAGGATCGCAGCGTGAGGAAAGCATATCTGGGACGGCCGGTAGGTAGGTATCCGGTAGGCCGTCCTAAATATCGCTGGAAGGACAGAGTAAAGGCTGACCTGACGGAGCTAGGAGCCAGTAATTGGCAAGAAACCAAGGAGGCCAAGACCCACTTTGGGTCGCTGAGTAGTAAGCAAGCGGAGTAAGTAAGCGGCTAACGCAGCACTTTGAGCGTTGTGAGCTACTAATGGAACGCGCTGTTCGTATATTCTAGAACAATCTAGAACTATTCCAATAATGTATTCGATATTTAAATATTCAAACAGGATCTGCATTTCAACCAAACGTACTTCAGAGAGCAGTTCGGGTCCATTCGGGATTTTACGATGCGATTTACGATTTGGACATAGCTTAATTTACGATTAAAGTTTTAGTAGATCGACCACAGTATAATCATATTTAGTATAGCAGATACCTACTGCATATTTTCGGAAAACCAGGTAAACAATTTTGTTTTCTTTAGCCTATTTGGCAAAAACCAAACCCTTATCGGTTCCTTAGTCCGTCTGTTTGTGTCTTATCATAGTTATTTTTCTCAAATACTGTTAGGTTTATATGTAAAAATGACAACGCTAATCTTAGTATAAAGAATTGCTCAACTTGAAAATTTAGTAGCTAGAAAAGTTATTTATTGTTTTCAATAGATAATCAAATATACTTTTGGAAAAAGAAGAATAGTTCTAAATAACTTGTGAATCTTAAAAAATAAGAGCTTTTGTGATTGTATCTAAAACGGACAGTGACATCTAGTTTTGAAGTTTGTATTTAAGTAAAAAACTCATATGTAAATATTTAAATGGTTTTATTTTTTGGCCGTGCTAATTTAAAGGCTACATGCCCGTGTCTGATTTTAATGGCTTGGGTTCGAATTCTAGAAGGGAAGCATGCATCTCTTAGGCAGTTTTTTACCTAATATGAATTCTGTTACAATTACAACGTGCTGACTGCATGCATATCACGATAACACCTTGGATAAGAGTAGTCAATATACTGATAGTACCTTTAAAAAATAACGAAGCATAAGCTCAGTAGTAAAACGTTTACGGGCTGGTACTATTATACTCGACATTTACTCAAAATTATCTTTCTAGAATATTGCATCTGGTGAGTTCTCTTCCACTGAAAAAGATAAACACTGTGTCCTGCGTAGGAAATTTACAATCGATTAATCGAGTCCCTCCCTAAACACTTTTATAGTCGTTCATTTGAATACTTTCACCTTTATTTTGGACCTTTAATGCGATATTTTAATTAAGCGCCATGTTTCAAAATCGAGTCACAATAAGCGAAAAGAAAGAAATCTTTATTCGTTGGTCTGAGAACATTTTCTATTTTTTTTAGATATCAGTTTTCTCTGACAGCGGTTATCACGTTTCCACCCGACCTCGTTTAGATCCCACCTGATCGTAAAAAATAATTGAATGGCCTCCCGGGACGGTGCCGCGGGAGGGCACTAGTCGCATATAGCCATCATTAGTCTATAGATTCAATTAAATTTTTACGAGAAAGAAAACTTACGCAGTAAATGTCTTAAATTGAATGGGATAAATGACACATTTATGCTGCGGCCGCGCCTGCAATAATGTTAAAGATATTGACTGTGCCCACATGTGTCTTATTTATACAGTTAAAAATAACGCCACTAACGTATAGTCACATTAAAATGTATATATACACTGTAGCAGCGAGATGTAGAGGTTAAATAATACTTCAGAGGGCAAACAGTACTATTCACTGTCGAGTGCTGATTTGAACTGAACTGATTTATTTTGGAAACGGTAACTTTAAGTGCAAATATTAACAAGTCCTATTGCTAGTACAATGTATAGTATCCGTATATATAAAGTACTCTGTGATGTATAGCACAGTGTGTGAGCGGGACGGATAATGTGCGAGCGAGATAGAGCAACTATTATTATATGAGCTCGCACGTTGCGCTAGCCAGTAGTGCGTTGTCCGCTGCGATGAGAAGACGTATGCGGCTCCAATAACACCTTATCTTTTAATATGTAGCGTCATTAGCAATGAAAAAGAATATCGCATTACAAATAACGCTTAGCACCCATCGCCGCATCAGCGTGAAATGGGCTAAGTAGGAAAGAATATTAAATTAATCTATAATAATATTGTACATGTTTGTCATTCAGTTACACCAGAACGGCTGAACGGATCTGTATGAAATTTGGCACAGTTGTCTGGGTGTCAAGTCTAGCGTGAAAAGGTACTTTCTAGGTAAGCGTGCTCTATCATAGACCATATCTACGGCTTTGTTTTCGCTAAGACCGGGAAAATGCATTTACAGATACCCTCGGGCCCAAGGGAACGTCAACGAGGGATATGTGGTACTTCCAAAGGTCGACGCTACACACAGGCTTCTGATAATAGAAGGAGTTGCAAGCATCAACCGCCAGACTTCCTACTAAACCTTCCAGCGTTCCTCCACATAATGAGGCGCCGTGAAACCGTAATCATAGATATGTAGTGGCACACTTGCATGCCAATAGATGGTGCTGTACAATAATAGAAGTCGCAAACGATTCCCGAAACGTACAAAGAATATATACCAATTTCAACAATATCCTCCCTGGAAGATCTTCCTTTAAGACGGGGGAGATTTGAGTGACGTGACGCCTCGATGCATGCCGTCAAAGGGGTGTCCCTAGGACCAGGACACCCCACGGCAGACCAGATTCACACCCCTAATATCAGACGAGATTATGGTCAAACGCAAGTCTATATAATTACTTAACCTCACTTACGAACTTACCAACTGACTGACTGAATTTCTATGTTGTACGAGCGAATGAAGACTTCGGTATCATTCTACATAACGCAATTTTCTTATACTGGAAAGCATCTGCAACATCCAGCACCATGGATCCCACCTTCCATGCTATATTTTCACGGGCTTTACTAGTAAAACAAAACTTTGTTGTAATTAAGAATACGTGTTAGTTTTTACAAACTTTGCACGCAGTAAAGGGTATTTTAAATGACCATGTCAAAACTTTTATAGTATAAGAGCAAAGTTTTTTACTATGTAGCTTTAGTTTGAAGCGTGCACTAAAGAAGTTTCGTACTAAACTAACAGCAGAGAGAGTAAAAACTGCGTAATTTCCGTCTTCTGGTAGTAACTGGATATTGGCTGTTGTTTGTAATAAAGTAGATAATGTTTATAAATAAAATAATACAAGTTATGTATTAGGTACAACTTTTAAAAGCCTTTTGAAGTGAAAGCTTCTTTAAGCGTGTTGGGCACTTCATTATGTAAGTTAGACATTATAAACCAATATTATTATAAATAATAAAAAAGCTTCTCTTAGTAATATTGTAATACTAGCTGCGTCCGAGCCTTCACCCGCGTGGTGATGTATAGACGTTATATTTTGGATTATTCACTCTATATCTTTGCAAATTATAGCCTATGTGTTATTCTGATGTGTTAACTATATTGCTATAAAGTTTCATAAAAATCCATTCAGTAGTGATTGCATGAAAGAGTAACAAACATACATCCATCCATCTATACATTCGTACATACATTCTTACAAACTTTCGCGTTTATAATATTGTTACGAGCTACAGGCCCCGAATTAAAATGCCGTTGGAATTACTACTATAACACAGGTAAAATATCACCGGTCGCTATAGGTCCAAATGTAATGCACAATGCAATAACACGCGCAAAGTCCGTCACTAAAATGTACACACATCTTGCCTCGCTTTGACCAACGTCTTGCTCGTATTGTAATCATCGCTTGACTGCCTTACCCCTCCATTCGGGCATTGTTTTATACTAACTATACACTACAACACTCGACCGCGTGGACTGGATTTTTTCCAAAAAACGTAATCTACACACGTGCGGCCATAAACGAGTACAACAACAATAGACTATTGTCTAATTGCAAATATTAAACACAATCTAAACAAATGTAGTCCAAATGCAGGAAAGGTAATAAGCCAGGTTTATGGCAGGCAGATGTGCATCCACTGTTTTGTCGGCATGTAACAATATTTATAGCTAGGATACCTATTAACCCTTAAGACTTCATGTAGAATACTGAGCCTAGATCATAGAAGTCATTTGGTAAGGTACCCAGAAGGCTGGTCACGTTTCCTCGCTGGATGGCCATACTGATCCGTTATCCAAGGTAGGAACTAGCTTTCGGATCACCTGAAGACTCGATTAGGCGGTTTGAGACCTCTTTGTAGAGGCTCATCGCCTCAGGACGCCACGGTCCAAGCGTCTCAACACCAATAGGTACTAAATCTCATTGAGGTGTTGGTCAGGTCGACCTCACCGACCTGCACACCCGGCTGTTCACAGGATACGAGGGATTCGCTGAGCCGCTCCAGATGCAAGGATAGTCCTTCGTGCATCTATGACTATGATGAAATAGAGGATATAATGCAGCTTATCTTCCAGTGTCCTATATATTCCCGGAAAAGATACAGAGATAAAAAAGAAAAATAATATGCTTTTTTAAAAAAGTTTTAAAATACAAACTTAAAGATCCTGGTTATCATGTAGCAGCAGAATTCTAGCCAAGACAAGTATAACGAGCCCAAACACGACGGGTTTATCTTGTTTAGTACAGGAGTTCCTGTGGCCACCTTCCGACTCCATCATCAGATCAGCTCCATGGTACCATATTATTTGATTGTCACGCTCTATAGATATGTGTGCAAAATTTCAGACCAATCGGAAACCGGGAAGTTGGTCAAATTTATTCAAGATTCCACCCGAACTTACATACATACATACATCATTGCAAGTTAAATAAAAGCTTGTAAAAATATAAAATCCCGAACACTCAAATTCGTCCGGAGAGAGGAGAGAAAAAAATAAAAAAAATATTTTTATTCTCTTTCTTATTGAAATTTTTTATTTGCCCCCTTGAGAGATTCAGCTGTCAGCTGCCGAACCGCCTGAACTAGATTTAAAAAAACCCATAATCACTTACAAATACATTAAATGCCGGTAGATTATTTCACGTGGGCTTAAATTGTAATAAAAAAAATTGTATTAAATTAAAAAAAAACTGCGTCTCGGGACGCCCGACAGAAGTGATAACTTAGCCTGCCTACCGCTTCCATATGCGTGAGAGAAAGGGAAGCCAGACATACTGGCGCCGTAACGCGTTACGTAACGAAGCGGTTTACTCTCCCATAAGAAGTTATCACTTCAAAAGAAATTTTTACACTTTTGTAACTCTGATTTATCCGCTTTAATAGAACTAAAACACTTTCAAAAGTGGAGATCGAACGACAGCTACAATTCCTCAATTAATGAATCTTATTTGCTGACTGTACAAATGACCGGAAGTGGTAGCAAACAGAGCTTCCGCTTTGCAAATTTGCGTTTGGCTACATCCGGTTCCGTTTACCACCAAATCAATTGCATTCAAATCCGAAATTAATTGATTTTGATTTCTATAATTTAATTCCAACTAGTAAATAAATCGTATTGTATTTAATATCATAAAGGAGAAAGTTTAAGAGGATAGATAGAAGGATATATTTTTGTTTCACTTTCACGTAAGAACAATTCAACGGATTTCGATGAATTATGGATGAGTAGATTTATTCCTGAAATAGAACTTGTATAAAACAATAATATCAAAAAACTGAGACAGAAATATGGATTTATTGTTATATAGGAAGGCTCACAGTCTAAAAATGCATACAAAAAATTACAATAAAATCCATAATTAATAAATTTAAAAAATCAACAGATAAACAGAAATATTGTATATCCCCAAATTAAGCAAGTTACGCTTGTCTTATCTTATGGGTAATATACAACGGATTACTCTGGGGCCCATCCCAGACACCCAGACCACAGTAAATAACAGAGAAAATACGTTTCCGAAATTTACTATACCAGGAATCGAACCCGGAGCCTCTTCGTTGTAGCCAGGTAGGCCGGCAAAGGCTTAGCTCGCTCAACGACAGAGGCCGTCAAAATCAAAATCAAAAATAAATTATATTTAATTTTACTAAAACAAATGTTATTATATTTTATGTTAATAACAAGCCTCTATCTATTGGAGGCTAAGCCTCCACTTCTCTGTAGGCCTATTGGAGGCTAAACCTCTACTTGTTGGAGGTCTATTGGAGGCCAAACCCCTTATTGAAAATATGAAATAAGAATATTTCAACTAGGTGCGTGGCCGTGAATTTTCTTGCCGCTTCTTTTTCTGAAAACAACAAGCACATATTGCCAAGACATGTACATGGAATAAGAAGAAGACTTGTCTTTTTCATTCTTATTATTTTATAAGTATGTTTGTATAATATTGTTACTAGTTACGGAACTCGAATTAAAATGCCGTTAGAATTACTATAGAGTTTATTAGAACTATACAAACACGTATAACACAGGTACAAATATAACCGAACACAACAAATCAAAACGTAATGCAGAAGGTCGTAATTCAATAAAACACGCAAAGTCCGTCACTAATAGATTACCGGATGTACACACGCTCCTTGATCGTGATTCTCGCTCGACTACCCCCGTCCTTCAATCAGACCATCGTTTTATACTGCACAAATGCAATGTGTCCGCCCGGTAACGTGGACCGAATTTCCTAGAATCAGCTTGTACTTTAAAATCCGTAACATCTGGCTAATGATTACAATACAACAATAGGCTGTTCTCTAGAAATTTATTTATTTATTTAATTTGTTTGGGAAACATACAATAATTAATATTCTTAAATATAAAACACAAAATGAATACATATATCAATCAAGTTTCCGCTATAAAATATAATAATATATAAAATATAATAAAAATAAAAATTGACTCAAACAATTAATTACAAAACAGAAAAAAAATGAAATACCATTATACGGAAATTACATGAAATGTAAACAAAAGAAGACGATCATAAAATAATTACAATAGTTTCAATGTTATTAGTTCAAATGCCGACGGGTAATAAATGTGCTGCTACAAATCTGTACGTGGAATTTTTCTTTTTTTATTGCAACAGTTCTGCAGACAGGCAGACGTCCCACTTGATACAAAGTGGTTACAATCGCCTATGGACATTTGCAACACCAAAGGTGCTACAAATGCGCTGCTGCTCTTTTAAGGGAGACTGGAACCTGGTCGCTAATACCGTAACACAACTCAAGGTTGTTATGGCGACATACTTTAGACCAGGTGTGGTAGCCATCCACCTGGCTGTGGATTGTTTTGTCACCTTTTACGACAGGCCGCCCGGCCACAGGAAATTGTATTCTTTCTCCGTTCCTGCACAGATAGACGGATAACTTTGTCGGCGCCTAGGTTGTAACAATATTTAAAAAACTAACTTCCAGTAATACACTGGGCCAAAGTTCATACTGGCGAAGTCAGAGTAAATACATTAGTAGGTCATATATCATTTAAACTATAAAATATGTAGACTCCTATTTCTTCATTCCTCGTGTGAAATCACTTACACCACCCCCTGAATGAGTAGGTTGATCCCATTCTTCCCTCCAACAACGCCTAATTCCAGCTGTAAAACGATTGTAATAAAATTCATTGACTGCTCTACAAACTAAGAGATGTATAGACATGGGCATGAAGGAAAATCTTCCCAAAGTTTAGACGTGCTTATGTAAAAATATTAAATTTCAAAAATGCGGAAAGTTTTTGTCTCTGTATTTGGTTAAATAATACATATTTATCTATTAATTTAAAAGATGGTAACTGCAAAATATCTTTTATAACTGGAACTAAAAGCTAAAATACAATTACATTAAAAATGTGTAATACTATTTACTAAAAATAATAAACTAAAAGTTTTTACTAAAATCTAAGTTCAATAGAAAACATTTCTTGAAAAAAAAAGTCACTTCTTATTCTATTAACTTGTAACGCTGTTTAAAATAAAACCGAGTTCAAAAACTAAAAAGTATAAAATAACTTATTTCTAAAACTATTATTATTAATATTTTAGTTTTTGAAGTCGGTTTTTTTAAAAGTTTTTTTTTTATTTGTTACTTTTTATTGTCTAACTATGGGTATGCCTACGAAAGGTACCGCGCGGAATGGAAATTTGTTCATAAAAAATGATCATAAAATGAAAACTACGAAGCCAAACTATGTAAATTTTTTACGGGACCAAATGGCAGTTATTCAGCGTCGAACAAAAAAAGAATCACGTAAATCGGATCATAAATCTTAGAGTAATCGGTGTACATATGGAACGCAATGGAAATTTTTTCATAAAAAATGTTCATAAAATGAAAACTACGAGGCCAAACTATGTTAAATTTTTAGGGGACCAAATGGCAGCTATTCTGCGTCGAACGAAAAAAAATCACGTAAATCGGATAATAAATCTCGGAGTAATCGGTGAACATACATATTAAAAAAAAGATTCCGACGAATTGAGAACCTCCTCCTTTTTTGAAGTATTTTAGTTAAAGGATTAGATAGATAGATTGATAGAAAACACTTTATTGTTCACCAAATAAACGATTACAGAATAAATAAATTACAACAATGTAACGGCAAAACAAAAGGCGGCCTTATCGCTCAAAGCGATCTCTTCCAGGCAACCTGACTGAGAGGATACATTTAAAAACTTATGTCTAGGTATAATGAAATTAATAAGAAGTAAAATAAAATAAAAAGGTTTGTACATGACAAGAATTTAATACATTATTGTTTGGAAATTTCAGATAATATTTTATATAAGATATTATACTTAAAGTTTTACATGTAATAAAATAAGCCGAACATAGTATAAATCTATCGCATCTGCCAACATGAAAATAAAATGTAGTGAATACCGTCTATATACAATTGAGATATTTTGAATTATAATCTGTACATAATTATCACACAGAGTCAGACACTAATATATAAAATGATGTTAAATTATAGAGAACTACTTACTCTATATAAAACAGGCACTAACCACGGAATAAACAAAAATATAGCATTATTATTGAACTAAGGAAACAGCCGATTGTATCGTTTAGAAAATAAACCCTCTTATTTTATTTACAAAACAAAATTAGTTATTAACTTTAAAAAGAAACATGACAAGAACAACTATACTACTAAATAACTGTAACAATATATTTCCGTTCTGATAGTATCTAACTCTATGTTACGACCATATTACAGTATTGTCTGGTACAATAGCCATGGCTGTGTTACATGTTCCACATTGTGTGGTTTATACTCCATTTTTGAGTAAAGTGCACGTTCTTGCATTCTTTTATGATTCTATTGAGAGATGAGTTATTTTTATCCTACGTGTATTAGTAATACAGGTTCAGACATATTTTTTTTATGAATGAAGTATTTGAGACAAAATTACATTAACATTACCACCTAATCTAGAAGTCATCAAAATAAGCAAATATTTAGAAGTAATACTAATTACAATGAAAGAAAATAAAGTAAATTAGGTTTTTTTCCTACGAGCGGGCTGTCGTAAGAGGCGACAAAACACACAGCCAGGTGGTAGGGTATTTGCCCGACTGGATGGCTACCACCCCTGGTATGCCGCCATAACAACCTTGGGTTGTGTTCCGGCATTAGTGACCAGGTTCCAGTCTCCCTTAAGAGAGCAGCAGCGCATTTGTAGCACTTTTGGTGTTACAAAGGTCCATAGGCGATGGTAACCGCTTTCCATCAAGTGGGCTGTCTGCTGAACTCCTGCAATAATAAAAAATAAAGCACTGGTAACACATTGACTTGGCACCTGGTGTTGGACATATCTATAGACGTCGGTATACATTTTCCATGAGCTGGGCTGTCTGCTTCTTTGCCAGCTTCGGAATAAAATATAGATAATAGAATGATGGGTCTGATGTTAATGTAAACGATGTCAAGTTTACGAGTTTTTTTCGTTTCTATAGCTTTTATTTTTAGAGCGTTAATCGTTTTAAAGCCTTGGTTGAGCCATGTCATCATATCTTGGTTACAGCTCTAAGGGCGCGTTCCCACTATGTCGTAACGATTAATTTATCGTTGGACGACTGTCGTCTCTTGCTGTTCACATTATAACAATTGTATGTCGTCAATTTTTTTTTATCGTTTAGCGACTATCGTATCTAGCTGTTCCCATTGAATCGTGACGATATTTTATCGTTTCACGGCAGTCGCTTTGTCGTTTATACATCATTAGCAAGCTGCTACAGTCGCGAGGGGAAAGGAAAATACGTGTAAACGACGAGACGATATTTTTATCGTGGCTACGATAGATTTGCCGTCACGATTTAGTCGTGACGATTTTTAATCGTTTTACGACTGTCGTGCTAGCCGTTCCCACTGTCATGACAATCTCTCGTCACTGCAAAAATGTCGTAGACGACAGTAAATCGCGTCGTTCTATATGTGAACACCTCCATTTAAACATATAAGCCACGACGCTTTAAACTACACGATTATCTGTCGTCACGACAAAGTGGGAACGCGCCCTTAGAGCTGACTCGATCGGTGTGGTACTACGCTCTCACAGAATACCGCGTGAAACGGTTTAACTTGTGTGTTGATAAGGTTGATAGCCGATATCCCAATTCCATTTTCCCTTACCCCATTTCTATCCCTTCTATCGTTCTCCCTCTACCCTATTCTTCTTGTCTGATTCACCTTTATTCCGCGTAGGCTTCGCTCCTGGTGTCTTTCCAAAATATGGGCCATGTGCCTGTTCGCCAGGTCAGCAATAAAAAAATAAAAAAATGTGTCCGTGTACTAGTGTGTAAGAAGTGAAACTTCTTTAAATTGGTTAAATAAATAAAGCCCCTACGGTCGAATCGACCGTGGTAGGTGCAATCGCACAATCATCAAACTCGTATATTAATTAATCATCTCACAATCCATCTATCAACAACTCGTTGCTACGCAACCACCATCCTACACTCGGCCATCCTGCAAAATAATGTGACGCGTAACCGAAATATGTGACGGTAAATTTTTTCCAACGCGGATAGAGAAGTTTCACTTCAAAAAGTACCTAATAACATAATAAAACGATACTAGCGACATCTAAGTAACAAAGTAGAACTTCCATCAAGGCAATTAAAGTATAGCAATTGATATGAAGGATAAAAACATTATGTAAAAGCTTTTTTTAATTTCTTTTTATATTAATCTATTTACTTTTAGCTATTGAAAACTTAAAATCACACTAAAAACTACAACCAGTTGTAATATAAGTATTCTGTAGCGGACATTAACTTCTAAAACTAAAAGAAACCCAAAAAATATTTTTCAACACATTTGCTCAAAAATGCATTTACGAAGCCTGTATTACATCAAAAGTTAACAACTATGCACAACGCTACGATTATTACGAAAATAAATAAGCTGAATAATTATTGATCCTACTTGGAAGCGTTTTTGATTAATACTTTTGTCTCTCTTTAATAATAGAGAAAATGAGACGAAAGGTGTAGTTCTAATTATCACCACGCGCAAGTGGCGCCATTTTCAAATGCGCACCATTTTCATTTTAGAAACATCAAAGATTGTTGCGTACCTATCTCTGACTGATATTTATGTTTGTTTCATTACCTTTTCTACTGTTCTTTCGCAAATATGTTGAAAAACGTTGCATGACACACTTGCGGTTGTGGGTTTTTACATACTCCGACTTCGTCTCGGGCTTACAGTCGACTGCTCTTTTCAAAAACCAACCTACCGCACTTTTATCACAAATAACCATTTTAAGTAAAATATTAAGATCATTGCCAAGGTGGCCGTTTAAATAACCTTATTTAATAACATGGCAACACAAAACACGCTACGTGGTACAAGGAAAGTCACTCTGGTGTATTTCCTCAGAGCCTGTCTCAGCCAATTAGTTTGTTTAATAGCAAATTATGGAGCGGCGTGTCACATTATTATTTCCCTGTTGTCAAATAGTATTATAACTTTTCTCACTGTCACGCCATTATTATTCTTGTATCTATAACCTGTAGGAACTTTTGGATTCGTGTCTAATCGGTCCTTGCCTAGTATGAAGTAGGTAGAACATCGCTCCCTCAATTTTGCTGTCTACCCTCTTTCTGTGTGAGGCGACGGCCAATACAGAGCAGGGTAAGACCAGCCATTTTTGAACTCTTCTGTCGACGTTTTAACGAGACTACAACGCGCCGTACACTCATAATTTTATTAAATAACATTATACTTATTGTGATTACTGGCCGTGCCAAAAACTTACTCTATGTACCTCGACTTTGTGTTAAAAGTGTCAGCTGTAAGGTGGAGCTTCGTGCCGTGTGATGTTCCTGTGTATAGCCTGAACTGAGCCAGGAGAGGGCCGATCTCAAGGTTGGTGGAGCTTCTACTTTTTAACCGACTTCGAAAAAAGGAGGAGGTTCTCAATTCGTCGGTATCTTTTTTTTTGTTGCTTTTTTATGTATGTTCACCGATTACTCCGTGATTTATGATCCGATTTACGTGATTCTTTTTTTGTTCGACGCGGAATAGCTGCCATGTAGTCCCCTAAAAATTTGACATAGTTTGGCCTAGTAGTTTTTATTTTACGATCATTTTTTTGTTCCCGGTTCTTGGGACCTATATTTTTTAAGAAGCGCGGCACCATTCGTAGGTCCACCTATACATAGCTAAACACTAAAAAGTAACAAATAAAATTTAAAAAATTCGTTTAAAAAAATCGATTTCAAAAACTAAAAAACTAAAATGTATAAAATAACTTATTTCTAAAGCTATTATTATTAATATATATTATCTAAAACATCTTGAAGTCGATACAAAGCAAAACATAAAAATTACTATATTTTGAAAATTACTAAGCACCGACTTTAAGATGTTTTAGATAATATATATTAATAATAATAGCTTTAGAAATAAGTTATTTTATACATTTTAGTTTTTTAGTTTTTGAAGTCGGTTTTTTAAACGAAGTTTTTAAATTTTAGTTTTTTAGTTTTTGAAGTCGGTTTTTTTAAACGAAGTTTTTATTTTTTATCTAGTGTAAGGATCTAGGTCATATGCCTCTCATACAGTCCATTTCAAATTGAACCAGCATTTTATCTGTAGGCTACAGCGCCACAGTGTCATTTTCTTGTATGTTACTGCTAGACTGTAGAAATTAGTAATTTTACAAATTACTAATGAGCCTGACAGACATTGTCCTGCTCTGAAAAATCAGAAACTAGGTCCCGACTGCAGCGCTGTCTACTGAGTCAATTGTAGTTTAAACTACCTACCAAGAGACTCACTCAAATAAACACAAAAAATCGTCAATATTATGCGAACCGGCTACAACCAGCGTCACCTACCGAATCCAATTGTGAATCTAAACCATTTTCGAATTTATTTGAACCGTATGGTTCTACGAACAGCTTTTGCTGTCACTGCGGCCTTCTTTGGGCTGTTTTAATATTACTGTAAATAATGCTCACAAATATGATGTTATTAAGTTGCCATTGAGTTGCTAATAGTCGCGGTAACATACTGTTACAACCTAGGCGCCGACAAAGACAGGTTCCACGTACAGATTTGTAGAAGCACATTTATTACCCGTCGGCATTGGAACTAATAATCTTGAAACTATTTTAATTCTTTTATGATCGTCTTCTTTTGTTTATTTATTTATTGGCATACGTTTCTAGAGAGCGGCCTATTGTTCTATGGTAATCGTTTACAGCCGGGCGAGCACATTGCATTTGTGCAGTATAAAACGATGGCCTGACTGAGGGGGGCAGTTCAGCGACAACTACAATCAATGCATGACGTGTGTACAATCGGGAACTAATAGTGACGGACTTTGCGCGTTTTATTGAATTACAACCTTCTTCATTACGTTTGGATTTGTTGTGTTCAGTTATATTTGTACCTGTGTTATACGTGTTTGTATAGTTCTAATAAACTCTATAATAATTCCAACGGCAATTTTTTTTTTTTTAATTTATTTAAAGGAACAATTAATTCGAGTCCTGTAGCTCGTAACAGTATATAAATTTTGCATTGATTCAAAATTATTGCCAACTAAATCATAATAAAAGTCAATTTTAATACAACCATGATTGGTGGCGATGGCAATTTCTGCTTGGCATTAATCAAAGCATTGTGCCGACGACAATAGCGTGACGGCCTGTCTGATATACAGTCTCCAATGCAAGACTTGTTAATTAAAACGAAGTATGAATGGTATGAGAACAATACGTGTATTATGTAAATTAAACCTGGTATGATGTAAGTGCTTATATAGTCAAGGTGGAGAAATCCGTCAGTAGGGGAACTCCATACACCTCTCTTTATTTCTGTGTTTGAATAGTAACGACGACAACAAATCGGTCAGTAAAGCTAATAGTTTAAGAGCCCACGGCGGCCAGACCTTCGTTATTTTATAAGAGCTGAAAGTTTTTCTGTGCATGTCCTATACAGGTAAGAAGGATCAACGACTATAGAGCTTAAGTTGTAGTTACTTGGGCAGGAAACAGGTAGTCAACTGGATCCGCCCGCACATAAAGGCAGGAGAGGAGGGACGCGCGCCGTACCGCGCCCCCCCTCTCACCTCACGGTGAGGTAGAGAAGCCGGAGAGACCCAGATCTTCGGCTACCGAATGGTGAGGCCAGCCCGCAAGGGGCTGGCCGCCGTCCGTCCGGGCTGGTGGTGAATGCGCGAGTGAGCCCACAGTCTTGACAAAGAACGCTCGGGATCGGACAGGAGTTTTAGTGGGTATTCCTAACCGCCGCGTAGCAATAGTTCTTCTCATCTCAAGGTGGGGTGCTAGTGCCACCCCGACCTGGCGAATCCCACACACGGGCCGCGACCTTTCCCCTTCGCGTGGCCTACGGTCCTCAAACGCTCAGGAGAAATCCCCCTGTATAAAAAAAAGAAAAAGTTAGTTAAGTTGCATAAAATAGTACCTTAAATTCGTTAAAGTATAAAGCTCCATTTTTTGATATTTTCTTCGGGATAACTTAAGAAATCACGTTATCCATTGGCGGGCACTTATGACAGTTGCTACCTCCTGCTATACTTTCAGCTTTTATAAAATAACGAAGGTCTGGCAGTTGAGGGCTCTTACTCTACAAGACACCGGTAAATTTTGACTTCAAATTGTAGTTTACGTTAAATTCCGTTTAAAAGCTGTAAGAAAGCAGGTATACGAGCTTTACTTTTTAATTTACAAATTAAATAGTTTTTAAATTTAATTAATAAAATATTCCGGTCATTTTAGTATTACGCTAAAAAGAAGGTTTGCACTGAAAATCAGCGTTGTGTCGGATATTATGTCGATACTGCAACAAGCTGAGTGCAAACCTTATTTGCTGAAAATGCGTACGTTCAAATTCTTAGTTTCTTCAAAGAAATTTGCAAGAAACTCTTCGATGATACTCGTAATCAGAAGGCTGGCTCATATTTCGTCCAACAAATAAGCATCGCCATACAGCGCGGCAATGCAGCCAGCCTTCTAGGCACGCTCCCATCTGGTAGTGATTTGTTACACAGTCTATAATCGCTTCTACTATTTATAACTTAGGTTATGTTTAGTTTTCAATAAATTAAATAATAGCACTAATTTTGATACAAAGTAGATCCAGTGGCCGATGTTTTTATCCGGGCAAGAACGGAGAAAGAATACAATTTCCTACGGCCGGGCGATCTGTCGTAAGAGGCGACAAAACAACCCACAGCTAGGTGGTATGTCACCATAACAACCTTGAGTTGTGTTCCGGCATTAGTGACCAGATTCCAGTCTCCCTTAAGAAAGCAGTAGCGCATTTGTAGCACCTTTGGTGTTGCAAAAGTCCATAGGCGTTGGTAACCGCTTTCCATCCAGAGGACCGTCTGCCTGTCTGCTGAACTCCTGCAATAAATAATAAAAACTTAGTTACCGCTTTGTCAAGAGCTTCTAAGCCGTATATTTTGTTAACATGGAGTATATTATTATGAAAGTATTTCAGGCAATTCCATTTAGAATATTAGGGTGTTAAATTCTACTTTTGTTTCACAATAACATTTGACAACCCCAAGAGACTGTATATCCATATTCTCGGCAACCTAATACATAAACATCTAGATGTCTAGACCTCTAGACAAAACCTTGAGCAGGTCTGACCAACTATTGGTTTTATCCTTAACTTATGTTATTTACTGAATAGTAGATAGATAGATAACACTTTATTGTACACCATTAAAGAAAAACTTACGAACTAGTATTATTATAGTAGGGTACAAAGGGCGGTCTTATCGCTAAAAAGCGATCTCTTCCAGACAACCCGTGGCAAGAATATTCCGATTAGAAGTGGCGATGGTGGTATACATAATTATTATACGATTACTTCAATTTTATTAATAAATATATAACTATACTATATATACAAATATACACATAAGTTATATACATATATAATATATGGCGATAATATGCAGCTATTTAAACATAATAAACATATAGCTATATGCAATATAACATATACTAATTACATAAAATTACATATCATTATATTGCAGATAGAATTTTCTGACTAAGTTCTTAAATATTATTACGGATTTTGCTTGTCTGACAGCAACAGGCAATGAATTCCAAAGTTGGACAGCCTTAACCGTGAAAGAATTATTGAAGAACGTTGTATTATGAATAGGAGTAATAAGTCTATGTTGACTGGAAGGGCGTAAATTGTGAGAGCAAGAAATAAATTCGAAGCGTTCTTTAAGGTACTGTGGAGTAGTAGGGATGAATAAAATACTGTAAAGCAATGAAAGAATATGAGTATTCCGGCGAATACGGATTGGCAGCCACTTGAGCTTTTTTCGAAATTCAGAAACGTGGTCATACTTGCGTAACCCAAATATGAACCTTATGGAAAAGTTTTGGAGTTGCTCAAGTTTATTAAGCTGTTCTTGAGTTAAATCTAGATAGCTGGCGTCGGCATAATCAAGTATGGGCAAAAGTAGTGACTCTGCTAGCTTAATTTTGGTGGCGATGGGCAGGAAGTTTTTCAGCCGCCAGAGTGATCTGGAGGAGAGAAACAACCGCCGACTCAACTCCGTTATATGGGGTCTCCAGGACAGCTCACTATCAAATATAACTCCAAGGTTTCTGACCTTATCACTGATAGGGATAAGTTTCCCATCAAAAAGAAAACTTGGCATAACGGTCCAGTCAACTTTACACAGCATCCGCGAGCTACCGATGATAATTACTTGAGTTTTCTCAGGATTAACAAGAAGTCCATTCGATTTACTCCATTGTAGTATGCGGTCAAAGTCAGAGTTTATCGTTGCGACTGCTTGATTTAGTGTAGCAACCGGTTCCTGCGTGTAAATTTGCAGATCGTCTGCATAGAGGTGATAGGATGAAGTAAGTTCATTGGAAATTGAGTTTATAAAAACAGCGAATAATAAAGGAGATAGTACGCCGCCCTGTGGAACACCGGCAGAGAGATCACACCACGACGAATAGTCGTCATCAACCCGAATGCGCTGCCGGCGTCCATACAGATAACTATGAAACCAGTCGATTACTTCAGGAGATATGTTAATAGAGCGTAGGATGCCGAGTAACACTTCAAAGTCAACATTATTAAAAGCACTGCTGAAATCGAGCAGCGATAGCACAGTTAGCAAGCCATTGTCCATGCCATGCCGGATGTCATCTGTGATTTTAATGAGGGCTGTGGTGGTGCTGTGGCCAGGACGAAAACCAGACTGGTAAGGATTCAAAAGGGAATTACGGTTCAGGAAAACACTTAGCTGCTGATGAACTAAGCGTTCGAGGACTTTGGAAAGGAAAGGAAGTATGGAAATAGGACGAAATTGAGAAAAGGAAGCGGGATTTGGTTTTTTTGGAAGAGGAGTAACCTGGGCTTCCTTCCAGGTGGCTGGGAATACACAAGAGGTTATGGATGTATTAAGGATATGGGTAAGGGTAGGATTAATGACATCCAGTATGGGTAGGATCATGTTGCGACTAATGCTATCACTGCCGACAGCATTAGATGTGATGGATTTTACAGCTTTCTTAACATCACTGTCAGTAAATCGACTAAAAAGAAAAGGAGAATGCTTGGGTGTTGGCTTGGACGAGATTCTTTTCAAAGTTTCAGACTTTATTACTACATCAAAGTCAGAAGTGGTTGAGAAGTGTTGATTTAAATCATCAATATTAAATTTTTGACTGACTGGGTTTTCTGTTTGTTTGCCAATCCCCAAAGAGCGTAGAAATTTCCATACTTTAGCTGGATCATCATTTTGAACTGATTCGTGAATATAACGGCGTTGAGCGTCCCTACACACTCTATTACAGCGATTACGAATGCTCACATAAGCAGCTTTGTTTGCTTCGGTTGGCTTCATTTTATATCGAGTTTTAGCTTTAGATTTCTTGTGCATCTGCGATTTAATATCATCGGTAAGCCACGGTGCAGGCAAGTGTTTGACCTTGATACGGCGTAAAGGCGCATGAGTATCATACAGCTTCATCAAAGCAGCATGAAACACATGAACCTTCTCATCAATAGTGAGTGCACTGACCACCCCAGACCAGTCAACTTCCTGAGCGTCTTTAAGTAAGGCATCTAGGCTCATGCCGCCAAAATTACGCTGCAGGATGATTTTGGGCTTAGCTTTCGGCGGATGTAAGTTATATGAGAGAAAAATCATGTCATGATAGGAAAAAGCATCCGCTGAAGATTGACCATAATGAGATACGTGAGGTAGTGATGAAACCATTATTAGGTCGAGAAGAGAAGGGGATGAATTAGGGAAACGATGAGTAGCACTCAGGGGAAGAATATGTATGTTAAGAGATCTTGTTAAAGTTTCTAAAGCAGAAGAACGACGGTCTTGTTTAAGGAGACAAGTGTTGAAATCACCCATGATGATACTATGCGTATATAAAGGAGAAAACTTTTCTAGTAAAGTTTCAAAAGAGGAGAAGTAATTAATGCGAACAGACGATGCGTAAAATACTCCTAGTAAAATTTTGGTATGCGCAAGTTCTACTTCTATAAATAAATACTCACCGTTATCCGGTGTTGGGGGTTGTGAGGATGCACTTAAGATTTTGTATGCTAGATGGGAGCGCAAGTATATAGCAACACCTCCACCACCAGTACCGATACGGTCATTTCTGATTAGACGATATCCTGGCAAAGAGTATGAAGTAGAGGACAGGCAAGGTTTAAGCCAGGATTCCGAAACTAACACAGCGTGCAAATTATTATGACTAAATGACGCCAGCATATCGGGGAAATGAGCTGGAGATAGTAAAGTTAGGTGAACTTCGACATAGTAACAGACTAATCTTTTTAAAACTTGTTTACTTGTTTTACGTGTGTGTTAAATTTATAAATAAGTTTAGATAGAAAACTCTTTATTGCACACAATTACGGAAATAAACAAGTAGTACTATTCTAATTGGGTAAAAAGGACGGTTTTGTCGCTAAAAAGCGACCTCTTCCAGACACCCGTGTTTTTTTTAACAAGTCCACGGACTTGAGTTCCGTACCCTTTCAAACAACTTAATTTCGAAGAAAGTTTTTAGAATTTATACACGCTTCTTGGTAATTTTTGTTTTTGGGTGTGACATTTATTCAATGATATTTGTGTTGTGGTGTACCTCGCGAATAACTTATTATATTAATTTATTCTAATTTTAATACTAAACTTATACTAATGTAGAGTATATCTGTTACATGCTGATGTTGTGAGAAAGACACCCGTGTTTAAATAATTGTTGTTCATAGTATATTAAAAATAGTCACATTTCATGTTCTACACCACTTCATCAACAGATTAGCTAAGAGTAATAATATTCTTTAAGTTCGGTTCTGTAGAAGAGTTTGCTTTAACGCGCGTGTACACGACGCCAACTCTACGGCGCCGCTACCGCACTTTCACTGTCGAGTGGGCAACTGCGGTGAAGGGGCGGTATAGAAGAACAGATAACGTTCGCATATGCATAGAAATTCACATTATAATAGCGTGGTGGCGGTATTTTGATAGTCCGTCTAAACAAGCGCTTAAGCTATAAAGCCACGAATTGTTCGACCAATAAAGTATTTTAAATAGCTAAGTGTTGCGTTATTTTTAATAATTTCTTGATGTATAATCTCATAAACGTTGATGTGCACATCACTAAACGATAAGGTGTTTGTATATACTTATAGTCTTACTTATATTAGGAACAGGTAAGAAAGTAAATACACTGTACAATCGCCAGGTGGTAGGGCGTTTGCCCAACTGGATTTCTACCACCCCTGGTCTAAAATATGTCGCCATAACAACTGTGAGTTGTGTTCCGGCATTAGTGACCAGGTTCCAGTCTCCCTTAAGAGAGCAGCAGCGCATTTGTAGCACCTTTGGTGTTGCAAATGTCCATAGGCGATGGTAACCGTTTTGCAATTGCATCAAGTGGGCCGTCTGCCTATCTGCTGAACTGCTGCAATAAAAATAAAAAAAAAGTCAAAAGTGCAACTCGGCGTCTTATTTTGAACTCCCATCACAGCGATCAAGCCATGGTCTCTCGTTTGGGTGGTGTGTCACTCCATCCAACGGAGTAACCATGTTTGACGCATCACACAACTTAGTTCGAACCCCACACTAAGTATTCGTTTTTTTTTTTAATTGTTTATTTAGGCGACTAATATAATGTAATTTATATCTCTTATTGTGTAACTGGCTATATGGACTATGGACGTCGGATTATATACCAAAAGATATCCTGAAATGAAAACATATTTTTTTTTAATTACCCATAACACAACTGTTATATTCAGTTATCGTGAGGTTATTATAATAACTAGTGTATTTGATAAGTATTTTTTTTTATAAGTTAATTGTTACTTCAGCAGTCTGAGTGGGTCTATAAATAAATTAAATCAAGAGATCTAAGGAAAGCAACGTAAAAATAAACTGAAAAATAATGTCGTTGTAATCCAGGAAAAGTTGGTTACCCCTGACCTAAAGCAATATAGCACAATGTTTATGTTCAATTTACCCGCCGGACCTGAGCTATGAAAATAAGATTATAGTGAGTGGTTGACCTCAGGAAACTATAGGTTGGCTGGACGACGCTTGATTAAATTTTCGCCATACGATATGCGGATATAGTGGTGATAGAGTTAAGAGACACAGGTTTGAATATTTTATTTATCAACGTAAGATGTTACCTGGGGCCCTATTCTGCTAATACAATCTCGTCAAGACCATAGGACACTAGCGGACATAAAGGAATTAACAGGGGTTACTCACACCTGGTTAATGCCTACCATAAAGGATTACAATACACAATAGGCTGTTTTTCTAATTACGAATTTTAATCACAAAGTAAACAAAAGAAGTCCAAATGCGGGAAGGGTAATAAGCTGCAGGCGTGCATTCACTTTTGTCGGCGTGTAACAGTATTTATAAATGAAGTCGATTTTTAGAACAAGTCGAGTCGGTAACGCTCGTATTAGGATTTTACTAATTGATACGTCATCGAGCTGTCAAAAGTATAAATAAAGGCTTGGAAAGGATATAACGGTGCCAATAAAACATCTTTTCGCGTTGCCATAACGACGATGTAATGTTATACTTAATATACAAAGCTGAAGAGTTTGTTTGTTTGTTTGCTTGAACGCGCTAATCTCAGGAACAAGGTACTGACTTATTGAAATTTAATAAAAGGTGCACAACAACATTATTTGCACGTCGCATATTTATGATGTGGAGATTTTGGCGGGAACTGAAAGGTGATGTTGTGCTGTGCAGTTTTATTTTCTAAAAATGTGTAAAATTACTCTAAAATGAACAATAGTTGTAGGATATTGATAGTTTTTGAGTAGTGATTATGTGTTTTGTGAGAAATGTGAACTGTATAGTCGAATGTGGCCTTTTGAGTTGTCACAAGAACTCCGTTGAATGGCACTAGCTGATTACCTACAGTTCAGCTGTGCTACACATAGGCTTAAGAAAATGAAGATAAATGTATATTATAAACTAAGATCTGGCTTAAAGGCCTAGTTGCCAAGCCATAAATATAATAAAATTAATATTTATGATGTCCATCAAAATATATAACAAATTACCATTACATATATATCTATCTATATACATGGCGTGAATATGAGACATAAAATAAGCTATTTACATACTTAACGGACAAGACTTTTTATTCGATACATATATTCTTGGACAGTAACGATATTCTGTGTTTTATAACCTATGTTAGGTATATTTTATTTCAATTATTTTCAATTATTGTAAAGGTGATCTGGAAGATATCTCCGGCGGCGATAAGACCCCCTATTGTGTATGTAACTTATGTATGCAATGAAGAACATACATTCATTCATTCATTCTGATTTGAAAATTTCTTTCAGTGCAGATAGCCCATGTATCGAGAAAGGCTATATAACATCACGCTGAGACCAATAGGAGTGGAGCACAAATGAAGAATGTTTAAAAATCGGGAGTTTTTTTAACTTACTTTTTTTTTAATATTCCAAGTGGACGAAGTCACGGGTAGAAGCTAGTTAGTGAATAAATTGCGTGCGCAGCGCCAAAGATTCAATTTACGTGATTCTTTTTTAGTTCGATGCGGAATAGTACATTTGGTCCCCTAAAAATTTAACATGGTTTGACCCAGTAGTTTTCATTTTACGAAAAAAAAAATGTTCCCGTTTCTTGGAACCTATTTTTCAAGGCGCGCGGCACCTTTCGTAGCCTTACCCATAGCTAGACACTAAAAAGTATAAAATAACTTATTTCTAAAGCTATTATTAATTATAATATATTATTATTAATATATATTATCTAAAACATCTTGAAGTCGGTGCAAAGTAAAACATAAGAATTACTATATTTTGAAAATTACTAAGCACCGACTTTTCATACAACAATTTCGCTCTTTTCCGTACTTTAGTCAAATATTTTGGGTACAACCTAAGATAATTATTCAAATTTTGTTTATCTGTGCTTATTAAAGAGATATTCATTGACTAATGTTACTAGGCATAAGGGTTAAGAGTCTCTTATATAAGAAAAAGCGGTGCCAATAAAACTTATTTCGCTTTGACTTAACGACGATGTGACGAATAAAATGAGATGGGAGCGCCACCTTGGCTATAAGCGTCGGAAATAACTGTATTTACCATAAATATATATTGTCTAAGCTCTTAGGATATTAACGAGAAATGATTTTTACTTAATAGGTTTTATAAAAGTAATTTCCTTCTATAAGTAATAGAATATAAGGTTATAACGTAGTCCGCACTAAGTACGTATAAGTGAAGTGTCTGAAGCCACAACGGTGTAACGTCTTGCACGAACTCTAGGCCATTAGAAAAGCGATAATCCTTTTTTTAATAAGTTGTCATAATCATTGTTAAAAGGAGATGGATACGTTTTCATGCATTCTTGGGCCCAGACTGTAAAAAGATGAGAGTGATTGTAAGATTTCTTTTTATTATGATGACATCATCATACTAATATATAAAGCTGAACAGTTTGTTTGTTAAAAAGCGCTAATCTCAGGAACTACTCTTCAGGTCTGTTTTGAAAAGTTATTTCAGTGTTGGATAGCCCATTTATCGAGGAAGGCTATAGGCTATATATCATCACGCTAAGACCATTAGGAGCGGAGCAGCAATGAAAAATGTTTCAAAATCGGGGGGGAGGGGGCTTTGAAAACAAATTCCACGCGGACGGTGTCGCGGGCACAGATAGTTTTTTTATATAATTGTAGTGGGTTTAATTTTGAATACATTAATCCTGTGGTGGGGGGGATATCGACCACGACGTCAAGGCCCGTATCACAGCAGCTTGGGCCAAGTGGTGTGAGGTGACAGGTGTCATTTGTGACCCCAAAATGACGGTTAAATTAAAGGAACAGGTCTATAAATCCATCATTAGACCTGTCCTATTGTATGGCAGTGAAGCGTGGTCTGTACTTGAGCGACACAAGCAAGAACTGCGTGTCACAGAGATGAATATGCTACGATGGATGTGTGGAGTGACGCGGAAAGACCGGGTCAGAAACTCCCGCATACGTGGCAATCTTCATGTCCCTGACATAGCAGACAAACTGCAAGAGTTTCGCTTACGCAGGTACGGCCACGTTGTACGGAGACCGGCTAATTATGTGGGGAACAAATGTCTAGCAATGTCGCCTCCGCCAGGTCCCAGTCGAAGGGGATGGCTATTTGGTTGATCATGTAACGTAATACAATACAACAAACGCAGAACACGAACAAGGAACGGTCGAACACGTGACCGCTTCTGTCTTTAATCCCCTCAGTTGTACGAATAGCTTACCCAGCATGCATATCCAAGTCGAATCATCAGTATATCACAGGATAAACCAGTAACCATTTCGGTGTGCAGGTTTCATCATAACTTTTTCCTTCATCAATTAAATTAGTCTAAAATTGTTTTCGAATTATCAAATTCATAATATCAATTAATTTATATCAAAGTCATTCAAGTCTGTGCCTGTTGCTCTTGAATCACTGGGACCTTGGAGTCCTGAGGTAATGAGCCTGTACAAAGATATTTCAAAACGACTTATTGACTCTTCGGGAGGGCTGGTTCCTACCTCGGACAACGGATCAGTATTGCGATCCAGCGAGTTAACGCAGCCAACTTCTAGGTACCTTACCCATTGAATAACCTAGGCTCAGTATTGTAGTTATATTATAACACTATTATAGCACTACCTTCAACATAGTGATGTTTGATATTTTTACGTATATGTATATGTTGTTGTATGTAATATCAATGGGTTATTTATATATGTCTATTAAGTATAATTCTTACTTATATAATATTTTACATACTTATATGTTTATTAATGAATAAAATATAATGTAAATTGGATATCCTACAATGTTTATATATACCACTTTTGACAAATATAATCTGTCTGGAAGAGATCGCGTCTTGGCGATAAGACCGCCCATTGTGCACATTTAGAATATTTTTAGTTTATAACTTTTTCTGTGTTTTCTGTAATGATGTGCAATAAAATATTATATCTCTATAGTCTATCTATAGTCTTTAAGGATTATACGTAGAATACAATTTATCTTCATTGTACTAGTTTATAGTTAAATTACATTAGATTAAGTTACATTAATTTATTGACGCTAATTATAATAATTTCCCCGCTGTTTCAATGGGCACAATATCGACCACGGTAAAGAGCTCTTCAGTCCACTAAGTTTACAAGAGGCAATACGAAGTGACACCACGTTCGGCGTCCATTGTTTCCGCCGTGTCATCCCACCTTCAGAGATAAGGCGGCGGCCATGATGGAAAAGCTCTTCATATTTTATTCATTGGTCAAAATCGTTTGATTATATTTGGAGATCAATGGACGGCCTTTTATCAAAGTGTGTTGCCCGAATTGTCCTTCAAAGGAGACGATGTGACTAAGCATGTTATTTTATTATTTTACTAGGATATGCCCGGGACTTCGTCTACGCTTGAATTTAAATTCCCTCGGGATACCCGGGACACAAATAACGCAGTATTATAAGAAGAATGTAAGTTATCGTTACAGTGGAGACTGTCGGAATAAGTTAACTTTTACGCACCCGTGCAACTAAAAACCGCTCCCGGGAAAATCCCTGCGGGATTCCCGAGATGACAAATATCCCACATTTTATTACGTTAAGTTTGCTATCGATCAGTAAATCTCAATCAAAATCACATTGGAATTCGATTATTTTGAATCTGGCCATTTTAAATAATTCCTAGAAAAAAAACCCGCGGGATTACCAGGATAAACAGTAGCAAAGTTTCAGTGTAAGAATTACCTTTTCCTACCTAATCCTATTAGTTTTTATGTAAATCCCGAACAATCATACAATCCGACAAACATACAAGGAATCTAAGAAAAATGCATCGTGTTCTCCGTCATTTATTAAGTCTATTCCAGTTGTTTTTTTTTAATAACCTCAACGTACAGACACGTCACGTTTCGAGTTTTATAATATGGTTACGAGTTGCAGGACTCAAATTAAATGCCGTTGGAATTATTTTAGAGTTTATTAGAACAATTCAAACACATATAACACATAATAAAACTACGTTTTAACGGTTTTAACCGCGGTAATTTAATAAATAATAATCAAAAAACACCCAAATTTCAATAGAGAAGATGGTTGGCAGGTACCACCTGTTTGGGATCCAATCATCAAAACTATTAAGACCCAAACCCAGCAAAAACCAACTGCCAGACCTCAAGACACTGTGAGCTCTTTCTGCGTGCAACGAAACAAACCAACTTGACTGATAATTTCTTTTATTTTTTCCTTCCACTCATTTTAATATTATATAAAAAATTTTTTAGAACTAGGCATGTTTGCTGAAGAGTTTCTTGCGCCGCTTCTTCTCTTCAAGCCACAACATGTTGTGAAGCGGTGGTAAATTAGATTAGGCTCCCATAGAGTAAATAATATCCATAAACAAAATTTAAAACTAAATCATTAAAATGAACAAGTTGGCGGTAGGCTGAATAAAAACTTTGACAATACACGTTTGACAAATGTCATCTTTGTCTTCCGTGACCACGGCCACTGAAAAGCGGCCGAAACGTAGGATAAACCTAAATCAAATAAATTACCGCGCTTAAAACCGTTAAAACGTAGTTTTATTATGTGTACAAGTCGCGAAAACTTAAGAAAATATTACATATAACACAGGTACAAATATAACCGAACGCAAGAAGTCCAAAAGTAATTCAGAAGATCGTAATTTAAATACACGCGCAAAGTCCGTCACTAAATAGATTAACGAATGTACACAAGTCTTGCTTCGCTCGTGGTTATCGCTAGACTGTTTCATCTCTCCATTGTAGCCTTGCTTTATACTGCACAGATGCAATATGTCTGCTCGGCCACGTGGACCGAATTTCCTAGTCATTCAGTCATCAGTTTGTCCTTTAATTCGAGACATCTGGTAGTGATCACAATAGGCCGTAAAAGATTACAATACACAATCTATTTGTTCTGGGCTGGGCTGTTTTTTAAATCACAAAGTAAACAAAAGAAGTCCAAATGCCGAAAGAATAAAATGTGTTTCTGCAGGTGTGAATTTGTCTTAGTCGGCATGTAAGACGTAACAATATTATAGATGAAATACAGCTTTTGAGAAAGTGTGTATGTATTCTATATGTATTTTTTTTTTATATGGTTGATTGCAGCTTGGAACGCCGAGCATTTCCAGATATTATTGTTTTAGATATCTACAGGGCTTTACATTAGACTCCTCATTGAACAATCTATACAGATAAATAAAATTGAACGGTTTGTTTGTAATGTCATTATAACATCTTTTAATAAATGCCAGCATATACCAGTATATTTATTTTTATTGTAGGAATTCAGCATACAGGCAGACGGTCCACTTGATGGAAAGCGGTTACCATCGACTATGGACATTTGCAACACCAAAGGTGCTACAAATGCGCTGCTGCTCTTTTAAGGGGACTGGAACCTGGTCACTAATGCCGGAACATAAGCCAAGGTTGTTATGGCGGCATACTCAAGAGCAGAGGTGATAGCCATCCAGTTGAGCAAACGCCCTACCACCTGGCAAATATACAAGTATTTATAACAAATGAAGTTTTTTTAAATTTTTTGTCTGTCTGTCTAGAAATTCCCGCTAATCTCTGAAACGGCTGGACCGATTTTGACGGGGCTTTCATTAGCAGATAGCTGATGTGATAAGAAGTAACTTGCGTTACTTTTTTGGGGTCTCGAGAAAAAGCCGATCTCACTCTGAGAACTCTATTTCCACCTAGTTTCTTCTGAGATTACACACTCATTTATGGTCTCGTAACCAAATAATGGAAATAGCGGGAAAACTTTTCTCACCTCCACAAACGTTCGTTGTACGCGGACTTCCCCAATTTAAGTTTTATAATATTCACATAATACTAATGTAAATAGATAATCTTGAAATCCCTAATTAAAAATAAACTAAATTATAAATAAATTAAACTAAAAATAAGCTATATATACAAACTAAAATTAAACCATAAAATCTAGTTCCAGACCGCTGTCAGTCGGAAACGTGCCCAAAAGACTGGCCACATTGCCTCGCTGAATGGCAATGCTGATGCGTTGTCCAAGGTATAAGCCAGACTTTTGGTCATGTGAGACATCCACCAGACGTTTGGCTATGTCTCGATAAAGTCTGTGAGCCTCAGGCCCCCATGGTCCCAGGGATTACTGAGATTAATTACTGATTACTTCTGAGATTAATAAAACACAATAATCAAAAAACTCACTTTATTTCAAAATTCATGGCGTAATTTCTCATTTAAAAACATTTCATCTTTACAGTTAAAATACTTAACTAAATTAAGTACTGCTTAACTAAACAATAATAAAGCTTTGGGGTATACTTAATATTTAAAAAGAAATTATAAAATAATTATGTTTGCCTTTGCTACGGCAACAGTAAGCCTTTGACTTTCAGACTTGTAAAGTACTTAGATTTACTTTGTAAACTTAAAAATCTTTCAAACAAGATTAATATGTCTCTAAGCTTTGAAGGGGTAAGAAAGGAGAGAGAGAAAGAGAATCACAACGACCACGTTCGATTTTTCCCGTTCCATTTGTTTGCGAGTGTTACAATCATAAATTCCGGTGAAACGGATTATGCAGCGTGGAAGATTTGAAAATCGCGTCTTTATCAATGTCAATCGATAGAGATAATTAATGCTCTGTGGTCAACGCCCACTTCGACACATCTCGTGACATGGGTCGTTGTGAGCGCTGTGTGATCGAAAATAATGACGTCATTACTAACGTTTACGCCACGACCATAACGACCGTGGTCGCCATGTGGAACGGAAGACGGACCATTTTGGTTGCTGTGAGATACTAAAGAAACGCGCCCATAGACACTTGTTTTGTGACCACAGTGCAAATTCCAAAAAGTGGTTGTGGGATTCTTGACAAGGGTAATTGATTTTAAAAAAATCTTATGAGACTACTTTGAGTGTTTTTCGCTATCTAGCCTAAACTATAGGATTTGGCCCTGAAGAGTCACTTGAAAAATTCTCCCCTACATAAGAAAGTCGTGTGGAAAGCAGAAACATAAAATAAATCTAAAGTAGTTAAAAATAAACACATGGCTATAAATCAAACCTAGACTAATCAAAACCTTTTTACTGGCAATATTTGTATAATATTTACAATACATTTTCAGTCTTAGTACAAGCTATTTAACATTTTTTGTTATAACATAGACAAATCAGAACGTTCACACCATACATTAACAAAGGTTTTAAAATCATACGTTTTAATGATATTTTTTCATCCCTGTACCCAATTTTGGGCTTAGCACGCACTGCGTTTAGACGCGCGCGGTTTGAAATCATAGAAAAATATAACATATAAGTATCAATTTAAACGCACGTATTAGCGGTTTTTTTTCGGTAGGTGATTTTAAAAATCTAATTTATGTCAATTGGTTTTCAAACCGCCCGGTTTGAAAACGCGCCGCTACTTACGTCTCATATAATTATTATTAGTATAATGGCGCACGTACGGCGATTATTTAGATTTTTATATTCATTATCGACTGGACGAGCGCAGAGGATAACCCCTACACATGCTGCTCACCAGAAAACTATTGTCGTAATGATAATAAAGCTTTTTTTAAAGTTTTTAAATACAAGCTTTTGAGATCCTGGATATCATGTAGTAGCAGAGTGCTAGCCAAGACAAATAAAACGAGCCCAAACACGACGGGTCTATCTTGTTTAGTACAGGAGTTCCTATGGCCACCTTCCGACTCCATCAGATCAGCTCCATGGTACTATATTGTTACGCGACATTCATATTTGTGCAAAATTTCAGTTCAATCGAAAACCGGGAAGTTGGTCAAATTTAACTTCAAGATTCCACCCGAACTTACATGCATACTTTCATATATAGGTACATCCATTGTAAACAAAAGCTTGTAAAAAATTAAGCAAAAATGCCATCCGCAGTGAGTGTTTGTACGTGTTTTTGCGTTTCCTAAACCGCTCGTGTTTTATAACGGTGCGTACTAAGCTTGAAACACATATTACACTAGACAGTAGGACTGGACTCAATATAGAGGGTTGTTTATTACAGCTCCCTAAATTAGAGAAAGGGTCCTTGAATATCGCATAGTATAATAACCGCATCAACCGATAATCACTTGCTGCATAATGTTTAACAAAAAATATTATCAATTAATCACAAACCAAATAAAAATCTTAGCACGAACTAAAACCTAATTAATCACACTTTATCCACATTACCAACATGATAAAACATACTTTATAACTAAAATGATTGATACAACCGTAAAAAAACTTCAAATAAAATTTTGACAAACATACATTTCTCATTCACTCTATAAGAACACCAATAATACAACTTTGACTCATTAAAAATAATGAGAAGACTTTACAAAAGTATAAATCTTAAATTAAACGCATATTTTAAAATATTTAAACAGTTTAGTAGCGAGGACACAGTGGGAGCGAGACGGAGAGCGGAATCTGAAAACATGTGTCGTTAACACTTAAACCTTCTAAGTATGCACATAGTGCCAGCGTAGCGGATTTTATTTCAATTTAAGTATTAGCGAAATTTTACTTGAAAATGAAAATATTTATTTCTTAAGAAACACTTGCACAATTTGTAGTAAGTTGTTGGAATCTTTCTTTAAGCAAAATTTACTTATATCAGAAGATTCCGCACTTCCATATCTTAAATATTACATTGTATTTAAAAGTTTCTAAAATATTTTCATGCTGATAACATGACATTGATATTAAAACATTATTTTATTATAAATTGTAGTGTAAATAAAGTTAGTGTACAAAATTTTCATTAAGTACGAAAAGTGTGTTTCGTCATCAATCATAGCAAAATGTTATATTACATTAACTCAAAGCCCCTTTTAATTGGTAATTACCGATAAAAATTTACAAACAAAAATTGCTTAAACCTTCAGGATATGGAGACGTAACGTGATTTTTTCGACATTTATATTTTAATTAACAAATATCACCAATGCACCTCCAAATTATTCACATGAAACCATTCTATTCCTTCAATTTTTTATCAAAACCAAATTTTTAAACACTACATCTTTATAGAGGTAGATAGATAGTTTGAATTTATTACTTTAAATTTTACGTTATTTTATTCACAAGAAAACAATTAATGCTCTTACTTAATCCCATTGTGAGAATGGCCAGATATTATAATGAGTTAGCAAGTGACAACACTGATCTTAATATATTTGAAAACAGCTTCTCTCAATATTGTAAATTATTTAAAAATATTCTTAAATAATGTTTTCCATAATAAAACTACGTTTTAACGGTTTTAAGCGCGGTAATTTATTTTATAATAATAATTGATAATGTTTTCCAGTTAATGATACAATAGATTGAATTAGATAGTATCGTGTATGTGCGTGCGTGCGTGCGTGCGTGCGTGTGTGCGTGCGTGCGTGTGTGCGTGCGTGCGTGCGTGCGTGCGCGCGTGTTTGTGTGTGTGTGTGTGTACACATAAGTGTTAACATCTGTTCAGTTTTATGTTTTTTCTGTATGCACCTGTTTTGAATTGCAATCCAGATTGTTATGTTCCTAATTTAATATCTTAATTTCTATGCTTGTAATTTGTTTTATGCATCAGTATTTTTTGTTTAATGCATCTGAAACACGACCGCGTCTATAGAATTCCCGCTATCGCTCGAAAAATCTTCCAAGGTGTTGCCGTTTCTACAAGTCTTAAAAACAAAAAAATTCAGCGACAAAAATGTCTTCTACCTACTGGCCAATAGTCATTCTTAAAATTCTTCTATGACACAGGCTTTCTAATTGAAAATAACTTAATTTAAACTTTTCTTTGACATGATTACTTAAAGCTTAACATTTTAGGCCTTTGAAAATTTTATTTCATTAAACTTTTAAAGTAGACAATATTTTTTAATACTTCAAAGATAAATTGCACTATTTTATACACGTTACATTTTCACTTTCAGACGAGAAGTTAAACAAACAATCTTTTTATTATATTAACATTAGTCTTCAAAGAGGTTGTAATGATGTTGCGACTTTCTGATTCAATTGTAAATACATAAAACAATCAAGTGGTAAAAACTAAGACTATTTACACGTAATGAAATGAATGCAAATGTATTTTAAACTTTGTTCACTTAATACAAAATGTAATAAACGCCTGCAGAAATAAAATGGCAATAGTGTTAAGCCGCGTGTCTTCATACAAAAATATCAGGCACCAACATCAAGACTATAAATAAAATAAAATAATTTATTTATAATAGAATTTAAAAGATTGCTGCTTCATCAGCTAAAGCCCTCAAATGACGTAAATATGGATCCTTAGAAAGAGGATGACTTTTGAAGTTGAGACACTAGGTTCGTGGGGTCGATCCGCAAAGAATTTCTACAAAAAAGGCAATGCCCAAAATCAAAATCGCTTTATAATAAAGTTTATAGCCATAAAAGTATGTATACTCATAAATTATAAAATATTTCTTTAACTTTTCATAGTTCACTTGATCGAAATCGTATGTAGGGTTATTACTTTGTGTTTAATTAGTTATTTATTCAATTTTATTGTATTATTGTTAAATTTCTAAAAGCAGTTCGGCCAATTAAGATCCTCCACATATAATTTCAATTATGACATTATTCCGCGTTATGAATATTTTGATTTTTAAATAAAACAATAATTAACTAATAACAATAACAAAACAAAATATTACTTTACTTATTAAAAATCTTTCTTCAGTTAACAAATCACTTATAGTCAGGGTATTTAGATTAACTGTTGGTAACATTATACGGTAGGATATAGGTATAGGTGAACTGTCAAGAGTGTCACTGTCATGTCAAGTGAAAGCATCGTGTTGGTGCGGCAGCGAACATTTTTACTGATATTTTTTGAATTTGTTGTGCTGCGCAAAAATGTGCCCAACGGCGGTCCATAGAAGAATGGGCAATCTCCTTTGTAGGAAAAATCTTTGATGGCACCTATGACCAGAAGGTTATTTTATATTTCGCACAGCGAATTACCATTGACATCCAGCGTGGCAAATCAGCCAGTTTTCTAGGTACACTTCCATCTAGCAGCGATGTGGTATTAGACTTTAATTTGGTTTCAGTTTTATTTTGAGTATAGTTTAATATACATTTTCTTCCTTCATTTCTGATTATAAAAGTAAAGATTTACGAGCAAGCCAAACAGGCTAGAGCTTAGAGGCCTTAGAGCGGTAGATTTTAGGGGCGGTAAATATGGAAATATGTTTTTCTCATCTTACAGACATCAAGATTCACAAATATTTATATAGGTATCATGTATGTACATCTATAAGATACTGATTCGGTAGTGAGAATAGCGCAACATACCTACCTCTGTTGTTATCAATTTTTTTGTCCATCCAAACAAAGGTTGTCTGGAAGAAATAGCTAATAGCAATAAGCCCGCCTGCTGTATTGTAAAATTTTATTTCTACTAACTGTATCGTTTAAAACAAAATAAAGCATATTCATTCATTTATTAATTCATTCATTCCTAGGTATCTAAATATTAATAAGTTCACACAAATAATTTAATATGTCGTAAAAGTTTTAAGAATTTTAATTATGATTAATACTTATATTTTGTATAAATACTTTTCATCCACAACTTTGTATTTACTTCATTAATAGTGCAATTTATCTCTTAAACAAATTCATTAAAAAATTTCAATACATTCTAAAATAAGTCTCTTTGAGACCACAAACAATTAAGTCTTTAGATAGTAACTTTATACACTTTTAGTATAATTAAACTTTTTCACAACTTTAGTTTATTTTTTGAGTCGTGTCGCTAAACGTGGGTACCAGTTATAATCTGTGAACTATTACCTAGAAAAGAAGGGAAAATAATATAGCATTAATCATAGAGAGCAAATGTTTATAACTGCTGTTTCAGAAACAAAATTACTTGTTTGTGAAACATTTTTTAATTGCTGCAGTAACACTGATATGCTGACGATCCACTTGTGGCCGGTCCCTTACCAACCGTTCATTTGCATTACTATCGGTTAAAATTTAACATAAGATATAAGCAAGTAATGTCAAAATTCAATCGATGTAAGGCAAGTAAATTAATAGTAAGATATAAGAACCGACAGTTGATGGAAAGTGGTTACTATCACCTATGGATACTTACAGCACTAAATATGCTACTAATGTGCCTCGACGGGAAGTCTGGAGTTTTTTGGAAGGTCTTGGAGATTGTCCTTAACCAGTGACGTAGCGTGGGTGACGGCCGCGCCTAATAATATTTACCTACCTGCTGTTTCAGTAACTGTACATGGATATTTTACTACACGAGACTCGGCAGACAGGCAGACGGCCCACCTGATGGTAAGCGGTTACCATCACCTATGGACATTTGCTGCCACTCTCTAAAGGAAGACTGGAACCAGGCTACTAATGCTAGAACACAACTTGAAATTGATATGGCGGCATACTTTAAATCGGAGGTGGTAGCTATCCAGACCTGCAAATACCCTACCACCTGGCAAATATCCTGGATATCCGAATTACTTTTTTTGTTGTTGAATAAATGGCATTTTATTAACACTTGGTGGGGTTTATGGGAACTGCATACGTCTAGTCACCGCAGCGGACAACGAACTACTGACTAGCGCAGCGCGGGAGCGCAGATATTAATAGTTGCTCTATCTCACTCGCACATCATCCGTCCCGCTCACACACTGTGTGAGCATTACATTACATTGTACTAGCAATACGACTTGTTAACATTTGTACTTAAGGTTACCGTTTCCAAAATAAATCAGTTCAGTTCAAATCAGCACTCGATAGTGAATACTACTCCCTGCCATCTGAAGTATTAATTAACCTCTACCTCTCGCTGCTACAGGTTTTTATTTATTTAAATATATATACATTAGGGTGGGTCAAAAAAATTTTTTTTTAGTTTTACAAGTGACACGGAAAAATCGGTTGCTAGACACCTTAAAAAAATTCTCACCAAGCATGAGCTCTTTATTTTAATAGGAAGATCCTCCGCATCGCAGTTTTGTATTTTTTTCTCAGTCCAATAGAAAAAAATTCATACCTCATCATTTATCGATTGAACAGAAAAATGTTCCGAGACAATTTTTTAGGATATTTAATGCTCTACAAAAAAGGTATCTTATATTTTTCCCGTAAACCTCACCATTTGAAAGATATTAAGGATTTAATGTTGATTATTTTAAGACAAATTTCATTTTTGTTTATGAATTTTATAACTCGACAATAAATGACTTTTACAAAATGCGCAATACAAATGTTTGTTGGAAATTAACTGCTCTATAAAAATGGTTTATGTTTTGAAATTGAAATTTTTCGAATATCTCATCAAAAACTTTTAAAATCCGTACACATGAAAGTTTGATGATGAATATCTTTTGAACGGTTAATTTCATTGCCATTGTGGGTCAAAAAAAAATTTTTGACCCACCCTAATATATATATATATATATATATAAATATAAATAATAACGTTATTCCTTACCTTTGGTAGTAATCTGATTAAATTGTAAGCTTCCTTGGCTGGACGGCGGTAACATGTAGAGTGTATTCGACTGAGATGACGCTTTAGGAACCTGCACATTATTATATACAATATAATATTATTAATACTAGAAATTTCGTGTACGTATAATTGAAGTAGTAAAGTATAAATAAAGGCTTTTTTGGAACTAAATTCCTTATCGCACTTTAGTCGGCGAATGGGGGCTAGAACAAAACTGCTGACTACTGTTAAAGCAATACGATCTAAAATAATATCGATTAGTGTAATATACGCCGTTTTGAAAATATAAGGTATTGTAATCGCCCTAACTGCTACACAGTATCTTCGATGGTCTTCCATGGCCTTCGATGGCCTCCGATAACCTTCTAACCTAACCCACAGACATCTCTTTTTTTTAATTAAGCAGTAATCCGGAGTCAATGCTAATATATTTTGTTTCGTGTAACTGAATACCAATGCTCGCAATTATAAAGTTTTTACACCTCCTTAACGCTGGACTAGAAATTTGCAAAAGCGCAAAACGTGTTCAATCTGGTTTTTGGAACGAAGTTCTTCCTCATCGCACGTTACTCAGCAGATAGAAGCTAGACGCAAAAAGTATTAACCGCAATAAAAAATGCTGACCGCTGTATAATGTATGCTTCTTTTCGCCATCTGTGGATTGTGCGTGATACTGTACTTTGATGTTTGTTGTATGTGTACTAATCCCCCATTAATATGATAAATGCGAAAGTAACTCTGTCTGTTTCTTAGCTTTCGCGGAAAAACTATGAGACCGATTTAGATGAAACTCGGTATGTATGTATTTTCGATATCGAGGATGATTTTTTGATACTTTTCCATGGTCTTAGATGGCATTTGATGGTCTTCGATGATCTTTGAGATTGTAACTACTTTCTATGAGCCTAGTTTAAAATTATGATGAACAAAAAGGATCATACTTGCGGCTGTGCCCCACTATTGGCCGATGATGACGACGCCATGGGACTGGTGATGGCACGCGACGATGAAGACAACGATGAAGATGGTGACGTCACCAAAGTGGCTGTAGAAATCAAATTTAATTGAAACCAATTTTAAATACCTATACTGAAATCAATTATTTCTTAATTATTGTTCGTATGTTTTCATCGAGTCAACGAACAAAAGACGAAGCGGGGGACGGTGATGTTCTGTGCTGTTGGAGGTGGACGCTAATGCAACAATGCAATCTAAAGGAGATATCTTATCCGTGCAGGAACGGAGAAAGAATACAATTTCCTGCGGCCGGGCGGCCTGTCGTAAGAGGCGACAAAATAACCTAAAGTTTAAAAATTTGAAAATAATAAAAGTTTTTATGTAACAGTATTTATGGCCAGACTAGTTATATGTATGTATTTAATAATAAAACGTCATGTTTTCCTTACGTTTGAATCATAACCAACTCGATTTCCTTTTAATAGGATAGAATAGAAAACACTTTATTGTTCACCAAATAAACCATTACAGAGTAAATAAATTACGACAATGTAACGGCAAAACAAAAGGCGGCCTTATCGTTCAAAGCGATCTCTTCCAGGCAACCTGACTGAGAGGATACTTTAAAAACTTATGTCTAATGTATAATGAAATTAATAAGAAGTGAAAGAAAAAAGGAAGAACGTAGTTAATAAGAATAGAATATATATATATATATATATATAAGACAATTCGTCAGAAAATTTTGGAATCTTTCGAAATAATAAACTAGTTGTGTTGCTCTGAAAAACAAAGTTTTTTATTTAGCACACGTTTACACTATAACAACAAAAACAATATGATCCAGATACACAATCCTACCTGAAAAACAAAGAAACGACATTTAAAGTTTATTAATTAGCTTGTCGATTCCTCTTCCACTCAATTCTTTTTAGTTATTGGTTTTATTTAGCACACTATCGCCATATTGAATTCTCCCCTGTTTTATCTACTTTACGGCTTGTAATGTCAGTGGTGACATCTATTAATAATTAAGAGTAAACCTGAACTGTTTTATCCATGACCAAATAACTTAAAGAAATCTAATTTCTTTACATATATATATATATATATATATATATATATATATATATTAAGGTTGTCTGGAAGAAATCGCTAATAGCGATAAGACCGCCTATCCGCCTATTGTATTGTAAAATTTGTTTCTGTTAACTGTATCTTTAAAACACAATAAAGCACATTCATTCGTTCATTCATATTATTATAAAGTAAGGTAATGGTTTTTGACAGATTTTTTAAATATGGCAAGTGATTTAGCTTTTCTGACATCTACGGGTAAAGAGTTCCACAGGCAGACACCCTGCCAGCCTTTAATTATAATAATATAAAACTGAGCGGCCAGTAGTATAATATTAAAACAAATAAGTATTTATTCCACAACGCAGTTTTGTTCCGGTGTCGTCTCGATGCAGGTGTGGCGTTGCATTGATCCGCAGACAACGCAACGCAACGCACTAATGAGGCCTCTCCCTTATTTATACCACAACTAAACGCCTCCAAGTGTTATTTCCATTAACAAAGCTAATAGGGAACATAAATAGTAATCGATATTCAATTTGCTTGATGAACCGTACTCCATCAAGTGTTTTGATTAAGCTCTCTACGTACAATATTCATGCGGTACATGAAATGGAGTGATACAGTGTCTTTGCAAATTAATAGTAATTATGTGTGTTACAATTTGCGACTTGATTGTCTATAATATTATAACATTCTAAACATATATACATCGTCTATACATCAAAGCAATAAAAAGACAACTGGAATGGACTATATAAAGGATGGAGAACACTGCAGGAATTCTGCAGGATTTTTTCTGGGTATTATTTAAAATAGTTTGGGAAAAAAAACAAATTACAATGCCATTTTTTCACTGCTCGATAGCAAGTTATATGTAATAAATGTATGATACTTTTTATTCCTGCGATCCTGCGGGAATTTTCCTAGTGACGGTTTAAAGTTGTTCGGTTGCATAAAAAATAACTTGTTCCGACACAGTTTCTACTGAAACGACAACTTAAATTCTTTTTTAAATTGCGATACTTTGTGTCCCGGATATTTCAAGTCTAACCTGGACGGAATCGCGGACATATCCCAGTGTACGAGTATATAGAATATATAGAAGATTAAGTTACAAGTTCCCCGCGCTGTATGTTCCCAACTAGGAGTTGAGTCTAAGTCTTCTGACGAGTCATTGAAACTTATTCTATACTTACAAGGTATATGCTGGTTGCTTCGCAGGGTGTAATATGGTGGAGGTGCAGGCTTTCCAACAGGATTTGTGGCGGTCACGGAAGGACCATAAGCTGTTTAGAGAACATTAGATTATCACCGATTGAATAAAGCCTTACGTAGTTAGCCTTTTAGAAACTTAACTCATAGACTATTACAATACAATCCATTGGGACATGGTCTCGCGTTATAGTATTTAATCAAAAATACAACATACTTGAACAACAAAAAAATATAATATATATGTGAGGGGCGGTGCATGGTTGATAAAAATTGACTCGTTTGAATAAAACAGATCTTCTTCGAATAAACAATTTAATCTTCTTTAAATTATACACTCGTTTTTTCCGTGCAGGAACGAAGAAAGAATACAATTTCCTCCAGCCGGGCGGCCTGTCGTAAGAGGCGACAACACAACCCACAGCCAGGTGGTAGGGTATTATATATATGCTCGACTTGATGGCGACCACCTCTGGTCTAGAGTACGGCGTCATAACAACCTTGTGTTGTGTTCAGGAACGGAGAAAGAATACAATTTCCTGCGGCCGGGCGGACTGTCGTAAAAGGCGACAAAACAACCAATAGCAAGGTGGCATATGCCCGACTGGATGGCTACCACCCCTGGTCTATAGTATGTCGCCAAAACAACCTCGAGTTGTGTTCCGGCGTTAGTGAGCAGGTTCCAGTCTCTCTTAAGAGAGTAGCAGCGCATTTGTAGCTCCTTTGGTGATACAAATGTCCATAGGCGATGGTAACCGCTTTCCATCAAGTGGGCCGTCTGCCTGTCTGCTGATCTCCTGCAATAAAAAAAACACCCTAAAACAACTTCGCATCACACACGCAACCAACCACCCTCTTACGCTCTTATGACTCTCAGCTCACCGTTCATTCAAATCCAATCAAATATTTATCAATCAATCTACACTTGCGTTCCGTTACACACCAAACCATTCTTAACATTCCTACATACATGTTTATGAAAATCTTAATAAGTATTTTACATATTTTTACTTACTCCTATTATTTTTAAATGACAAATTATGAACCAGATGCAATGATGACTTATGCTCCCATATGGTAATGTGTGGCACCTTCTTCATGGTATTACATTTAAAACATTGAGACTTTAAAACAACTCACGTATGGGTCCGCTTCCTCTCAAATAAGGGTTTCCATAGGTCGCAGCATATCTAACGTCCACTCCACCAGCTAATATCACTCCTGGTCCCGCCATCGGTATCACTACATACAGGAATATTAATTTTATTCTTCGAGTGGTGTCTAGATGTTTTTATAGACCAATAGCGTATGCTTTCACAAAAATACTTACCATCAGGTCCAATGAAGCCACTCAGTCTCCCACAGCTAGCTTGCCGTTGTAAGGACTCGCAATGACCAGGATAATTCGACACGTCAGTGCTTCTTGACAGCGACCCGGACAACGAGTCCGTGGACGGTGGTGCGTAATCCCTGGAGTAGTCCACGTAGGGTACGTAACCGTTGACATGATTGTGATTCTGTTCAGAAAATACAACCAAACTCATAGATATAAGAAACGTTTAAGTTGATAAAAATTAGGCATTAAACACAAAACAAAATACAGACACGCAAAAAACATTTGCGCGTCTGTATTTGTTTTTATTGCCTGAAGCAGGCAAATAGGCGGGCGGCTCACTTGATGGAAGGTGGTTACCATCGCCTATAGACGTTTGCAACACCTGGGGCGTTGCCATCGCGTTGCCGTCCTCTAAGAAATTTTATAAACGCCCTTCTTAAACGACCCCATGTCGTAGCGCAGAGGGAAAACCTCGGCGGGAAGTTCTCTCCAGATCATTGTTGTACGCGGTATAAATGTTCTAGAGAACCGTTGCGTAGTTGAGCGTGGGAGCTCCAGGAAGTGGGGGTGAACATCCCGTCGATGGCGAGCGGTGCGATTGTAAAATTGAGGTTTTGGCACCAGATCAAACAGTTCCTCGGAACAGTCTCCGTTGTACATGTGGTAGAATACGCAGAGGTACGCAAAGTCTCTCCGAAGGCTAAGCGATTCTAAACCGCCTGTTATTATGGAATCGTCGACTATACGAACGGCGCGACGCTGGATGGAGTCGAGAGGGTCAGTCTGGTAAGCGGGTGCTCCAGCCTATAAATGTGAGCAGTATTCCATAAAATATACACTATTTTTTGTTGCGAAACTGGTACGTAGACAAATGACACGCTCACCTAATGGAAAGGCTTCCACCACCAGGGGCTCAAATCTGCTATTTCAATATCTTGGCGTTGCGAAGATATTTAAAGTAAGATTTGATTCCGGTAGTGTCAAAAATTCGTATTCTACTAAATCCAGAATATCTTCTCGATATCGTAGCGGCAGAATAATAGTAGAAAAATTGATATTACCATTAGCAGAAATGGCATTAGCCGAAATGACTTTGCAAAAGCTACAAATATTTTAAACATTTATGTACGAGTTTCCGGTTTTACACACTTATAAAGAGAGAGTAGCGTGCCGCAGTCACATCTTAGGAATTAACAGAATACCGAAATTAGGTAAACCTACGATTAAGAAGATAGTATCCGGCGATTTTAACGAGATAGTCTATTACTATAGAATTGGGCCCAAGGAGTGAACCAAACGCGTTGCCAGCTTTGGAGGTTGATTCGAGTCGATGATAGCTAGCTACTCAATTGGACGGGTTGACGCAACACTGGCGAGAACCCATGGATCAATCGCCGTGGAAGGAGTACAATTCAATTCATATTCATTCCGAATTTTATCTAGACGGGTTAAACCTCCTGACCATATAAGCATCTTTATTTCGCTGGTTTGTGCCTTTTGTACAGGTTTTCTAACTTTACAATTTAAAAAAATCAAACTTTATACTCCTTCTTAAAAATTACTTAATTTGATAATTATTAGAAAATAAATACAAGATAATATCCGATACATTTCTAGAAACGAAAACAATAGCTGTTCATGCCACAGCGATTTTTATTAATGCATTCTAATGGGATGTCTTTGTGACAGCACAGCAAAAAGACTCTGTTACGAGAAAATAATTCAATACGTGCCTTGATTCGCTGAGACTTGGAAACGTTAATAAAACTGATCTGATTACCTTACACCATGTTTGTAACACAACGGGTGAAATAATTAAGTTGATTCTGGTTATTTAATTAATGTAAACATGAATCTTATTAATAAGGTATACAGGAATATGATTGTAACCTTTATTAGGACCTAATCTAACATAATTTCTACATAATGATAATTTCGTTATACTTAAATGTGTTGCCTTGTAGGTAAGTTCTACTTGTTCCGTCTAATGCTGATATTAGACGGAACAATAAAATTGAATATATTTGGTTGATCAAACCATCCTAACGATTAACCGATCAAATGATACTGACACCTGAAGCTCGTATTAGATGGCTCAATTCTGTCTTTGAATTTCGGTGAATCAAACAGTGTTCCATAAAGACATTAATTTAAATCATTCAATGTTATTGAAACTAATCATGTCCAATCATTTCTGCGCCTTTCAATTAAATTGATACCATTTTGTTGGTCCATCTAATATCAGCTTTATTACGAGTTTCAATTTTTCATCATATTAATTTGTAGTCATTAGTTAGTAGAATATACCTTTAAATTCAAATTGCTTAAGGGCTGGTTGAAATCTCCACTGTATCTTTGATAATGCCTCATTAGTTCGTTGTCGTATCCGGTTTCTGGAAGTGGTACTGGACCAGCGAGAGGAAGACCGAGGTTGGTGGTCAACTGTAGCGTTGGATGAAGATCCGCTTCCGAGCCCCCATTTGAATTGTCCTGTAAGAAAATTAATTACTCGACACTTTTTTTGTAAGATTCTTTAGTTTAGGCATATAGCTAAAATTAACCTCTGACTTTACTATGTCCATACGTCTATTTTTGTCGCACAGTCATTTCCTAAGACTCTAGATGGATGAATTTGGAAAGCAGTTGTCTTCTTTGTATCACTATATAATGGTTCATTGAAATTGCAAAAACTAAAAACAAATGGTTTACATGGAGATAGTTTCTTGCCTCGAAAATGCAATTGGCGAAAGCAAAAAAAAAATGATTGCCTGGTTATTAAATATCGACGTCTGTGTAAACAAATTTTAAAGCAAGAAACATATTTCCAGTTCAGCTCGTCTCCAGTCACTAGTTGCAAGCATAAGTGTGGTATGCGAGGTTGTGCTATATCTCTATTCGTCTAGACAATAATATTAATTAAACGACAGCAAAAAAAGATGATGAGCTAAAAAGTGGATAGAAATAAGAAGCACTTGTAACTTCTATAAAGTTCAATGAATTTAATATTGTCAGCAGATCCCAATATTACTTTTGTGTTATTTTGAAGAAAAATACCGTGCTATTCACCGAACTTAAATGGCAAATCTCGTATTCAAATCGGTTCAAAGTTATTTGTGCGATACTCGCATGACTTGGCAAAAGTCATACGAGATCTAGTTTAGACAAGTCAAGAAGTTGTAGGCTAATATGTAGTGATTTATACTTGATGAATAAGTAGTGATTTGTGTCGTGGTGTAAACAAAGTTCTTGGTGATAATTTAACTTTACGATTATCCTATGACATACTTGTAGGCGAATTTTTGTTTTCTGGTTAAATGTAAGCATGTCAATGCGATTATTCTCTAAAGAATGCCTACGAAAATAGTATATAATAACGAAAATAGACTTCTCGCCCCAAAATTTGCAATAAACTCTCTCCATGTAAATGGCCCTCAAGGGAGTTAGAGGTGTAAAAAAATTATCAAGTCTTGAAAAATTACAAAGGTCTCGTGGATGAATGTGATGGAATTCTTTATGCAGCCTAAGGAACAGGGATGAAATAAAACATCTACGGTCTTATTAATATTGAGTTAGAATAAGTTTGAACGCTTCTTTAAGAATCCTAAAGAAACGTTACAACTCACTCTAACTCAATATTAAGACCATTAGCGATATTCTCATTGCTCAAAACTAGGATCCAGGGACATTAACTGACCCAGCGCTATAATCGCGGAAGTTGTCAGCCCACTTATATCGTTTGACAGTCGATTGGCTCCTTTCGTATTGCCAGGAGGATCGTTCCACAACTCTACCCGGCTAATAAACATAGGAGGTTTAGCGAAAAGAGCGTGCAAAGAACATCTGTACCATTTCACGAACGCCCTCGATGCTTATGATTGGTTATCTACCTAAATAATATATCCCCGAGAACCATCCATTCGTAAACCTACGATGACTGGAAGTCGTTAGATGATTTTACTATTAATTCCACGTACGACCTTGATGTGGATGATGACTTATCTACCTACATTAAATATCTCTGAAAACCATCACCCGCAGTCATGTATCTACGAGGGCTGGAGGTGTTACTCGTAGAAACGCATCACTGCCTTCTAGTCCTTTATGTTTACGAGGAGAACCTGGTATTCTACGCTCTCTTCCATGATATTCTTATTGGTCATTACTGTCTAGTAAAGGAAGACAGCAGTATCCCATCCGGAATAGGTTCTAGCCATGGCCTGTTATCGGAAAATTCTACTTACCATATCACAACTGCCTTCGACCTGTCGTAGTTCCAATTTCAAATCGCTGATATTCGAACTTCTATCGCTGTCTTTGTATTTATCAACACAAGTCTTCCCCAGCTCTGTGATATCAGGTTTCTTGACGTCGTCCTTCTTTGTTCTCCGATGACAAAGCATGACGATCAACATTATCAGTAGGATTAAGACTATTGCTGCAGCGCTTCCAGTTATTATCATCACCAGTGGGAAAGATCCTAAAAAGATTTTTTTTATTACAAGCTTTTATTTAACTTGCAATGTATGTACCTATATATGTAAGTTCGGGTGGAATCTTGCAAGTTACATTTGAATAAACTTTCCAGTTTCCGATTGAGCTGAAATTTATCACGCATATCTATATCGCGTGAAAATGCAATAATATGGTACCATGGAGCTGATCTGATGATGAGTCGGAAGTTTGGACTGTACTAAACAAGATAGCCCCTTCGTATTTGGGCTCGTTTTACTTGTCTTGGCTAGGACTCTGCTGCTACATTATATCCAGGATCTCAAAGCTTGTATTTAAAAACCTTTTTAAAAAACAAGTTACTATTTTTTATTATTCTGTACAAAACACACAAACTACACATAACTATAGAACTATAGAATAGTTGTGATTACAAAAGCGAAACTAACCCTAAAAAAAGTTTTCTTCCAGCAAAATTATGCGTCTAACGAGCCGGTAGTAACAAGAGCCAGTGTTGTGTAGAATAAAGTTAAATGGCATAAGTATATATTATATTAGCCCATAAATGTCCCACTGCTGATCTCGGGCCTCCCATTATAGGGGGACCGGACAGTACACCCGCTACGCTTGTCCAAGGTGGCTTGGCAGGTTTGAGACATCGGTTATCTCGATCTGCGGGTTGCACCACGTTTTTTTCCTTCACCGTTGTTAGCACCTGATAATTGTATTTGATCAGAAAACTGTGCAAGAGGTGCATACGTTCCGGCCAGGATCGAACGCGCACCCTTTGAGTGTGGGACGCGTGCGCTAGCAATTACGCTACCACGATTTTCAAATGGTATAAGTATACCTCGTTAATTCTTACGAGATTATTTATTGAATGAAGTTGTTATTGAATTTTGTGTTTAGACAGTTAATTTCAAACATTTTCTAATATCTTATTCTCTACTATCTATTATATTCTGAAGTTCTTTAAGTTAATCAAGACTTTAAAGGGTCCACTTTGCATATATTAACTGAATTCGATAGTACTTTGGAGATGTAATAACATAAAAAGACAATTAAATTATATTTATATTATTAGTTGCTTTATTGGTGACAAGTGATAAAGAAAACCAAGAGTGAACAAAAGAAAGGGAAAAAAAGAAGAAAGGAAGAAAGTGTTTACTTAGGACAACATACAAAAAGACAAAATAGTAATATAACATCAATTATGATGTCCTAGAAAAAACTCTTGTATAAAGCTGGTTTGAAAACCAGCGCTGATCTTCCGCAAGGACATTAAATTAATGTGCAGTGGCAGAAATTTGAGTTTTTTTTTCTCAAGTTTTCGCGACTAATATACATAATAAAACCAAGGTTTAACGGTTTTAAGCGCGGTAATTTATTCGATTTTTATTACTCCGACGTTTCATGATCACGGAAGACAAAGATGTCAAGTGTCAATGACTATTGTCTTGTCTGCCTGCAGCCTGCCATCAGCTTGTTTCATTAAAAATTTTTTTTTTAGTTTAGTTCGCAAACTGGCCAACTCAGCTTACTTTTAAACGAAACTAGAATACAAATAAAATATATTTGCTGACTGGCCTTCTTGGAGCGAACACATCATGCATTATAAAAAAGGCATTGAGTACATATTAATTTTTTTTTAAGGAGAAATATATAAATAATGAACTTAATTACTATTACCTGTATTTCAACAAATAAAGATTCATTCATTCATTCATTCATTCATTCAATTAAATAATTTAAAAAGGAGTGTAAAATTTCTTGATGTGCTTAACCGATGCATTGAAAATATCGAGCTCATGGCAGATATTATTGTAGGCAGTACAAATTCGGTAAAGTGGTGAGTGGTGACAGTACACAGTGCGACATGCTGGTAGAGCGAGTGTTTTACGATTATGCAAACGGCATCCAGTTCGTGGTACAGCGCATTTTTGTTTGTCGAGAAGTTCGGGGCTGTCAATTTTGCTGTTTAACAGTTTGTAAAGAAAAGCAGTCTTGCGTCGCAATTACCGTGGTACCGCTTTGTAGTATTCCAATCTGGAATCGTAACTATTTTGACTACGGCAGCGATTATTAGCGTATGTAAGGTGGTAAAGAAACTGTTTTTGTAGTTTTTCTAATCTCTGTACATGAACAGTGTAAGATGGGTTCCAAACTGGGCTACAATACTCAAGTAAACTGCGGACATACGTAATAAATAGGATAATGGGTATCTCAGGCTCTTTGAAAAGTTTAGTTTGTCTTATAACACTTATAACAAATCTTATCTTAATCTTATAACAAAACCAGCCAATCTAGAACGTTTTTTGGTGATAAAATCAATGTGTTCTCTAAAATCTAACTTTTTGTCAACAATCACTCCCAAATCTCGAGTACTAGAAACTTCCTCGACTGGTGTGCCGTCAATAAAGTATTTTGCACCAATTGACTCTCTTTTACGGATGAACTTTATGTGGAAACATTTGGATGCATTAAGAATCATGTTGTTTAGCTTACACCAGCGATCAATGTTATTTGGGTCATGTTGCAAGATATTGATATCGTTTTTGGAGTTAATAGCTCTATAGATTTTTAAGTCATCAGCAAACATTTTGAATTTGGAAGTAATTGTGGAGCAAAGGTCGATAATGAATATTAAGAAAAATAATGGTCCAAGATCTGAGCCTTGAGGTACACCAGAAGGTACTAATCTAATTGGAGACTTGAAGCCACGAACGACAACTAGTTGTGAGCGATTTTGAAGATATGACTCGCATCATCTGAGCAACGAACCGCATATCCCTGCATGACCAAGCTTCTGAAGAAGTAAGCCGTGATCGACCACGTCTAACGCTTTCGAAAAGTCGGTGTAGATTGCGTGAACATCATTTTTCATTTCAAACGCTTCTATTATCTCGTTGACATACGCGAGCAGGTTAGACGTAGTTGACCTACCCGGTAAAAATCCGAATTATTGGCTGTTGATTAAAGGTTTGAAGTGAAAATATATTGTTTTCTGGACCAGAGATTCGAATAATTTACCCATAGAAGATAGAATAGAGATCGGTCGATAGTTGGCTATGTCGCTGCAATCTTATACAAAAATTTTATATATTAGTATAAGATTATAATAATTTTTTTAAATTATTATAATCTTATACTAATATATAAAGTTGAAGAGTTTGTTTGCTTGAACGCGCTAATCTCAGGCACCTGGTCTGAAAAATTCTTTCAGGGTTATTTAGCCCATTTATCGAGGAAGGCTATAGGCTATATATCATCACGCTAAAACTAATAGGAGCGGAGCACCAATGAATAATGTTTATAGGTAGGAAGCGCTGCAATCAGATGTCAGGATTTTGGTGAATTATTTTTATATGTGTTCAAGTAGTTCCCAAAACAAAACAAAAAAAGGATGATTTAGTTTCAAGTTTGAATCTGACAGGAGGCGCTGCAATCGGGTTCCAGGATTTAGGTGTCAATTTTTTTGTGTGTTCAAGTGGGTCTCGGAACGGTTTAGATTCACGATTGGACCCGGTAGGTGGCGCTGCAATCGGATTCTAGATTTTTCTTTTAAAGGTAGGACAACGTCTGCCGGGTACGGCTAGTATATATAAATTTATTATAAGTGCGTATATTGAAGAATTAGAAAGATTAAATGTTTGACAATACTTACTGTCAGGTGCCAAGTGTATCTCGACACTATCCATACCATAGAGGTTGATAACTGTACAGTTGTATACACCAAAATGTTTCGCTTCACTCCTTCGTATAACCAAAGTCGACTTTGTTAATCTCTCCGCTAAAGATTCCTCTAAAAATGCATATTCCTGAAACAGAGGCACTATTTTGAATATAAATTGTATAATTATACAATAATATCTTTTAACCGGAATATTGCTGGGCTAATTTTAATATTATGATAGTAAAATATGTTTATCTAAGTTCACAGGGAGGATTGACCTTATTCTGAAACAAGAATGGCGACTCGACAACCTAGAGTTGTATTTTTTTTAACCGACTTCGAAAAAGAAGAGGTTCTCAATTCAATTTTATGTTTCTTACGCGATTTTACCGTCAATTGTGAACCGATTTTCAAATTATTTTTAAGCTATTGCATAGCTTTCATCGCGGTCTTCGAGCGCGGTGACCGAATCAAGAAATTTCGTAACGAAAATAAAACCTAACACCACCCACTTCGCACGGATCGAGACGAGCTGCTCCGAAATCGGACGAATACGTAAGCAGCTATTTGTGAGAAAGTATATAAGTGTATAGGTATCTATCATATCTTTATAATGCAACACTCACCGCATGTGCGCCCCGTAAGTATACATGTAGGTATATATGTATACATAGGTGTACCTATGTACAATAGTGAATAGCAGTTGCTGGTGAATAGCTGTACGCGTAAAATTTGTGTATAAAGTGTTTTAAATATGAATAAACAAAGTGCATTTATTAATGAACAAAGTGATAAAAAAAAAATTGTGAAAGAAAATGAGTGATAGCTTAAAAATACTGCATAAATAAAAAATAAATAAATAATTATAATTGCATAAGTTTTTTCATATGGAAGAGGTGGTCCCTTCGGCACCAAGTCAGGATCTTAGGAGTGGATTCCAGGGAAATTTACCTGCCAGGTGGTAGGGCATTTGCCCGACTGGATGGCTACCACCCCTGGTCTAGAGTATGCCGCCATAACAGCCTTGGGTTGTGTTCCGGCATTAGTGACCAGGTTCCAGTCTCCCTTAAGAGAGCAGCAGCGCATTTGTAGCACCTTTGGTGTTGCAAATGTCCATAGGCGATGGTAACCGCTTTCCATCAAGTGCGCCGTCTGCCTGTCTGCTGAACTTATCCAATAAAAAAAACATAAAGAGTAATATAGGTACATACAACGTGTTTCATATACTTTATTTTTATAAAACTATTTAAGTATTTGCCTAACTTGAAAATGAAAAAAAAAACACTTTTTAACAATAAAAAAAACTGACTTCCAATGTAACTAAAAGCGAAAATAAATATTTTATACAACATCTTGAAGTCAGGTCGAAACAAAACATAAAAATTACTGTATCTTGCAAAATTGTTGTTGTTTTTTTATGTTTTCAAGGTGAAAACATTTATTTTGCTTTTAGTCATTCTTAAAGCCGGTTTCTTTTTTGCTAGAATTTTTTATTTTTCACTTTTAAGTTATGTTTACGTTATGCGATAACAATGCTTTAAAACTATTCATAAGAACCGGAAAAAAATCACATTTTCCTTCCGATTGCAATTAATTTTTTGCTATATTTTCAATTGCAATAAAATTTATATGATACTAATTAACAGCTCCTTTCAACGCAGAAAAAAACATCAAAATCTATATCTATTGAACAAAATCTGTATATAAACACACTTGTTTTTTGTTCACGTATCTCACTGTTTATATATTTATTTATATATGTTTATTATTATCATTTCGATGTAAATATATATATAACCCGTTTCATTTTTATAATTATTAAACTGTACCGATTTGATATATTATTAGTGTTGTATCGTCCTCCGTGACTCCATGTGCTGGTCCCAGGCGGACGAACAGCGCTGGCCTTAGCAGCTAGCATTACGCTGAGTCTGGGTCCAAGTTTAGGACTTATATTTATACAGTTATCTTTTATTTTACTTAGTGTTGTTAAAAGTTGTTAAAGTTTATTTGTCCTAAATAAAATAATTCTTTCTTTCTTCTTTCATTTCTTTCTATACATAAATATAAAAAACAAATATTTACACGACCAATTGAGAATCTCCTCATTTTGTTAAGTTACTTAAGAATGTATACTTAAAACATTTTGCTGTTTTAAAATAATAAATAAGTTATGAATATACGCGTCCGTGAATAAAATACAAATTATTATTATAAAGAACTCAAACAAAACTTTGGTGAGTATAAACGCATTTTACAATTCCTATGCAAAATAGCAAATGAAAAAGAACACAGATAAGTTTATAGTTGCAAACAATGCAAAATATATTTTTGCATTTATCTCGACTTCGGTTGGTTGGGAGAAGTTTTTGTCTCGGAACTTGGTTTGTTGTTTCTGTAGTTTTTACTTATTCTATTATGAAACAGTGTTACAAAAAAGTTGGTGTTATTTACTGTTCTGGAACTTTAATGAAAGCTATTGTCTCACTTTAAAAATACTGGGAATGAAGACCTCTTGATACAGGATCAACAAAGTACAGCAAATTAATGTCTATAATTGTTGGATCCTTACAATTTATACTGATGTGGGTAGTTTTTTAACTGCCGTCGGCTTTCGGTTTTACCGCCATTGCGTGGTGACGAAGCCAGTCTCCAACCCACGCGAGGTCAGTTCGGATGTTTTTATTGACCCTTATACAGAAGCCGTGCTTGCTCTTTGGTGTGAGTGTGCCATAGTTAAAAACCGAAGTGCCATTCGAGGACCTGTTAGTGCCGTGCACTTTCAGAAGCTGTGTAGCTGCCCTATTGGAGGTGGATTCCAAGGTTAGTGGTGCTTATTACCCAATTGGATTAAATTATTGGACAAAATTTTGTGCAGTATTTGGCATACCTCATTTTTGTATTTTATATTCTCTCAAATATAATCTATAGTCCTGTGTTGTCCCACACCGCTGTCAGTGCGGAGATAAGGTCGAGCGCCTCGGTCACCATGTGTTATCGTGCATCAGGAGTGCCGATAGAATTTCACGCCATGCAACACTTAATGATATAATCCGTCGGGCTCTTGTCACCGCCGGGGTACCTGCCGTTCTAGAACCGAACGGCTTATGCCGCGACGATGGCAAGAGACCCGATGGTATGTCATTGGTGCCTTGGAAAATGGGTCGCCCCTTAGTATGGGACGCATCTTGCGTTGATACTTTGGCAGCGTCCCATCTTCCAGCTACTAGCATGTCTGCCGGTACAGCTGCTGCACAACAGGAGGCCCTAAAACGCCGCAAATACTCAGCCATCGGGAATGGCTACATATTTGCGGCTTTTGGGGTCGAGACCCTGGGACCATGGGGGCCTGAGGCGCACAAACTTTATCGAGACATAGCCAAACGTCTGGTGGATGTCTCACGTGACCAAAAGACTGGTTTATACCTCGGGCAACGCATCAGCATTGCCATTCAGCGAGGCAATGTGGCCAGTCTTTTGGGCACGTTTCCGACTGACAGCGGTCTGGAACTAGATTTTAAGGTTTAATTTTAGTTTGTACATATAGTTTATTTTTAGTTTAATCTACAGTCCACAAATTAATTACTAGAACCAGCGAAGCTGTGTGGGATCCGTGATCCAGCATTGCACAATAATAGTAACAGCCCCCAAACCTCCCACTGCTGGGCTCGGGCCTCAAACTATAAGGGATCTCCCACTGTATTATTTATGGTCAAATTTAAAATCTCCTCCTTTTTTGAAGTCGGTTAAACAGAACAGTACTTAACATTTTTCTAAAATCTAAAATCTTGACGGCCTCTGTGGTTGAGCGGGCAAGCCTTTCTCCTACCTCACCGCAACGCAGAGGCTTCGAGTTGGATTCCTGGTATAGTAAATTTTGAAAACTTATTTTCTCTATTATTTACTACGGTCTAGGTGTCTGGGATCGGCCCCGGAGTAATCCGTTCTATATCACTCATAACACATGCGTGACTTGCTTAATTTGGGGATATACAATGTGTGTTATTAAAAAAAAAACGAAAAAAAATACAACATACCTCATTATGGTACGAATTGATTTCATGCCCACCAAAAGTCCACATTACATAATCAGGCTTAGGAACGGCGAAAGAAATGCATTCGATTCTTACACTATCTCCCTCTACACCATATTGGGTTTGATTTGATATTATTTTCGGAGGTCCTGAAAAAAATTAAAATTAAACCCCTATTGCTAATTGATCCACCATCGAGCTTACTAAATGCTTGGAAAGGGTATACATAACATATTGTTACAACTTAGGTTCCGACTAAAAACAAATTCCACCTGCATATCTGTAAAAACACATTTTATTACCTGTCGACATTTGAAATAATTGTAATTCTTTTATGATCGTCTTCTTTTGTTTACTTATTTATTGGCATACGATTCTAGAGAACAGCCCATTGTTTGTTCAATAAAACAATGAAATGAAAAAATATGATGAATGATACGAGATGAATGAAAAAAATATTTTATGGCCGAATCAGATGTTACGGATTACGTCGACTACGATACAAGCACATTTGTATTTGTGACTTATAGAACGAAGGCCTGGTGGGGAGAGGGAGCAGTCAAGCGAGAACCATGATCAAGGCGAGACGTGTGTACATTCGGGAATCTATTCGTCACTAATGACTTTAAACGACTTTGCGCGTTTTATTGAATTAGGACCTTCTGCATAAAGTTTTGATTTGTTGTGTTCGGTTATATTTGTACCTGTGTTATACTTGTTTATATAGTTCTAATAAACTCGAAAGTAATTCTAACGGCATTCGAGTCTCGCGACTCGTAACAGTACAATACGCTTTGACTTCTTTCAAGAAAGTAGTACTAAGCACTTAAGATCATCAGCAAATCTATGACTAATGACGCCAATACATTCTACACAATTTTGACAAAAAAATTTCACTGTGCAGGCTGTAAGGTTGTAGAATGCATTACCAATGAGCATCAGAGGTGCAAAGTCACTTACATATTTTAATAAACTCCTCAAAAATCATTATCTAAATTTGTATACAATAATTTCTGTATGTCTATGTAACTCTATGTACATATTATATTTCTATATAAATATGTATGTGTGTTTTTATTTACTATAAATAAGGACATATGATTGTAAACATTTTAAACTATCCGCACTGAATACCGACCCACTACTAGAAATGTGAAATTATCTCCAGAAGGTTGTCTGGAAGAAATCGCTGTTAGCAATAAGACCGCCGATTGTACTAGTTATATGATTGTAAACTCATATGTATTATTTTCTTGTGTGTAATAAAGAATATTCTATTATATTCTACTATAATAATAAAAAATAAACATTAAGTTGATTTTTAATATTAAGGCTTTATGACAAATGGGCCGTATACGCAAAAATGCCATTTGTTTGTTGTTTACTAAAATCTATGCATGTTACAATTTAGAGAGTCTTACCAGTATGCAAGTGTACAAACCTAAATAGAAGGGTATTCCAAATTTCACCCTTATACAATCAACTAGTTTTGTTTTATTCACAATTTTGTCCCTTGCGTAAAACTGCACTTTTGTCTGTACGCCCGTTTGTTATAAAGCCCTCGATATACATAGTCGGAGGTAATATATTAAACGATAATAAAAACCTTGTATATATGAATTTTGGAACCATACAAGATTATTTGGTGAAGTTTACATTCACAATTCCAAACTTGGTTAGTGAAAACCGGGTTAGTATTGAACAGCTGCAGACAATTCGCACTATCAACGACGCCATTCGCAAACTTAGCACCCATCGGATTTAGAACAGTTTGAGTTTGAACCGTCTTTGCAGATGTGCGAGATTGTTTTGGGTTCGAAAGAATAGATGGGCTAGTTCAGAGTTTCTTTTTTAAAAATAGAGTGAAAATCCGTTTTGGAGATTTAGTAATTTCGTTATTAGACCATTTTTGCGAGGTGGAAGGGTATATGCCCGTCTGGATGCCTACCACCCCTGGTCAGTAAGCCGCCATAACAACCTTGAATTGTGTTTTAGAATTAGTGGCCAGGTTCCAGACTCCCTCAAAAGAGCAGCAGCGCATTTGAAACGCCTTTGGTGTTGCAAATGTCCGTAGGCGATGGTAACCGCTTACCACTAGGTGGGCCATCTGCCTGTCTGCTGCGGTCATGCAATAAAAAAGACGAACCAACTATATAAAATTAATTTAATTAAAATACATTTTAACGATTTTAAGCGCGGCATTTTATTTGTTTTAATATCGAAGTTTTGGCCACTTTCCAGTAACTGTGATCACGGTAGCTTAGTTGCGAAAACTTAAGGAATTATTAAATATTATATGAATGAATGAATGAATCTTTAATTGTAAAAATACAGATATTAGTTATACATAGGATGGTAACAAAGTCAAATTATGTGCCCACTGTATTTGACCTACACATGGTCATACAATTAGTTTAGTGCACGTCAATCTAAAATCAAAAACAAAAAATCACAACAAATCTAATATTATAAACTTAAACCAATTATTTTGTTATATTAAAAAAACATAAATAGAACAATGTCAAAAAAAATGACAAAAACCAAAAATAAAAATAAAATGTAAAATAGTATTAAAATTTGTCGTGTTTAAGGAAATCATTAATTGAATATATAATTTTTCCAGTAAACATATTTTTTAGCTTTTTTTACACTTGTTTCAACGGCAGTTTTTTGATTAATGGAGGTAATTTATTAAATATTCGTATGCAGATCGCGTAACAGTTTTTCAAGAATAGGGTTGTTGTGTATAATTGAATAGATAGATAGATAGAAAATACTTTATTGTTCACCACATACACGTAAAGTTAATAATTTACAGTCATTACGTGTCAAGACAGGAACAAAGGGCGGCCTTATCGCTTCAGAGCGATCTCTTCCAGACAACCCGGGCTGTGGATTGTGTGATGAACCAAGAGTGTATGACGGTGGTGTGCAAATGAAATACATATAATTAATAGGATACATAGATATTACCAATACATATAATTAAGAAAAAGAAAAATATACAATAACACATATTAATATTATATATATCCAAATATATACATTATTAATATGTGTCTAGCAACAAATTCAGCTATACAATATTAATAATATCAATAAAACAATATAAAGATATATAGATTTGATTAAAAACCAAAAGATTTTGACGTGGTACAGCTAGCTGGAATCAATATGTCGATTACAATTTACTGGGCCAGCTTAATCAGTGTGATATAGTTTTAGTGCCAACTAAGGTACTTTGTACCATACAAACTACCTTACTACTAGAGAAACATACCTTTAATATAAACCATTACAGGTGCTTCCACATCTTGCTGACTGTCACTGCTTGCCCTGCACCAGTACTGTCCTGCTGATTGCGGCGTCACCGTTATAGTTAAGTTGGGTGACTTTCCCAACCTCTGTTTAGAACAAAAAGAAACCAAAATGATACTTAACTTAAATTTAAACTAATTGCAACAATGACCTTTTTGTGAAGGGCAATGTCTTCTTGGGAAATTTTTATATTAAATCCTTGATTCGTGGAAGAATGGAGAAAGAATACATTTAAGTAACTTTACATCTCAAAGAGTTTTGGTATCCTAATTATGAGTAAAATTATTCGATCCGACTATATAATATGAACAATAATTAACTCTTAGATACACGAAAAAGAAAATTAGAGGAAGAATTACATATTACATACGAATTACATATGAACCAAAACATACATATAAATAAGAAATGAAGTCCTAAATCGGTCCTAACTCGGCATGATGCTGGTTGGCTCAACCAGCGCTGGTCTTCCGCTAGGGCCGTTACAGTGACTCACGGATAGACAAAACAAGAGAAAGAAAATATGACAAGTATACTACTGGAAAACAAATACTAATATAAAAATAAATACTATGAAGCGAATTTATAAAGAAGAACATAAAAGAATAAAGAACGCAAAACTTAAAAACTATAACAATATCATTTTTTTATATTTTGTCTGTCTGATTCAAATTAAATGTTATTTTTCAAAATAAGTTCCACTGGAAAGCATTTTTGAAGGTCATACATGTAAGTCAAACTTTAAATCTTCTTCCTATTCTATGTACACCGCTTTGCAACGTGTTACCGCTGTTCAAAGGAGAAGAAGCGGCAAGAAACTCCCCAGCAACAGTTCTAACTAAAACATATTTTTTCTTCATAATTATTTATATATTATGTCAGGTTTTGTTTATATACATATATAAGTTGTATTACAATTACTTTTCAAAGAATTAATGGAGTTGTAACAAAAAAATTAAAACACTATTGCTACCGTCGCAATAATGACACTAAGAATTCATACTGCGACAAATATCCATAGATCCCTTACATACTATGATGTTATGTCAGTCCCTTGGTTTCTATCAAATATGCTCCAAACAGGAAAAATCTAAACTGAGAATGATCGTGGATGAATGGCTTCCACCCTTAATATTTTAAGGCGATTTCTTTACAACATACTAATAGATTATATATTTCTCCGCCACCGATGTCTATTGTGGTCTTGTTACTTACAAGGAATTGATTTTTCTCATATCTCAGCCATTGGACCCTTGGCGTCGGGTGACCATCGACAATGCAAGTCAAGGTCGCTGGTGCTCCCATTTCTCCCTCCACATTCTGAGGACGGACTTTGAAAGATGGTCCATCTGTATAAAAGAAAATATAAGTGTCATTAAAACTAGTTTTCAACAGTTCTAAGCGCGGGACGTATATTATAATAATAACAACCAATAATTATCCCACTACTGGGCTTGGACCTCCCACTATTGGGAAATGGATAGTATACCGGCCACGCGGGAACGAGGCTGCTTGGCAGGTTTGACACATCGGTTATCCCGATATGCAGGTTACATCACAATGTTTTCCATCACCGTTGTTAGCATGTGGTAATTGTAACAATATGCATATTTGATATTAGGTTAGAAAAATACCTTATTGTGCGGTGGGAGGATCTCCATCAAGAACATATTCCCTTACGGTAAAGATATAGAGAATAGAAGTAAGGAGGACCATCTCAGTGTATCAAAAATAGTCTGTTAAAAGGCAGCCATTTAGATCGCGCCATGGTAGCAAGTGGAAAGATTCTAAATACGGTACTAACAATTATTAGAGTAGGCTAGTTATAAATAGATAGTAATCAGATGATTTAGTAATGTAATTATAGAAGTTATGAATTCTTGACTAAGAAAATAATCAATAAGGATGATAATTTTATCAATTACAGTTATTAATGTTTTATCATGATACTATTACATGCCGGGAAAGGTGAAGGTACACCTGCCTGTCATAAAATGCAGTTTCCCCCCCTCGCATTTGGAGTTATTTTGTTTACTTTGTGTTTAAAATTTGCAATTTGACAATAGCCTATTGTTATTGTTTGCGACTTTGTTGGCCATTCGCAGGAATAATTAACCATGTGTGCAGATTATGTTTTCTTGGAAAAACTCAGCCCACGCAGTCGATTCTTGTATTATACAGTTTACTATTAAACAATGCCCGAACTGAGGGGTGAGGCAGTCAAGCGAGGATTACGATACGAGCAAGACGTGGATTCGATGAGCGATATAGTGACGTATTTTGCGCGTGTTATTGAATCGTGCAGTTTGTACTAGTAGTGTCTAGTTATATTTGTACTTATGTTATACGTGTTTGTAAAGTTCTAATAAATTCTATAGTAATTCCAACGGCACTTTAATTCGAGTCCTTTCTAGCTCGTAACAACATTTTAAACGATGAGATATTTAAATTAAATTATGCTAACACTTAAAATTAAAATACAAAATTAGTATAACTTACAGCAACAATATTATAAATAATATATATAGGTCGCAAATCACCACCAGTTGGGAACGTTCTCAAAACGCTGGTCGCGTTAATTTAATAATATATTAATATTTTTACGAGTCAGCAGGACTCGAATTAAAATACCGTTACAATTATTATAGAGTTCATTAGAAACGTGTAACACAGGTACAAATATAACCAAACACAACAAATCCAAATGACAACATGAAAGAAGATAACGCCCCGAGAAAGCCCCGGTTTGGACCTATATGTTACGGCTGCGGCGATAGAGGGCATATAAGGATAGACTGTCCTAAGTTCAAGAAAACGAGTCTCAAGCTCTGTGACTCAAGTAGATGAAGACCTGTTGTTAAGACTGTCACCAGGGCCACGGGGCGGGTGCTAGTTGGCTATGATAAGACCCCCAATGTCACTATCTCACAAGTATGTGATGGGAATAGTCTAAGTATCGAAAGTAGTGTAAATAATAAATGGTGCGAATTGACAGTAGGCTGTTATCCTCTAGAAAATTATTCCAATAAATAAGTGAACAAAAGAAGACGATCATAAAAAGATTACATTTAGTTCAAGTACCGACAGGTAATAAAATGTGCTTCTACAAATCTGTACGTGGAATTTGTCTTTGTCGGGGCCTAGGTTGTAACAGTATGTTGCATTTATTACATTCTTATTAACCGACTTCGAAAAAAGGAGGAGGTTCTCAATTCGTCGGGATCTTTTTTTTTCTTTTGTTGCTTTTTTTTATGTATGTTCGCCGATTACTCCGTGATTTATGATTCGATTTACGTGATTCTTTTTTGTTCGACGCGGAATAGCTTCCAATTGGTCCCCTAAAAATTTTACATAGTTTGATTCAGTAGTTTTCATTTTATGAACATTTTTTATGAAGAAAATTTCCTTTTCGTTCCATATGTACACTGATTACTCTGAGATTTATGATTCGATTTACGTGATTCTTTTTTTGTTCGACGCGGAATAGCTGTCATGTGGTCCCCTAAAAATTTGACTTGTTTGGCCTAGTAGTTTTCATTTTACGAACATTTTTTTGTTCTCGTTTCTTGGGACCTATATTTTTTAAGAAGCGCGGCACCATTCGTATGTCCACCCATACATAGCTAGACACTAAAAAGTAACAAATAAAAAAAAAACTTCGTTTAAAAAACCGATTTTAAAAACTAAAAAACTAAAATGTATAATATAACTTATTTCTAAAGCTATTATTATTAATATATATTATCTAAAACATCTTGCAGTCGGTGCAAAGTAAATCATAAAAATTACTATAATATTTTGAAAATGACTAAGCACCTTGTATATCTTGGATGTGCTTTTAGCAGGGATGGAAGGTACACCGCTGACATAGAAAGAAGGGTAAATTTGGGGAATAGTGTGAATGGAGCGTTAGGTAAACTTCTAGGCGCTAAGAACCTCAGCCAGAAAGCCCAGCTTGCCATACACAACGCGGTACTGGTACCTACGCTCACGTATGGAAGCGAGAGTTGGGTATGGAACAGAGAGCATGAAAGTAGAGTAAACGCGGTCGAGATGCGAGCACTGCGCAAAATCTGCGGAGTGATGCTCGCGGACCGCGTTCGTAATACCGAAGTAAGAAAGAGAGTTGGTCTGAAAGAGAGTGTCTGGGTGAAGGTAAGGAAAGGAATTCTCCGGTGGTTCGGGCATGTGGAAAGAATGTATGATGAAAGAATGACTAAACAGATATACAATGCAAAAGTGGATGGATGCAGAAGTCGCGGAAGGCCACGACACACCTTCCATGATCAAATTGATCGTGTATTAGCAGAAGGTGATGTCAGGAGCCTTAAGAACAGACGAGCGTGCATGACAAGAGCTATGAATGTCAAAGAAGCAAGTGAGGTGTGTAAGAATAAGCCTGTATGGCGCTCTGTTGTTCGTGCCTACCCGCAAGGGACCTGGCGTGAAGTTATGTATGTATGTTTGTGTACTAAGCACCGACTTTAAGATGTTTTAGATAATATATATTAATAATAATAGCTTTAGAAATAAGTTATTTTATACATTTTAGTTTTTTAGTTTTTGAAGTCGGTTTTTTTTAAACAAAGTTTTTATTTGCTTGAACTAATGTTCCAAAGAGGAAATAAAGAAAGGGCCATAAGATTTCTGCCAGTTTACTCTAAGCTGCGTAAAAGAAAAATTTGTTCCAAAAATAAACAGATTAAACTGTATAATATTGTATTGATGTCTATTTAGATGAACTAAATTTCAACCGGTAGAGCTACTTAATAGATCCGAAAATACTTCTGAGGGAAGTCTTCAAAGTATTCTTTGAAAATCTCCTTACCTACCAATCTATTTAAAGTAAATCATATAAATAGCAATCAATTTTCAAAATGTATTATAAGCGTGGGGTTTTGCCAATAAGCTTTTCATATTTGTTATTGAATGAAATTAATATAAACATAATCAAAAGCCTCTACAAATAGGTTTCTGAAAACATATTTTACTAGCTTCTGCCCGCGATGTCGTCCGCGTGGAGTTTGTTTTCAAAGCACCCCGATTTTTAAACATTCTTCGCGCTCCGCTCCTATTGATCTTACCATGATGATATATAGCTTATAGCCTTCCTTGATAAATGGGCTATCTAACACTGAAAGAATTTTTTAAATCAGACCAGTAGTTCCTGAGATTAGCGCTTTCAATCAATCAATCAAACAAAGAAACTCTTCAGCTTCATATATTACTAGCGGCCCCGGCAGACGTTGTTGTCCTGCTATGAAATAATAAAAATCTAGGAATCGATCCCAGCGCCACCTACCGGTTCCAATTGTGGATTTAAACCATACGGGGACCCACTCAAACACAAAAAACAAAATCACCAAAATCGGTCCCGGTGATTAGGAAGATTCTAGTACCCGATCTCAGCGCCACCTACCGTTTCCAACGGGATAAAGTATCCTATGTCCGTCTCCTGGTATCGCCCCTCATGACCGCCCACCACATCATACATGCGCGCGCAATACTTAATACTTATTTGGCTACAACACTAATACTTACATTTTAAATATCGCGATATCTTTTGAATGAAACCTCCGAATTGAATAAATCAAAAATTTCTAGAAAGGTATTGAATTCGTCTTGAATATGGAGTAATTTATTTTGATAAGGATTAATACCAAGGTACAAAATAAAGAGGTTTTGAAGCGACGGCATTTTTTTATATAAAAGAAAACACTTACTGTGAGATAACTACAATAGTTAGACATATGGTTACGCGATATTTTTTGTGGACAATTATATGTTCTGCACACTTTGTTTACTTAGATTGTTTTGTTCTATAATCAATAGTTTTCGCAGCGCACGCCGTTTTTAGGGTCATTTTTTTACACCTTGGGTTACATTATTGGACTTTTAGTAAGATCCCTAATTTTTTTATAAATATAATATAGCCTGTAGCCTTCCTCGATAAATGTAATATCCAATACTGAAAGAATTTTTCAATTAGCGCGTTTAAACAAACAAACAAACTCTTCAGTTTTATAATATTAGTATAGATTATATGATTTTTTCCGTTTTGATCTATAATTCATCATTTCCATGGGTTGTTTTGATACGCCTACGTTTAATAAACCTACGTTTTAACGGTTTTAAACGTGGTATTTTTTTTTTGTTTTTATTCTCAGCAGCCGTGACCACGGAAGACAAAGATGTCAACTGTCAATGAGTATTGTTGAAGTTTTATCTAGCCTACCGCCAACTTGTTCATTTTAATTATTTAGTTAAAATTTTTGATTATGTTTATTATTTACTCTATCGTAGCCTAATTTATCTCCCCTTCGCAATATGAATGCAAGCTTCAGTGAAAACTGTGTCAGAATAATTAGTATATTTTTATGCACTATAAACCGCTCCTGAAAAATTTCCGCAAGATTCCCAGGATAAAAAGTAGCGCAGAGTTTAAGTCTAAGAATTAGCTTGTTGTAACTTTCATGTGTACTGGTTTTAAGTTGATTTAACGTTTTGCAGACGTGAACAATGACATGAAAGTTTGATGATGAATATCTTTCGAACGCTTACGTTAATCGCCAGAACATAGGATACAATCATTATGGAGCAATTAATTTCCTACACAAAATTGTATTTATAATAGTCATTTATTGTCGAGGAATTTTTTTTCATTGCACTGAGAAAAAGAATAAAAAACTGAGATGCGGAGGATCTTCCTATGAAAATTAAGAGCTCATATTTAGTGAGAATTTTTGGCGGTCTAGCAACACACTTTTCCGTGTCACTTGTAAAAAAAATGTTTTTTTTTACCCACCCTAACATTTATATAAAAAGTTAAATTTACCAAAGATAAATATTACAAATAGTAAATGGGTCCCAAATCACAGTCAGTTGGGAACGTTTCCAAAACGCTGGCCGCGTTACCAAGTTGTACGGTGACGATTATGCGTTGCCTAAGTTTTGGTTCCGTGCGACATCTGTCAGCCGTTTTGAAAGGTCTCGATACAGGCGAAGGGCTTCTGGACCCCATGGCCCAGAGGTAATAAAATATGTTAATTTCATCAATCTACCATGCGAACATGAGTTCTGATGAATAAAGCTTTCCTGAGCCCATACGGTCTTGAAGAGGTTACAATTTATCTTTCCACCATGATTCTGCCCCCCAAAGTTCTTCGGTTCTGTCTTGATTCCTTCTAGTTTACATAACAACGTGTAATTAAGATATCGGACTGAAACCGGCTTTTAGCAATTAGCCCCAATTATAAAAGCCTTGGACACGTATTTTTAACATTAAAACAAAAGGCAGTATAATGCAGATTAAGCAGTAGTTACTACGATTACAATGGGTCCAAGGCGCTTAAGAGGTTCTGAAGCCTGTAATTGGTGGCAAATGACTACAATTTGGACTATTGTGCGACATTTGAATGAGTCGTGGATTTGAATTTGTACTTTTTAGAGGCCGTTGTCCATTTTGGGGAAAATGGGCCACGTCTGTAAGACTATGTCTGTTTAGTTATATTTTTTGGAAACTACTATATGTATGTATATAAATGAAACTTTGCAGGAATATATTTATTACTAGCTGACCCGGCAAACTTCGTACCGCACCAGAATCAATAAATAAATAAAACGGTGATTTCTGAACGACGGGACGAACATCAAACGCTTGACATTCTAATCCAAAAAAACGAAATATAATGCACTTTTAAATTTAACTTAATTTCTGAACGCCTTTTAAATTCAATTGATTTCTAAACGAAGGGACGAACATCAAATATTTGACAGCTAGGAATAGTCTCTAACTGAAAGTGAAATTGTCGTTTTTACTATATTCCTAGCATATTTTTTTATATTTACATCTTAACACCTTAAAGTCTTAAACATCTTAAAGTCGGTGCTTAGTAATTTTCAAAATATAGTAATTTTTATGTTTCACTTTGCACCGACTTCAAGATGTTTTAGATAATATATATTAAAAATAATAGCTTTAGAAATAAGTTATACTTTTTTAGTTTTTGAAGTCGAACGAAGTTTTTTTTATTTAATTGTTACTTTTTTACTATGGGTACGCCTACGAAAGGTGCCGCGCGGAATCGAATTTTTTCATAACAAATGTACATAAAATGAAAACTACGGGGCCAAAATATTTAGGGGACCAAATGACAGTTATTCCGCGTCGAACAAAAAAAGAATCACGTAAATTGGATCATAAATTTCGGAGTAATCGGTGAACATACATAAAAAACCGACGATTTGAGAACCTCCTCCTTTTTTTGAAGTTGGGTAAAAAAGAAGTAGTAGAGTTATTTTGTTACGTTGACTCAGATTTAAGTTGAAAATGGCTGCATTTAGCCTGCAGTGCTTTAGCCGTCATCTCACACAGAAAGAGGGTAGACAGCAAAATCAATGGAGCGATGTTCTACCTACTTTATATATGCAAAGACTGAACACACAAGGCGTGTATAACTTACATGCAACTTCCAAGACTTTGGTGTCAGAACTTTTGCCCACTATATTATGAGCTTCGCATTTGATAGCAGCCTCATTTAACTTCCTTGAAATGTTTGATAACACCTGAAACAAAAATAAGGTACAGTAATCTATCTATATATACATACATAACTTCTCGCCTGATCCCTTGCGGGGTAGGCACGGACAACAGAGCGCCATTTAGGCTTATTCTTACACACCTCACTTGCTTCTTTGACATTCATTGCACGCTCGTCTGTTCTTAAGGCTCCTGACATCACCTTCTGCTAGTACACGATCAATTTGATCATGGAAGGTGTGTCGTGGCCTTCCGCGACTTCTGCATCCATCCACTTTTGCATTGTATATCTGTTTAGTCATTCTTTCCACATTCTAATCTATCTATGCTATACTAAATCTGTAGGGAGGTAATTAAAACTAGGTTTTAACACTTAAAATAACTTTTATCCCGTAGGATAGATGAAAATAGCCGGAGAGGAGGCACAACGGTTGCGCCTTTTTTGAAAACTAAGCACTGAACGGAAAATAATGAATTTATAGCCGTCATTAGTGTCGAACTAATCCTTATCCTTTGCGATGAACGCAACTATTTCATTCCATAAAACCTCATTACATCAACACATTATATTATTAAAAATCACTCATGTCACTCGCCTCACATACGTCTAAACATCAACAAATATTAATTATATAAACTCTAAAACACCACATATAAAACCAGTAAAACATAAAATATACATCTAAAATCTCAAAAGACTTTGAATTAAATATATTTAGATTTATAAAGTTTTCGACTTTTTGGCCGTTCGCAGGTGTGCAAATTACATTTTCTTGGAAGAACCCAGTCCACGCAATCAATTGTGTATTGTACATACAGGTTACTATAAAACAATGCCCGAACGGAGGGGTGAGGCAGTCGAGCGAGGATTACGATACCATTAAGACGTGTAGTAGTTTCGATTAGCGACATTGTTTTATACTAAACTCTATAATAGAACAAAGGATCGCGTTCGCCGATTTAATCCCGCACACCTGCCAGCTTCGACGGCCATAAAACAAGGATTAATTCGTTCGACACTAATTACAGCCATAAAATAAGTACGATAACAATAGAGTTGTTTAAAGTTTAAACACGAAGTAAATAAAAGAATTCGTTTTTACAACATGCCAGATGTGCGGTGTTAGTCGGTATGTAACAATATTATAGTTATATATAAAATCATATCTGGCACGGAAAGCTCACAAGTTGACTTGAAAATTGCTGTTTTAACACAAAACAGCAATTTTCAAGTCAAGCCATGTCTCCCGAAAGTGAGATACTCAAATATTTAAAATGTGTACGAGCGTTGCAATATGCATACTGCAGTTTTCAGCGAGCTTGTGAAAGATAAAACAATATAATTGTTTGATTAAGATTACAATATTAAATTATAAACAAAAAAAATATAGTCAATGAATCAATACAATTAAAATCAAACATTAATCATAATAATCAGATATACAATATTATAATAATCTTAATAATAAAATGTCTACTATTAAAGCATGTCAAATATATTTATGTCAGTTCATAATGTTTTATCCTCCATAAACATGTTTATATTATAATAGCATTTAGTGGTCAGTATTTTTTTTTATTGTGTATATGGCAGTTCTCTAAGAGACTTCGGAAGCTTATTGTATACAAAGGGCCCCATGCAATAGACACTTTTGCGCATTAATGTCGTAATTGAGTTGATGGTGCAGACTAAATTCATCGCGACTGCTACATGGAAAGACCTCCGAACGCTGACTATATATATATATATATATATATATATGTCGGAGGGAAGCTATGACTATGACGATGTATTGTTGCCTGGATGTATACCGCACAATATCATTTGTTTACATTTTAATTACTTCTAAAATTCTTAATTTAATTTAATTTGATTTGTTAAACGTTTCTATAACTTAAAGATCGTTCTAACCTAATAAAAGTTATGAATATTGTAATTTAATAAACGACCAATCAGAGCAGAGCTTATGGCGGAGCGGGGTCAGACGCCCTCTATACTTTGAGTAGTATCTACTTCGGTAGACTGAGGAGTTTTTGTGGCACATTTGGTTGGTGGCAACAGGTCGAGTTGGACCATGGAGTATTTTAAAGAAAGTATTGAAGCTGGAAGTATGAGCGGGTGCCCTGAACCCGCTGCTCGGTCTAAACTATGTCATAATGTTGATCAAATCTAAATTAAAAGTGTATAAACCGTGGCTATTGTGTTTTATTCTCGCATTTTATCCTGATGACGCCCACTAAACCTGCAATAACTAAAGATGTCGTGAGAACGAGGCCGTTCTGCGACATATATATATATATATATATATATATATATATATATATATATATATATATATATTATAAAACTAGTTTTACTTTGGAAGTGAAACTTCTTTTGAAACGTTCTTTTGAAAATTGATGAAACCAAAAAGCGACACTAAAATTCATTTTAGTGTCGCTTTCAATTTCAATAAACACATAAAACTATCGGACTAAGCCTGCAAGTTAATGAGATACGATAATTATGCAGCATAGATTAGAGTTAATAAGATTAATGATTAAACATAGGTCCAATTTGGACCGATATAAAACTGAGAATAAGTATATTCTCTGAATAATATGTTTTTTAATATCTTAAGTTTTCGCGACCAAATAAATAAAACTACATTTTAACGGTCTTAAGCGCGGTAATTTTTTTTTATTTTTTATTCCGAAGTTTTTCGTTTTCCGTGTGTAATTCGACTTTGTCTTCCGTAATTACCGCGCTTAAAATCGTTAAAATATGTAGTTTTATTGTATATTCTCTGAAGTTTCACTTCTACTGCGTGTGAACTGCAATTTGACACACGCAATTTTGCCTTCTTCTTTTATCCTCTGGAAGCCGTCTAAAGTCTGCAGGTTAAGGTTAAGAGAGCAGCAGCGCATTTGTAGCACCTTTGGTGTTACTTAAATGTCCATAGGTGATGGTAACCGCATTCCATCAAGTGGCCCGTCTGCCTGTCTGTTGAATCGTGCATTACGTTTGGACTGGTTGTGTACAGTTATATTTGTACCTGTGTTATATGTGTTTGTATAGTTCTAATAAATTCTATAATAATTCCAATGTCAGGAGCCTTAAGAACAGACGAGCGTGCCTGACAAGAGCTATGAATGTCAAAGAAGCAAGTGAGGTGTGTAAGAATAAGCCTAAATGGCGCTCTGTTGTTCGTGCCTACCCCGCAAGGCACCTGGCGTGAAGTTATGTATGTATGTATGAATGTATAACTCCAACGGCATTTTAATTCGAGTCCTGCAACTCGTAACAATATTAATATCTGTAACTGCCGGAAATATATTTTTTAAGGCCAAACTACAACAAATTACAATATTCAAGTACATACTTTCAAAGTTAGCGATTTTGTTGAGCAAAAAGGGAAGTTGGCTCACGTAGTGTATGTATGTTTAAAATTTGGCTTGCCTTGAGTTATGAATAACTAAAGATGTTATTTCAACGCTAACAGAGAGAATTTCTAAGTGTTTGCCTTTATTTCTCTACTTCTTTAGAGTTTCGGTATATAAATACGAAAAAGGAGTATATTTGCCTACATCTGTGTTGGAAGCAAGCTCCTTAGAGAGTTTTCTTTTCTTGCAGGTGTTCATCAGACAGGCAGACGGCCCACCAAAAGTGCTACAAATGCGCTGCTGCTCTCTAAAGGGAAACTGGAACCTGGACACTAATGCCGGAATACAACTCAAGGTTGTTATGGCGACACACTTTGGACCAGGGGTGGTCGCCATCCCGTCGGGCAAACGCCCTACCACCTGTACTCAGGAAGGATGAAAGTCGCGTGACAAAAAAAACAAGAAACTATAAGATTGATGGGTGCAAATAGGTAGGAAGGTAGACCAGAAAAGAGATGGACGAATTGTATGAAGCATGACGTAAAGTCGTATCTTCAAGAACGCTTCCAGTTCTTCCACAGTGATTCAAGATCCCTGAGATCGTCAGAGAAGTTGCGGCTAAGGACATCTTTACGTACCACGGACTCTTACCCACGATCGTTCTATGTTTTTTATTTTTTTATTACTGGACTTCAGCACACAGCCAGACGGCCCACTTGATGGAAAGCGATTACCATCGCCTATAGACTTTGCAACACCAAAGATGCTACAAATGAGGTGCTGCTCCATAAGGGCGACTTGAACCTGGTCACTTATACCGGAATACAAGTCAAGGTTGTTATGGCGACATTCTTTAGACCAGGGGTGGTAGCCAGCCAGTCGGGCAAATGCCCTACCACCTGGCTGTGGGTAGTCTTGTCGCCTCTTACGACAGGCCGCCCGGCCGCAGGAAATTGTATTCTTTCTCTCGTATACCTTCTATTTATTACTTACAAAGTGTTTTTTAATTCTTTTACTACTGCTACTAGTTATTTTATTGTATATGGGTAAATAATTTTTCTCTTATGGGATTGTTTAATTAGGAGAGGTTCAAAATGCAGGTGATGGGTAGGTAAGAAGTGTAGGATAGGTAATTTGGTAGGATTGGTAGGATGGTGCTATTTTCTTTATTTATCTTATTATTTTATGTTACAATATTCTTAGGTGTGGCTACATCTGTGTTGGAAGCAAGCTCCTCAGACAGTTTACTGTTAATTATTTTTATACACATTTATGCGACATTGTCGTAGTGATTTTATTGTTGTCTTGACTATGTACTATGTCTTCTTGCCTGTAAACGTATCTTTGAAAAATATAAATTATGTCTTTAAAGACCAAGGGCCATAAAATCCCCTGGACTTTTGGAAGGTTTGCCACAGGGAGGCCAGAACGTAGAATCCTCACCACAATTTAATCTTAATGTGGCGTGACAGTGACCGGCGATTATCCCTGTCTACACCAAATAATATTACACCCAAAAGGACCAGGATTATTGTGGGAAATGAGAACAAGAAGTACCGGCTATTGGGGAGAACTTCTAGTGGTACTAGGGGTCTGGGAATAGGGGGACAATGGCGTCTGCCCGTCGCAATATTCGGGTAACAAATAAAAATGGGCAGACGGTGACTCGCCACTACCTGCATGGGCCCCATGGCTTAGGAACGCATCGAGGACAAACATACAAACATTGATTTGTATTTATATTATATATATACTTTTTTGTACAATACTCCGTTTCGATATTTTGCAGGATCCGAAAAATATAGATAGGTATTTGTTATTCCAGGAGAACAAAGTCACAGGTATAAAAACAACAAATATTTAAAATGAAGAAACACTTACCAACTCATTTCTGATATCTCCAACAATTTGCTCGTTGTTCACGAACCATTTGTACGTTAGATTGTTCGGATTAGCATTTCCTTGGCAACCTGCGTACAGTAAAATAAATTACATGAATTTCTTGTTGCTTTTGTAGTCCTGGTAGCACTTAAGACACTCGCGTCTTGTTTTAGAGAAGTGGCTTAAAATTCCGACTTAAATGAAGTACTGAGTTGACGTGTGCAACACGCCAATCCACCATATAACGTGGCGGATATACTGCACGCGAAAACTTAAGGGCGTTTTGAGAAAAGTTAACCTGCGATCACACTATACGTGAGCTTCGGACGCAGCTGAGGGGCATAGCTCAATAATTGTCTGGGTTCCGTAATAATTTATGTCTAACCATAAATAAGTAATTTAACGTCTCTTGCTCTAGACTGAGGTAATAAAGTTAGCGTGTGCTAAGGAATATTTCTTAGGCCAAATTAATCGCTTTTTTTGAGGAAACTTATATCGGTTTTTGTAAACTCAGCCTACATGGCTGCTGAAATCTAACCACAATAAATGACCTGACTGAGTAATAATAAATTGTATGATTTCGTTACCTACCCAACTAGCCGAGTCTCGGCCCCTTCAAATTTCATCAAAATCTGTTCACCGGTTACCTATATGATTCATTCTATTCTAGTTATCGAACGAGAGACTTAATGCACTCAATTTTATTTGAATAGATAATTGTTTATTAATTGTCATAACTATATCTTCTTTTTTATCCATCCCAATCCCAATCTGGTTAATTAAAAGGGTAAAGGGTTGTTTTTTATACAAATAATATGTGCTTAATAAATAGCAACCCCTGTTTTTTTTAACAAATAACATGTGTTTGTACAATTTTTCACTGAAGTGTGCAATCTGACATAAGCCGCATACGTGACCTTGAGCGTTTGGACGTTTCATAGTAATCTGGAGTGTATCCCGGTCTGCAGTGCACATTGATCAGTCCTTGATAATACATCTCTGCTAATATTAAAAAGAGGAAACTATGTTTGTAACGAATAAACTCAAAAACTACTTAACCGATTTCAAAAACTCTTCACCAGTAGAATGCTACATTATCCCAGATTAATATAGGCTATATTTATTATTAGTACATCTCTCTTCTGTACTTACAACTTTGTGAATTGTGTTCAGGGCCCCAATTCTGCTATTACAATATCGTCAGAATGGTCGATCACTGGTGTTGTAATAGTTGTTTTTGTATGAAAAAGTAAGTAAGTAGTAAAGGTGTGAAAACGTCACAAACGTCAGATTCGCATTTATGATATTAGTTACTAATATTCAATACTTAACGCCTTTCTTACCAATAACCATAGTGTCGCCTTCTTGCACTCTTCCTTTTGTGGTTGTCGATGATTTTATAAACATTCGTACTTTTGGCGCATACTGCACCTGAAACAAAAATTATGCTCAGCGGAAGAGAAACACTTATAATGCAATGTTATAACTTCACATAAAATCTGTACAAGTATTGACATATTTCAACCTACGGCTAGGTTAACCTTAATTACCTTTGGTAGGAAACTTGTGTGGAATTTATAGGAACTTTTAACTAGAAGTAAGGCAGTAAAATGGTTGGTAAAATATAGTTTTACTAGTGGTTATTGTATTGACGCATCATATTTAACACAGACTACCTAGAACATTAAAACAAAGTGCTGCTTTTTCTTCAAATAATAACAATTAATCCCGCGAGGTAGAGAAGATAGTTTCGGAGAGCGGACCCTAAGCTCCGAAACGAACAATCGGAATTTAACTGGGACTTATCATTCGGATGATGATGAACGGAGAAAGAATACGGCCTACGGCCTACGGCCAGGCGGCCTGTCTTTAGAGGCAACGAAACAACCCACAGCCAGGTGGTAGAAGGCGACCACCCCTGGTCTAGAGTATGTCGCAATAACAATCTTAAGTTATGTTCAGGCATCAGTGACTAGGTTCCAGTCACCCTTCAGTAAGCGACAGCACATTGATAGCACCTTTGTTGTTATAAATTCATGTCCATAGCTGATGGTAACCCCTTTCCATCAAATAGGTCGACTACCTATCTGCTGAACTCATTCTGTTGTAATCTTCAACAAATAGTTTTTATTTATTTGGTGCGACATAGTATTGGCCACCAAATATACTGAATATTTTAATTAAGAATATGTTTTTCTATCATTTTATTTGGGGGGTTAACAGCTGTAGTTTTACAAACTAACTTTACAGAGATAGCTAAAGAAAAGCTATTCATAAACCCCCACAGATGGCAATCTCTTATCTATATATTTTTCCTTATATTATCTATATATTTTCCTTCCATTAATTAAATCGTTATATATTACGCGCGTGCAGTTTTTTATCATATTATTATTTACAGTCCGCTTAGTTATTATTATTTACAGAATCGTTTAACAATGCAATAAAAAAAACTTAATTTTTACCTTGTCAACGCTAATTAGTGCAATTTTACCTAAAGGTCGTCATTATCGGTGCGCTAAAAATAAAATAATACAACCTTGCTAAACAACCTTATATTTATGTAAATTAAATTACAAGATTATTTTTAATCTGTTCATTGCATTCTTTCTTCGCCGTATATAAAATGCTATTTACCAAAAATATCATTAATAAGTAACAAAAATTCGGTGATTTATTTAATAAGTATAAAGCAAACATTTGAAACACTTGATAGCGGGGAAAGGGGGGGGGGGGGGAATTCCGCGGGTTCTCCATTAGTCCACATGGGTCCCTGTGATGGGTTACGGGAGGTTTTACGGAGGTCCGCATACGTGCTCTCTTCCTTCTCTTTCTCGGCCTCTCTATTCCAATTCCCGTTTTTTTGTCAACGCAGGGGGAATACATTTCGTACCATACTGGGTTCTTTCTTTCACCCAACCACTAACCAAACCCCCCCCCCCCCGGGTTTGGTTAGTGGTTGGGTGGCGAGATTAATCACCAGCGATAAGTATTTATCGGCGCTACCTTGCATCCCGGGCATCTCGCGAGAATTTTCCCAGGAGCGGTTTGTGATCGTTCGGATGCATAAAAATTGGCTTATTACATATACACAGTTTTCATTAAAATGAAAGCGTTCAATCCTGTTCTAAATGCCGTGGAACTTTATTAAGTCGCAGGGATATATTATATTTTTATTTGTTTTTGAGTTCATTTTATTAAGATTTTTTTATCAAAATTGCTCTTTAATGAGCGATTAAAGTCGCGTAGTGTGACATAAGCCTAAAATGAAAGCAAGGAAACCTCCGCGTTGGTCCTTTAACAGCTAATAGCTTTGAACTGATACCTTTTGAAGGAAGCGCGATAAATGGTATTTTTTCTAAAGAAATTCCCAAGGTGGGTATTATAAGACATTTTGAAAATAACGATCCTAATTAATTATTTAATAATATTTACCGTATTTCTTTCTATAGAACCTTGTTTATTGTTACATCACGTATATAAAATAAGTTAAAACTGAGTAATCCTTGTCTGACTGTCTGTCTGTCTGTCCATGCTAAAATCTATTAACGATCTTTAGATTTTCTTACATTGAATTTTTGATATAGGAATACTTTCATATGCATTTAATTTAATAAGAATTAAGAAAGAAACCCCACCCGATTTTGAACCATTCTTCATTGATGATCCGCCCCTATTTGTCTTAGCGTGATGATATATAGCCTATAGCCTTCCTAGATAAATGGGCTATCTAACACTGAAAGAATTTTTCAAATCAGTATAGTAGTTCCTGATATTAGCGCGTTCAAACAAACAAACTCTTCAGCTTTATATATTAGTATAGGATTTAAAGAGTGGGAAGTAGATTTACTTCTGTAGTACTAGTATTTAGTAATAATATGATTAGATTAGGCTCCCATAGATTAAATAATAACTGTAACTTTACTCATTGACTCTTTGTCTTCAGGGATCACGGCTACTGAAAAGTGGCCGAAACGTCAAAATAAAATGCCACGCTGAAAATCGTTAAAACCTATTTTTAATTAATAGTCTCGTCGATAAAATAAAGCACCAATGTAATCCGCCTTGATGTGGCACTGGCCGTATGTCTAGACGAAGCTCCTCAAATGCACGGCATTAAATAACAAAGCGTCTATCGTAAGTGACGATTAAAACAAGTTAAGTTGGTGGCCATTCGCTGATACGGGGAAGATGTCTTTGTAATAGGGCGACGATTACTCTTATAAAATCCTGCACTGAATCCATTGGAAGCCATTCATTGGAATTTCTTGGGTTCTTTTGTTTCCAAACAAACACATCAAACAATACAAATGATGTTGTAAATTTTTGGCGGGACCTTTATGGGTCATGTTTTGTTGTGCAGTTTTATTTTCAATTTGTTTTAAACTTTTTGTAAAATAAACTTTTTCTAACAAAAAAAACTTACTTCAAGAATAGGTAAATAAAAAGCAAAAAAATATTTTTCTATAACTTCTTGAAGTCGGTATGCAGTAAAACATAAAAAATACTACATTTCCCAATATTTTGTTGTTGTTGTTACAACAACAAAATGTTAATTAATTATTAATAAGTCAATCATTTTTATGTTTCCTAGTTGTAGTCCAGTCCAGTACAGCATGTTATTGACTATTATAAATTTAATAAATAAATAAATTCAGTATCTACTAGTTTTAGGATTGTCATGAACCTAACAATGTTTTTCAATACGTCTTCTTTTTGATGTCGGTAAATTTCTGCTATATCTTCGGACCTCAGGGTAACGGAACTAACAGCAATGAAATTTATATGGTACTATTCTGAAGCTATACTAAATCCAATACCAAGAGAATAATCGATTTTGGAAAAATCGGTTTGGAAACAAGAAAGTTATGAATGACATATATAAAAAATGACACATTTTTATCCGATTTTAACGAATTGTTCGCTACATCTTCAAAACTTAAAGTCCAATAACAAATAAATTTATGAGAGACTACTATAAAGATAACATAAATCGAACTTAAGAAAAATCATTAAAATTGGTTCAGAAACACAAAAGTTACAAATATCAATCACTACAACGTTTTTTATGTGATTTTATGGATTTATTGCTATAAAGAAGAATATCTTCGGAACTCAAGATTTTATGCCAATGAAATTTATATGGGATCATTCTGAAACAATAACGAGTTGAACGCCAAGAATAATAACAAAAACCGGTACAGAAAAAAGTTATGGCATGACATTTTAGCCTCAAGGGTTTTTTGCTATATCTTCGAAATCCAAAATCAGCTAGCAATAAAATTTATATGAGACCATTTCCTAGCTTTGCTAAATCAAACGAAAAAAAAAACATTAAAACAGTTTCAGAACCAAAAGAGTTATTACTGAATATAGATCAAAAAATATTCACTAGACGGATTGAGGAACTCCTTTTTTTAAGTAAGTTAAAAAAAACTAAATCCTAAATATCGCTGAAAGGACAGAGTAGAGGCTGACCTGTCGGAGATAGGAGCCAATAATTGGCAAGAAACCGCACAGGATCGAGAAAAGTGGCATGCTCTCGTTTCGGAGGCCAAGACCCACTATGGGTCGCTGAGCCAACGGAGTAGTAGTAGTAGAGTAAGTTAAAAAAAACTCCAACAGAACTTAGTTTGAATAAACAATTTTAAACTTGATATAAGTGCCCAACTTTCGGATAACTTGAAATCCGCCAAGTTTACAGTGCGTCTTAATTCACATAACAAGGTGCTTAAAGCTCAGCAAAAATGAGATAATTCGAGACGACGATTAAAGTAACATTATTTGAAGGTTTATCGCTGGAAGTTTGCTCTGCTTGCATAATTTTATATCTCAAGAGGTACCAGAAGGAATTTGGTCTTTCATACATTTATATAGGTTACTTAGAACGTGAAAGTTGGTGAAACGTTAAAAAGTTCTGGGAGTTGATTAGAAAAATGTACAAGTGAAGTCGTTATTCTAAACTTCAGTTTTACAATTGGACCTATTTATGCAAAATGGAACCAACCCACATTCTGACAGTTTTGAGAAAAAGCCGTTTTTATAAAATTTTTGCTTATAAAAAAATGTGTATATTTTGGATAAAAAAAATTTAGAATATTGTAAATTATATTTTGTCCCATATATTCAAGGAAATATATGGTCAATTTTGATATAAATAATTTCAAATTGGATTACTATGGGTCATGGATCTTGTTAGTTTATTATACTTTTGGTGTTTTGTGGGTTAGCTACTTTGTGATAAAATGTTCTGTAAATGTTGTCAGATCGTTATGATTCCTATTGAGTCGATAGAAGGTGCATTTTGAAAGCCTCCTGCATCCTTACCCAATTTTGGCATGTTTGTGGATTGGTTCTGTTTTGCATAAGTAGGTCCAATTTCGTCTTTATTTAATCTGGTCTGGTTGTCAGTGTGATCGTCTCCAAGGATTTACCATCGACATATAACATTGACGGGTCAATCGATATACCTACCACAATTTACAAGGTGAATTGGAAGGTTAAATATATCGGTTATCTCGATGTAAGGGTTTCATCAAAATGTTTTCCTGCACTCTCAGCATGTGACAATTGTAATTATATGTGCGTTAGTTCAGGAAACTGCCAAAGTGGTGCATGCTTCACGTCCAAGATTCAAAAGCAGATAACTTGAAACTCAAGTTTAAATTAATTCAGTGTAATGCAAAGAAATTCCTTACCTAAGAGATATATACAGCTTTTGTTCATGTCTATCTATCTATTTATATGTCATACCTGTTTTTTATATGAGATCTTTATTAGGCCGACGCAGATAACTGAGACGTCTTACCCGTGGAAGATTCGTATGCACATCAAATCTAGGCGCGTCAAAAATGTGTGTCGCGCATTTTACTCTGGTTGTAGCAAATCTTTCCCGTCGTCAACAAAATTTTTTAGATGGCACTTTTTTATTTTATTGCAGGAGTTCAGCAGACAGGCAAATGGTCCACTGGATGGAAAGCGACTATCATCGCCTATGGACATTTGCAACACCAAAGGTGCTACAAATGCGCTGCTGCTCTCTTAAGTGGTACTGGAACCTGGTCACTAATGCCGGAACACAACTCAAGGTTGTTATGGCGACATACTTTACAGCAAGGGTGGTAGCCATCCAGTCGGGCAAATTACCTACCACCTGGCTGTGGGTTGTTTTGTCGTCTCTTACGACAGGCCGCCCTGCCGCAGGAAATTGTATTATCCGTTCGTGTATGTAATATCCGTTCCTGTACGGATAAAAATGGCACTCGGGTAATTACGTGTCCGACGTCGGAGACATAAAGCTACACTATATACACGCTATCATACGCCTGCACCATCCGAAGAAAATTTGGGATCGCTAGATCGACGTGGCGTATGTAGTAGCATTGTATCGCATGGCGTGGATGTAATATAACTCTAAACAACGAGGGCCTTACTTATAATCGTTTCTTAAATATAAATAAACTGCTCACTGGTTAATGTAAAATTCACCCATGAACTCCTCTTTAGTCGAATATTTTGGGTACGATCTACGTTAATTCAATTTTCGAGCTCTGTGAAGTTGGCACCTCGAGTTGCGAATTTTTATTAAAATTAACGATAAAGTCCATTCGAGTGTCATGAACTTTAAACCTCACGAAAATATGGAAAGAACAAAAATTAATTTTTCCAAAACAAAGTGTTTGGTCAATAATAACTTTCGATCTGAGGGTGGACAAACGAAACTTTTGCCTGGACAATCGAGTTCACTGGATCAGCTAACGATAAAGTCCATTCGAGTGTCATGAACTTTAAACCTCACGAAAATATGGAAAGAACAAAAATTACTTTTTCCAAAACAAAGTGTTTGGTCAATAATAACTTTCGATCTGAGGGTGGACAAACGAAACTTTTGCCTGGACAATCGAGTTCACTGGATCAGCTAACGATAAAGTCCATTCGAGTGTCATGAACTTTAAACCTCACGAAAATATGGAAAGAACAAAAATTACTTTTTCCAAAACAAAGTGTTTGTTCAATAATAACTTTCGATCTGAGGGTGGACAAACGAAACTTTTGCCTGGACAATCGAGTTCATTGGATCAGCTAACGATTAAGTCCATTCAAGTGTAATAAACATTAAACTTTGCGAAAATATAGGAAGAATCGGAATTTCATTTTTCAAAAAAAGTTTTTGTTCAATAACTTTTGAACCAAGGGTGGGCATACGAAATTTTATCCTGGGCAAACGTGGACTAACGATGGACAAACGAATGAGATATTGTTCTTTTAAAAATTCGCAACTCGAGGTGCCAACTTCACAGAGCTCAATTTTCGTTTATCTGTGCTCCCATAGGTAAAGTAAGCAACAGGTAATACATGTTTATAAGTGAAAAAAATATATTAAATGATAAGGGTCTGATTCTGATTCTCTTACTTAAGATATGCCTAATCGTTTCTTAACAAGATTATTATAAGTAAGGCCGCTAGCCGCTATATAAAATGTACGGGTTTTGATGTACCCAGGGCCTCGAGTCTGTAATTCCAATTGGTGTACCTGGCCAAACGTTTGCCTAATGTACAAGTACTTCTACCCAAAAGAGAGAGAGAGAGAGAAAGATAACACTTTATTGCACACCAAAACATACAATTACAAAAACAGACCATATTTACAATAGTTTCTAGGCGTTACAATAGGCGGCCTTATCGCTCAAAGCGATCTCTTCCAGGCAACCTAAATCAAAAGAAAATTTGAATCAGGCGATGTAGGCGGTGTAGGAATAGGCAATAGATGCATAAATACTCAAACTAATTTAACAAATAAATATACAAATATATACATATTCATAAATTAACACGTATACAATAATATATTACAAAATACATAAGTTATTATAACAAATGTATTAGCATAATTATATTGCGTTAATCAAATATAGCTTTTTATGAACAAATTGTGTTATCAAAAAGAGTTATGTATCAAATTTGTATGAAAACAATTATCGCAGAAATAAATCTAAATTCAGGTGAAAAAGCAGAATTCCCCCTAAGGCATTAAAACACGATATGGGGTAGCGCAGAAAAAACCTTCCATGATATACAGATTTGCTGACACATCCGCCACGCATCGTCACGAAATTAAGGCGCGCACAGCGGTCTTATTTTCACTTCGCCAGTATAAATCTACCAGCCAGTTTATCTGATCTCTTAACTTGACAAAAATGCCTTCAATTTAAAGGCAAACGTTCGAAAAGGGTAGGGTCGCGTTATACTGGAAGTCTCGATGAGCAGACTCCGCGAATTTTCTGAGGGGAATGTACAGTCAAAGGCAAAAATATACCTTCATGACAATTTTTATAAATATTGTTATAACTTAGACTCCGACAAAGACAAATTCCACGTACAGATATGCAAAAGCACATTTTATTACCTGTCGGCATTTGAACTAGTTGTAATCCTTTATGATTGTCTTCTTTTGTTCACTTATTTATTGGCATATGTTTCTAGTTATTTTGGAGTACAGCCTATTGTCCTATTGTACTCGCTCAGGAGCATCATTAGCCATATGTTGCGGTTTACAAGTACAAGCTAATTCTAGGAAATTGTGTCGACGTTGCCGGGCGGGCACATTTGCATTTGTGAAGTATAAAACGACGGCCTGATTGGGAGAGGGGGTCAGTTGAGCTACAACTACGATACAGGCGTGACGAGTGTACACTCGGGAATTTAATAGTGACGGATTTTGCGCGTTTTATTGAATTACGACCTTATGCATTACGTTTGGATTTGTTGTGTTCGGTTATATTTGTACTTGTGTTATACGTGTTTATTTAGTTCTAATAAATTCTATTATAATTCTAACGGAATTTTAATTCGAGTCCCGCAAACTCGTAACAATATTTAATTCCTAAATTATTGATAAAAATATTTACTGATATATTATGCTAATAAATATGTATTACATTATTGAAATTAGATATGTATATGGAAATTGTACACTGTCGGCCCAACAAATAACTTTCTGTATTTGAATTTGAAAAATTGTTTAATCTAGTTAACGCCCTATTTTCACGACGGCACTGCCAGTGACACACACTTTTACGATGTCATCTTAGCATTTAATGAGTCTACCTCAAAGATTCTGACAGAAGCGCTATAAATAAATATGTTATCCCTTACATAAATAGCTGGTTTCTATAAAACGTAGTCATAATACCGTCTGTGAATATTTGTTTGTTATGCCAGTATAGTCTTTAATTTTATTTACATGTACTCTTTATATAATTTTTTTATAATCGTAGACAAACCTAAAGCTTACAAATTCTCAAATTTAATATCACTTTATCTTATCTTGTAAAAAATCATATATTTCATTACATAATAGGTAGAAGAAGATAGAAGAAGATTATTGCAAATCACTTTGGTCCAGTAAAAAAAATATAACTTTGAAAAGCTTTAAAACACAACATGTTACCAAACTGAAATATATTTTCAAAAGAAGTTATTTTTATTCATAAAAATGTGTTTTTAAACTTCATAAAGTTACACAAGAATGACTTGTGGCATTATTTAGTTATCATACGTGTTTTTTGTGTGGGTTTTGGAGGTTCTTTACGTAAATTTTTTTAAAGATTTAATAAGTACTTCTTCTTCTATGATTGCAATATTATTTGTATGTTTTTATATTCATAAACATGATTATGATAATATTTAACCAGTGTATGGGGTTCACATATTTTTGTCTTACACTGTACAAAAATTGTGAAGCTGATTTTTTCTCTACGTCCCCTCTGTTTCCTTATTTCGTTTGCTTTCTTTATATCCGTTTATTGGAAGCGGGGCTTAAGATGTAATTTATGTTTGTACCATTTGGAATTAAGATGTTTCAGTCTTAGGTTTTTCTGACTTAGCTGTGGCTTAATTGTTATATTGTTGTTTTTCCTTTAAATTAAAATTGTTAATGCTTAGTTAGCTAATTCTATTTTCTTTGTTATTATATTATTATATGTTATTATATTATTTATATTTTATTATTATGGTTTCGTAGCCACTTTTAAAATATTTCTGTCTTTATTATAATTATGTCACAGTTTTCCTAATTTCTCAAAAATTACTGGATCCAATTCAGCCATTTGTATTTACATTGTACAAGCCTTTGTTTTACAGGAGAGCTCCCCAAATTTTCTAATAATTTCTCTTCACCCGGCTAAAATGAGAATGTTTTGAGGTGGATGTATGGTGTTAAAACAATCGGAATGCTGCCGTGACTAAAAAATTGAAAGAAAGAAGACTAAGGTGGTGCATGTAATGAGGAGGAATGAAAGTCACGAGACAAAAAGAATGATAAACTGGAAGATTGATGGCTACAAATGTAAAGGTAGACCAGAAAACAGATGGATGAATTGTATGAAGCATGACGTAATGTAACGTCTTCTTATATCATAAAGAACGCTTCCAGTTCTTTCACAGTGATTCAAGATCCCTGAGATCGTCAGAGAAGTTGCGGATAAGGACATCTTTATATACCACGGAGACATACGCACTATCGTTCTATAATATAATAATAATGTTTGTCTGTCAACAATGCAATACAATGCACTATTGTGAATAAGATCCTGAGGTTGTCTGGAAGAGATTGCTTTAAGCAATAAGGCCGCCCATTGTACTACTACCTTCTAATTTTAAGATATGAAAATGTGTTATTGTTTTTATGTTGGTTTACAATAAAAAATATTCTTGTTGTTGTTTTGATTTGTGGTGTGATAGCGGACGTATACCTAAATAAAGGAGTATGGAAAAAATATATTGTGCCGACTCCAAATAATTGGGAGAAGAAAACAGAGATAAAACGTATGATTTTTATTTATCTTTTATTATCATTATCATCTCTACGGACTCTACTTCCGTACCCTTTTTTACAATTCAATTTAAGAAAAAGTTTTAAAGTTGTACACGCTTATTTGTTACTCTTGTTATTGTATGTGACATTTAATTAATGTATGTATGAATAACTTACTATATTAATTTATTCTAATTTTAATACTAAACTTTCACTAATGTAGAGTGTATCTGTTACATGCTGGTGTTGTGAGGAAGTGCATGTGCAGTGTGTGTCTTATGTCTATACCTATATATAAATATAATCCTAACTAGTGCCATGTGTCTTGTGTTTCCTTTCTGTGTCTGGGTTATTAATTTTCAGGCTATAAAGAGCCTGAACACACCAAACAAACCAAAACACATAAAGGTGTTTTGGTTTGTTTGTGATGTGTGCATGTAATGCAATGCGGTGGTAGTGCGCGTTGGTGTGGCTATGTGTGATAAAACGTATGTAATCTTACTTGAATTTTAACAGTGACGGATCTATATGCCCTGTCAGCTGTATTCTGGGCTTGGCACGTGAAGGTCTGGTCGTGATGGTGTCTTCGTGGTCGAAACCGTAACACAGATCTGAAAGCAATGCCATAATAATTATTTTACAAGTCAAAGAAGATTAATTAAACATATTAAAAAGTTTGTATTTAGGATTCTGTACTTGTTTTAGCAAAGATTTAATCCTTAGGAAGTCATCATGTACGACGGCTTGTTCCCAAAGTACTCGACTAAAACATACTTTTAATATTAAATATATATACTAGCTTCTGCCCGCGACTTCGTCCGCGTAGAATGTTTTTTTAACTATCCCACGGGAACTCTTACATTTTTCGAGATCAAAAGTATCCTATATGTTGACCAGGGATATATGCTACCACCATACAAAATCGCATTTAAATCGGTTTATGCGTTTTGGAGATTAGCCCATACAAACAGACAAACAGAGAAACAAAAAAATGGCATTTAAATCCGTCTAGCCGTTTTCGAGATTAGCCCATACAAACAGAGAAACAAATTGGAAAAAAATCGAAATTCATCGAGTTTTAAATCATAACGATTCTAAAGAAGTTTCACTTCAAAAAGTATAATAAACATATTTACAAATAAAAAAAGTAGTCCAGATCGCTGTTGGTGAAGAGCGGTCCCAAAATACTGGCCGCATGTCACCGTTATATGGCAACACTAATCCGTTGCCATTGAAGGCAATCAAGGGTAATCAAGGAAAGTATGTAAGACGATCTTACCTTGCAGTGAATCTTCCATCGGTCAATGTTTCGATGGTGTAATTAATGCCGTGCGTCAGCACCCCTCCATCATTGTCCACCCATGTTATCTATATTGATTAACCATTAATTAATTATGTATTCTGTCTAGACGTCTCAAACATGTCAGAATGTATGTAATCATCAATTTAATAACTTGCTTATAAAAAAGGTATTTAAATACAAGCTTTCGAGATCCTGGATAATACAAGCCCAAACAAAACGGGTTTATCTTGCTTAGTACAGGAGTTCCTATGGCCACCTTCCAACTCCATCATCAGATTAGCTCCATGGTACCATATTATTGCATTGTCACGCAATATACATATGCGTGCAAAACTTCAGCTCAACTGGAAACTGGGAAGTTGGTCAACTTTAACTTCCAAGATTCCACCCGGACTTACATACGTGTAAGTACATCTATTGCAAGTTAAATAAAAACTTGTTAAAAAAAGTAACAATAGTGTAAAACCAACTTCAAACAGAAAAACAAACAAAAAATCGACAACATCTTGAAGTTGGTGCATGTTACAATATGTTGTTGTTTTTTATGTTTTACTTGGCATCGACTTCAACATGTTCAGGAAATTATTATTTTTTGCTTGTTAGTTTAAACCTTGCAACCTTGCACCTCCGTGCAGTAACGGAGAAAGAATACAATTTCCTGCGGCCGGGTGGCCTATCGTAAGAGGCGACAAAACAACCCACAGCCAGGTGGTAGCACACGTGGTCTAGAGTATGCCACCATAACAACCTTGATCTGTGTTCCGGCATTAGTAGCCAGGTTCCAGTCTCCCTTATGAGAGCAGCAGCGCATTTGTAGCACCTTTGGTATTGCAAATGTCCATAGGCGACGGTAACCGCTTTTGATAAAGTGGGCCAGACGGCGTATTTATTTATTGCAGTACTTATTTATTGTTCAGCAGGCAGGTGTCTACCTGCCTGCTGAACTCATGCACGGGAACAAAAAAAATGATCGTAAAATGAAAACTACTGGGTCAAACTATATCAAATTTTTTGGGGACCACATGGCAGCTATTCCGCGTCGAACAAAAAAGAATCACGTAAATCGGATCATAAATCACGGAGTAATCGGCGGAACATACATAAAAAAAGCAACAAAAAAATAAAGAATGATCCCGACGAATTGAGAACCTCCTCCTTTTTTCGAAGTCGGTTAAAAAAAATAGGACGGTTTTATTAATGTTAAAAAAAAAGTTAAAATAAAATTTTAAGCGCCTGTACAAATTGTACTACCAGCATGCGTATGTAAGTTTTGCCTATCGAAAAAGTGTAGGCGCACGGCACTCTTCAAAAAGGGTTGCTCTCGATATCTCTGTCATCCATTCATCAAATCCTGACTTGCGGCCAATGGGACCATCTCAGAAGTGTACTTTTCGAATAAAGAAAAACAATTGAAAATGGGTCAACAATTGACGGAGAAATTGCGTAAAATACATGCAAAAAATATACATTCGATTTTAATCTCCTCCTTACGGAAGTCGGTTAAGAACTATAGAATTCCTTTTAAGTAGTTTAAAGCTTTTGCACATAATAGAGTAATACTACAATCATGATCTTGAATGCAGCTTTTAGGGTCGGCTCTGTCGGTGTGATACTATACTTTCACAGAACATTGGTCTGAAACGATCAGGACAGGGCTCCTAATCGTGTTTCATGCGATGAGTGAAAGTTCTAATAGCCCACTTCTCGATCTCCCATTTTATAATATAACTAGATTATGCCCGTGACTTCGTCTACACTTGATTTAAAATCCCCCGGGGTTTTTCAAGACACAAAGTACCACAGCGATCGTTTTAGTAGAAACTGTGTCGCAATCTTTATGCACCCGAACAACTTCAAACCGCTCCAGACTAAATTCCCGAGGGATTCTCGGGATACAAACAAACCACACAAAATGTGTAAAATCACATTAAATTTTCTATCGATCAGGGAAAAAGCACATGAGAATTCATTTTTTTTAAATTGGTCATTTTAAATCATTCCCAGAATAAAAAGTTGTCCATATTTTAAGTGTAGGTATTTGCTGTCTATAAGTGAAAACTACATCGAAATCGGCCCAGTAGTTTTTATGTGAATTCCTGACAAACAGACAAACTGATAAACAGACAAGAAATCTAAAAAAATGCATAGTTTTCTCCATCGTTTATATAGTGTATACCAGTTGTTTTCACTGTCATATATCATTATAATACATTTAAGCTTTAAAACACGTTTTTTGAAATATCAACGAAATTCTCAAAATATTTCCAAGTCTACCTGTTTAAATTATTAAATATTATGTATTACTAATGTTTTACCGAGATTCAAGTATACGATTTCTAAAGAAGTTTAACTTCAAAATTCGAAATTATACAGTACTTAAAAGAAAGGAATTTACCTCAGCAGCGGGCTTCCCACCAAAAGACTCGCACACCAAATCGACCTCCCGATCTTCTATAGCTCGTAATATTTGTCCTTCTAATATCCTCGGAGGTTCAGGAGGTACCAAGACAATCAGACGAGCATACCTCGACCGGATGGCTGGTTCACCTGTACAATAAACATAATAACTCAAGAAGTATCATCGTTCTTTTATCTTTCATGATTTTTAGACTTTATCAATTTATAGTTTAACTATTGAGTAGGCAACGTATGTACGTTTTTAAATAAAAAATACCAAAATAAACCAAGCCAAGTAAAATACAAAAATAAACAATAACAAATGCGCATAACATATTTTTTTGTATGTTTTACTTCATACCGACTTCACGATTTTGTTTGTATTTATTTTTAGCTTTTTAGTTTGAGGTCAGCTTTGGTTTTGTTTAAAAAAATCTTTTCTACTTTTTAGTTGTGCAAATACTTGAATAGATTTAAAAATAACATATTAAGCGCCTGTAGAAATTATACTACTGGCGCACATAAACAAATTTGCCTTTCGATGAGTGTAGGCGCTCTTCAACAAGGGTTGCTCTCGATTTCGCTGGGATTCTCTTATCAGTTCCTAACTTAGTAACAATAGAACCACCTCAAGAGTATATATGTATACAAAAAAACTGCAGTCCAATGACAATCTACTCCTTTATGAAGTCGGTTAATAAAAAGGACATCAAGGAACATCGATATAAAAAAAAAACATCTGGCCAACGATATCCTACAAGACACTAAAAAAATCCAATCTCCAAATAAATTTACCTCTAATTTAATTTGATTTTTGTAACTTCACAACACTAATATACACATCCGCATTATAAATTTTTTACTATATGCTGAATCTATTCAGCAAAACTTCGTTGAAGAGTATGCTCCAGTTTTTTGACCAAATACCGAATGTTTGGCCACTCTCTCCTCCCAAGCAGTGAAATTGTCAGCCACTCTTCGAGCTGAATAACGAATTCACCCACTTTCTTGGGTATACATCGAATATTCATCCACACTCTCGGAATCTCGGCCGAAAGAGCTTACTCCAAAACGGTGGAGAAGTGATATGAAATGGTTCTCCGTCTCTTAGAAAGATTTTCCAGCGAGGCCATTGTTGTTCCTCGCAAGGTCAGGCCTACGCTTATCTGATATTGTTGAAAATTTGTATTATATCTTTGTACGTTTCGGGAATCGTTTGCAAACTCAATTATTGTACAGCGCCATCTATTTGCTTGTAATTGTTTCACTACAATGCCAAGTTTCATTTTAAAATGCCCAGTAACTTTTAAGAAAAATGAGTGTAAGTGATGATGGACATGAGTATTGTATAAATATTCCCTTTTGCCAAACTATCTCTCGAACACAAAGAAGCTTTACAATAACTGCATCAAAATAATACCACAAAAGACAAATAGATCGAAAATAGAAAATTGATACTTCATTCGCACATACAAAAAATCTTTTAATAAAAATGAATTTTGCGAACGGTACATGAATTCAGCTCGGACCAGCAGAAATAAAATTATGCCAACCAGGCGCAATAAAAGGCCCAACTTTGTCCGCATTAACATAGTTTTGATTCACTTTATTACTTTATTATAATCTAGTCACACTGTAAAACTGTATAGTACATCAAATTTCGGGGAGGGTTTGACCCAATTTACTTGCCGACCATACTTTATGACTAGTGATGGGACATCGTTTTAGTGGTTCGATACTTATACATTATAAAAAAAAAACGCTATAAGATGTTACACTTAGATATGCGTGTCGCTGATTATCTTAAGAACTACATCCAGAGCTAGATTGTAGTTCTGTAGATAATCAGTGATAACATAGTTATAAAACTTATTAATCATCCTCTTATTAAGCATTGTGCGTCTTTATAGTGTTACAAAAAGTAAATGCACATCTGCCTGCCATAAACCTGGTCTATTACCTTTCCCGCATTTGGACTTCTTTTGTTTGCTGTGTGTTTAGAATTTGTAATTAAGAAAAACCTTATATTGTTATTGTACTTGTTTTATGGCCGTCATTAGGCAAGTGTGTAGAACTAATTCTTGTTGTCATTGTATTGCGTTGAGGCATATTGTATTGGTACAAAATAAAAGGAATACCCGAAGGGAGGGGTGAGGCAGTCTAGCGAAAACCACGATCAAATCCAGACGTGTTCATTTGATAAGCGATATAGTGACGGACTTTGCGCGTGTTATTGAATCGTGCAAGTTTGTACTGGTTGTATTCAGTTAAATTTGTTACCTGTTTTATACGTGTTTGTATAGTTCTAGTAAATTATATAGTAATTCCAACCGCATTTTAATTCGAGTCCTGTAGCTCGTAACAATAGTATCTGTAATCTTAAATTGATGAAAATATTTTTTTTTACTTTCAAGGTTTTTTAAACAACTATGTAAATACATTTACGTTAAAATTGCTTTATGCTATTCATATAGGTTCATTAATCCTATTTTTGCTAACGTCACGAGGTTTGTTGAAGTTATGCATATTCAAAATAATGTACTCGTATATAAGCGAGTAATCTAAGCTAATATTAAATACATAAAATTATATAAAACGAATAGTTATAAGATATAATAATTTTATGATCCACGAGAACGTTGCCGACGTTGCAGTTGGTTGAGGGTTTGTAGAAATATTGTAACTTTTAGATTTTTTTTTTATTATTTAACAAAATTGGGTCGTTTTGGTCAGACGCCAAAAGGAAGGCTCTCACTGGAAATCAGCTTTGTGTCAAATATAATTCCGGCACAGTAATATGCTGAGTGCAAACCTTGTTTGCTGAAAATGCCGCGAACAAATTCTCAAAATATGCTCTGTGTATAATAATGTATAAGGAATGTATTATACAACGTCGCTATTTCTTCAAATAAAGTCTGTGTTTATTTCTTAAGATACATAAATTAAGAGAAATAAGTAAATAATCAGTAAAATACATCGTCGTTATGACGAAATTTACTGTAACGTTTCTGATAAAAAAAAGACTGCAGCATACAAAGACAGACGGTTAAATACGATAAAACATCAAAATTGCTTTTTTGTTGCCTGTATCTGGTAAACACGTATACGACCTTCCTAATACAAGATAATGGCCTATGCACATTTGCCGTCGTCCTCTAAGAATTGTTATGACGCCCTTCTTAAACAATCCCATGTCGTAGCGCTGAGTGAAAACCTCGACGCCAAGTTCCCTTCAGTCGCTATTGTATTGTTAAAACTCAGGTCCCGACAAAAACAAATCCACCTGCATATCTGAAACAAAACACATTTTGTTGCATGCTGGCATTTTAACAAATTGTAACTCTTTTATGACCATCTTCTTTTGTTTACTTTGTGTTTAAAAATTGTGATTAGATAACTAACTATTGTTTTATTGTACTCTTTTATGGCAGTTTGCGGCCGAGGCATAAGCCAGGTGTGGCGGATTAAGTGGACTTAGATACGGGGACATTGCAGTTGTGCAGTATAAAACGATGACCTGATGGAGGGGAGGACTCGAGCGAGAACAACGAGCAAAGCGAGACGTGTGTACTACAATCGGGAATCTAATAAGAGTCGGACTTTGCGCGTTTTATTACGATCTTGTGAATTACGTTTGGACTTGTTGTGTTCCGTTATATTTGTACCTGTGTTATACGTGTTTGTAAAGTTCTAATAAACTCTATAATAATTCTAACGGCATTTTAATTCGAGTCTCGCAACTTGTAACAGTATGTAAAATAAACGTTCTGGAACCGTTGATTAGTTAAGCGTGGGATCTCAAGGAAATGGGGGCGAACACTGAAAATTCTGTCGGTAGCCAGCCAGCGGTGAGGTTGTAAAAATAATTACTATGGAACTAAAAATACAGCTCTAAACCAAAGCCAACAATGCACAATTCCTTTCATAAATAACTTCGTATAGATATAAAGCGAGGAAATACCAAAGCAAATATAACATTATTAAATCACCGCTACTTTATAGCAAGCGATAACGGCTAAACCCGTACTAAATTAACGCGCTAACAACGTGTCCGCCACGCAGAACTTAAAACATAATTTAATTTCTAGATTAAATCCCTAAAAGCCTGTCTGTTTGCATAATGCTGAATAATAACTATTATTTTAACGAATTAGAGTGAGGGTATGTTTGAAATGAAAGTTAGTTTGATTTTAGTTGTGTCCCAACACTATTATTGTAAAGGTTGGGACAGACACTGAAGTATTAATATGCATAAAATTTACTAGGAATTTAGATATGGTATGATCCAAGTATTTCACTCTGGAGCAACGCCTTGTGGTTAATAAAGGCCAGGCAGGTGCATATGGAGTTTTTTTTTCATAGCCTGAAGCATGCAAGCAGGCAGACGGCCCACCTGATGGAAAGTGGTTACCGTCGCCTATGGACCGTCCGTCGGCGACCAACCGTCGCCTTCCACTTTTTTTGACGAGGTCACTCCGTTTGCGGGGACACGACTACTCGGAGATATGGCAGTAGTGTCAACTCGCCGGCTAACTTCGCCAGAATATCCACTAAACACCCCGGTGTTCCTCCCGTCGTCATATGCCAGAGTCCGGCTCTGACCTACGCCACACCCAGAGTTTGTTATTACAGGTGTTTTATTACCCCTTCGAATTTAAGTAATCTATTGTTCGCATTAATCCTTTTATACGCCTCTCGGTAAGACATCATAAATCCTTCCTTTCGTTCTTTGCATTTCGTGCACATTCTTAGAAGCCATAAAGCTGCAAGTTGATAATTCCAAGTGGGAATGTTGCTAGGGGGCCTAAATATCTGTTTTACAAATAGTATATAAGGTCGGGCAGCTGGGAAGGAGTTAGTTGAGTTTCAACTGCGATCGAGGCATTACCTAGTGCGCTTTCTGAAAGATTTGTTACGATCATGAAAGATTTATGTCATTACGATTTTCTTCTTTACGGTTTAGTCTTGTTGTATTCGGTTGTGAATTACGTGTGTGTAATTTTGTAATAAACTTTGTGATAATTCCAACGGTTTTTTAAATTTACATCCCGCAAATTCGGAACAATACTGTTACGACCTGAATGCCGACAAAAGACAAATTCACACTTGCGTACCTGTACACATTTTATTACCTTTTGCATTTAGACTTCTTTTGTTTACTTTGTGTTTAAAACGTGTAATTATAAAAACAGGCTATTGTGTATTGTAATCCTTTATGTTAGGGATTAGCCAGGTGTGATTCTTGGAAATAATTGTTATGCGATCGAGTATTGTGTTGAGACATATTGTATTGGTGCAGCAAACAATGCCCCGACTGAGATATGCGACTGTCTAGCGTTGGTCACAAGCGGGACAAGAAGTGTGTACATTCGATATAGTGAAGGATTTTGCGCGTGTAATTGGTTACCGTGCATTACGTTTGTACTGGTTGTGTTCACTTACATTTGTACCTGTGTTATACGTGTTTGTATAGTTCTAATCAATTCTATAGTAATTCCAACGGCATTTTAATTTGAGTCCTGCAACTCGTAACAATACGTTTTCTTTTTAATGCGTATCCTTTCCGCATTATCCGGTTCGCATTTGAAGTTAGTTCGTAGCCGGACAGTTAAGGAGGCAAGGCATCTCGTAAAGGGCGATGATCCACGAAATGGCGGTCGCGACTTGTGACATCTCGGTTTGTAACTTTGTTGCTTGTACTTTGGCAAAGTGTCCTTTAGGTCACTTAGTTTATAGGTCAAGGTGGGTTAGGTTATAAATATGTCACTTTTGATTGTAGGGCTTTAATGTGCGTTGAAACACGTATATAATTAAGTTAGACCTAGATCGCTTTCGGCGAGCGATAAAGACGCCTAATGCTTTTAAAGTGATGTTTGTTACTTTAGGTCAAATCTTACACGTTGAATTAGAACCAGTTCCTCTAGTGCTTTTCAATCTGTATGTCACAACCCCTAGGGGGGTCGCAGAGCCTTGCTCGGGGGGTCGCCGGCAAAAGGGAAAAGATAATTTAAATTTATACTTTGTACTTAAGTACCTACTTTCTACGCTTAGCAGCCTTTTGTAGAGTCAAGGTCCTAATAATGAATATAGTTAACAAAATAGAGAAAAACATGAACATAGCCTTTGAAATTATTAACTTTTTGTCCGTCTATATCCCAAGGGGGTTGCCAAACATTTTTCAACCTGTAAAGGGGTCGCGTCAAAAAGATTGAAAAGCTCTGCTCTAAACTTACAACTTCCTGTTGCATACGTGTTCCGTGTGAGTGAATAAATGAAATGATTATAATAAATCTATAATGTTATTATAAGAGTGTAGTCTTTTGCTTTTAGATTTATTGTATTTGTCTGTTTGTTCGGGATTCACTTCATTTATCCGTGCAGAAACGGAGAAAGAATACAATTTCCTGCGGCTGGGCGGCCTGTCGTAAGAGGCGACAAAACAACCCACAGCCAGGTGGTAGGGCATTTGCCCGATTGGATGGCTACCACCTTGGTCTAAAGTATGTCGCCATAACAACCTTGTTTTGTGTTCCGGCATTAGTGACCAGGTTCTTGAACTGGAACCTTGTCACTAATGCCGGAAAACAACTCAAGGTTGTTATGGTGGCAGCGAGAAACCACTAATAAAGCAGTGACTAAGCGCTATGGATTAATGTAGATTAAATTTTGTAATGAAAAGGTATAAATTTTGAGTTTCGAAAGCAGGGTTGTACTCAGAAAAAAATACATCAGTCCCTCACGAAGACTTTTAAATATTTGCACTCCGCAGATTGTTCGACCGCAAAAACTTTGTTCGAGTTGGGCGGGTAGTCCAAATCACTTGTTTAACTTGAGAGTTGAGTTCAATTTTCACGTTGACAAAGCAACTGTAAAGAATAAAAATAAAACTTCGTTTAAAAAAACCTACTTCAAAAACTAAAATGTATAAAATAACTTATTTCTAAAGCTATTATTATTAATATATATTATCTAAGACATCTTAAAGTCGGTGCTTAGTAATTTTCAAAATATAGTAATTTTTATGTTTTACTTTGCACCGAATTCAAAATGTTTTAGATAATATATATTAATAATAATAGCTTTAGAAATAAGTTATTTTATACATTTTAGTTTTTGAAGTCGGTTTTTTTAAACGAAGTTTTATTTTTTATTTGTTACTTTTTAGTGTCTAGCTATGTATGGGAGGACCTACGAATGGTGCCGCGCTTCTTAAAAAATATAGGTTCCAAGAACCGGGAACAAAAAAATGTACGTATAATGAAAACTACTGGGCCAAACTATGTCAAATTTTTAGGGAACCACATGGCAGCTATTCCGCGTCGAACAAAAAAAGAATCACGTAAATCGAATCATAAATCTCAGAGTAATCGGTGTACATATGGAACGGAGTGAAAATTATTTTCATGAAAAATGTTCATAAAATGAAAACTACTGGGCCAAACTGTATAAAATTTTTAGGGGACCAATTGGAAGCTATTCCGCGTCTAACAAAAAAAGAATCATGTAAATCGGATCAAAATCACGGAGTAATCGGCGAACATACATAAAAAAAAGCAACACAAAAATAAAAAAAGATCCCGACGAATTGAGAACCTCCTCCTTTTTTCGAAGTCGGTTAAAAAGCAAATACTTATTACGCTTCAAACTGGCGAATTGTAAAAGTATTAGGAAAAAATATAGAAGGAATGAAAATACTTTATTTGAAGATATAGATAGCGACGTACATTACTTGCATATAATGATTTAAAAAAATAACACCGACCGACTTTACGCGTGTTATTGAATCGTGCAGTTTGTACTGGTTGTATCCAGTTATATTTGTACCTGTTTTATACGTGTTTGTATTGTACTAATAAATCCCATAGTAATTACAACGGCATTTTAATTCGAGTCCTGTAGCTCGTAACAATATAAATAATTTTAAAATTAATTCGTTTAATTATTAATATTGTTAACTTCAAGATAATAATACATGTATTATATATAATACTGAATTGTAACCTAAATGAATTGAAGAAAGCAGATATATGCAATCATACCCCAAATACGTCCCTGGTGGTAATAATATTATAACCTAATAAGAAAGGGTCAAAGAAGCCATGTAAACAGTCGTAGAATATTGCTATGAAGCCTTATGAATGTACTGAAATAAGTGACAATGAGGGGAAGGAAAAGGAAATACCTTTGTTAGGGGAATTCGTGACTTACTGAATTATTACATGTCATCAACTAGCAACAAACCACTTCGTAAATTAATGTTACAAGCTTTTATTTAACTTGTAATGGATGTACCTATGTATTGTTACGAGCTACAGGACTCGAATTAAAATGCCGTTGGAAAAACTATAGAATTTATTAGAACTATACAAACACATACAAGACAAGTACAAATATAACTAGAAACTACTAGTACAAACTGCACAATTTAATAACACGCGAAAAGTTCGTCACTATATCCCTCATCTAATCTGCGTCTTACTCGTATCGTAATCCTCGCTTGACTGCCTTACCCCTCCGTTCGGGCATTGTTTTATAGTGAACTGTACAATACAACAATTGACTGCGTGGACTGAGTTTTTCCAAGAGAACCTAATCTGCACACCTGGTTAATTATTCTTGCGAACGGCCATAAACGAAAACAATAACAATAGGCCAGGTATATATTATATACCAGGTATACAGCCAATAGGTAAATTTTACGGGCAGGTTTTCAAATTGGACATTACATTAACAATCTACAATAAAAAAATACCTTAAATCGCGTGCGCTGCGAAAACTATTGATGATGGAATAAAAGAATGTACTACGACTTTGCAGAACACATCATTATTTATGAAAAGTGTCGCGACACTATATATCTAACTATTATAGTTATGCCACAATAAGCGTTCTTTTATTTTAAATTTTAATTAAAATGCCGCCGCTAGAAAAGGCACTTTATTTGTATCTTGGTATTAATCCTTACCAAAATAAATTTCATCATATTCAAGACTGCTTCAATACCTTTATATAACTTTTTGAATTATTCAATTCGAACATTCCATTCGAAAGATATCACGAGTTTAAAAATGTAAGAATTAGACCACGTGACTGTGACACTTTTTCGTGAGCGAAAAATCGTAAGACCCCCCCCCCCGTCTATATAGAAGTTTCACTTCAATACTTGGCTGGAATCGGGTTCTACGACTTTGATGACATATGTGTGTTCCAGTGAGGTCCCAGGGTGGTTTAGATTCACAATTAGACCCGGTAGGTAGCACTAGAATCTGGTTTTTATTGTACAGGTCCGGACATCTCTCCCGAGACCGCTAGTACAATATAAACTCATCACACGTCTGTTACAAACATTTTTAACTTCATAACATGTCCACAAAGACGGAATAAAAATTCTCGGGAACATTGCGGGAGACAAGGCGACAATGTACAAACCCCAGTCTTTTGGGATATATCCGACGAATGTATTTCCAAATTAAGCATGACGGCTTGGCTTCACGGCTATAATTACTTTAACGTCAGGGTTCGCAAGTCAAGCAAAAATTAGACTTGTTAATTTTTTATATCTGTCTTTGAATTTGTATAGCAATGAGACATAATAAATATAACAAAAATAAGACGAACTTAATAAAATTACATACATGCATAACTTCACGCCAGGTCCCTTGCGGGGTAGGCACGAACAACAGAGCGCCATTCAGGCTTATTCTTACACACCTCACTTGCTTCTTTGACATTCATAGCTCTTGTCATGCACGCTCGTCTGTTCTTAAGGCTCCTGACATCACCTTCTGCCAATACACGATCAATTTGATCATGGAAGGTGTGTCGTGGCCTTCCGCGACTTCTGCATCCATCCACTTTTGCATTGTATATCTGTTTAGTCATTCTTTCATCATACATTCTTTCCACATGCCCGAACCACTGGAGCATTCCTTTCCTTGCCCGCTTCACCCCGACACTCTCTTCTCTTTCACTCTCTTTAATTAAATTAGTTATTGTATATTATGCCAGGTGGTAGGGCATTTCTTCGCCTGGATGGCGACCACCCCTAGTCTAGAGTATGCCGCCATAACAACCTTGTGTTTTGTTCCGGCATTAGTGACCAGGTTTCAGTCAGCGCATTTGTAGCACCTTTGGTATTGCAAATGTCCATAGGCGATAGTAACCGCTTTTCATCAAGTGGGCCGTCTGCCTGTCTGCAAACTCATGCAATAAAAAAATAAGACGAACTTAATTGAATTAATATTTTCTTTCTTCGCGACTAATATACATAATAAAACTACGTTTTAATGGTTTTAAGCGCGGTAATTTATTTCATTTTTTTATTCCGCCGTTTCGGGCACTTTTCAATAGCCGTGCTCACGGAAGACCAAGATGTCAAGTGTCAATGAGAATTGTGTAGTTTTTATTTAGCCTATCGCCACCTTGATCATTTTAATTATTCAGTTTTAATTTTTGTTTATGGTTATTATTTACTCTATGGGAGCCTAATCTAATTTACCACCGCTTCACAACATGTTGTGGCTTGAAGAGAAGAAGCGCAAGAAACTCTTCAGCAAACATGCCTCGTTCTAAAATTTTTGCATAATAACCATAAACAAAATTAAAACTAAATAATTAAAATGAACAAGTTGGCGGTAGGCTAAATAAAACTTTAACAATACTCGTTGGACAAATGTCATCTTAGTCGTTCGTGTCCACGGCCACTGAAAAGGGGCCGAAACGTCGGATTAACCAAAATCAAAAATTACCGCGCTTAAAACCGTTAAAACGTAGTTTTATTATGTATACAGGTCGCGAAAACTTAAGAAAATATTAATCTAGGTTGCCTAGAAGAGATTGTCGTCAAACAAAATCAATACTAACTCCAGCGAAGCCACGGGTAAGAGCTTGTTATCTATAGATTTAATCTACTTACCTAATTTTGAAATGAAACAACTTTATAACAAGACAAATTAAAATAAACTAAGTTCGGTGAGGACCGATTAAAAGTTAATAAATGAAACCTATTATAAAGTTCATTTTGAATAAGTAACTTTTACTATAGACACGTGACAAATTTTCAGTTAGGACAAAATAGGTCACATTGAAATAGCTTTACAATACTTAGTTTTTCTATACATACAGATAAATAAAATTGAAGTGTCTGTTTGTAATGTCAAAATAACAGCTTTTTTTATATCTTAAATATGTAATATATGAAATGTAACATTATGCATTAAAATATAAAATAATTTTTGAACTTGGTAAAAATATTATAAAAACAATAAACCTTATAGTTATCCTAATACTCGTGATAACTCTATATTTATCTCATTCGCTCGTAGGCTACCGTTCTGAAGTTTTACTACTGCCGTGTGTGAATTGCAAACACACACTTTTTTGCAAACACACTTTTTTGCAAACACACACTTTTTGCTAACACACACTTTTTTGTTTTTCATCAGTCATTAACTATGGTCTGGGTGTCTGGGATTAGCTCCAAAGTGAGCCGTTGTATATTACTCATAACACAAATCGCCACCTCCAGGGGATTCTACGCCAACGTAAATTTAGGTATTTTCTGTTTTTAAAGGAAAAGCACTCATTAATATTTTAATACTATATTTCTTAAATTTCATAAACAATATTAAGAATCAAAAAGCTTTTTAGTTTCTCTTAAGATAGAAAATAACTAAAATTAAGTTGGCGTAGTATCCCTTGCAGGTGTCGAAATGCGACTTGCTTAATTTAAGGCTATATAATGTATGTGTTTGTCTGTCAATTTATTTATTTATCAAAATGTAGATATTTTTAACTAATTCTGATATTAGACGTATCAACCAAATTGAATAAATTTGGTCGAAAAGTACTAAAAAGATACGTTATTCACTGATATGGAATGATTCATTTGTTTGTATGGTTCACTTTTGTTGAGTCATCCAAATTGAAAGATAAAAATGGACCATCTGATGTCGCCTTGCCAACCCTATAAATCGCTTGTCACTCACCACGTGTCACAGGGCGAACATGCGTTAACCAAATATAGGCCTAAACAAACCACACAAAAACAATTCTCAATATTAGGTATTAGGGTGTGTGCGGATTAGGTCGAGGGCTGTTCTCCGAATCAGGTATATATTATAATCATCGGTTAAAGTTAGCTTTTGCAACATTAACTGAGACACGCACATGACACTAATTACGTTAATAACTATATATATAGGTATAGATATAAGACACACTGCACATGCACTTCCCAACAACTTCAGCATGTAACTGATATACTAGGTAAATTTGTAATTATCTAATATATAAAATTCTCGTGTCGCGGTGTTTGTAGTTAAACTCCTCCGAAACGGCTTGAACGATTCTCATGAAATTTTGTGTGCATATTGGGTATTGAGAATCGGACATCTATTTTTCATCCCCCTAAATGGTAAGGGTAGTCCACCCCTATTTCTTTTTTTCAGATATTTTATTTTTATGATACAGCATTAAAAAATACATACAACCCTAAATTTTCAACCCTCTACGATCAACCCCTATTTTTTCGGACAGGACGATGTCTGCCGGGACAGCTAGTTATTAATATAATAAGTTATTCTTAAGGTACATCATAAAAACAACCAAACAAAAATACATTCATTAACTGTCACACACAATAGCAAAAGTTACAAATAAGCGTGTATAACATCTAAACTTTTTCCTAAATTAAATTGTAAAAAAATGATATGGAACTAGAGACCGTAGAGTAGTTTAAAAAAAACTGAGATCAATGAAAGTTATAAACGTGAACTCCAGGCCATTGTTGTGCCAGATGACTCGCTGCAAAGTATGGTAGAGGCCATGCTTTATCAGGGCAGGAATGGGAAAGAATATAAATTCCTGAGGCCGGGCGGCTTGTCGTAATAAAACAACCCACAGCCAGGTGGTAGGGCTTTTGCCCGTCTGGATGGTTACCACCCATGGTATAGAGCATGCCGCTATAACAACCTTGAGTTGTTTTTCGGCATTAGTGGCCAGGTTGCAGCCCTATCTACGAGACCGGCAGAACATTGGTAGGACCTTAAGGGCTATATTTCACCCGGACACCATGGCAGCGCAACCAGTCGCGCCACCGTGGTGTCCGTAAGCTACCAAACTAGACACCATACAGACACCAGAATCGACAGTATCAAAATGGACCTCAAAGAAATAGCACTACTGCTGTATGTACGTAAGAAAAGAGAGTTCAAGAGAAAAAAGAAACAGTGGTGGGTTCATCCTTATTTAGCCGATCGCTGTGAGAAAGGAAAATTCTTAAACATATACTAAGATCTAAGAAGATATCCGAATAAGTTTTTTTAACTATGCGAGGTCTTTTGATGAGTTACTGACTTTGTGTGAAAATGATTTGTTGAAATAAGACAATATAAAGAAAAGCAGTCAGTCCTGAAGAAAAGTTGTGAAGTTGGCGGCCGGACTGGCGGCCGATTGAGTGGTGTCTCAGATACAGTGCTATAGTATTTAGTGGTGGCGACTAGCGCGACCAGTAACATTTTGTGCACGCGTCCGAGCTGGCCGCGCCGCCAAATTGGTTGCACAACCAAACGGACACCAGGTGAGTAACTCTCTATAGAGCTGTATACATTTTGTTGGTAGCGGCGACTGGTTGCGCCGCCATGGTGTCTCGGTGTTATATAGCCCTTAATATTGCAAATGTTTATAGGCGACGATAACCACTTACCATCACATTTGGGCCGTCAGCCTATTTGCTGTACTCCAGCAATAAAAAAAATTCTCCAAAGCCATAGTCACTGGCAGGCGGTTTCCTCCTTCTGTGAGTCGGATATGACTCAGAAGGAGCCCGCCGATAGAAAGAGGGAGAAAGAAGTGCATGCGGCCTTCGTCCGCCGTCGTCAGACCGGCGCCTCTCCCCCCTGTTTTATGTAAAAGGTGGGCTACATTATCATATGGTCTACCCTTCTCCTCGGGGTGTGCTAGATCCCGTGGCGTCCCGCAAAGGTGCGGGATTGGGGCGCAGTTTTAAGCTTAGTACGTAGTTCGGTTATCGGCCTCTCGTGTAGGGATCGGTCGCCGAGAGTCCCATACACGCTCGACGCATACTTCAGCGCTGCATTTGGCCATCCCCCGTAAGGCCCGGGTATGATGGCCAAAGACATTATTACACCACGTCAAAAAAAATAATGAAACACCTTGTACGTGCTTGACGGTTACTCTTCATTTTCCTAGAGTCCACTTTTAAAATCTTGACTTGATGATAATAAAACTATCTCAGGATACATTTACCAATCTACATTATACTCATTCAAATAAAATAAAAATTGAAAATCGGTCTACAATTCACGGAGAAATCGAGTAACAAACATAGAAAAAAAATAACAAGTCTCAACGAGGTAGGCAGCGCATCGGCTCCCAGAGTGTTGTAGATGTCCATACGCGACGGTAGCCACCTATCACCAGGTGGTCCGTTTGCCAGTTTGCCTAACAGCAAATATAAAAAAACTTCAATTTTTATATAATAGAACTATTGGAAGATATCTACCTCTAGGTCCGGAACTGACTTGGCACTGATACAGGGCGTCATCGTCCAGTGTCACTTCTCGTATATCGAGAGAGTAATCGCCTGAAACAAATAAACCATTTAATACTGCAGTTTTTGGTGGGAATTGAAAAGGGACGTGGCGCTGTGCTGTTTTATTTTCCAAAAATGTGTGTATGTGTAAGATTACTCTAAAATAAGCTTTTTTAAAAAGGTTTTGTAATACAAGCTTTTGAGATCCTGGATATCATGTAGCAGCAGAGTGCTGACAAGTAAAACGAGCCCAAACACGACGGGTCTATCTTGCTTAGTAGAGGAATTCCTGTGGCCACCTTCCGACTCCATCATCAGATCATGGTACCATATTATTACATTATCACGCGATATACATATGCATGCAAAATTTCAGCTCAATCAGAAAGCGGGAAGTTGTTCAAATTTAACTTTCAAGATTCCACCCAAACTTACATACATACCATTGCAAGGTAAATAAAAGCTTGTAATGAACAATAGTTGTATGATATTGTCAATTTTTGACTAGTTATTTTGTGTTTTAGTGAAAAATGTGAACTGTTTAGTCAAATGTGGCGTTTCGTGTTGTCACAAGAACTCCGATTAATGGCGTCAGTTGACAAACTACAATTCAACTGAGCTATACGTAGACTCGTGAAAATGAAGAAACTATGTAAGAAAAAATATCTATTTATATTACATTTATAATGAAACTGCTGAAAATGCTGAAAACCTAGTCAGGGGTATGTAAGAAGTGTAATGAAGTAATTTAGATGTTATCATTTTTTTTGTTTCTCTGTTTGTCTGTTTGTTCGGCCTAATCTCCGAAACGACTGTACTGATTTAAATGAAACTTTGTATAGTAACCCTTATATCCCTGGTCAACATATAGGATACTTTTGATCCCGAAAAATTAAAGAGTTCCCGTGGGATAGTTTATAACTTACTTAACTATTCCACGCTGACGAATTCGCTGGCAGAAGCTAGTAATATATAAGAACTGGCTTAAAGGTCTAGCTGCCAGGCCATAAACCCAAATAAATAAAACATAGTAGACTGGGTTATGATTTCAGTCTGTAAACCCGCACAGCTTATCTATAAAACCTTCCCTCTATATGATGAGACTTACCTTCTTCGTCGCTTCCAATCATCCTGTAACGCTCATATCCATTCAAATGCCTGTGGGTTCCAAGACCGAAGTCGTCTTTGGTCCATTGCAACTGGCCCACTTTGCTTTCCACTCGACATGGTAAAGTCACTCTGGACCCTACCACTGCACTCTGTAAAGAAAGATAACCAATCATAATCTTAGTATTTATTACTGTTGGTACTGTTACAATTGGGCCACCTGCATCGTTAGGTTTATTTTCGTTACGGAATTTCTTGATTCGGTCGCCGCGCTCAAATCCCGCGATAAACTGCTATGCAATAGCTTAAATATTTATATACAAATATATGTACATAGAGTTGCATAAATTACTGTTTACAAATTTAGATAGTGACCTTTTAGGAGTTTATTAACAGATGTAAGTAACTTTGCACTGCTTTGCTCATTGGTAATGCACTCCACAACCTTCAGCCTGCACAGTAAAAGATTTCTGACAAACTTGCGTAGAAAGTATTGGTGTCATTAGTCGCAGATTTGCTGATGATCTTAAGCCTTGTACTACTTTCTTGAAAAAACTCAAAGCAGTGCTTCAAATAGGGGGGCGTCTTGTAGTACACTGATCAAACCCCTCCAGTGTTCTGTAATCAACATAATGTTTCGAGCAAGCCTCTGCTACGTCGCTTTCGTTCGAAAATCATCATAAATTAGACCAGTAGTCTACTTGAACATCAGAGAACCCTAAAAACTAAATCAATTTAATCTCAGCGTCTTGTCACAAAAAAGCCTTTACTCAGCATCAATATACATGAATAAGTATCTTCAGCGTTTCCGTGCCGTAAATCAAATAAATCTGTTGCCTGAATATTTTGTCAGTACCCTCTACATAATCAATCTGGCATCAATCTTAATTCAAACTTAAATCAAGCATTGACTAATAAGTTAGATTGTTGAAAAAATAAAGAGAGACAGGATTTCAATATAGTAAAATATTATTACACGCCGACAAAAGTACTTGGTGTTTAAAATTTGTAATTCGAAAAATATCTTATTGTGTATTGTAATCATTTATGATAGTCATTAACCAGGTGTGATTTTTAGAAACTATTGTTAGACGGTTGAGGATTGTGTCAAGACATATTGTATAGTTTAGTATAAAACCCGGACGGAGGAGTGAGGCAGTCAAGCGACGATTACGATACGCGCAAGACGTGTGTACATTCGATAAGATATAATTATAGTGACGGACTTCGCGCGTGTTATTGAATCGTGCATCACGTTTGTACTGGTTGCGTCCAGTCATATATTTTCACCTGTGTTTTACGTGTTTGTATAGTTCTAATAAATTCTATAGTAATCCCAACGGCATTTAAATTCGAGTCCCGCACTCGTAACAATATTATTTCGTAAAGTGTAATATAGCTGTTAACTATATTTACAATTTGATTTGTGCTGTAACCTTAAAAAAAATATAATACTTGAGTTTATTAAAATATTATTGGACTTTTAATTACTAAAGAATATTTTTACGTATCAGATATGTATATCTATAATATTATAAAATTCTAAAGATGCCGTGTCTGTAGATTTAAGCTATTTAAAAAAGGGTACAATTTAAATGCTCACCAAAAAAAATTTTTGTCCCTTAGATTAAGCACCAAATAAAATATATTACTTCATATAAATTTAATCCACTCTATACCGAGGTGCCTAAAAAACAACGTTTTACTTTCCAAAATAAATATACACTCATCAGAATAATTGTACGTTTTGTATTTCAATTCTTTTTGCTTACCAAAATGGATAAATGCCCACCAAATATTGTTTTACTAAAACACTAACATTCAAATCGAAAATTACAGTTCTAAATAGTTTAAGTGTAATCAAATTATCCAACCTGAATCCAGAATATATTATTGTTAAACTAAGATTACAGTCGTTTCCCTTTACTTATTTACCCTGCAACCAGCACAGCGGCCACCGGCATGTGAGGCACAGACCGCAGCACGCAATCCCGTCACGCAAGCGTCACACATTGTCACGCTGAAGTACGTGGAATCACCTCTTGAAGCTAGGAATATCCCTATTGGTGAGAAGAGAAAGAGAGTGCGCCCAGCTAAATCTAAAAAATCTCTGTTGATTCAATAATTATTTTCTTTTATTAGTTTTTTAAAAAGTTTATGTGATTGACTGCTTTTAACTATTGTGTTCTTTAAAGTGCCATTGATAAATTTTAAGTACAAATAAATCTTATAAGTACCTATGAATATAATGAAACATAACTTCGTTTTACTTTTGTTTTTTTTTCTACTAGTGATTCATTTTTTACCTACTTCAATCATTTGTGTTGCAGTAATATTGAGAGTGAAGTATTTATTTGGCTATATTATCATGTTTTAATCAAATTCAAAAACAATAAACAAGCAATATATATTATCATGTTTGGAATACGAGATATTATATTTGGTATTAAAACTAATTGTACGTTGGAACGTTTGCTTTTATGCCTCAGCAAAAATTACTAAATTGGAAGTGGAGAAACAAAATATTGGTAATATCTGTTTAACGATAATGTAAAATATTTGGTCTGAAATTAGCTTTAAAGGCGTTTATATATTTTTATGGCATAGCATAAAAAGGAAAATAGCTTCATTTCTACAATACTTCTGGAAACACAATTTGGTGAGCATTTATCCATTCTGGTAGGTATTTCGAATTTATTGGTAGTAAAATAGGTGCATTTCTGGTAGGCGTTTAAACACAAGTCTTTAAAAAAGCAACTGGAATATAAACGATTGAGAACACGATGCAATTTTTTTAGATTTCTTGTCGGTTTGTCTGTTCACGTAAAATCTACTGGGCCGATTTCGATGCGATTTTCGCTGGTCGACTATAAATCGCTAGACTTAAAATGCGCGCTACTTTATATCTTGGGAATCCCACGAAAAAAAATCTGGGAAAGATTTAAAATAACCAGATCAACAAAAATTGAAATAGCAAGGCAATTAAGTTCAATGCACCGATCGATAGCAAATTTTATCTAATAACATGTGTGATACTTTTAATCCCGGGAACTTTCCCGGGAGTGATTTATAATTGTTTGGATGCATATAAATTGACTCTTGCCGATACAGTTTTCGCTAAAATTTTAAGGCTGGTGTGCACCGACTTTTAACCGATGGTGAAAATAAAATAATTGCCAAAAATTTATGGAAAATCAGTGATTATTTTTGGTTAACCGTCGGTTAAATTTCGGTGCACACCAGCCTAAGGCAAGCGTGGATTAAGTCGCGGGCATGTCAATAGTTTTGCATGCTAAAAATAACAAAGTATTGTCCCTACACCATAATTTGATAACAGCTAATAACCTAGGGCATTACTTATAATCGTTTCTTACATTTAAAGAAACTGCTCAGCAACTGATTAATGAAAATCTTACCCATAAACTCGTCTTTAGTTGAATATTTTGGGTAAAACCTACGTTAATAATTCCAATTTCGTTTATCTGTACTCCTCTTAGGTAAACAACAGGTATTAAACGTTTATGAGTGAAAAAAAAGATATTCATTGATTAGGGTCTGATACTGATTCTCTTATTTAAGAGACACCTAATCGTTTCTTAACGATTTTATTATAAGTAAGGCCGCTAATAATTGAAGACGTGAGTGGATGAAGGTGATATGTCGCATATTCGGTTTTTCCTTTTTTTTGCGTAGATGAATGTTATAAGTCGATACCAAATGACTACAGACCTTAGACCATAGATATAAGGCATATTTAAAAAATAAAAAATTGCTAAAAGTGTTAAGTTCAGTTCAGTTTCAAATAAAAGTAAAACTTTTATCTCGATTTACTCAGAATTGGAATTGTGCGACTTATCACCTTCATCCACTCATGTCTTCAATTATGAAATGCCTACAAATAAATTTAATCTTATGTTAAAACTTCGGCCCTGACAAAGACAAATTCCACGTACACATCTGTAAAAGCACATTTTATTACCTGTCAGCATTTGAACTAATCGTAATCCTTTTATGATCGACTTCTTTTTGTTCACTTATTTATTGGCATACGTTTTTAGTTATTGTGGAGAACAGCCTATTATTCTCGTTTACGGCCGCTTGCAGATTGCATCATTAGCCAAGTGTTACGGAATACTATTACAGGATAATTCCAGGAAAGTGTGTCGACGTTGCCGGGCGGGCACATTTGTATTTGTGAAATATAAAACGACGGCCTGATCGAGAGAGCGGTCAGTTGAGCTACTACTCCGATACGGGCGTGACGTTTGTATATTCGGGAATCTAATAGTGACGGACTTTGCGTGTTTTATTGAATTACGACCTTCTGCATTACGTTTGGATTTGTTGTGTTCGGTTATATTTGTACCAGTGTTATACGTGTTTGTATAGTTCTAATAAACTCTATAATAATCCTAACCGCATTGTAACTCGAGTCCCGCTAACTACACTTATAATATTTCGTGTTATTTTATATTAGTTAGTAAAGCTTACTTCTATTTAATCAATTATTCCTCATAAAGATGTTTCAGTTCAATTCCAGATCAATATCGAACTGATGGTTTGAACAGCCTCTTAGGCGTAACAGACGACCAATATTATTCCTTTGGTGAGCCAGTGAAGTAACGTTGACATATAAAAGCTGTTATCCTTAGGGATATTAAAAATTCTTCGGCTTCATGATACATACCCACCTACTTGTATGCATAGCGATCATTCATAGGATTTTTTGTGGTAAAAAAGTTCGCAAAGATTTATTTGTGATTGATTTTACCAAGATACTGCTTCCAAGAACTCTTTGACTTCTGAATAATGTTGTTATTTCTTTATTAGCTATAATATAATAGAGTGAGGTTCCTGAAACTCTGTAAAGGGACTTCATCACAGAGTGATTTTGCTATCATCGTTTTCTCGAATTTGGGTTTGTATTTATGAATAAATTTAGTCGCCGCCCAGTGCTCGAAATTCATCCATAATTAATTTAAATTGTAAGTTTGAACCTTATTAAGGTTCTGTTGTCAAAGACTATATTTCTATAATCACAGATTTCGCCAAGGCTACACTGTTAAGTTGACTTTAACAATAAACAAAAGAGGATATGTGCGTGTGTGTTTCAAATAAACGGTAGTGTGTTTAATGTTTCTTTATAATGCATTGCTTATACAAATCTAAAAAAATATAAGCATTCTGCACTCCTTCTCTACAAGAAACGATAAGTGTGTGAAATTTCATACTCCATTATCGCGGAAGGCTATAGGCTATATATCATCACGCGAAGACCAATAGGAGCGGAGCACAAGTGAAGAATTTTTCTATATCGGGGGTTTTTTTAACTTACTTTTTGAAGTGAAACTTCTATATAGAGGCGGTCTTACGATTTTTCGCTCACGAAAAGGTGTCACGGTCACGTGGTCACCGTCACTAATTCTTACATTTTTAAACTCGTGATATCTTTGGAATGGAATGTCCAAATTGAATAATTCAAAAGTTATATAAAGGTATCGAAACAGTCTTGAATATGAAGTATTTTATTTTGATAAGGATACCAAGATACAAATAAAGAGCATTTTCTAGAGGCGGCATTTTTTACTATTCTAAATGAATGAAGTTGTGGGTAGAGGCTAGTATAATATAAACCAACATACCTGATCCTGTGGTTCAATAGCAAACTTCTGCTCCCTGTTCGCGCTCACACACGTTAATAGAACACAAAACCATGTCCACTGCTTCATAAATACCGCTAAACACAACGTTATCCTCAACAAAAGGAACAATGGATTCACTCTCCTACTTGTGACTCGTTTGCACACACTCACTTTTAATTCACTTTTGTCCACAGCACTCCTATTATCGATTTCTGATCGAGTTTCAATCCGAGTTCGAATTGATGTATGCGATTCAAGGATTCTAATTTCATCAGTCTTATTAAATTTGGAACCATAATCATCATTATCAGTATTAAATCGATTAGAACCAAACACGTTCATATCGATTATTTTTATATTGTTCCTATTTATTTTAGATCGATTCGAAGTACGACGTGTATATAATCGATGCCAATCCATTTTAGTCGAGTTTACAAACATGCTTGTCTATTCGAGACTTTTAGGTTTCGGTTTGTTTTTTCATGACATAGTTTTCTTGATATAACTTTACTGCCATATTTAAATTGATTGTTTGTTATTTATTAGTCTTTGAAGGCATGTAGCATCTGAAACAATAAAATTTTGAAATTCGTTATCTGCACGAAACATGGCAACATAAATGAAAATATATTACTTAAAATTTTACAAAACAATAATAAAAACATAATATCTTTTATTATTGTTTTATAAATCTATGTATATCTATAAAACAAAGTCGCGTTAGTTGCACCATTTATAACTAAAGAACGGCTGGACCAATTTTTATGATTTTTATATTTTTGTAAGTGTCTTCGTCCGGAATAGGATAATAAGTATTAAAATATGTGGTTCATTAATAATAAAAAATATCATTAAAAAACATCAGTCTAGCCATTCATATGTTATGATCTCTCCCGGCTGATTTCAGCAATGGTGACTGCATTTACACTCATTTTCTTTTGTCTGGTAGGTCTTTCTGGTTAGGTATATTATTTTTGTTTATATTCAAGTGGATCCCGATTGTTTAGATTCACGATTGGAGCAATTTTGATTGTTTTTTTGTTGTTTTCAAGTAGATTCGAGAATGGCTTTGATTAACAATGGTCCCGGTTGATGGCGCTGCAATGCATTTCTAGATTTTTATTTTTTAAAGACAAGACGACTGCCGGGAACAACAATTTTATTATAAAAAAAGTTTATAAAAACAACTTTCTTACACATACATAGGCATACTTGACCAAGGCGGATTGGTTATCTCGATGTGCAGGTTTCATCACAATCTCCTTCGCAGTTAGCACGTGGTAATTATAACAATATGCAATAATATGCATTAGATTCCATACAGCCTAAGTGGTACATGCTTTCCGGACAGGATTCGAATCCTCGCACTTTGAGTTTGGGACTCGTGCGCTAACTAAGCTACCACATAAACCGCAAATGTATACTTAAACATATGTAAATGATAAGAATTATCTAAGAATATTGACAACGTTGTATAGGAAGATAATCTATGAATAAACTATGTTGAACTATACAGAAAGACCGCAATTTCTACTGCACCCGTTTATAGTTCTAGGAAGGAAGGAAAACAGATAATATCCGAAAGCACTACTTCAGTGTACTTCATGATCTCGACGTATACTCGAATTAAAATGAGTCTCGATTTTGATTCGAGAATCGAAAACATGCGATATTCAATACATTTCCGTATTTACAAATTATACTTTAAAAAAATTGTAATGAAAGCCTTGCTAATTTATAAATGGGAAATTGAAATGATTTAGTTGAGTGTTGTGTATTTGTTTATTTTTTTCTGTGCCTTAGAAAGAAGCTATTACTATTAGAATTAGTATTTATATACTACTTATGTATTCTATATATTACTTACTTACTTATGTATGATATATAATACTTATGTATTGTGTATTGTATATCAAATTTAATTACAATGTCTTCTTTCATTTTGTCGAGACTAAATACGCATAGAATGTTTTACATCCTAGAAAATTAAATAAGTGCATAAAACAATTTTTGATAATATTTGTTTGATAAATTTTATGTTAGAATTCATAACAGTATATGTATATGTGTATTAGAGATCCTACTGATATGAGAATGTGGAGATGGATGTATGGTATTACAAGAATGGATAATCCAAAATGAGTTCATAAGGCGATCTTTAAAAATTGCACTCATGACTGGAATATGGGGGGAATGAATAAATTAATATAAGCAGTGCGTATGAAATAATTACGGATGAAATCTCGTGACAAAAATAATATTAAACTGGAAGATTAACTAACGGGTACAAATCTAAAGATAGACTAAAAAGGAGATGGATGGATTGTGTGAAGTACGTGACTGTGTACATAACTTCTGATGTGACGATTTCTGTGGATGGAAAAGACATATTATGCTGACTCCAAATAATTTTTTACTGCAGGAGTTCAACAGACAGGCAGACGGTCCACTTGATGGAAAACGGTTACCATCGCATATGGACATTTTCGAAACCAAAGGTGCTACAAATGCGCTGCTGCTCTATTAAGGGAGACCGGAACCTGGTCACTAACGCTGGAACACAACTCAAGGTTGTTATGGGGTAGTGTAGCCATCGAGTCGGGCAAACACCCTACCACCTGGCTGTGGGTATTTTGTCGCCTCTTACGACATGGCACCCGGCCGCACAAAATTGTATACAAATTTTGGGAACTTGTAGTAATCGTTTTAACTAATTTATATTATTAAATTATGACATTTATTATATTAATCCCTGTGACAAAATAATTTCAATGAAAAGTCAAATTTTGAATCGAGTAACTTCGCTACAAATGGTACGTCCCTCTATAATATCCGCACGTTACGACTCCACAACGACAGAATCTTACACTTCTCTATCACACACAACCTTTGTACGTATGAGTAAAAGAGAATGAAGACGCCGTGCATTCCATCCCGCATCTTTGTACCGTTTCCTTCCTTCCCGACGGGATCTCTAAGATATATCGCCTTTTGAGATTTTAAGTATTGAGATAAAAGTCAAAGGATTTTTAAAGTGCAGCTCGGAAAATATTTACAACGTATCCGGAGCTGGCTTCAGTAACGGTTTACAAATTAGATTTATTGTTGCAGAATGATGTTTCGATTGCCCTGTCGATGTAGTGCGTCTGGAATGTTTGCGGAGGCCCGCACAGACGGCTTGAAGGCAAGTGTCCGCAAGAAATCCGCTTCCCCGATGCAGCGCTTGCACGCAGCTAGATTTGACTGCCCCTTCCAAGAACATTGGATAGGGGTAGTCATCGGTTTAAAACAAGTTGTTATAGATTAAAAAATATGTTAAATATAATATATAATATTATAGAGTACAATAGAAAACACTTTATTGTTTACCAAATAAACAATTATTACAGGATGAATAATTACAATAATTTAACGGTAAAACAAAAGGCGGCCTTATCGCTTAAAGCGATCTCTGCCAGGCAACCTGATTGAGAGGATACTTAACAACTTATGACCAGGTATAATTAAATTAAAAAGAAATACAAAAAAAAGGAAGAACATGTGGACAGATAAACAGCCAAGTTAAGAAGAATATATATTTTATTATAAACTAAGGTAATGGTTTTTGACACATTTTTTAAATATCGCAAGTGAATTAGCTTTTCTGACATCTACGGGTAAAGAGTTCCAAAGGCAGAGCGAAGGATTTGGAGTAAAATGTTGAAGAATGTGCAAGTGCCTTTAAGATGAGGCTATTAGAGGAACGCAAGTCGAAGGTGTGTGATGTATAAAGGAAGTTGAAGCATTCATTATTAACACTACTAACATTAATTTATAAGACACTAGCCGACCCGGCGAACTTTATACCGCCTATTTTCCGAATTCCTCAAAGACTTTGTTCCATGACACATAAAGCAAAATCACCCAAATCGGTCTAGGTGATTAGGAGGATTCTAGAACCAAGTTAAAGTAAATAAATAAAAATAAAATAGAATGGAAATGACACAACATACACAAATATGACTTCACATAACCGCAACACATCACTCACAAATAACACCAGCCAATCTCTTATAAAATATTTATCAAAAATTTTCAAATAAAACTTCTGTTGGCCCTCGAGTGAAGCCACGGGTACAAGCTGGTATATAAATAAAAATAAAACAGAACGAAAACGACACAACACACACAACTACGACTTCACACAACCACAAACACACCACTAACAAATAACACCAGCCAATATCTTATAATATATTTATCAAAAAAATTCAAATAAAACTCATATAACCCTCAAGTGAAGCAACGGGTACAAGCTGGTAAATAAATAAAAATAAAATAGAAGGAAAACGACACAATACACACAACTACGACTTCACACAACCACAAACACACCACTAATAAATAACACCAGCCAATATCTTATAATATATTTATCAAAAATTTCAAATAAAACTCATATAACCCTCAACTGAAGCAACGGGTACAAGCTGGTAAATAAATAAAAATAAAATAGAACGAAAACGACACAACACACACAACTACGACTTCACACAACCACAAACACACCACTAACAAATAACACCAGCCAATATCTTATAATATATTTATCAAAAAATTTCAAATAAAACTCATATAACCCTCAAGTGAAGCAACGGGTACAAGCTGGTAAATAAATAAAAATAAAATAGAACGAAAACGACACAACACACACAACTACGACTTCACACAACCACAAACACACCACTAACAAATAACACCAGCCAATATCTTATAAAATATTTACCAAAAAATTTCAAATAAAACTCATATAACCCTCAAGTGAAGCAACGGGTACAAGCTGGTAAATAAATAAATAAAAATAGAACGAAAACGACACAACACACACAACTACGACTTCACACAACCACAAACACATAATAATAACAAATAACATCAGCCAATCTCTTATAAAATATTAATCAAAAATTTTCGAATACAATTTTTACGACCCTATGTAATATTATTATATTTAAACAATCCGCCGTTGTACTGAGCATAAACTTCCGGAACAATATAGAGGTATTGAATTTATGTGGTCATTCTTTTCTGTGCAATAATATAAAATTGCATTATACTCACGTATGCTATAAGATACGCACGTGACTTCGTTCTTATAAATATTGTTACGAGCTACCCAGGACTCGAATTAACATGCCGTTGGAATTACTATAGAGTTTATTAGAACTGTACAAACACGTCTAAAACAGGTACAAATATAACTAGACACTGTATAAACTGCACGATTCAATAACACACGCAAAGTCCGTCACTATATCGCTAATCGAAAGTATTACACACGTCTGCATATGTGTGTATGACATATGCATGTAGGATTTTTCGTCTTTGCTTATAGGTAAAATGGTGAAAAGTCTCGTGGGTGTACTAGTAGTATTATTCTAGTATTTTAATAATCAACGACTGTCTAAAAGGCGAAGATCTAAAGAACTTATAAAAAGAATCTATATACATAGCTTCAGAACTGTAATATCGGTTCACAAAGATAGTGTTCATTTAACACAAGACTGCACCGGTGTCTAACATACAGCTTTGTGAAATTTAACGAGCAAATTTGGAAATAATTATTTGTTTAAGAGATTACTCCAAGGATAGTGTTAAACACTTCTTTAAATATTAATTCGTTGTGGACTGTAGATATTTTAATTATTAATGAAAACTGCCCGTGCGTAATATATGACGATTTTAATAGCAACGGAGCGAAAAAAATATACAGATAAAAACAAAAAATATCTACGTTCTAAATTCAAATATTTAGTATTGGTGGCCAGTACTATGCCACACCAAAGTAATAAACACTTTTTGTTGGAGATTCCAACAGATCGCACAATTGATTTTGCCAACGTAATATGATTTAACTATAATATTAGAAAATTCTAAACATGCAGTCTGTACATTAAAGCTATGAAAAAATAAACTGGAATGGACTATATACTAAACGATGGAGAAGACAATGCATATTTTTTTGATAAAAACGGGCCGATTTCGATGCATTTTTCGCTGATCGACATCTAATTTTTAGGAAAACTCTGCGCTACTTTTTTCCTGGAAGCCCGTGGGAATTTATCTAGGAGTGATTTAAAATGGACAGATTAAAAAATTCGTATTCCAATGCGGTTTTTTCACTGATAGATAGCAAAATTAACGTAATAAGATATGTAATATTTTTATCCCGGGAATCCCGCGGGAAGTTTCCCGGGAGTGGTTTGAATTTGTTCAGGTGCGTAAAAATTTACTTATTCCGACACAGTTTTCACTAGAACGTTAGCTGCGACGGTCTAAATGTAATGGAAAATGGTTACCGTTGTCTATGAACATTTGCAACACTTGAGGTGCTGTAATGTACTGCTGGACTCGTAGATAGGACTGGAACCTGGCCACACTAATACCGGAAAACAACTCAAGTTTGTTTTATTGCGGCATGGTCTAGACCAGGGGTGGTAGCCATCCAGACGGGCAAAATCAACCTAGAAGACCTCTATCTCATCCCCAGTAAGTACTTACTATGAGTTAGGCCGTTTGCCTGTTTGCCAGTTTCACATTAAGAAAGAAAGGAAAACAAATTTGTCATTATATAATTTCTGCTAATTTATACCTTCAAAAATGTGGCAATGCGAGAGCCAGAAAGCGAACACCCTTTAGGTAGCTCTTTGATAAACTTGTGGGTAGTCGAAAGTGTTTCCTGGAAGTTTACCACTATGGTATTGTGGTTTAGGAATCAGAAGGTTGCTTATCAGAAGATGATCTTGAAGTGTGAGAGAAATCAAACCTGGTTTTTGATTTGAACTATTTACACAGATATATTGTTCACACACGAAATGTACATATATATAATTCTACACACGCTAAGTCACCAGGAGTGGACTGATATGTTCCGCGAGATAAGACCGGTCTGTCGCAATATTCGGATAAGACTGCCGATCGTGCATCGTCTTGTAGTTTCTCGAGCGCTAAAACAGCTGACAGAGCGACCTGTGTCACTACAAACTGAACAGTCTTGCTCTCCATCCTTTCTGACCGTATAACACACACATTTCACGAACCTTTTGCAAATTCCTTGAATAGTTGGAATTAATTCGGATAGGTTCAGTGTAGGAAGCTCGATTAAATTATACGGGCGCCCGCTTGTCAGCTTATGTGGGTACAGAAAAGTTTTTATGGATTGTTTGGAAGTTTTTTCGAGTCTTCAAGCTTTCGTATAGTTGTTGAGATATATTGAAATCGTATTTTTGAATATAAAAGTGTAGCAGCGAGAGGTAGAGGTTACACGATACTTCAAATGGCAGAGTAGTATTTACTGTCGAGTGCTGATGTAAATTGATTTATTTTGGAAACGGTAACTTTAAGTACAACAACATTAACAAGCCGTACTGCTAGTACAGTTTATAGCACAATGTGTGAGCGGGACGGATCATGTGCGAGTGAGATAGAGCAGCTATTAATATGTGCGCTCTAGCGTTGGGCTTGCCAGTATCGCCGTTTCTACTCGCCCAGCCATAACACGTTGCAAAACGGCAGTAAGATAGCGTAGGTCGCCGCGAACCACTGATCCCGGCCCGCCGGAATCCTTCCCCTGGGGCTTTATATTACCCGTCACCCGTTCTCAATTAGTGCATTGTGTCGCCCTATAGTGGGCATCATTAGATTCATCCCCCTCTCATGGCAACAGTCCAGCCGAGGTAAAACTGCCTAGGGAGCTCCCTCCAGCAAGTTGCCCTGAAAACCCAGGTAAAGTTGTGAGGTCTTCGGACCAACAACGTAAAGTCAAGTAACATAAAAAAGGCTAGCCAGTAGTTCGTTGCCCGCTGCGATGACTAGACGAATCCAACTCCCATAAAACATTTAATGATGCAGCAAGCACATGTACATTGTATGCATTAGAGCTTTTTAGCGAATTTATTCTAGTTTTCTAGACTGATTATCGCGAGAGCAGCGCTACTTTTTGCAAAAAAGATTTTCTATGTGAACATAGATAAGTAAAGAAACTGAATGACTAAGATTGACTTGACAAAATTTTGACAAAATCAGTTGAAATTCAAGACCTCTAAAGAGAGTGAATAAATTAATAAATATCGGCCAAGAGAATGTTACAAAACTTAGTGAAGTATTTTATGCGTTTGAAGCAGTGTTGCCAGATAACCATGCCAATTAACACCCAATTTTTTTCAAAAATTCCCAAAAATAAGCTTTTTGAAAAAACACTCCCCAAAACAGTTTTTACTTATTTTAAAGGAGAAATAAAAAAGCAAAAACACCGTCGTAGCGAAAACGTCACTAATGACGTCATCATTTTCGCTTATGAAACGCTCACACCGACCCGTGTCAATAGGTGGGTTAAATAACCGTTCCACTTGAGTTTACGGTTGTGACGCTAGCAAATAAGTGAAACGGGAAAAACCGCGGTTGTGAACGTAGTCGTTGTATCTCTAACTGAAAGTAGCCTATAGGATACGACGTATACAAGTAAATTAACGAACGAATGAATTGAATTATTGAAATGAACTATTGAATTGAAGTGTGATTCACTAGTAGAATATAATTCTAAGATAAAGTAATAATACTGTATTATAACTTAGATATAACAATTGTAGTGATGAGAACATTGATATACAATAAAAAATTATATCAATGGATGTGAATTGTGTTTGTAGATGAACTATTGGTACATACATACATACATACATAACTTCACGCCAGGTCCCTTGCGGGGTAGGCACGAACAACAGAGCGCCATTTAGGCTTATTCTTACACACCTCACTTGCTTCTTTGACATTCATAGTTCTTGTCATGCACGCTCGTCTGTTCTTAAGGCTATAACTATTGGTACTTAAAAAAATCTCCAAATTTTGGAGATTTTTTAACCAGTGTACCAGTAAGTACCATTGGTAACACTGGTTAGAAGAGAGATGACTAGGGTGGAGGAGCAAGATTTAATTTCATCAATTTCATGTAATGCTTCTCCGCCTCAAAAGAAGATCTTTCAGTGAGGCTATTGTTGTTCTTCGCAGATCGATCTGGTTTTGATGAAAATTTGTACCATATTGTTTGTACGTTTTGGGAAACGTTTGCGACCTCAATTATTGTACAGTGCCATCTATTAGCTTAAGTGTTCCACTACACGTTAAATATTTATTTTGCTGTCTCTTTTATTTAACTGTTAACCTTAAAAGAGTATTCAATCAAAACCATATTGTACACTACATACACTAAATACTACTGAACGGCTATTGTTTAATTCTACTGTTCGTTGAAACTATGTTTCTAGTATTTTCCAAGAAAAATATAGTGATTATTTTAGTTTTGCGATAAATGAAAAACTACTTTTTGAAATTAACTTATTTAATTTCGTGAAAAGAATATAATAAATACTATTAAATACACTTTTACAATAATTACAGGCGCCATTTTAAGTTATAAGTAGAGCTAACCGTACCGGGCTAGATCATTATAAAGCTAGCCTGTACATGTCTCAGAGGAAATCTGTAAGCCAACCGGTTGGAAAACCGATACTTCTACCTTAACAAGTAAAGCTTATTATGTGTTTGGAGCATGAAAATCAGTTTAGCAGAGGGCTGATATCGCAATCGTAAATAGGCATTTCTTGAAGCAAACCAATTGGTTTATTTAACGGTAATAATACGAAATATATACTCTGGTGTGAATTGTGTAGATTCTAGATAATGAATGTAAAGACTGAAAAAGTGCATCAAATTAAAAAATACTAGTGGTTGAAGTTCGACCATAATCAATTTAAACTATAAGTTTGAAAGTTATTAAGGTTCTGTTGTCAAAGACTGTAGGTACTTCTATAATCACAGATTTCGCCAAGGCTACACTGTGAATTTGACTTTAACCATAAACAAAACAGTATATATGCATGTGTGTATGTATGTGTATGTATGTGTGTGTGTGTGTGTGTGCGTGTGTGTGCGTGCGTGTGTGTGTGTTGTGTGTGTGCGTGTGTGCGCGCGTGCGTGCGTGCGTGTGCGTGTGCGCGTGTGCGTGTGCGTGTGCGTGTGCGTGTGCGTGTGCGTGTGCGTGTGCGTGTGCGTGTGCGTGTGCGTGTGCGTGTGCGTGTGCGTGTGCGTGTGCGTGTGCGTGTGCGTGTGCGTGTGCGTGTGCGTGTGCGTGTGCGTGTGCGTGTGCGTGTGCGTGTGCGTGTGCGTGTGCGTGTGCGTGTGCGTGTGCGTGTGCGTGTGCGTGTGCGTGTGCGTGTGCGTGTGCGTGTGCGTGTGCGTGTGCGTGTGCGTGTGCGTGTGCGTGTGCGTGTGCGTGTTATTTTTTTACATTGATTTAGTGTATTTTTTATGCATCATTTTTTACAACTATTAGCATTCTGCACTCCTTAGCTATATAAACTATAAGTGTGCGACGTAAGGTCAATTTACAACCTCGGCCCTCGGGAGTCTCTCAGGGAACGCTTTAAGGAAATCGGCATTATGACGGTCGCCTGCCAATATATTTTTAATAATATAATTTATATTCGTAATAATTTAATTGCCTACAGGCAGTATAAGAATGTTCTCAATTTGAACACCAGGCATCGTAACAGACTGATATTGCCATCTTTTAGATTACAAAAAGTGTTGCCCTCTTTCTTAGGGGTTGGTATACGCTTCTTCAGTAAGATTCCGAGTGAAATGTTAGATCTACCTTTCACTAAATTAAAAACCAAATTAAAAAGTGTCTTGCTTAAAAAGGGATACTACACTATTGAAGAATACTTAAATGACAAAACTTCATTTACATAGCAGCTCGCTCCAACCTCTTATTTTATTATATTTTCTATAACGTTTTTATCTTGCCATGTTTGTAAGGAATTTATGGAGATATGTTGCACCAAAACAAATTTAAAAAAATGTCATGGCTTTATTATAACTATAGTAATATTTTTCTTTACTTTTACTGTGTCTCTGTCTCATCGAATATGAACTGTTTGCTACAACTCCATTAATTCTTCAAAAGTCATTATGTAACATAATTCTGTATAAAACTTAAAAAAAAGAACTTAAGTATAAATAGAATAACAAATATAAACAAAAGAACTTTTTTGTTAGACGTGTTGCTGGGGAGTTTCTTGCCGCTTCTTCTCCTTAACAGCAATAACACGTTGCGAAGCGGAGTACATAGACTAGAAAGTAAAAATTATATTTTAACATATATAATATGTATGACCTTCAAAAAGTGTTCTCCAGTGGAACTTATTTTGAATAAAAACTTTTGAATTTGAATTTGAAAATTTGAAACAGCATTTGAATTTGAGTCCCGTAACTCGTAACAATAGTAAGTAGTCATCGGCAAACTTTCTGCGCGCGGTTTATATATCAAATGTATGAAGGCCTGGAATGTTTGGCATAAACTTGGAAGGTATTAGGAGTAGAAAGCTGAAGTCAACAACACCAACTCAAAAACCTTGTCATTTCATAAAAAGATTGCTCTATCAAAAACACCAGTAAAATTCCCTTTAATCAAGCATTTTAATGAAGGGTCGTTTAATTTTTTTACAAAATATATTAAGCTAAGGATCAAAGGTAATCATGAGTACTAGGAAAAGTATTTTTCAGACTTTATTCTACTTTTGGAAAATAAAGAAATGCTTGAATTATATATTTTATACTAGTGATCACCCGTGTTCGTCATTTGACCATAATAATAATTAATGTCAAAGACTTCCTTCCGGGACATAACGTCCTCGTAGAAGTAGGACTGCAGCTTACCTAATCTAACCTAAATAAGTGTTCTAGTCACTAGTCGCGACCTTTCAGCACCAATCACAATAATCATCATCATCATCCGAGCTAACGCTCGGATCAACAATCCCGGTTGCGTTCGGAGTGTTCACTCCGACGCCCAGGGTCCGCTTTCCTAATTTTTCTACTCCACTTCGCGCAGTCTTGGGCATCCCCCGTTTTAAGACCATTGGCACGCATGTCATCCTTCACGATGTGAAGCCAACATTTCTTGGGCCTTCCCCTCCGACCGGGACCTGGCGGAGGCGGCATGACTAGACATTTGTTCCCCACATAATTAGCCGGTCTGCGTAAAACGTGGCTGTACCAACGTAAGCGACAATCTTGAAGTTTGTCTGCTATGTCACGGACATGAAGACTTCCACCATATACAATAATGTTATTGAAAAAATAAATAAGTTTATCTTTACTAAAAAAATATTTCAAAAACTCTGGACCCTATGCGGTTGCAGAAAGGGTAAAATTTGTGCACCGGTTATTTGAGTCGCAGCCAACATATTCTTTTGTATTTGTTTGCTCTCAATAAATCTTTTTAAGCTATTGCATAGCTTTTATCGCGGGCTTTGAGCGCGGCGACCGAATCAAGAAATTCCGTAACGAAAATAATACCTAACACCACCCACCACCCTCCACCCACTTCGCCTACCATGTAGCTCGGCCGAGCGTTCGCTTAACGTTTATGTATATGGTACGACTGTACGAAGCTCGCACGGATCGAGACGAGCTGCTCCGAAATCGGAAGAATAGAACGAATACGTAAGCAGCTGTTTTTCAGAAAGTATATAGGTGTATAGGTATCTATCATATCTTTATAATGTCACACTCACCGCATGTGCGCCCCGTAAGTATACATGTAGGTATATATGTATACATAGGTGTACCTATGTACAAAAGTGAATAGTAATTGCTGGTAAATAGCCGTATGAGTAAAATTTGTGTATAAAGTGTTTTAAATATAAATAAACAAAGTGCTGTTATTAATGAAGAAAGTGATGAAAAAATAGTGAAAGAAAATGAATGTTAGCTTAAAAATAATGCATAAATAATAAAATAATAAAAAAATATAATTGCATAAGTTGATAAAAAATGCTATGCAATAGCTTTACCGCGGCAGTCCCCGAGTGCCACAAGGATTTTTTTTTTATTTTTTTATTGCAGGAGTTCAGCAAACAGACAGACGGCCCACTTGATGGAAAGCGGTTACCATCGCCTATGGACATTTGCAACACCAAAGGTGCTACAAATGCGCTGCTGCTCTCTTAAAAAAAACTGGAACCCGGTCACTAATGCCGGAACACAACATAAGGTTGTTATGGCGGCATACTCTACACCAGGGGTGGTCACCATCCAGTCGAGCAAATACCCTACCACCCGGCAGATCATACCTTTTACACATTTACAAAAAGTTGGTGTCTGTATTAGTTTAAAAACCTATTTAATTAGTCACAAGGCCCTCTCCTTAGAAAGTTGAAAAATTTAATCGCACCAAATACTGCTGAATTAATTATTTCTGTTTCGCTTAGGTATTAATTATTTTTTACTTGATTTTATACTTCGATCAAGGTAAAAATTTAAATGCCATGGATAAATTTATTTATTAGTCACTGACATTGACTATTTGTTTCCAAGCGTTTATTTTATTTTTGACGTTTGCACGTCTGTCAAATTACAAAATTTTTGACAGTAAAGCCCAAATGAAACAAATGACATAATTGATATTGTATAGTTTAGTATAAAATAATGCCCGAACGGAGGGGTGAGGCAGTCTAGCGATAGGCATAAGCGGGACAAGAAGTGTGTACATTTGATAAACTATAAAGAGACAGACTTTGCGCGTGTTATTGAATCGTGCATCACGTTTGTACTGGTTGCATCCAGTTATTTGTACCTGTGTTATACGTGTTTGTATAGTTCTAATAAATTCTATAGTAATTCCAACGGCATTTTAATTCGAGTCCGTAACGCATTAGGACATTACTAATCGATCCGTCATCGAGCTGTCAAAAGTAAATTCTTGGAAAGGGTAAATAGATAAGTTACAATATTGCCAGAAGTCAGAAAAAATAGTTCATGCTCTAGGCGTGATGGCCAGGTTATATAATACAATGTTGAATAGGGGTGCGGACACTTGTTGCAATAAATTGTGGTGTTTTAATAACATCTTATCATCTAATTTTTAAAATATCATGATGGAAATGATTTTAATTATTCTTGAAACAATAATAGTTAATGCGTAATTTGACTCTTTTTTCTTATAACTACTTATGACGTCATAGTATTGTTTTTGATTATTTGTTGAAACATATTATTATTTTACTTATAATGTTTATTTTAATATTATACAGCAAGTAGATCTTAATTATTATTTTACATGAATCTTAGAATAAGCAATCCTTAGTGTGTCTCTGTGTTCCTACGTAAAAAGGGGTGAGGAGGTAGGTGATAAGTCATCTGTCATTGCTGTCAAACGATATTGACAGTGACGTTTTATTGTGCAGATTAAATACTATTAGTACATCATCCTCTTTTTAAAATGATTTTTGCTCCTCATCCTCTTGAAATGAGTACACTTTTACCAACCTAGGATGTAATAAAACATATTCTTAAATACAATTACAGATTTTATACTAATTTTAGTTACACATTCAACCTTTTGAACCTTCCTCTGGTGACCACCAAATGCTAAGCTGGTCTAATATGAAAAGAAGTTCTAGTGTAAAATACATTATTTGTGTCTTCAAGATTATATTGTTACATAGTGACAAAGACCGCACACCTGGATGTTGTAAAAATGAATTCTTTTATTTACTTGCTGTTTAAACTTTAAAAAAATCTATGGTTATCGTACTTATTTTATCGCTGTAATTAGTGTCGAAGGAATTAATCCTTGTTTTCATGGCATTGCGTCGAAGCTTGCCAGATGTGCGTGAGCGGGGGCCCCTCTGTCGATATTATACAGTTTAGTATAAAACAGTTCCCATATGCAGGGATGGTACAGTCAGGCGCCGACTACGATACGAGTAAGACGTTTGTAGTACTCTCGATTAGCGATATAGTGACGGACTTTGCGCGTGTTGAATTGCATTAAATCGTGCAATGTGAACTGGTTACATCCAGTTTTGTTTGTATTTGTTTTATACGTGTTTGTACAGTTCTAATAAACTCTATAGTAATTCCAACGGCATTTATTTTAACTCGAGTCCTGTACCTCGTAATAATATGATCTATAACTATTATGTTTTATTATTTTACCTTTTTCTCTAATATTAAATACCGTTAGTACACTCATAAGTGGATAGACTCGTACAAAATCTATGAGGTCGCGACGTTTCACAATTTTGTAAAAAAGATCTCTGTCCGCTCCCCTATTTCTAAAAAAGGTACCATAAAATTTCTTCTACAACGGCAGCGCGTTGGTAATTACTTTCCATCAACTGGATCGTGAGCCTGTCTGCTATACTTCAGTATTAAAAAGGTTATTTATGCCACAAAAATTAAATAAGTCTATTAAAATTTAAATACCAGGCACCATTATCCATAGCCGACCGTTTTCAATACTTTTCTAGAATTCTTAAGTAATAGGTAGAAAATTATAATGGAACTATTGATTTTTTTCTGTAAGTACGAGTGGGAGGCAATCTTTTGGGAGATATCTTGGAAATAATATTCGTAGAATTTTAGTAAAGGATGTTTACTGAGAAAAACTTCTCAATGCTATGCCCGGGCGTTCTAATTTCTAGGCTCGGACGAATAAAGGAATAGACTGCTTACGTGGAAAGCGTCCAATGAAGTAACATTTTTCACAAACTTGTCTATATAAATTGATGTACTCTAAAATGTATTACCCTACAGGAACTGTACATTTTTCCGGGATAAAAGTAGCCTATGTCCTATTCCAGACTTAAGTCTATCACTGTGCTAAATTTCATCTAGATCCATTGAACCGATTCGACGCTATTAAGCAACAAACAACCATACAAACTTTGGCACTTATGATATCAGTATAGAAGTATAGATACCTGTGATTTACGTGTGTATAGTTAATAGTGTTACAACCTAAGCGACAACAAAGACAAATTCCACGTACAGATTTGTAAAAACACATTTATTACCCGTCGGCATTTGAACAAATTGTAATTCTTTTATAATTGTCTTCTTTTGTTTACTTCTTGCCCGTGTCGTAGTCGACTTAATCCGCAACACCTGGCTAATGACTTGGCCGCAAGCGGCTATAAACGAGTACGATAAAACAATGGGCTGTTCTCTAGAAACGTATGCCAATCAATAAGTAAACAAAAGAAGACAATCATAAAAGAATTACAATTTGTTCAAATGCCGACAGGTAATAAGTGTAATTATCCATCCCTTTCTTTCTTACATAAATATCTACATTTAGGCCAAATATACCTTGCTCACTGGATGAGAAAAAGTCGATGGTAAGACAGGAGGTAGTCTGGTTTTGTTTGTCATTTTTATCGAAGTCCTGACGTTCTTTTGGGAATAACAGTATCCAGTAGTAATTCCAGTCCCATTTATAGCCAGTTCCTATATCATACTATTCATTCACTTGACTTACCATCGGTTGAATGTTGACATTTTTTGTATGGAGCTTATGTCAAATTTAAACGGATAATAGTGCAAATTAACGGTTGGTAAGACATAGGAACCGGGCGACAATTAGGAGCGATTACCGTCGCCTTTTTTATTCTTGCAAAAAGTTCAGCAGACAAACATGTGGCCCATCTGATGGAAAGCGGTTACCATCGCCCATGGACACTGAAACACCAAAGGTGCTACAAATGCGCTTCTGCTCTTTAAAGGGAGACTGGAACCTGGCTAACGCCGGAACTCAACTTAAGGTTGTTATGTTCTATTCTATCCGTTCTATCCGTAGCTAAGATAATATATATAGGTAAAGACATAAGGCACACACTGCACATGCACTCTCTCACAACACCAGCTTGTAACAGATACACTCTACATTAGTATAAGTTTAGTATTAAAATTAGAAAAAATTATATAAGTTATTTTTAAGATACACAACACCACATAAAAACTACAAAATCAATGTCACACACTATAACAAAAGATACTAGTAAGTGTGTATAAAAATCAATATCAGTAATCAAGTTGTAAAAAGGGTACGGACCTCGAGTCCGTAGTATTGTTATTAAAAAAAAATCTATCCGTTCAAGAACCTGTTGTAAGCAGCCTCAAAACGACCCACAGCCAGGTGGTTGAGTATTTGCCCGACTGGATGGCTACCACCCTTGGTCTAGTCTAGAGTATGCCGCCATAACAACCTTGAGTTGTGTTCAAACATTAGTGACCAGGTTCCAGTCTCCCTTAAGAGAGCAGCAACGCATTATAGCACCTTTGTTGCAATGTCCATAGGCGATGGTAAACGCTTTCCATCAAGTGGGCCGCCTGCCTGTCTGCTAAGCTTTTGCAATAAAAAAAATGTTACATACTCTAGACCAGGGGTGATAGCCATCCAGACGGGCACATATCCTACCACCTGGCTATGGGTCGCCTTGTCACCTCTTACGACAGGCCACCTAGCCCCAGGAATTTGCATTGTTCCTGCACGGATACGCTATGGATATTCGCAACGCCAAAGGTGCCACAATTACTACAGAACCCTAAAATCATATTATTAACGATTTACGCAACAAAAACTTCACTAGCAAGCAATTATTAATAAAACAAATTATAAACAAATTTATCAAAGGAATACTTTAAATTAATAAATTACACAACCGCGTTTTAGAATAATGACCAAAACCGCAACCGCTGCAAGCTTTTACGTTGAAATGTTTTAACGTGAAGCTATTAATATACGTTTAATTTTGGCCTCACTCCCTCCCCTGGTTTGTTGTATATTTACAAAAGTAATGATTTTATTGGTTGAAATTACGTATTTATTTATTTTCAAAAATTTTACATTTTTTTTAAAAATATATAAAGAAATTTTTTTATAAAAAAATAAATAACATTATTCTTTTCAAGTCTCATCATTCTTTCACTTTTTCAATAAATTATTATTATTGTTATGAATTGCAGGACTCAAATTAAAATGCCGTTGGAATTATTATAGAATTCATTAGAACTATACAAATACGTATAACACAGGTTACTAATATAACTGAACACAACCAGTCCAAACGTAATGCACAATTCAATAACACGCGCAAAGTCCGTCACTATATAGATTACTGAATGTACACACATCTTGCCTCGCTTGTGGTTATCGCTTTACTCTGATCTCTCAATTGGGGCATTGCTTTATACTACACAAATGCAATATGTCTCTCGGCCGCGTGGACTAAATTTCTTAGAAATCCTGGCTAATGACTACCATAGAAGATTTACAATACACAATGGGTTGTTTTTCTAACTACAAATTTTAAACACAAAGTAAAGAAAAGAAGTCCAAATGCCAAAAAAGTAATAAAATGTGTTTCTACAGACGCAGGTGTGAATTTTCCTTTGTTGGCACCTCAGTCGTAATGTTATTATTCAAGTTCATGTAAATAAATAAACAAACATGCATACGTATTTCTAATCCAAAAAAAAACTGCAAACAATTTGCGACTGCTCTGCGTACCCAAAACGTGCAAGTACGAAATTAAACCGCGAAATAATTTCCAAAGATAATCTCTAATTCAACTCCTGATAGAATTATTGCACACGAACGAATGGTTTGGATCTGTTCCAACCAACCGAAATAGTAGAAAGGGAATTAAACCAATCTAGTGTTATTATATAAAGTTCAAATTCCTGTGATCAAAAAATTTTTAGACAGAAAAGGTAAGTTCAAGCTTAGTGAAGGCTTGAATAGAGTTGTATCTAGCGATATTGGCCCTTATGGAGTTGAGAGTGTGCCAAAAGAATGAAACAAAAACGTTGCGCAGTTTAATGCAATTTACTAGTGCTGCATTCTGACGGATAATAAATGTTTTGCGTACTGTATTTAGTAGCCAAAAAATGTTTGTACTATAATCTATCTATCCATAATCTCATAACCATCTAAACTGCATTTGTTTTTTGTATTGTATATGTATTAGGGTGGCGAAAAAACAGCCTTCTTTTCTTTTAAGTCTTGTTGGAAAAACAATACTTTTTGATGTTTTAAGAACTCCCGCCAAAGGACAGCTAAAATAAAACATTTTAAGAGGTCGTTCCAAATTTTTTAAGTTTTCGAAAATCAGCAAAAATCTATTTTTTTCTATTCAATTTTTTTTCTCGTTACGGTATAATTTTATAGACCAATAACTAATAATTTTCTGAAAGTTCGAAATTTGAATTTTAAAGGTCGCTCATATATTTTTTTATGTGCTATAATAGTGTATGACATTAGATTTTTTTTAATAAAGATAATTCTATTCCGCTCCAATCTACTCTATTCTATTCTATCCATAATATATTACTTGAACTCCGTGGCTAACTGTCATATCAACGCCTTCTGAAGAGCCCCATATTCTAACTCTCTGGGAAAACCACCACGGAGTTCATACCACAAGTTGCTCATGTACGGCCATGGAAGAGCTTACGCCACGTGCAGTGGATGACTTCCAAGTGTTGAGGAAGTCCCAATTTCCGGAGTGTGGTGCGATGGTTAAATAGCGATAGGCACCTTTTTTAGGCAATGGGGAAATCCGTTTGAGGATCTTAGGCCACGTACAGACGAGCAGCATTTTGCTGTCGACAGAGGCAGCTGCAGCTGTCGGCGTATACCGTCGACACGTGGACAGCAAACCCCGACCAATGCCGGCAGCTGCAGTGTGAGAGCAGCGCGCGCGCTGCCTTGTCAGTCGACTTCAAATACGATGTACGATTTCGTCTTTTTTATGTTTACGTCTACGGAACAGAAGAAGCAGCAGTGTTTCTTCCTCGAAATTCATTTTGTTACTGTCTCCCTATTACAATAACGTTCACGGCGCACTACAACAATGCTCTCGGCATGGTGGGGAGCAGTCGGCGTGTCGAATACTGCAGCAGTTGCTTTTGTCGACAGTAGCAGTTGCTTCTGTCGACAGCTGAAGTTAGCTCTGTCGACAACTGAAGTTAGCTCTGTCGACAGCTGAAGTTGGTTCTGTTGACAGCAAAGTGCTGCTCGTCTGTACGCGGCCTAAGCCGCCACAAGGGCAGAACCTTAGGGGGTTAATTCGCGACTTATGTGTTGGATTCGCCAGATATGAGGTGGCACTAGCATGCCCAGTCAGAACTGGTGCCATGCTATTGACACTGCCCCAGTTAGGGATACCCCTGGGTGTTCCATCCTGCGCCTTATGCCAGGACTACGGATATATGGCCGAGCCTCTCCGCAGCCCTGGCAGCACGACATAGGCACTCTTATCAAGTAGCTTATCAGCTTCCTGTTGTAGACAGTAGAACACACTTGGAGTGTCACCGCTTCTTATGAGGCTTAAAGGTTCTAGAGTAAAGTCGTCGGCAATTCGGTCATGTTTTAAAGCAAGTAAATAACGACATGAGGCGAAAAGTACTCCAAAATTATTTGTAAGTTTTTCAAAGTTACTGTTACATGCCGACAAAGTGGATGCACACCTGGTTTAATACCTTTCCCGCATTTGGACTTCTTTTGTTTACTTTGTGTTTAAAGTTTGTAATTAAGAAAAACATTTTATTGTTATTGTACTTGTTTCATGGCAGTTATTAGACAGGTGTGTCGAATTAAGTCTTGGTAATGATTGTTTTGCGTCGAGACATATTGTATTTTGTACAGGATAAAAGAAATACCCGAACGGAGGGGTGGGTGAGTCAAGCGACGATTACGATACAAGTAAGACGTGTACATTGATAAGCTATGTAGTGACGGACTTTGCGCGTTTTATTGAATCGTGCAGTTTATACTGGTTGCGTCCAGTTATATTTGTACCTGTGTTATACGTGTTTATATAGTTCTAATAAATTCTATAGTAATTCCAACGGCATTTTAATTCGAGTCCTGTAGTTCGTAACATTACGTTACGTACAAGACCGCAATAAAGACTCTAGTAAAAATTACAAAGAGTAAATTAGTAACGGAAAATAATTAATGCTCTTTCAATGATTATAGCGGATTACGCTTTACCGAATCTTCTGCTTGGCTCTAATGAGTGTTTTAATATTATCTCATGACCTTGTTGTTTGTTAAACACGAACAATGTTTAAGCCCGGTAAACACTGTCTATATTAAATACGACCTATTTTGAGCACAAATTAAATTTTCATAATTGTATAATCCAAATTTGTTTTGCTCTCTTTTACGATATAAAATATTGTATACATAATTGAATCTTATTTACAGTTTTGTAATAAATGGAAAGATCGTATATTTCGTAATGTTAAAAAGTTATAGCAAATGGATGACTACCACCCCTGGGACTATTTTTGAAGTGAAACTTCTACAGACGGTGTCTTACGATTTTTCGCCCACGAAAAAGCGTCACGGCCGCGTGTTCTAATACTTATATTTTTAAACTCGTCATATCTTTCGAATGGAATGTCCGAATCCAATAATTCAAAAAGTTGTATAAAATTACTGAAGCAGGCTTGGATATGAAGTAGGGGAGAGTGGGTAACAGTGAACCACTTTTTTTCTTCGGCTTAAAATTTAATTTCTAAATGTCTTTAATAATCCATACGTGACATTATTAAACTACAAATTGAATACACAACTAAGACCCGGACTGTAACAGATTCAGGTAAAAAGGTTGTTTTTAAAAAAATGGGAAATTATCCAATGTACCCCGTGACTGGGTCACTTGGGATCAGCACAACGGTTACAGTGAACCTGAAGGGTCACAGTGGATTTCGGAGGATTTAATAAAGATAATTTTTATTAAATTAAATGATTTATTAAAAAATGTGAGCACCATCTGAGCAACAAAGCTGGTCAAAAACCTTAAAGACAATTCTCAGAATTATCTATCAATATTAACATGTGAACGAAATTAACATGAATAAATCTAGGAGGCAGTAACATTAAAGTAACAAATACGTTTCTATCAGCCGTGGTATATCAACATGGCACTTGAGAAATTAAACCTTTATAACTTAGCCTAATTATTACACTAATAGTGATTAACAGTACTTTACGTAACCAAAACTTAATCTTAATTATTCTAAATAACCATAAATTTATAGTGACAATGAGATCAAGGAAGATAATTCAACATGAAGTAATTTTCGATTTTTTGTTTTAATACACTGAAAAGAAAAACATTATTAGCGGATGTCAATTTGAGAGAAATCTACGTCAAACAAATATAGTCCCTGTTGCCTCTTCGTACTATGTCCTGAATAAGATGGCGCAGGAAGCACACATTTTATATCGTGTAATGTCACAGCAGCTATATCAGGTACATCTGGTAATCGAAATTTGTTTGTATTCTTGACGCATTTACGCAGAAAACTCACCTCCAAATCACTGCTTAAACGATCATTTATTACTTTACCAACGTAATATATATTTTTGTTATTTGTCTTAAATTGAACCAAGACAAACGTGCCTTCTTTTGGCGTATTAATAATTGGTGTAAAATTAAGCGGATCAATTACATAATTATCTTCTTCTTCTTGATCTTCATAGGAAGCTTCTTCCTCTGAATAAATACTAATTTTCTCATTTTCATCGTCACTGGACTCAACATTTTGTAGCACCTTTTTTTTAACCCTTTTAGCCGACTTTTTTCTTTGCATTTTATGTTTTTTAGACATCTCTCTTTCTTCTATTTCATTTTTGTTTGGTGTATCTGTTGCTATAATTGACTGTCCTTTACGCCTTGGCGCTCTATTATTCTTACGTGGTGCAGCTTTGGGCAGTCCACGAAATTCGAATGGACTTCTGAAACTTTTTGGTACGATATTTTCAGTTGAATGTTTAGCCGAAGCTGAATGTGGCTGGTTTGAAGTTGATGTTCGTAAAAATCCAGGAACTGATGATGACACTTTTGGTTGATCTGAAGGCTGAGGAAATTGCAATAGATGAACAGCAGGTGTAGATGATGAAGACGATAGCATTTGTGAATTTTGTGGTGTTCTAGGAAGTATTGGAGTTGATAACGATGCAGAAAGTGGTGGAGTACCGGGTACTTCCCGATATGTAATCATAGTAGAATCCTGTGGAATTGATGGTGTTGAAGAACTTGTAGCGGGTTCTGCAATTTCTGGGTGTCCTTCGAATAGCCGGTCTGTGATTACTGATAGAGTTAAATCTTGTAAAATTGATGGTGTTGGAGATCTTGTAGGTGGGTCTTCAGGTTCCAGATTTCCTCCAAAAGCTCTATCTGTGATTTCTGAGGGGGCGAAATCGACATCCGTAAAAATATTGCGGTTATAAGGGAATATCCCGGTCGCTTCAAAAGCACTGCAAATGTTTGCTGGCGTCATTACTCTCATGTGTGCTTCTCTTACACATGCTGCTACTTCATAAATGGAGAATGTTTTTCCAGGATTCCGCATCATCCAACTGTCCACAGCACAATTGTAAGCGGTTTTAAAAGGACCAAAAACGGCAACATCCAATGGTTGGAGTTTTCCAGTGGAATGTGGTGGAACCGTTAGAATGGTCACTCCATTTTCTTTTGCCAGATTTAGAGCCCTTAGACAGATATGAGCTTCAAAATTGTCCATAATCAACAGAGTTGGGTTGTCTTTGCTGCTTTGAGTTTGATCAATGAAATGTTGCATAGTTAGCACAAACAAGTCGTAGTTCATCCAACCTGATGATGTAGCTAAGCCCAATGTACCTGTTGGAGCTCCTTGAATCATATGGTTCTTGAAATGAACTCTCGGAAATATCATAACAGGGGGCAATGCTTGCCCAGTAGCACTCACGATGTAACACGTCGTTACCAAAGTTCCTTTTTCAGCGCTAGTTACCTTGCTCACTTGTTTTTGTCCTTGAACTGCTAAGACTTTCCCAGATTTTTGGACTGTCATTGTGTTCGTTTCATCTAAATTGTATACACGGGTTCCGTTTCCAAATCGTTCATTTCGTTGCATTACTTCACTCAGATTGTCATAAAATTTATTAACGTTGTGTTTATTAAATGATGTAGCTCGGCTTAGGCTACAGCCTTCAGGTGTTCGAAGGCTTAGATTACTGTGTCTTTTTCGAAAATTGTAAAGCCATTCAATACCTGCAGCATGGAACCTATGCCACTTATTTGGCACTTTTATGTTATTCGTGACTGCTGTTTCATATGCCAAACTACGAGCTTCTGTCGGTGTCAAGTCATAAAACATTTGGCTGCACTTGATTATATAATCAACAAGCGAAATTTCTTGTTCATCTGTAAAAATCCTATTTACGCTGTAATTTGGTGTCAGCCTAATAGGACCTTCGGATTTAATTGATTTTTTGTAATACCGATATAACGTCGTATAAGGGATTCCTTTGAGCATTGCAGCAGTTCTTATTTTGATACCTTCGTAACGAATGAGATCAATAGCCCCTTGCATAACCTCTGGGGTATGAAGCCCGATGGTTGTTTTCCGAACACGGTTTCGTGGCATTTTGGAATCTAAAAAAAGGATGAAATACTTTATAAAAGTTATCAAGCAAAAGAAATTAAAACACATTACGAGGGGTACAGTGAACTGTTGTTCATTGTTACCCAAAATCAAATTAACCACTGTTACCCATCGGCCGTTAACGAAAACAAAATTGTAAAAAAAAATGGATTGTAAAAATAGCGAGAAAGAGATCTAATAAATGAACAATACAAATATCTAGTATAATAGGAAAATTTGAATATACTCGAAATATCGAATCACATCCATGGAAAATATCTTTCAAAAAGTCGTAAAAAATTACTTTCGTACTTACTTTGTGCGTGCACCACGACGACACGACCGCCTCCTGCCCTAGCGCAGCGGGAATGGATTTGGCGCGGGGCAATGCGATTAGCTTGCGCTTGCCAGAGTTCTATGTGTGTGTAACCATTACAAAGACAGATACGATTGTTTATTCAGTGTACCCCTTGATTCAATGTTACCCACTTTCCCCTAATTTATTTTGATAAGGATGAATACGAAGATACAAATAAAAAGCATTTTCTAGCTGCGGCATTTTAATTAAAATTTTAAAATAAAAGAACACTTATTGTGGCACAACTATAATAGTTAGACACTGTCGCGACACTTTTTGTAAATAATGATGTGTTCTACAAAGTCGTAGTACATTATTTTATTCTTTGTTTTGATTGTTAATGTCCTTGTTTTGAAAACCAACCCGTAAAACTTGAAGTCAAAGTTTAGTTGCGATTCATTTTGTCAGTTGTCAGTTTTTCCACTTGTACGTTGCAATTCGTTTTTCCACTTGTCCGCTACGATTCATTTTTCCACTTATCCGTTGCCATTCGTTTTTCCACTTGTCCGTTGCGATTCGTTTTTCCACTTGTCCGTTGAAGTTTTTTTTTTTTTTTGTGATTGGCGCATGTTTTGTATAGAGTAGTTCTCTATAATTACCATCATTTTATGTAACAATATTTATTTTTAATGTAATGTGGTAATTGTGTAGATTATAATTCAAAAATCTCAATTATATATTGGCTTTCACTACATTTTTTTTCATGTTGGCAGACGCGATAGATTTTTTCCTGGGTTCGATTTATTTTATTACATACTTTAAATATAAAATGTTGTATATCTTATATAAAATATTATCTAAACTTCCCAAAAAATAATGTAATAAATTCTTGTCATTCGTAACGTTTAGTTTAAATGGTTTATCAGTTATCCTAATTTGATAAGTTCCTTATGCTGTAATATTTTTGAAGGGATGGTGAGTTTGTCTAATGTTTTTTGAATGGTGTCAGTTCAGTGTGTTACATGTATTGTTAGATAGACCACACAACGGCATGTTGTAGAAACGAATTCTTTTATTACTTCGTATTTAAACTTTAAAAACATCTATTGTTATCGTACTTATTTTATGGCTGTAATTAGTGCCGAACGAATTAATCCTTGTTTTATTGCCGTCGAAGCTAACAGGTGTGCGGGATTAACTCGGTGAACGCGATGCTTTGTTCTATTGTATGGTTAGTATAAAACAATACCCGAACGGAGGGGTGAGGCAGTCATTCGACGACTACAATACGATTAAGATGTGTAGTACTTTCGATTAGCGACATAGTGACGAACTTTGCGCCTGTTGAATTGCATTTAATCGTACAGTGTGAACTGGTTGAATAAAGTTTTATATTGTTCTTGTTTTATACGTGTTTGTAGAGCTCTAATAAACTATATAGTAATTCTAACGGCATTTATTTTAAATCGAGCCCTGTAGCTCGTAACAGTATTGTGATCAGTTGCTGTTCGTTTATTACCATAAACCCTTCTGAGTTGTTGCAAATATTACAATACGGAACTAAGATTCCGTAGAGATTGTAAAAAAAATCCTATACGGCCTAACAACGGTAACGGTGGTAAGTTCTTGATCAGATTTCCCCTCGTTCAAGGAGTAGATAAGCACCAGTTCTCTTTGTTAATTGGAATTTGTCCATAGTGTTACGAACTACAAAGACCAATTCTCACCTGCAGTTTATAACCTTCCGGCATTTGGACTTCTTTTGTTTACTTTGTGATAAAAAATTGGATTTAGAAAAACAGCCCATTGTGTATTGTAATCTTTTATGGTAGTCATTAGCCAGGTGTGATTCTAAGAAATTCAGTCTGCGCGGCTGAGACACGTATTGTAATTGTGCAGTATAAAGCAATGCCCCAATGGAGAGATTGGCGGTCAAGCGATAACCACTAGCGAAGCAAGACGTGTGTACTACATTCGGTAATCTATTGAGTGACGGACTCTGCGCGTGCTATTATATTTGTACCTGTATTATACGTGTTTGTATAGGTCTAGTAAATTCTTAAGTAATTCCAACGGCATTTAAATTCCAGTCCTGCAAGTCGTATCAATATCATACTTTAAAGAAATAAGAACATGGGTATAATTGATGCTCTTAAATAAGAATGTTTATTAATTAGTATTTATGATAATCAAAATGGTATTATTTTTAGATGTTTATAAAGAAGCTTGAAATTAACTAAAGAATAAAATGTAGTTTTAGTATGGAATGCTCAGAATTATATGAACAACTCTTCAAATGAGTACATCCATCTAGGAATTATTTGAGAATTATAACATAATTTCATACTTTTTTAGTTCGTATTTTTCAGCATTTCTTGAGAGCCGTTGTCTGTGAGTTATAAGGATTGTTTCACGCAAATAAAGGATCACAAGAACTATCAAAAATCGTAACCTAGTTAATGAATCAGGTTTACCTTTTGTGTCAAAGGCTATGAGCGTATTGATGAAAATTCAGAATGACGATGAATAAATTGCATATTCGAATTGTTAATTAATTATCTGTTGATTGGCAATATTAATTGGTGCGAAAATCAGTGGTTACAATGTAAATTTTCATTTTATGAAGCGTATGAAGGTATGCCTTTAAATTAATTTCAATATTGATTGACGTTTTATTTGTTTTAAAATCAGGGCCTTTATGTGGCTTCTTATACATAGATATTTTATTTCTATATTTAACGAATCGAAGAACGAATCTTAAAAAAAGTGTCGCGACAGCATATGTCTAACTATTATAGTTATGCCACAATAAGTGTTCTTTTATTTTAAAATTTTAATTAAAATGCCACGGCTAGAAAAGGCTCTTTATTTGTATCTTGGTATTAATCCTTATCAAAATAAATTACTTCATATTCAAGACTGTTTCAATACCTTTATATAACTTTTTGAATTATTCAATTTGGACATTCCATTCGAAAGATATCACGAGTTTAAAAATGTAAGAATTAGACCAATTGACTGTGACGCTTTTTCGTGAGCGAAAAATCGTAAGACCCCCTCTATATAGAAGTTTCACTTCAAAAAAGTGAGAGAAATAATAACAATCGGCAGACAAACACTCAGTCATATTGTATATCCCCAAATTAAGCAAGTTACGATTGTGTTACACGTAATATACTACTAAATTATATATACTCTCTTACTCATCGCGAATGTAAATTAAAATTATTCAACTGGCTAATAGAACACCCTTATGACGACACCGAGAATTTACTAAACTAACTACACCAGTCTAATAAGTCTGTAACCATACACTCACTCGTTTCACTTGTACACACATCACACACATACACACACAACACACACATACACACCACATACAACACAACATTCATATACACACCACAAACAAATATTAACACGAAAATTTCAAATGTATAAACTTTAAAATTATTTTCTTTTAATTGTATAACAAACGAGTTGTTTGGAAGTGGGCGCTACCAACTGCAACACAGTATTATACTACAGCAGTTGTTTGCGACACCAAATTGTTTCTGTATACTTTGTTATTGGTTTCGAATAAATTCTTTAATATACAACGGACTACTCTGGGGCCGATACCAGATTCCCAGACCATAGTAAATAACGTAGAACATAGGTTTCTGAAATTTACTATACCAGGCATCGAACGCGGAGCCTCTGCGTTGAAGTGAGGTAGGCCGGCAAAGGCTTAACCCGCTCAACCACAGAGGCCGTCAGAGTGATTTTATGATTTCTTTTTGTGTAGATATTTTTTTTATAATTGTGGTGGATTTGGTTATTTCCAATGAATTAATCATGTGCTTTGTCGAAAAATCGATTATGGTGATCGATAACTTATTTTATTTGGGACTTTATTTTTAAGATATCTCGTCTTCCAGATACAATTTAGGGCTGTTGTTTACCATTATTTAACAAAAATATATAACGCCTTTTTAAGCCACATCTCGATTCGTTACATTTCTTAAGCCCAAAACTCCCCGTCTCATTTGCGATCAACAGTATTAAAAAATCAGCTAATCCTTAGACTTATAATCTACGCAATTTTACATCCTGGGAATCCCGCGGGAAATTTTCTGGGAATAATTTAAAATGGCTAGAATAAAAAATCGAATTTCAATGTGATTTTTACACTGTTCGATAGCAAATTTTATGTAATAAAATGTGTGATATTTTTATCCAGGGAATCCATCGGGAATTTTCCCGGGAACGGTTTGTATTCGTTTGGGTGCATAGAATTGCTTACTCCGACACAATTTTCACTAATACGACAGCTAACATTATTCATTTAAATGCTGGGGTATTTTGTATCCCGAGAATCCCTCAGGTATTTCATTCAAGTCAAATTGACGAAGTTGCTAATTTTTAGCCAAATAACCACGGTCTCCAAAAGCTTACCTTAAAATGAATGAATTTACTTAGTAGGTATAAATACACAATTTAACCATACTGAAAGAAATATATATATATATATATATATATATATATATATATATATATATATATACACTGAAAGAAATGTTAGGACTTCTATTATTTCTTTTATTTTATAATAAAAGAAATAATAGAAATCCTAATATTGGACCCAGGCTCAGCGTAATACTAGCCACTACAGCCAGCGCTTTTCTTCCACCTGGACCAGTAGGTGAAGTCACGAAGAATGACACAAGGCAAATAATATAAAAACTATAATAAAACTACATTTTAATGGTTTTACGCGCGGTAATTTATTGAATTTTGATTATTCCGACGTTTCGACCACTTTTCAGTAGCCGTATAATCACGGAAGACAAAGATGTCAAGTGCCAATATGAGTGTTGTTAATGTTTTATTTAGCCTACAGCCAACTTGTTCATTTTGATTGTTTAGTTTTATTTTTTGTTTATGATTATTATTTACTCTATGGGAGCCTAATCTAAATAATTTAACATCGCTTCCTAACATTAAAAAAAATATATTTCATGAGTTCAGCAAGCAGGCACACTGCCCACTTGATGGAAAGTGGTTACCAACGCCTATGTACACTTGAAACACTACTATAAATGCGCTTCTGCTCTTTAAAGCGAGACTGGAACCTGGCCACTAATGCCAGAACACAACTCAAGGTTGTCACGGTGACATACTCTAGACTAGGGGTGGTAGTCATCCAGACGGCCAAATACCCTACCACCCGGCTGTGGGTCGCTTTGTCGCCTCTTACGACAGTCCGCCCGGTCGCAGGAAATTGTATTCTTTCTCCGTTCCTGCACGGATAAAATCATGTTGTGACTTATAAAAAATAAAAACTTCGTTTAAAAAAACCGACTTCAAAAACTAAAAAACTAAAATGTATAAAATAACTTATTTCTAAAGCTATTATTATTAATATATATTATCTAAAACATCTTAAAGTCGGTGCTTAGTAATTTTCAAAATATAGTAATTTTTATGTTTTACTTTGCACCGACTTCAAGATGTTTTAGATAATATATATTAATAATAATAGCTTTAGAAATAAGTTATTTTATACATTTTAGTTTTTGAAGTCGGTTTTTTTAAACGAAGTTTTAATTTTTTATTTGTTACTTTTTAGTGTCTAGCTATGTATGGGTGGACCTACGAATGATGCCGCCCTTCTTAAAAAATATAGGTCCCAAGAACCGGGAACAAAAAAAGTTCGTAAAATGAAAACTACTGGGCCAAACTATGTAAAATTTTTAGGGGACCAATTGGAAGCTATTCCGCATCGAACAAAAAAAGAATCACGTAAATCGGATCATAAATCACGGAGTAATCGGCGAACATACATAAAAAAAAGAAAAAAAAAACCGACGAATTGAGAACCTCCTCCTATTTTCGAAGTCGGTTAATAACAGCGATTAATAAAATAAAAACGATTTAGTTAAATAGTGATGATCTTAAAATGTTAATATTATAGCTCAAATATCTACGAAATCTATTAACCTGTATACATTATGCAAATAACGCTCTACAATGTGGTAGTGTATGCTGACTAAAATACTCAAACCTGCTTATAATAAGACTATTAAATGAGATGCGGCATACTATGAGCTATTATGAAGGAGAGAAAATGCGGTATGGTTTAAAACATAGGACATTTGCTTGTTACGGCTGCAGCCAGCAACTGGATCGGGTCGGCAGCCGCAGCGGTGGCGACGCGGCGCCTCGGCCGGTGTTACACATCATTTCAAGCACTTTTGCGAACGATCCTCTCATGTCAACGCGCGCGCACCTCTCTCTCTTTTCTTTCACCATATCCCAATTAATTGAGGTCGGCACAATATGTATTTTCCTTCCACACTCTTCTATTCTGACATACATCTTCTGTCACATCACAAATCATTATATCATCCTTCACACAATCCATCCATCTTGTAGTTTAACATTCTTTTTGTCAAGTGACTTTATCCCCTCCTCATTATATGCCCATACCAACTTAGTCTTCTTCCTCTCAATTTTTCAGTCACGGGTGCAACTTTCAAAGATCCCCTTATGTACTCATTTCTCACCTTATCCATTCTCGTAACACCACACATCCATCTCAACGCGCACGCACCATAGATATGTAAATGAAGAGTAACTTCATTTAATTTGAATTTGGCGCGCATTATCATAATCGTCAAGTGTCAATGTAATGTCACTTGTACATTACACTTGTCAGAGTTTTTGTCAGTTAGAACTATAGCGCAAATTAAGTGTTATTTTAAATTCTTAAACTATACTAGATTGATTGAAATTGTAAATTAATTAGCTTGAAATGTTGTTTCTCTTCTCAGGTGAGGTGCGTAGTTATAAATTCACATACAAAACACACTGTATAACAGCGTATTGTATTTAATAATAAAAAATCTCTTTTCAGAGCAACATTAGTTTTTTAATTTACGTATCAAAAGTAAACCACATTATACATATATAATTAATTTGTAATATCAGTAAAGCAATAAAACCATATATTTATATAAAGTAGTCTGACAACATGGCGTAGTTAACAATTTTCATACAATTATGTGTGTCCATCTTTATGCTTGTTTATCTTTCTACGTATATATATCATAACCATTTTTCTATAGTGAAATCGCGATTTTTTTTCCATTATAAGTCGTAGATACCTAGGCCTTAAAAATGGTAAAAATATTTCCTTCAATTTTTCAAAGTGACATTTTTACTACTTACTACTGATTTAAACATTTAAAAAAATTTATTGTGTTTTATAGCTATTAAAATGTCACTTCTATACGAAAAAAGTGGTAACGATTAAGTTCGCTGATGTTTTGAAGTGATAACTTCTTATAGGAGGGTAAACCGCTTCATTACGTAACGCGTTACTGCGCCAGTCTGTCTGGCTTCCCTTTCTCTCACGCATACGGCAGCGGTAGGCAGGCTTCTCCTCTCTCACTGTAACCCACGCGCTATACACATTAAATTTAAGTAATAACCTAGGCTTTTCTCAAGTTAAACAACTTCAATATTAAATAGTTTAACTTAGATTAGTTTGAGTTATCACTTCTGTCGGGCGTCCCGAGACGCGCACGTTTTTTCCTTTCTATGCAAAAAAGACAGATGTGAACCTTCTTTTTTTGAGATTTACACAATTATATAAAGTTTTAGAGAGGCTTACGTTTGAATGCGAAGAAAACAAAGGTGATGGTGTTTGAAAGAGAAACAACCAGAACGAATGCAAGGATAATGGTCGATGATGTTATGCTGGAACAAGTGAATGAGTTTGTATATCTCGGATGTGCTTTTAGCAGGGATGGAAGGTACACCGCTGATATAGAAAGAAGAGTGAATTTGGGGAATAGTGTGAATGGAGCGTTAGGTAAACTTCTAGGCGCTAAGAACCTCAGCCAGAAGGCCCAGCTTGCCATACACAACGCGGTGCTGGTACCTACGCTCACGTATGGAAGCGAGAGTTGGGTATGGAATAGAGAGCACGAAAGTAGAGTAAACGCGGTCGAGATGCGAGCACTGCGCAAAATCTGCGGAGTGACGCTCGCGGACAGTCTGAAAGAGAGTGTCGGGGTGAAGGTAAGGAAAGGAATGCTCCGGTGGTTCGGGCATGTGGAACGAATGTATGATGGAAGAATGACTAAACAGATATACAATGCAAAAGTGGATGGATGCAGAAGTCGCGGAAGGCCACGACACACCTTCCATGATCAAATTGATCATGTACTAGCAGAAGGTGATGTCAGGAGCCTTAAGAACAGACGAGCGTGCATGACAAGAACTATGAATGTCAAAGAAGCAAGTGAGGTGTGTAAGAATAAGCCTAAATGGCGCTCTGTTGTTCGTGCCTACCCCGCAAGGGACCTGGCGTGAAGTTATGTATGTATGTATGTATATAAAGTTTTAAAAATGAAATATATGCTTTATCTTATTATACTCGCTAGCTATCTGCTTATAACTTGCACCACAGTCCCAACGTACGGCGCATTCTTCAATACCAGGTGCAAAGGCCTATTCACACACGCTGTAAATTTATGTTTCGAACTTCTCAGTATTGTATGGGAACGATATATAAAACCTTTCCATTATTGCAGGCCTTTTTATATGTCGCTACTGGGTTTTCGGCTTATACGTACCATAGAGTTTATAGAAATGTGATTTTTTGGTAAACTATATTTTTTTGGTGTCTAGTAACTATTTTGGTAAAAAAGGGAACTTGTAAAATCTTTATCGTCTATCCATCGAAATAGATGACAGCCCTTTTAATACGCTTTTATTAGCTTCATATGTATGTTAGTATGTAACGGAATCTTTCAAGTTAAATTTGATCGACTTCCCGGTTTCCGATTGAGCTGAAATTTTGCGCGTATGTGTATATCGCGTGATAATGCAATAATATACCAGCATGTAGCTGATGTAGCTGGTACCATGGAGCTGATCTGATGATGGAGTCGGAAGGTGGCCATAGGAGGTCCTGTACTAAACAAGATAGACCCGTCGTGTTTGGGCTCGTTTTACTTGTCTTGGCTAGCACTCTGCTGCTATATGATATGCAGGATCTCAAAAGTTTGTATTTTTTGTACCTTTTTAAAAAAGCTTATTTTTACATAATGTATTTAATTCTTTTTTCAAAGTTTCCACAGAGAAGGGAATTAAATCACTAAATAATCACTAAAAAATGAAAAATAAATAATAGTCAAAAAACCCTAAAAAATACACTTTTATAGAAAATAAATTTTAGTAAATTTGAATTAAAAATAGTGTAAGAAAAATGATTTAATTGTAAAAAAGCGTGGGGTGCTTTTCAGGATATTATCAAAATAACCCTTCTACTCATATCTGTTCATAAAATATTTATAAGTATTGATACCATGTACACAAGTTCAAAGTTGTACAGAAAACGTCCCCGTCTAAATTTTCAAATATGGTGTGGAAAATAGGGTACATTACAAACTAAAAAACTTACTTCTTCATACAAAGCGTTGCAGCCTCATAAATTTTGTACGAATGCACTAATTTATAACGTCATAAATATGTATAAGTAAAAGTAGTCAAATAGCGCATTAATTTTGTTTAAATAGTAATTAAATTATCTATATTACGATATTTTAAAGGTAAGATAAGACAGTATTCTAATCAGTCTTTAAAGAAGGCCTATATTGGAGGTCAAGTTAAAACTTAAAATGTTTTAGGGAAATTGTTGTAAACACAATACATATTTTTAAACTAGCTTCTGCCCGCGACTTCGTTCGCGTGGAATAGTTTAAAAAAAGTAACTTAAAAAAACCCCCTCAATTTTGATACATTCTTCATTGGTGCCCCGCTCCTCTTGCTTTTAGCGTGATGGTTTATAACCTTCCTCGATAATTGTTCTATCTAACACTGAAAAAAAAATTGAAATCAGACCAGTAGTTCCTGAGATTAGCGCGTTTAAGCAAACAAACAAAGAAACAAATTTATCAGCTTTATATATTATATATATAAGATGAAACTCTCTCACCGACACCACACCCAGTCAAAATCTCCGCTTCTATTATGTTACGTTGCAGAGAAATTACTTTTAGTTTAATTAAAGCTTTTTAACTATCCCACGGGAAATCTTTAATTTTTCGTGATCAAAAGTATCCTATATAAGTATCCTATATGTTGACCAGGGATATAAGCTATCACCATACAAAATTTCATGTAAATCGGTCCAGTGTTTCGGAGATTAGCCGGTACAAACAGACAGATAAAGAGACAAACAGAGAAACAAAAAATTTAAAAAAAATCTAAATTAGTTCTATTGCACTTCTTACATCCCCCTGACTCGGTTTTTAGCATATTTTTTCATTGTACAGAAATTTGACCTCTACAATTTTATTATATGTTGTATATATATTTTTTCATCAATAGAGGATTTATTATATTATTACTAGGTGCGCCCCGCGGTCGCACCCGCGCGGTGATGGAAAATCATTATATTTTGGATAATTCACACAATATTTTTATAAATTATAGCCTATGTGTTATTCTGATGTGTAAGCTATATTATTGTAAAGATTCATCAAAATCCATTCAGCAGTTTATGTGTGAAAGAGTAACAAACATACATGGATTCATCCTTACATTCTTACAAACTTTCGCGTTTATAATATTAGTAGGATCATTTATGTCAGAATTCATTGTAACACTACCGTTTTTGGCAGATGTTGCCCTGTCCTGAAAAAAAAAAAATAGAACCCGATTCCAGCGCCACCTATCGGGTCTAATTGTGAATCTAAACCATCTCCGGACCCACTCAAAACACAATTTTTTTTACAACTTTAGTTACATTATTGAAGTTATAGTAGGAGGCCGTATTTTTTTCTGTTAATAAAATATTGCCTATATTCAGTGGCGGATTTGCCCTAAGGCCCAGGAAGCCCGGGCCTAGGGTGGCCAGATATTAGGGGCGGCCAATCGTGACAAAAAATTCACTGATGATAACAAAAAATAACTCAAAATATGTAAATATTCTAAAGGCTCGTGCATGAATCGATTTCGATAAAAGTTGGCAAAAAAGTAAATTCATTATGTACTCAATATGGTGCTGAGAAAGGGGTGGCTGGTACTTACTACATGGCCTGGGGCCTAGGGCGGCCAAGACTGCAAATCCGCCACTGCCTATATTAATCTGAGATAACGTTGCATTCGAATGATGAAATTTTTGTTGCTAAGTTTATTTGTTACAAACAAATCTACCCACTTTATATTACTAGTATAGATAAGATGTAAGGTAGATCTTGACAACCATCGAAATCAAAAAACTTAACAAATACTTTAAAAAAATTTAGTAGTCGCACTTAGCCAATTTTAATGATGTTTATTAAAAAGTTAATAATATTAAAAACCTTTTAGTACACATAAACAATCATTAATTTAGTATATACCAACTCTAATGGACTTTACGTCATTAAAATAATTATGCACTTAATTTCATTAACTAACGGACGGATGTGATGACACAGGGCTTCCTTTTGACTACGGAAATCTAAACTAAACGACAACTGATGTCTTCAAATTAAAAAAAATATTACCAACATAATAAAATTTAATATGACGAAACTATGATTCTGTTTATATTATGAACTAGGATATGCCCGCGACTTTGTCTTCGCTTGACTTGAAATTCCCGCGGGATTCCCGGGACATAAAATGCCTCAACATTTGAAAATAATGTAAGCTATCGTTTTAGTGAAAACTGTGTCTACACAAACCGCTGAACTAGTACAAACCGCTCCCGTGGTAATTCCCGCGGGATTCCCGGGATAAAAATTATCACACATCTATACATATAATAAAATTGTAGAGGTCGAATTTCTGTACAATTTCTGTACAATGATAAAAAATTCTTAAAAGCGAGTCAGGGGCATGTAAGAAGTGAAATAAAACTAATTTAGATTTTTTCCAAATTTTTTGTTTCTCTGTTTGTCTGTCTGTTTGTACCGGCTAATCTCCGAAACAACTGGACCGATTTACATGAAATTTTGTATGGTGATAGCTTATATCCCTGGTCAACATATAGGATACTTTTGATCCCGAAAAATCAAAGAGTTCCCGTGGGATAGTTAAAAACCTTTAACTACTTAAACAGCTTATAACAGACTAAATGTAATTTCGCTGCAACGTAACATAATAGAAGCGGATATTTTGACAGGGTGTGGTGTCGGTGTAGAGTTTTATCATATATATATATATTAATATATAAAGCTGATAAGTTTGTTTCTTTGTTTGTTTGCTTGAACGCGCTGATCTCAGGAACTACTGGTCTGATTTGATTTTTTTTCTGTATTAGATAGCCCATTTATCGAGGAAGGTTATAGGCTATATAACATCACGCTAAGGGTAATAGGAGCGGAGCACCAATGAAGAATGTTTCAAATTCGCGGGATATTTTAACTTACTTTTTTTAAACTATTCCATGCGAACGATGTCGTGGGCAGAAGCTATCATCTATATATATATAAAAATATGCCACTTTTCATTGTAATTTTATAACTTGAGAACGACTTTACCGATTTTGATGAAATTTTGTGTGTGTATTTGAGTGGGTCCCGGGATGGTTTAGATTCACAATTGAATTTTTTAGCTAGACGTGTTGCTGGGGAGTTTCTTGCCGCTTCTTCTCCTTAACAGCAATAACACGTTGCGAAGCGGTGTACATAGACTAGGAAGTAAAATTAAATTTTAACCTATATGTATGACCTTCAAAAAGTGTTCTCCAGTGGAACTTATTTTGAATAAAAACTTTTGAATTTGAATTTGAATTTGAATTTGAATTTGAAACCGGTAGGCGGCGCTGAGATCGGGTTCTACAATTCTTCTAATCACCGGGAGCGATTTTTTTTGTGTGTTTAAGTGGGTTCCCGGATGGTATAGATTTGCAATTAGAACCGGTAGGTGGCGCTGAGATCGGGTTCTAGAATCCTCCTAATCACCGGGAGCGATTCTGGTGATTTTGTTTTTGTGTGTTTGAGTGGGTTCCCGGATGGTTTAGATTCGCAATTAGAATCGGTAGGTGGCGCTGAGATCGGATTCTAGAATCCTCCTAATCACCTGGACCGATTATGGTGATTTTGTTATTGTGTCACGAAACAAAGTCTTTTGGGAATTAAGAAAATATGGCGGTACGAAGTTCGCCGGGTCAGCTAGTTATATTAATAATAATCGCTAGAATGAGCAGCGACACCTCGTTCCTGACTCCGGGGGTCAAGGCAAGCCCCCCCCCCTCCCCGCCTCCGTGCTTGCCTTATCCAGCCGGCACGGAATTGAGATCGCTAGAGCTAAGACTTAAGCTCCAGGGGTGGAAGTGATAAATGTCATCACGTCGGAAGTAGCTTCGATGAACCTGCAGTCCACCACTCTACACCCCTTAGCCACTCACACCCATGTTGCCCCTGTCTTCTATGGTAGTTTTTGGGGCCAATGCAGAGAGTGGCGAGTCATCGTCTGCCCATTTTTCCATGTTCCCCAAACATTGCGACGGACAAACGCCATAGTCCCCATATTCCCAGAACCCCAAGTACCACTAGCAGTTCATCCGAATAGCCCGGTACTTTTTGTCCTCATTTCCTACAGTAGTCCTACACTGGCCGGGGCTTGTCCTTGGGTGCATTATTATATGGTGTAGACAGAGCTAATCGCCGGTCAGTGCCACGCCACGTTTACATTAAATTTGTCAAAGGGCCTCTACGTGTTGGCCTTCCCATGGCCCCACGCAAGCCCTCCAAATATGTGGGCCATTTTTATGACCCATGGTCTTGAAAGACATATAATATAATCGCTAGAATACTCAAATTCTCACCCTACAGTATATTGTTTCTACACACTACTCCTGCTTACCTCAAAGAAGGCTTCGAATTTCTGTACGTATATAGCTCCCACAATTTATGCGCCTCAACTAAATACAGAGTAAACACACACCTGTACATATGTCTTGTTTTTACAATAACTCTTTTACCGTCCAGGTTGTGTGTCTTTGGAATGAGCTACCTATTGCTATTAGACAAGAAAATTCTTACAGTGTTTTAACAATCAGGTTCCGTAGCATTACTTCTCTATTGTGTATAATAATTCCTAATACTGTTATATAAACCTATCTCAGGAACTATAATACCTATAGACTTAAATTTTGGCATGGACCTTCCTTTCGCCAAGTAGAGGTCAACTAAGAACGGATTTTGCGGCATTCGAAGCGGGCGGGTATCTGCTAGTATGTATATATACGTGTGTATAGGTATGTGTATATAATGATGATAAATGATAAGTAATTACAAGTTTACTTATCATTTATCATTATTTATATACTGCACCACTGTCAGTATTAGAAATCTATTATTCCCTGCCAAGGGTTGTCTGGAAGAGATCGCTTTTTAGCGATAAGGCCGACCATTGTACTATCTATTGCATTTTTTTCAATTCCTGTTTATCTATGTTTTGATGTACTATAAAGTGTTGCCTATCTATCTATTTAAATTTTCTATCGATTATTAAATAAATGTCACTAGAATTCGTTTTTCTTAATTTGCTTATTTTAAATCATTCCCAGAATAATTCCCGCGGGATTCCCAGGATAAAAAGTAGCACAGAGCTTAAGTCTAAGAATTAGCAGTGGATCATGCGATTTCGGGATGAATAATGTTACTAAAGGCATACACAGAAAATTTGGCGCCGGATACAATTTATTTTTCGACCTGGCCAATCTAAACCTTTCCCAAAAAAAAATCCCGTAGGATTCTCGGAATATAAAGTACCGCAGATTCGTAATCCGGGAATTTACTATCGATCAGCGAAAACCTTATCGAATTCTTCTCAGTAATTTTGACATGAATCCCGATCAAACAGATAAACACAAATTATTTAAGAATCAAAAGACTAGACACATTAGAAGCTTCCTATTGGTCAGTTAGAACAGGTGTAACGAAGATTTAGACCGCTCTACATATCGACGCGTACGTGAGTTACTTATACGTGGTGTTCTCAAACTTAGTATTTTCTTTTACCAGTGTTTTTTTCATTGCCAAAAGCTGGCAAATAGGCAGATGGAACCTGATGGAAAGTGGTTACCGCCTTCTATGGATGTTTACTACACCAGGGTTTGCTACTCCAACGCGTTTCCGGCTGCAAATAAATTGTATAGCTCGCTTCTTAAATGACCCCATGTCGCAGAGGGAAAACCGCGGCAGGAATTTCCCTTCAAGCCGTTGCGTAATTGAGCATGGAAGGTCAAAAAAATGAGGGTGAACATCCGTATTCATTAAAACCTCTGCTAGCCTAGTGTTTGCGCACTTGTGACGGCGCTGATAGGCCACCAGAAGCCACAGATAGCCATTATTCCAGAGGGTAGCTAAACAGGTACAAAACAGTTGTTTTGTCGCTCTTACGACAGGCCAAAATACGACAGGACAGGAAATTGTATTCATTCTCTGTTCCTGGACAGATAAATGATCATTGGGTGGTTTACGCCCAGCCTTATTACGACTGACAATATTTTCCAAAATATTTGTACAAACAAGCGACCTTTTTAATGGTGTATTATTAAAACTGTTTTTAATCAACCTGTACATTACATCATAGCGCCATCTATCGTTAATTGATAAGGTCATCACACTCACATTCCCGTTTGTTGACCTTAAGGAAAAATCCCTACAATATCCGACCAATAACAAAGATCCATCTTACTTTACATTTTACATCAAACCGTAGGTCTTGTCAAGATTGTATCTCGTATCAATTGACGAGTATAACTTGAACTTTATTTAGAACAACTCTACATGAGTTCTAGAGGTCTAATAAATATGGACCTATATGCTTTATTGACCAATGTATCTTGAACTCTATTTTCAAAGACGTTATAAGTGGTTAGGTGTCTCCATGGAAATACGGATGGGTAGACTAGTTTTTCCAATAGAATTGCATCTCGTAACGTTATCTCAGTTACGTTTAAGATGAACTTACATATGTATACAATTAAATGTTATGTATTAAAAGTGTTCGTATGTTGAAAGTTTTATCCGTACAGGAAAGAATAAAAAAAATCATTCCCGTGAATGGATGGGCTATCATAAGAGGCGACAGAACCATTCATAACCAGTTGATAAGGCATTTTCTCGCCTGGGCTACCAACCCTGGCCTAGAGTGTGCCACCGTAATAACCTTGAGTTATGAACCAGCATCATCGGCCAGGTTCCACTCTCCACCAGCAGGTTGGCAACACCTCTGATGTTACAAATGTCCATAGGTGATGGTAACCACTTTCCATCGGGTGGGCCGTATGTCTGTCAGTTAAACTCGTGCAATAAAAAAATCTATAGAATAAATTAAACTAAAAATAAACGATATATACAAACTGAAATTAAGCTATAAAATCTAGTACCAGACCGCCGTCAGTTGGAAACGTGCCCAAAAGACTGGCCACATTGCCTCGCTGAATGGCAATTCTGATGCGTCTTTTGGTCACGTGTGACATTCACCAGACGTTTGGCTGCGTCTCGATAAAGCTTGTTCGCCTCAGGCCCCCATGGACCCAAGGTCTCGACCCCAAAAGCCGCAAATATGTAGCCATTTCCGATGGTTGAGTATTTGCGGCATTTTAGGGCCTGCTGTTGTACAGCATCTGTACAAGCAGACATGCTAGTGGTTGGAAAATGGGACACTGCCAAAGTATCGACGCAAGACGCGTCCCGTCCTCCCGGGCACCAATAACATACCATCGGGTCTCTTGCCATCGTCGCGGCACAAGCCGTTCGGTTCTAGAACGGCAGGTACCCCGACGGTCACAAGAGCCCGACAGATTATCTCATTACGTGTTGCATGACGTGAAATTCTGCCGGCACTCCTGATACATGAAAATATACAAAAATCATTTTCAGAAGTAGAAAGAAAAAAGAAAATGTATAATAGATGCATTCACAAACCATAACTTTTCTATTCATTACTAGTCCTTACTATCAACACTGTATGTACCGTACATTGAACACACACCACAAAAAAAGTTGTGTGTGCTGGGTGTCAGACTATCATTTTCTAGCGTTTTTTTTCCCCCTGAACACGAATCTGAAGTCAGAATTGGGGGTCACTCGAAAAAAAATCCATAATCAATCGCTCAACCGAAAAATACATCGCGATTTTTAACAGGTCTTTTTTGGGTGTTTCTTGATTATTTCTCACTTCATTCACAGAGTTCGTGTACAGCGGGAAAAAAATACACCAGAAAATTATAGTCTGACACCCAGCACAGAACACATAGCGTTTTTTTAGACATGCATTGGCACGCTCTTTGTCGATTTTTTGCATTAAATAACTTGCGCAGTTTAAGTGTAAAAGCGAATCGGTCACAGTGTGCTTTTATCTTGTAATTGTAACAAGCGTAAGAGTTTAATTGACCAATTACATCATTTCTTTCCTGATATAAAAGCCGTGAATAATTTGAACAAACATTTGGAATTTGTGATGGTTTGCTTTGTTCCTAACTTTGTGTGAATTTGTATTAATTGTACATTCATGTTTTTTTAAGTGAAACTTCTTTAGAATCGTTGTGATTTGAAACTCGAAACGAAAAAGCGACACTAAAAAATTTAAAAACTTCGTTTAAAAAAACCGACTTCAAAAACTAAAAAACTAAAATGTACAAAATAACTTATTTCTTAAGCTATTATTATTAATATATATTATCTAAAACATCTTGAAGTCGGTGCAAAGTAAAACATAAAAATTACTATATTTTGAAAATTACTAAGCACCGACTTTAAGATGTTTTAGATAATATATATTAATAATAATAGCTTAAGAAATAAGTTATTTTATACATTTTAGTTTTTGAAGTCGGTTTTTTTAAACGAAGTTTTTAAATTTTATTTGTTACTTTTTAGTGTCTAGCTATGTATGGGTGGACCCACGAATGGTGCCGCGCTTCTTAAAAAATATAGGTCCCAAGAACCGAGAACAAAAAAATGTTCGTAAAATGAAAACTACTGAGCCAAACTATGTCAAATTTTCAGGGGACCACATGGCAGCTATTCCGCGTCGAACAAAAAAAGAATCACGTAAATCGGATCATAAATCACGGAGTTATCGGCGAACATATGGAACGGAGTGAAAATTATTTCCATGAAAAATGTTCATAAAATGAAAACTACTGGGCCAAACTATGTCAAATTTTCAGGGGACCACATGGCAGCTATTCCGCGTCGAACAAAAAAAGAATCACGTAAATCTGATCATAAATCACGGAGTTATCGGCGAACATACATTAAAAAAAAGCAAAAAAAAAAAAAAAGATCCCGACGAATTGAGAACCTCCTCCTTTTTTCGAAGTCGGTTAAAAAGAGATAAACACATAAATCTATAGGACTAAGCCTGTGACAGAATGAGATACGAGTATTAACATAGGCCCAATTTGGCCTACCAATGTGCTACCGCCCTCTAAAGGGGCACTGGAACCTGGCTGCTAATGCCGGCATACTCTAGACCAGAGGTGGTAGCCATCCAGACAGGCAAATACCCTACCACCTGGCTGTGAGTTGTTTTGTCGCTTCTTGAGACAGGCCACCCGGCCGCAGGAAATTATATACTTTCTCCGATCTTGCACGTATAAAATAGTTTATTTTCTGGATGTACTTTTAGATAGTATTTTCTTATGTTTTCACATTTAGTACATGCACATAATATAAATACGTTTACGTACATTGATATAAAATTATTAGGCATGTTGCTGAAGCGTTATTTGCGGGGTCTATTCTACAAGCTACGGTGGTAGAAGATTAGGCTCCCATAGAGTAAATAATAACCATAAACAAAAATTAAAATTTAATAAGTAAAATAACAATTTGACATTTTTTCTTCCGTGATCACGGCTATTGAAAAGTGGCCGAAACGTCAGAATATAAATCAAATAAAATAACGCCGCTAAAAACCTTCATAAAATAGTTTTATTATAATGTACCTACCTACTTTTAGGTTGTATTATTGGTATGTATTATACTATGTATTAAAAACAGTTCTGTGATTACAATCGCATTTAAAGTCATTAAATGTAATTTTCTACTTATACATGATATTTGCAATATAAGAACCTTAAATGTTACTTAATATTTTAAATTTCTGTTATTATAGGTATTCTGAGGGCATCTGGTTTAATACTTTGTAATATAGGTAAATTAGCGATGGTTGCTAAGTGGGTACGCCGCGCTCGAGTATTATTCCAATGAAATAGGTAGTTAGATCCTAACAAACAAAGTACATTGGTGTCTTGTATTTTTTGCCGTGGTAGCGCAATAGCTAACGCACAAAGGGCGTGGGTTCGAATCCTGGCCGGCGGTATGCATGCACCATTTAGGCACTTAACTGTCCTAATGTGCATATTGTTACAATCACCACGTGCTCACAACAGTGAAGGAAAACATCGCGTTGAATCGTGCAAATCGAGATAGCCGATGTGTCAAACCTGCCAAGCCGCCTTGGACAAGCGTGGCTGGCGGGTATACTGTCCGCTCCCCTTATAACGGGAGGCCCGAGCCCATCAGTGGGACATTTATGGGCTGATATATTATATTATTATATTTAGGATATACCCGCGACTTTGTCCACATTTGAATTGAAAGTCCCACGGGATTCCCGACACATAGCATTTAAAAAATAATGCAAGCAATTGTTTTAGCGAAAACTGTTTCGGAATAAGCTAATTGTTATGCACCCGAAGTACTAGTAACAGGTCCCGGGAAATTTTCCGCGAGGTTCCCGGGTAGAAAAATATCAACATTTATTACATAAAATTTGCTATTGATCAGTGAAAAAATCGCATTGGAATTTGTTTTTTTTTTGCCCAGATTGACAAAAAATCTTATTCCAATGCGATTTTCCCTTTTAAATGATTCCCAGAAAATAACCCGCGGGATTTCCGGGGCAAAAAGTAGCGCAAATTTTAAGTCTTAAAACTTGCTGTCGATCAGCGAAAACAGCATCGAAATCGGCCCAGTAGTTTTTACGTGAATCCCGAACAAACACACAAGACAAATAAAATAAATGCAACGCGTTCTCCATCTTTTATATAGTTTATTCCATTTGCTTTTTTCAACAGTTGTAATTCATATACGGCATAATAAAATATACAATAAATCCTTCCATTTTAATATTGTATAATTTAATTAGAACTAAGCATGTTTGCTGAAGAGTTTCTTGCGCCACTTCTTCTCTTCAAGCTACAACATGTTGTGAAGCGGTGGTAAATTAGATTAGGCTTAGGCATATAGTAAATAATAACCATAAACAAAATTAAAACTAAATAATTAAAATGAACAAGTTGGCGGTAGGCTAAATAAAACTTTAACAATACTCGTTGGACAAATGTCATCTTTGTCGTCCGTGACCACGGCCACTAAAAAACGGCCGAAACGGAATAACCAAAATCAAATAAATTACCGCGCTTAAAACCGTTAAAACGTAGTTTTATTATCATATACGGCATGGTTAGAATTTTATAATATTATAGATAAATTCCTGTTTATAGAAAACTAGCATTTATACGTAATCAATTTTATAATACCGACCCACAATAAAAATGTTGAAGATTTATTTATACTACCTTATTATAATGCCACACAGACCCCATAACCACTAACGTACCACGACTTACACGAGCTGATCTTTATAATAATAAAACACAAAGTCCAAAGAATCTCTTGTTTACAATGTTATCGTTAATTAAGTGAAACTAGACAAGAGAAATGTAATACATTGTCTCATATTACATTGAACAAAACGTTTACAAGTAGTCTCAGGGAAGATCAATGCTCCTGTACGGTTTTCACATAATCACATAAATAAGTAACAGATTAAGTTCCGCGAAAGGCAATACAGTTATAATAGCGGAACTATAGGCATGCGAGTCCTCACGCTTGTGGTTATAGAAAAATGTATGGTGTTTTGTGTTGAGGATGGTGAAATACTTTTCCATATAAGGTTATGAATAGTGACATGATATTTCATACTTATGTTACTTATGTGAATGTGAAAGTGACTGTTAGTGTTAATATTCTTTAGGTAAAAGTGTATACAAAATATGTGTATAAAATGATTACTTATAAACTGGCATCCCTTAGGACTTTGTACTGGCAACATTTTTTGAAGTGATAACTTCTTATGGGAGAGTAAACCGCTTCGTTACGTAGCCCGTTACGGCGCCAGTCTCTCTGGCTTCCCTTTCTCTCACGCAGTATTTCGGTAATTAGATTAAATAATGATACTAACAATGTTCATATACAAAAATCTAATGTATGTATTCAAGAATCGTAACTAAGAATAAAATCTATTTTATAATCAATAAAAGATTTTATAAATAAATAAGCTTTCCTTACATTGTCATATTAATATACATAAAATTTAAGTACTAACCTAAGCTTTTCCCAAGTTAAATAATTTCAATGTTAGTTCAACTTAGATTAGCTTAAGTTATCACTTCTGTCGGGCGTCCCGAGACGCATTTTTTTCCTCTCTGCCCTCATCCTGTGCTCTCTGTATATAGAATGATGCTCTGTGTTTGTTATTTTGTAAATTTTAATAAATCAAGTTTATCGTATTTGTTTTTGCTATAAACCCTTCAGTGCCTATGTTTTTTGCATGATTTTATTTAGACACTAGCTGTGAGAGCGCTAAAAAATTAGCCCAAGTTAATCGTTATAACATACCCATCTGCCAGTGAAAGTTCCGTCAAAATGTTCCAGCTGTTTTAGAGATAAGCCGGAACATCCAGACAGACAGAGATAAATTGAAAAAAATGCATTTTCAGAATCTCCAGGTTCGAATTATCCCGATGATTTTTTTTCGCATTTGTATATGGACATTACAAACAGACATTTCAACTTTATTTATATGTATAGAGTATAAATTTGTTTGTTTGTACGATTTAGGTGTCAACTGAAAATGAGTGCTTCGTCGGATTACGTTTTGGTGTAGCAATAGGTACCTATATTAAGTGCCACCTCATTTCTCAAAGCTTTTCTTGTGTGTAAAAAAAATAAACGAACATAATTGTGAAATAAAGTGTCCTATGTGATCTTTTGATAATTATAAAAGCCTTTTTTATTTTTTAGATAGTTACAAAGAGTACATTGAATAATATAAAGAGATAGTTAAAAAATATGAAAAAAAAAAAACATTGAATTCGTTTTCTTTTATTTTATTTACCCCATTTATTCAAATTGAAAGACAGAAATGGACCATCAAATTTAGGCTCTATATTTTTAATAAATAAAAAATAAACAAAATCTTTTTTCTTTCTTCTATTTCATAGCTATTTTTATAATAATACGTGAAGCAAAAATTGTCTACCCCTTTTTACGTAAATTGCGCGGACGGAGTAGTATGAAATTTCTCACACTTATAGTTTGTATAGAGAAGAAGCGACGAATGCTATTTTTTTTAATTAAAAAAATACTTTAAATCAATAAAAAAAATCATTTCACACGCTACCGTGTATTTGACACACACACACATATATACTCTATTATTTATTGTTCAAGTCAAATTAACAGCCATGGAGAAATCTGTGATTCTAGGAGTATAGTCTTTGACAACAAATTATTATAGTCGAATTTCGACCACGGGCGACCACTAGTATAACATAATGATGTACAAGTGCTAGGTACAAAAAAGACAAGATTGTATGTACTGATTGACTGATGATTGTATGTGTTTGCCTAAACCCCGTACTAGGGTCAAACCTGTCTTTAGTTTAGTTAGCATTGGCATCCCTCCGACAGCAAAAAATACTTGTATTTAAAGGCTAGTTTGTAAGTTAAAAAGAAAATTCTGAATCCTAGATTAATAATAGTAAATTTTATAAAAGTCAAGAAGACGGACAGTATCCTGAGAAAAGACTTGGCTACATACGTTTTAATAAAGCTATCTTGAAGGGTGTGAAACAGGAGATGAAAATTTAAACAGGAAACCCACCTTCAAATTAGGAATTTAAAAATTCACATGTAGGCGTTTTGATAAAAAAATTAAGAAATATTTCTTATGTTTCAACGTGGTAACGCCGCCAGCGTTTTGGGAACGTTTCGGTAAGTGACAGTGGTTTGCGACGAATATTTTATCTATAATTTTTTATTTAGTTTTTAATTTTATGTTTATTTTTTATACTATAGTTTAGTTTTAGTATTTAATTGCATTTTAGATTATATTGTAATACGTTTTGTTTATAGAACTATCAACATAATAAAATTAATATTGTCGCCATAAAAACAGAAATGTTTCAGGTTTTTACGAACAAAGTCGTGGGTAAGAACAATTATAATACTTCGTTTGGACCGTGGGGTCATGAGGCCATGTGCTTCTACCGAAATTTATCAAAACGACATTGACTCTTCAGGTGATCAGAGGGTGGTGCCTACCCCGGACAACGGATCAGTATGGTGATCCAGCGAGGAAACGTAGCCAGCCTTCTGGGCACCTTACCCATAGAAGACGGCATATATACATAAGTTAAGTTTTCTTTTATTGTGTTTGTTTGATAAAGTCAATTTACTATTAAAAAAATACAATAATAACCTAATAACACGCAGGGGGGCTTTGTGGCGAAGCCTTAGGTGAGTAGCGACACCTCGTACCCGACTCCGAGGGCCAAGACAAGGTCCCCACCTCCGTGCTTGCCTTAGCCAGCCGGCACGGAGTGGAGATCGCTAGAGCTAAGACTCAAGCTCCAAGGGTGGAACTGATAAATGGCATTACGTCAAAAGTTGCTTCGGTGAACCTGCAGCTCACCTCTCTACACCTCTTAGCCACTCACACTTATGTTGCCTCAGGCTTTTATGGCATTTTTGGGGTCCATGCAGGGAGTGGTGAATCACCGTCTGCCCATTTTTTCATGTTCCCTGAACACTGCGACGGGCAGACGCCATATTCCCCATATTCCCAGACCCCTAGTACTACTAGTAGTTCACCCCAATAGTCCGGTGCTTTTTGTCCTCATTTCCCACAATAGTCCTACACTAGCCGGGGCTTGTCAGTGGGTACAGTATTATATAGTGTAGATAGGGATAATCGCCGGTCAGTGTCACGCCATATTTACGTTAAATTTGTCAAAAGGTCTCTACGTGTTGGCCTTCCCATCGCCCCACGCAAGCCCCCCCAAATGTGCGGCCATTTTTAAGGCGCTTGGTCTCCAAAGACATACATTATAATAATAACCTTATAAAAATGTTCTCCAGTGGCACTTAAGTATTTAGAAAAACAACTTCTGTATTTTCATTAGCTCGTCATTACCAGACAGCGTATAGCTATTTTTTACGTTAACAATTAAATTCTTTATCTCTCAAGTAATTAATAACAGTGTGTGTGTAGCAGTATACACACCACACTTACCCAAGGTGAATAACCCGGCTTAGCACATTAATTTCTCGATCACCAACACTTCGCCCGTTCTCAATTAGTTCATTGTGTCGCCCATTGGCGGGCATCATCAGATTCATCCCCCTCTCATGGCAACAGTCCAGCCGAGGTAAAACTCCCTAGGGAGCTCGCTCAAGCAAGTTGCCCCCGGGCTCGAGCGCCTTCGCCTAGCGAAGGCGCTCGCCCCAAAGACCCCGGTAAAGTTGTGAGGTCTTCGGACCAACAACATAAAGTCAAGTCAAATAAAAAAAAAACCAACAGTGACAACACTCTTTTTTTTATTGCATGAGTTCAGCAGACGGCCCACTTGATGGAATGTGGTTACCATCGCCTATGGACATTTGCAACACCAAAGGTGCTACAAATGCGCTGCTGCTCTCTTAAGGGAGACTGGAACCCGGTCTCTAATGCCGGAACACAACTCAAGGTTGTTATGGCGGTATACTCTAGACCAGGTGGTAGCCATCCAGTCGGGCAAATTCCCTCTTAAATAAGTGAGCTTATATGCTCATTCTGAAGATTAGATAAAGACTTTTTCATCTCCTTAATAAAGAAAAAGCTTCTAATTCACACACTTCTAACATATTCATTGAATAACTAAAACAATGTAGAAGACGTGCAAACGCGGTACAAATTGTCAAGCAATTTAAAGTCTTCGTGTTGTCCCATCAAATACCATTAGTGTTCCCACAACAAACATTTATTTTCATTAGATATATCCTACAATATAAGACTCGCGTCCAGTAAATAGGTAAAACTACGTGATGATAGAACATATTTTAGTTTAGTCAGGTAAATTAGATTAAGCTCACATTTACTTACCAAAAGTTAAAACTAAACAATTCAAATAAATAAGTTGGCGGTAGGGAAAATTAAAACTTTAAGACCACTGCTGAAAAGTGGCTGAAATGTCGGAAAAAATCAAGTGAAATAAGGCGCTTAAAACCGTTAAAACATACTTTTATTATGATATAAGTTGTTTCCAGATAATATGTTTTCTTAATAATAACTAACATCCCGCAGGGGGGCTTTGTGGCGAAGCCTTAGGTGAGTGGCGACACCTCGTACCTGACTCCGGGGGCCAAGACAAGGCCCCCGCCTCCGTGCTTGCCTTAGCCAGCCGGCACGGAGTGGAGATCGCTAGAGCTAAGACTCAAGCTCCAGGGGTGGAAGTGATAAATGGCCTAATGTCGGAAGTAGCTTCGGTGAACCTGCAGCCCACCTCTCTACACCCCTTAGCCATATACCCATGTTGCCCCTGCCTTTTATGGCATTTTTTGAGGCCCATGCAGGGAGTGGCGAGTCACCGTCTGCCCATTTTTCCATGTTCCCCGAACATTGCGACGGGCAGACGCAATAGTCCCCATATTCCCAGACCTCCAGTACCACTAGCAGTTCACCCCAATAGCCCGGTACTTTTTGTCCTCTTTTTCCACAATAGTCCTACACTGGCCGGGGCTTGTCCTTGGGTGCATTATTATATGGTGTAGACAGGGATAATCGCCGGTCAGTGTCACGCCACATTTACATTAAATTTGTCAAAGGGCCTCTACGTGTTGGTCTTTCCATGACCCCGCGCAAGCCCTCCAAAAGTCCGGGCCATTTTTATGGCCCGTGGTCTTTCAAGACTAACATCCTACGACTGTTATTAATTTTTGAGCAAAATTTTATATTTTATGCCTCAGTAAATTTTAAAAATTTTGTCAAAAACCAAACCCATATCCTGTTGATATGTCTGTCCGTCCGTCAGTATACTTTGTATGAGTGAAATTTGGCAGAAAGGTATGTATGTATACGAATGTTTTAAGTGGAAAATATGTATGTTTATAACGAAATAACTCAAAAACCACTGGACCGATTTCAAAAATTCTTTCGACATTACAATGCTCCACTAGCCCTTAATAACAAAGGCTATATTTATTACTAGAAAAAAAATTATTATGCCTACTAAAACTTCAGTAAAATACTCAAGGTTGAAAAGAATTTACCCATAAAATGTATTCTAGATTCTGTTGTTTGGCAAATATGAATACATGATCTAATTTATTGTTACGAACTTGTGGTATACGAATCACAATGTCGTTGGAATTAACACCAAGTTTATAAGAAGTATGCCAACAAACTTTGATCGATAATCCATATCCGCAATGACTTACGCAATACAATACGAGACAAGCGATGCTACTGACTGCTTTACTTTATTGGATAGAGAGCCGAATGTAAGATAGGTTTTACGACAGCGGACATTCCAAGCTAGGATACCTGCATTTTCTTCGATTAAACAAGAACATTAATTTCCTTTTCATATAAACTAAGATTACTTTTTATTACTTACTAGCTTCTGCCCGGGACTTCGTCCGCGTGGATTTTTTTTTCATATAAAGTATCCTATGTTACTTCTAACACCTCCAAGAATATGTATATGATGTATGTGTAATATGATGATCGGTTGAGTAGTTTTCGCGTAAAAGCGCAACAAACAAACTTACATTCACGTTTATAATATGAAGTAGGGATAAGGATTGCGCATTCTTGTAATGACATAAACTCGAATCCTGGCAGATAATTTCCATATAATAAAGGAGATTCTGTAACATACTTCTGTATAAAACTTATAACAAAAAAAGAACTTGAAATATAAATAGAATAAGCTAGACGTGTTGCCGGAGAGTTTTTTTACCGCTTCTTCTCTTTAACAGCGATAGCACGTTGCGAAGTGGTGTACATAGAATAGGAAGTAAAATTAAATTTTAAGTTATATGTATGATCATCAATATTTTATACTTGAACTCTGAATAAGATACAAATTTTAATTATATATATAGAAATAAATTAATATTTCTTACTGTTTACAAGTGGCACAATAATTCACGACATTTTTCTGTTTAATTACATAATTTTTATGTAACATATTTTTATTTACTTCTAGGTTTAAGGTTACCATGATTTGCGGTTGCGATTCCGGCTACCAGAATCCGGCTAGTCTTAGAACCAACCGCATACTGCGGTCGGAAGGATGACTGAGTAAACTGCGGTTAACCGTATAGTGCGAATGAGGCAATAGATAACTTATAACTTCTTTAATTTTTAATTTAGGACAAAAAGTTATATAAACATATTTGTAGGCAAAACAATTTGCTACGAATTATGACTTTACAACTTTTTTGTAAGACGCATAGTTTCCGAAACATCGCGAAAAAAGTGTTTTCACCCCTTTTTCCAAGATGGCGGCCGGGGGACAAGGGTGGCGACCCCACAAACTTGAGGTTAAGCTTCTATTGAACCCCCACACATGTCCCAAAGATAAAATTGCGTCCTCTAAAAAATGCAATATTCGGTCCTTAAATTGTAAGATTTCAATAAACTATGAACGATTAGATTGTCATTAACCCTTCTTCCATGTTCATGAGCCAATTACGCAGTAATAAATGCCACACGCATAGTCATTAAGCAGGATTATAACATTATTTTATTATTAATCAAACAAGATGTAATTCGACACGTAGAGCCAACGCGGGTGGAATATGAAACACCTGTCGTTTTGCAATTTCGCATTTTGCGAATGTAATCATATATGTCTGATTTTGTTGAATTATTTTTGTTATTAAATATTATCTGTATAATAAAAGAGATTGTTGTGCCCATGGATATGGTTACACTAACTATAAAGATTGGCCAAGTGCGTGAAGTCCACGTGAAACGCTTGATTCTATTGAGGTCAACAACGAAGCAATATTTTTTTGTATTGCCTGAAGTAGGCAAACAGGCAGACGGCCCACCTGATAGAATGTGGTAACCATCGCCAATAGACGTCGAGCTGTTCGCGTAGTTGATGATCCCATACTCACAGACGGTCTACATACGCTTGGCCTTAGGAGAGACTTTGCTTCTCTCTGCGTATTCTACCGACTGTATAACGGGGAGTGTTCCGAACAACAGTTTAGAATGGTGCCTTCGTCCTCTTTCTACCATCGCACCGCTCGCCATCAGTTGGGAGTTCACCCACACTTTCTTGGGCCACTTCGCTCATGTACGCAACGGTTCTGTAGGACATTTCTCTGGTGTACCGTGGGGATTTAGAATGAGCTCCTAGCTGATGTTTTCCCACAGCGCTACTACAATATGGAGTTTTTCAAAAAGGTTGTCATAAAATTTTTCGAGGCTTGCGTTGCTGACATCTGTGGTGGTGCAAACGTCCATAGGCGACGGTCTAGAGGACTGCCAACGCGTTGCCGACTCCTAAGAAATTTTATAATGCCCTTCTTTAAAAACCCCATATCATAACGCAAGGGGAAAACCGTGGCGAGAAGTTCCATCCAGATCATCGTTGCACGCGGAATAAATTTTCTAGTGAACCGTTGTGTAGTTGAGCGTGGGAGCTCTAGGAAATGGGGGTGAATATTCCGTCGTTGGCGACCGGTGCGGTTGTAGAAGTACGGCGTTGGCACTAGATCAGACAATTCCTCGGAACACTCCCCGATATGTAGGCGGTAGAATACGCAGAGGGACGCGAAGTCTCTCCGCCTTCGGAGATCCTATCCTTATAAGCGGTTCTAAGCCGCCTGTTAGTATGGGATCGTCGACGATACGAACGGCACGACGCTGGATGGAGTCTAGGGGGTCAGAATGGTAAGCGGGTGTAATGTATGACCTTCAAAAAAAGTTTGGATAAAAATTCGCATACTCCATATTTTTATTATTATTGGACTTCACTTTATGTTGTAGGCCCGAAGAGCTTACAACTTTACCGCGGTTTTGGGGGAAACTTGCTCGTGGGAGCTCCCTAGCCCTAGGGGCTTTGCCTCGGCTGGACTGTTCCCATGACAGGGAGATGAATCTAATGATGCCGACCAGAGGGCGACAACGATATGAAACCTGAGGGGAAGGATCCCGGCGGACCGGTATTGGCGCTTCGAGGCCTACACTATTTTACTGCCGTTTCGCAACATATTGTGACTGGGAGACAAGAAACGGCGGAAGAATCTTCCCAGGAACATGCCTAATATATCCTATGGGGATGGGAGGGGGCTTTGTCTCGTGGCGTCCCTCGCAGGGACGTGGAGAGATCGTGATTGGCGGCGTCGGAAACACCGCTGTCTGTGTGTGATATTTGTCAACCTTTTCCAAAATTGTTTAAATAAATAAATAAGACAATAAATTATTAGTAATTTTTATTATTGAATTTTAATTCGTGCAGGAACGGAGAAAGAATTCAATTTCCTGCGGCCGAACGGCCTGTTGTAAGTGGAGACAAATTAACCTACAGCCAGGTGGAAGGGTACTTGTCCGTTTGGATGGGTACCACCCCTGATCTAGACTATTCCGCCGCAACAACCTTGTGTTTCATCATTAGTGGCCAGGATCCAGTCTCCCTTTAAAGAGCGGCTGCGCATTGGTAGTTCCTTTGGTGTTACAAATGTCCATAGGCGATAGTAACCGCATTCCATCAGGTGGGTCTTATACTTGTCTGCTGAACACATGCAATAAAACAAAAAGGCGTTGTAACAAACTTTGTACAACAAGTATAAAGTATTCTAAAATTCCAAGATTAAAAGATTTTATACATTTATCCGCGAAGTACCGCCCTATTTCAACCAGATAGAAGGAAGTTCCAAAAACAACAATTACATGGAACTTTTTAAAGTCATAAAACACAATTTATACTCACTCGTTGGCGTTTGAAACTCTGTTGGTTTGTCGGGGACAGGCGTAAAGTAGAAAATTCGACGCGTGTCAAAGTTAAAATAGCCGGTAATTTACGACGACACTCGGAACCGGGCGGAACTGAGCGAGTCAATGCGGATAAGTGTTAGGGCTACCTCATACATGCTTTCAGTTTTACAAAGACAGGCAAAGGAACTAAACAAACTAAAGGGTCCGCCAGTCGTTATCCTGCCCAGAAAAAACCAAAAATTTTAAACTGGCTGGGTTCCTACCAGAACCTTACTTATTTACTTTTTGGTAGGATATAACTCCTGATGAGTCTGTTTGGGATCCGATCATCAAAACTATTAAGACCTAAACCCAGCAAAAACCAACTGCCAGACCTCAAGACACCGTGAGCTCTTTCTGTGTGCACATAACCAACTTGGCGGATAACTGCTTTTATTTTCCTTCCACCCTTAATAATATATAAAATATTATCTGTGCAGGAACGGAGAAAGAATACAATTTCCTGCGGCCGGGCAGCCTGTCGTAAGAGGCGACAAAACAATCCACAGCCAGGTGGTAGGGCATTTGCCCGACTGGATGGCTACCACCCCTGGTCTAGAGTATGCCGTCATAACAACCTTGTGTTGTGTTCCGGCATTAATGACCAGGTTCCAGTCTCCCTTAAGAGAGCAGCAGCGCATTTGTAGTACCTATGATGTTGCAAATGTCCATAGACGATGGTAACCGCTTTCCATCAAGTGGGCCGTCTGCCTGTCTGCTGATCTCCTACAATAAAAAAATTTATTAGAGCTAGGCATGTTTGTTGAAGAGTTTCTTGCGTCGCTTCTTCTCTTCAAGCCATAACATGTTGCGGAGCGGTGGTAAATTAGACTAGGCTCCCGTAAATAATAACCATAAACAAAATTAAAACTAAATAATTTAAATGAACAAGTTGGCGGTAGGCTAATTAAAATTTAACAATACTCGTTGACACTTGACATCTTTGTCTTCCGTGATCACGACCACTGAAAAGTGGCCGAAACGTCGGACTAACATACAAGTAACAATAATAATATACAAGTCGCAAAAACTTAAAAAATATTATGGAAATATTTATTTTTTGCTTTTTAGTTATTTTTGAACTTGTTTTTTTTTATTTTATTTTTATTTGTATATTATAACTTAAAAGTAAGTACAAGTCTTTTTCATATAGATTATTAAAGTTTGACAACCCTGGTTATAATCGAACGCGAGAACTAGCTAGCATACGTGCCCCGTGACAATAATAGCTCTCTCAAACTGTTTGCTAAGTTTGGGAAACTTTGCTTTTCTTGTTATCGTCACATAGTGTGCACATTTGGTGCAATTTGTCATATATTCAACTACAGCACGTTGAGCGATTCTACATTGGCGTTGCTATGACAGAAACGTATTTGTTACTGTATTGCTATGGCAATACCAAAATATCGCGATCCCAGCGCCATCTATTTGGCTATATCCTACAGAAATGACGATATTAATCGGGATAAAAACTATCCTTAATGTTGACCCGGGATATAAGGTAGCTCTCTATCGAATTTAATTTAAATCCGTTCAGTAGTTTTCACGTGATGCTCTAACAGACAGACAGGCAGCCAAAAATTAAAAAAAAATCATTGTCGAAATCTTCTGGTCTTAAGTAAGAGAATCAGAATCAGACCCTAATCAATGATTTTTTTCCACTTATAAACGTGTATTACCTGTTGTTTACCTAAGAGGAGCACAGGTAAACTAAATTTGAATGACTAACGTAGTTTGTCCCAAAATATTCGGCTTAAGAGGACTAAGATTTTCACTAATCAGTTGCTGAGCAGTTTCTTTAAATTTAAGAAACGATTTCATACTCACTCATAGATTTCATAAGGGGTACTAAGTTTTTTCGCTTCGCGTATTAGTATATAGATAGACAGTTTATATTATACTACGAAATACATAGAATACAGCTTTATCGTTAGTAGTAGTAGTAAGTAGTAATATAGTGAAATTATATTGGGGTTGTCTGGAAGAGATCGCTTTTTAGCGATAAGACCGCCCTTTGTACATAAGTAGATATAATTTTTAACCGACTTCGAAAAAAGGAGGAGGTTCTCAATTCGTCGGAATCTTTTTTTTTTTTTTTTTTGTTCCTTTTTTTTAATGTATGTTCGCCGATTACTCCGTCATTTATGATCCGATTTACGTGATTCTTTTTTTGTTCGACGCGGAATAGCTTCCAATTGGTCCCCTAAAAATTTTACATAGTTTGGCCCAGTAGTTTTCATTTTATGGACATTTTTCATGGAAATAATTTTCACTCCGTTCCATATGTTCGCCGATTACTCCGTCATTTATGATCCGATTTACGTGATTCTTTTTTTGTTCGACGCAGAATAGCTGCCATGTGGTCCCCTAAAAATTTGACATAGTTTGGCCCAGTAGTTTTCATTTTATGAACATTTTTCATGAAAATATTTTTCACTCCGTTCCATATGTACACCAATTACTCTGAGATTTATGATTCGATTTACGTGATTCTTTTTTTGTTCGACGCGGAATAGCTGCCATGTGGTCCCCTAAAAATTTGACATAGTTTGGCCCAGTAGTTTTCATTTTACGAAAAATTTTTTGTTCCGGGTTCTTAGGACCTATATTTTTTAAGAAGCGCGGCACCATTTGTAGGTCCACCCATACATAGCTAGACACTAAAAAGTAACAAATAAAATTTAAAAACTTCGTTTACAAAAACCGACTTCAAAAACTAAAAAACTAAAATGTATAAAATAACTTATTTCTAAAGCTATTATTATTAATATATATTATCTAACACATCTTGAAGTCGGTGCAAAGCAAAACATAAAAATTACTATATTTTGAAAATTACTAAGCACCGACTTTAAGATGTGTTAGATAATATATATTAATAATAATAGCTTTAGAAATAAGTTATTTTATACATTTTAGTTTTTTAGTTTTTGAAGTCGGTTTTTGTAAACGAAGTTTTTAAATTTTATAGTCTTTAAGTTCATGATTGTATTGGTGTACAATAAAGTGTTATCTATCTATCTATCTATATTTTTTTTAATGTGCTAATATAAGAGCGAGCTAGCGAGCAACGTTCAAGTAGATTCTTAGGAATAAAAAAAGTGTAAAATAGTTTTTTAATAACCAATTTTCACTGTTCCTTGGAAATCGGAGGAATGATGACAGGATAATGAGGTTCGTGTTGATGCCGAGTGCCGACTACCAACCGCAGGTAATAACTGTTGGTTCAATTCCCGGGCCGAGTGGTTTGGATTATTACTTCTTTTTGTTTTGGTTCACGGTTGATTTGACTACTGGTATTTCACCGCATTATAAAAGAAAAATTGTATCTTTACAAGCTAAAGATGATTAGTTAAAAAAAATGTGTATGCAATTCACACTCGGCAGAAGTAAAACTTTAGATAAGTAGCCTACAAGAGAATGAGATAAATATAGGTATTAGGATAATTATAAGGTTTATATTGTTACATGCCGTCAAAGATAAACGCACAGCTGCCTATCGTAAAGCGCAGCTTATTGCCTACCCGGATTTAAGAATTCTTTTGTTTACTTTGTGTTCAGAATTTTTAATTAAGAAAAACATGATATCGTTTTTCTACATGTTTTATGGCCGTCATTAGTGTCGAACTAATCCTTATTGTTATTGTTTTCGACTTTGTTGGCCGTTCGCAGGTGTGCAAATTACATTTTCTTGGAAGAATCCAGCCCACGCAATCGATTGTGTATTGTACAGTTTACTATAAAACAATGCCCGAACGAAAGGGTGGGTCAGTCGAGTGAGGATTACGATACGAGTAAGACGTACATTCGACAAGCGATATAGTGACGGACTTTGCGCGTGTTATTGAATCGTGCAGTTTTGTTCTGGCTGTGTCGTTATATTTGTACCTGTTTTGTCGTTATATTTGTTTTGTACAGTTCTAATAAACTGTATAGTAATTCCAACGGTATTTTAATTCGAGTCCTGTGTAGCTCGTAACAACATTTTTTTTACCAAGCTCAAAAATCATATTTTAATGCAAAATATTACATATTTAAGAGATATTATAAACACATACAAGGTGGGCCAAAAGAAGTCATCCGATGTTGTTTGGCTCGGCAACAGCGGCAATATTCTCGACAGAACGGGCGCTCCGGGGCCGGCCACTCTTGGCAACGTCTCGTGTGGTCCCATACTCTTCAAGGTTGGTAGCCAAACAGCGCAGTGTTTGTGCAGTTGGTGTCGGACGGCCGGGGAATCGGCGACGGAATTCGCGATGCGCCAACACCACAGACGAATTGTTACGCAAAAAAATAGACACGATTATTCCACGTTCTTGGGGAGTGTATCGCTCCATGGCTTGTTCCCTTGTATTCTGCATCTGTCTAGTCCACAAATGTCAAAACAGATTTGACATTGGCGGCCATTTGCAAAAATGAGAGCATCTTCCAATAGGGTGATTTCTTTTGGCCCACCTTGTATTATTCAGAGTCCATGTTTTCACTTTGAACAAATGACACGAGAGGCTTATGATATCTAAAATAGGAAACAAATACACATGGGCAACATGGTTCTATCTCATTTTCCACGACACCTGCATCGCTAGGTTACCTTAGAATTTCCTTTAAGTTAAGTTTCCTTTAGAAGATCGCTTTAAGCGATAAGGCTGCTTGGTTATTGTTTTCCCATTCCATTATTGTGAACATCTGTAATTTGTCTATTGATATTTTATTTGTAATTACTTATAATTAATTACCGGCTAGTTACGTGGGGAAAAAATGTCTAGCCATGCCGCCTCTGCCAGGTCCCCGTCGAAGGGATGCTGGCTTCACGTTGTGAGGGATGACATGCGTGCCAATGGTTTGAATACAAGGGATGCCGAATATCACGCAAAGTGGAGAATAAATAGTAGAATAGCGCCGAAGTGATAGCTCCGAATGCAACCAGGATTTAACGCTCGGATGATGATGATGATGAATCATTTATATGTAAGCTATATACATAAAAGAAAGTCGTGTTAGTTACACTATTTATAACTCTAAAACAGCTGTACCAATTTGGCTGAAAATTGGTGGAGAGGTAGCTTAGGACCAGGAGACGGACAAACGATACTTTTTATCCCGTTGGACCTGGTAGGTGGCGCTGAGATCGGGTTGTAGAATCCTCCTAATCACCTGGACCGATTTTGGTAATTTTGTTTTTGTGTTTGAGTGTATTCCCGAATGGTTTAAATGCACAATTGGAACCGGTAGGTGGCGCTGGGATCGTGTCCTAGATTATTATTTTTTCAGAGCAGGACAACGTCTGCCGGGGCCGCTAGTTACTTATAAATATTTCACCCTTATTCCCATGAGTGCATTATTAATTACGTATAAAATAAACGATTACCGTAACTGGAAAACAGAAACTAGTTAATTACGTAGAATCGTTAACTGGTTTCCAGTAAATCTTCTTTGTAAGAACGTAACAAAACGTATCGATTTATTTACGGTCTTTCTGCTAAAACGGTAAATGTCTGGATAGCGCTCTTCTTTGAACTTTGGACAACATAAATTGGAGGCGCTTTTAGAATTGTGTATAAACAATGGAGGAAAAAAACTAAATTATCCAGTAAAAAATTATCATTGAAAAGTCCCTAACACCTAGATGGCGACAATTGCTTTCGTTTTATTAGTCAGTCCAAAACTAAAAGCCCTAATAAGTTTTTTTTTGAATTGTTAAATGAAAATAATTCCATAATCTATAAATCACTTAACATGCTGTGTTACGGTACCGTAATTATTTAAGCATAAATGAGTTATAATCCACATAATACTTGAATACATGCTATTGCTTGGGTTCTGATCTCCCAATTATAAGAAAACGAACACTATACCCGTTACATTTGTCCAGAGTGAATTGGCAGATTTGACAAATCTGTTATGCTGTGTGTTATGATGCGCAGGTTTCATTCATCACAATGTTTTCCTTGATATTTTTTTAATTTTCCTTCCTTAATACGTGCTAATTACAACAATATACATAATAGGTCAGAAAATAGCATAATCAATGCATTCTTTCCGGCCAAAATTCGGAACCGCACCCTGTGCTCTATTGCTGGGGAGTTTTATGCCGCTCCTTCATTAAACAGTGATAACACGTTGTGAAGCGTTGTACATAGAATAGGAAGTATATCTAAATTTTGACTTCCATGTATAACGTTCAAAAAGTTTTCACCAGTGGCATTTATTTTGAATAACAAACTTTTGAATTTGAATTTTAATTCGATACGGTTGGCGAGTTTGCTAACCATTAAGCTATGACGGCAAACTCAAAGTCTAAATAAAATACTTTTAAAATTATTGTGTTCATCTGTTTATGTATATATCATTATATATTATTTTTAAATGCTGCTAGATTTAAATGAACGGAATTTGGCAGAAATATATATTTTTATGCCACTAGGAAATAATGTAGTCAAATCGTTTTACAAATACAAGTAGTAGCTACTACTTACATGTAAGTCCACTTTGAACTTGTATTTTGGGAGGATTGACCTATAAGAAAAACGTTTCCATCCCGTGTTATTCAATGTCCATCACACATGTTGGTGCGTACCCATTTTATAACAAAAGAAACATGTCGATTTAACACCAAAGATAAACCAACAAGACGCCTAATGTTTTCTGTATGTTGTTTTACTTGTGATGTTAAAAATAAATTGTGGAAGCTCTGGGAAAAGCAAATAGTTTAGTGTGTTGTCTCGATCTGGGAAAAGCAAATAGTTTAGTGTGTTGTCTCGATAGGGCAAATATTGTATTTTGTTCATCGGACATAATATTACGCTGCAAGTCCAAAATAAGTAAGGTATATATTTATAGTCAATCAAAATAATTTCTTTATGCCAGAATTAACCCCAGGGGTGTCTAAGGTTTCAGATGTATGTGTAGGTGTTAGTCTCGTTAAATCTCGAGAACGGCTGGAGTGATTTGGCTAATTTTGGTTTTGAATTATTTGTCTTCCACAAATAATTCAAAACCAAAATTAAGGACGGTTCATAAGGTGAGTAAATATGAAAAAAAATTCGCTTTCCCTTAGAAACTATTCCTACCTGTCAAACATTTGATGTTCGTCCCGTCGTTTAGAAATCGATTAAATTTAAAAGTCGTTCAGAAATCAAAAAAAGTGAAGTTTATTTATTTTTTGGTTTTGAATGACAAACGTTTGATGTTCGTCCCGTCGTTTAGAACTCAATGTTTTTTATTTATAGATTCTAAGGAGGAACGAAGTTTGCCGAGTCAGCTAATCAAAAGAAAAAAAAAAATTAAATTTCTATATTAATTTCACCGTCTATTTTTAGACAGTTCCTCCCTGGGCTCACGCCGGCGAAACTGCCAGCGAGAGCGGAGGACGTGTGGGTGGGTGGGCCTTAGGCGAGTTGTATCGCCGCTATAAGCCGACAAGTGTGAACTGTGCTGTACAAAGCTGTATGTCAATATACCCGACCCGACAGAAATCGTGGCTAAACATCCGGTAGATGCTTTATCGGATCGGCCTAATGTGAACAGCGCTATTGAAATACAAATGCCAATATGCATCCGACACCTTTGTCGTTCCGGTAAATCTAACTATTCGACCTAATATGAACCCACACTAACAGTCAAACTTAGAAACTCAAACACCTTCAAACATATTGTAGCGAATGATGGTGGAATCAATAGTTAGTTTAAGAACTTTTAGAAAAAGCTAGAACATTCTAGAAGGAAAAGACAAGGACGGACATATTTTAGAAAAGGATAGACGAACGAAAGACAGAGATACATAGATATCAGAAAGGGGTAGACGATGAACGAAACACAGAGATAGATAGATGTTAGAAAGAGATAGATGTATAAACGAAAGTTCCCGAACAGAAGGTTCTGGAAGGAAAAGACAGAGATAGATAGATGTTTAGAAAGGGACAGATAGTAAATAAAAGAGTAACGAAATTATAGGTTCCAGAAAATTCTTCCGGGTATATAAACAGCGTATAGGGGCAACCATGCAAAGAGGTATTACGTGCGGCTGTGTAAGTCAATAAAGCTTTTAGACAAAAGCTGGTGTTTTCTTCCAATCCGTAAGTGTGTACCCCCGCTCGCACGTACCAATATAATACTACCCGTGCGCAGAAGGTTTGCCGATAGCTTCATGACGTCAGTAGGGTTGACAAAAAAGTTTGCATAAATAGTTGTTGCAATAAGATTGATAGATAACACTTTATTGCTCACCAAATATACAATTTCTAAAATTTCTACTTCACTACCCTTCACACTACCAGGGCTTACGACGGCGACAAGTATATACAATTATAGTAAGTAGTCATCAGCAAACCTGCGCGCGTCTTTTTTTTTATTGCAGGAGTTCAGCAGACAGGCAGACTGCCCACTTGATGAAAAGCGGTTACCATCGCCTATAGACATTTGCAACACCAAAGATGCTACAAAGGCGCTGCTGCTCTCTTAAGGGAGACTGGAACGTGGTCACTAATGCCGGAACACAACCCAAGGTTGTTATGGCGGCATACTCTAGACCAGGGGTGGTAGCCATCCAGTCGGGCAAATGCCCTACCACCTGGCTGTGGGTTGTTTTGTTGCCTCTTACGACAGGCCGCCCAGCCGCAGGAAATTGTATTCTTTCTCCGTTCCTGCACGGATAAAAAATCTCATTCACTCCAGCACTGAATATTTCGTATCATCTCCCTCTTTATTGGGCAGTCTTATAACACTAAAAGCATAAACAATTAGTTTATTCTTCAATCATAAACCCATTTCGGCCTAATCAGTAAAATAAAATATAAAACAATAAACATCAGTCCGTCCGACCTTTTTAGTGAACCGTCACACTTCCCGATACTGGCCTAAACCAACTTAGGTCCTTTAAAAAATGATTAAGAAGTTCAAAAACGGAACAAAAAATAGAATTCGTTCAGTAGCGTAGCACCTGTTGTCTCGGGACCTTGTTCCCATCGAGCGCTGAGAACCAGTTTAAAAAAACTTTCAAGTTAGAAACAGTTACTTTGTTCTGGTTCTGTATATTAATTAATTGAAAACAATAACAGGCTTCTATTGTAAATATAGGTGTTACAAATACATAGTATATTGTTACGAGGACTCGATTTAAATTCCGTTGGAATTACTATAGAATTTATTAGAACTATACAAACACGTATAAAACAGGTACAAATAACTAGAAACTACTAGTATAAACTGCACGATTCAATAACATGCGCAAAGTCCGTTACTATATCGCTCATCGAATGTACGTCTTACTCGTATCGTAATCCTCGCTTGACTGCCTCCTCCCCCCCGTTCGGGCATCGTTTTATAATAGACTGTACAATACAACAAAAGACCGCGTGGACTGAGGTTTCCGAGAAACAATCTGCACCCCTGCGACGGGTAAACAGGTCCAATAATAATAGGCTATTCACTAAATGCAAATTTTAATCACGAAGTATACAAAAGAAGTCAAAGCGACAAAGGTAATAAACTGAGTTTTATAACAAGCAGGTGTGCCTTTGTCGGCATGTAACAATATATAATCAAGTAAAAACAATTACTTTCAGATTATACACTCATTTGAAGTTTCACTATTTATTATCACTGTTATGTATTACACGACTCTGCGGCACAAATAAACTCATGAAGTTTCTGTGCGACAGTTGAATATAAGTTATACATAGTGAAGAGCTAAGTGTAAAGTTTAGTGGTGAGTTTAGTGAAAAAGTTTAGTGGCCAGTTCAGTGAAAGAGGAGTTTAGCGTAATTTAAGAGGAGATCCAGAAGCGAGCTACACGCATTAGGAAGTGAGCACCAAAGCAGCAAGCAGCAACATTGCGACGGGCAGACGCCATGGTCCCCATATTCCCAGACCCCTAGTACCATTAGCAGTTCACCCCAATAGCCCGGTACTTTTTGTCTTCATTTCCCACAATAGTCCTACACTGGCCGGGCTGGTCCTTGGATGCATTATTATATGCTGTAGACTGGGATAATCGCCAGTCAGTATCACTCCACATTTAGATTAAATGTGTCAAGAGGCGTCTACGTTTTGACATTTCCTATGGCCCCACGCAAGCCCTCCAAAAGTTCGTTCCATTTTTATGGCCCGTGGTCTTTAAAAACATACAGTATAATAATAACAGCTCATGAACATCCCACTGCTGGGCTCGGGCCTCCCCCTAAACTGACCGTCATTATACCCGCCACGCTTGTCCAAGGCGGCTTGGCAGGGTCGACACATCGGTTATCTCGAGGTGCAGGTTTCATCTCGATGTTTTTTGTAACAATATGCATGTTAGGTCATAAAACTGTGGTGCAAGCAATCCGGCCAGGATTGGACCCCGCGTCCTTTGAGTTCGAGAGCATATGCTAGCCATTACGCTACCATGACTCAAATTAATGTGTTAGGATATTTTCTAAGTAGTTTTTGTACTATGTCAAACGGAACCCCAACAAAAACATGGCGGCCAAATCTCAAGGGACCCGATCTGGTTATTTTGTATCTCGTTTTATTGAATGCAGGTGCAAGGGTTTTCTAAAATAATGGGATTTAAAAAAAACATATTGTTTGATAGAGTGGAGGTTTTGGTATTTGCTTAAATGTATTCGGCGATGGTTTTGATTTTTGACGATTATTAACTCCCCTTCCAAAAGATCTTAAAATATATTTAACTTAATGCATCCAGGGAGATAGCCAAAGAGGGGGGTTTTGCCCCCCCCCCTCCTACAAATGGGAGTTACCTAGTTAGGTTGTACGTTATCTAAATAGAGCATACACTATTTTTGTACATGAATATTAGTATTTTCTTAAGTTTTCGCGACTAATAGACATAATAGAACTACCTTTTAACGATTTTGAGCGCGATAATTTATTTGATTTTTATTATTCCGACGTTTCAGGCACTTTTCAGTAGCTGTGATCACGCAATACAAAGATGTGAAGTGAGTATTGTTAAAGTTTTATTTAGCCTACTGCCAACTTGTTCTGACATCTTTGTCAACTAACTAACTTACAAACTAAATTTACAGAAATAACTAAAGAATAGCTATTTATAAACCTCCACAGATGACAAAGGAAATTACAAAATATAAAATACATTAATTTTAGAAAAGAAGAAAAATATGAAAACTTGTGACCGGGAAACTAATGATTATTACAATAGACTTTGATTAAATTCGCATTTACAGATGCTAGACTATGCACAAACAAGTCAATGTCCATATAATCCGATTTGCAGAGTTTGTTGAATTCATTGACTTTTCTGACTAAAATGAGTGGCGTCTGAAGCCTGTACGTGTCAAGGGCGAATGAAGTACTTTACTAGGGCGTATAAGACTAGGGGGAACATCCAAATGTAGTTTCTCGATGAGACTAGCACAGTAAATCCGTTTTTATCCGTACAGGAACGGAGAAAGAATACAATTTCCTGCGGCCGGGCAGTCTGTCGTAAGAGGCGACAAAACAACCCACAGCCATTTCCACCTCTAGTCTAGACTCTAGAATATGCCGCCATAATGACCTTGAATTGTGTTCTGGCATTAGTAACCAGGTTCCAGTCTCCTCTAAGGGAGCAGCAGTGCATTTGTCAGACCTTTAGTGTTGAAAATGTCCATAGGTGATAGTAACCCCTTTCCTGTAATAAAAAAAATTGGATTGAGCAATTTTCACCAAGAAATATCAGCAATATTTCTTAGAACTGTAAGAGGCAGAAGACGGAATACGGTACAGCGCTCAATATAGCCTTGTCGCGATATTTTGAATTTAAAATTGATAAATCTAATGTTTTTTTAATAAGTTCTGATCTATCGGAACGAACTTCAAAAGTGGGATTCCACATTTGGCTTGCATACTCGAGGTGACCACGTACAAAGGCCCAATATAGAACCTTACAGTTTTTCATCTTGTTGAAACAGCTAGCATAACTAGCATTACACAATGAGATCAATATGATGATTATAAGCAAGTTTGGTGTCAAAATACAAGCCTAAGTCCCGTATTACGTCGATTCTTGCCAGTGCTAGGTCGTAAATATTTTAGTGATAATTGTGAAAAATATTTTTACGACTAAACGTAGATAGATAGATAACACTTTATTGCACACCTAAATATACAATTACAAAAACAGACCAGGTAACTTAATGAGAGAAATTTGAAGCAGGCCAAAATAGGTGGTGCAGGAAAAATACAATAGATACATAAATACTCAAACTCATTAAAAAAATATATATACACGACGATGTAGCTTATTCCCTACCACGCGTCAAAATGTGGTAACTATCGCCATCTATTGACTTACTTAAGTAACTCCTCTTTTATAATTTTTAATACATTATAATAACCATTCCAAAAAGTGTCACTATGGAGCCTGGGATTATCTATTAACGCGATAGATTCCATATTTGCTTTTATTCAAGGGGGATTGGCGGAGTACACACAACGGTAATCTCGCGATGTATTTTTTCACCGTTAGCGTCTTGAATGTAACAATATTACCGTCGAACCGAAGGCATGAATTCGTTCTGAAGCCGAACCTATTCTCACGGACTGAAAGACTGGTTCTTTAGCCGGTGAGCAACCACGATTTATCACTTACTATCCTTACTTTATTCAAGTAGAAATTTTATTCACATATTACTTTAACGTAATAAAAAAATTATTATGAATATGAAAAACAATTTCGGAATACGTTAATATGTAACATAAATCTGTTTGTTAATAATTTTTCTAAAACTTCTTTACATAAACAATAATTAATATATGCGATATACTATACGAATTTAAATCATAATGAAAAATTGGTTTATTTTTTAATTTTTACGGCATTAACAACTCAAATGTCAAATACAAGAACGTAAACAATGATTTGAATGATGAAATTATAAAAGTCGTTTACTTATTTTTCACATTTTTTTACAAACCATCATTATTATTATTTTGTCAATTACTAGCAGTAATCGCGACAAAAATATATTACATTTATATTATTTTTATTAAAAATAAAAAGGATGTTCTTAATAAATCTAACTATTTATTTTCAAAATCTACTACAAATAATATGTAGGTACGTATGGAAGAAGTCTTATCATTAAAAAAAATAACAGAAAAATAAGACAATATAATATTGGAAGTCATATTTTGTGTAGTAGTAAATTTTAGTTCTAGCATGTCAAAGATTTAAGTGATTTTTAATTTGAAATCTTCATAATTAAATTTGTTGATGCAATAATAAAATTATACACAACCTTTGAAGTTAAGATTACCAGGTAAACGAAATAAAATCCACTTACCATTCACAATTTCTACGAAAATCCAATAGCTACACTATAAAAAAGAAATAACACAGTCCTATCTACTTATATTTAATCTATGATTTTAATGTCACTTCACAGAAAAGTCGAATTGTTTTAAATTTAGAACACGATCGTCATTACTTCGACATTCAAATTTGCCGCGTAACGTCTACAGAGCAACGAGCCCGGGAGGGTACTGTCGCGTTGAAAAGGTTTTACAGCCCTGCCGTCAAAGAATAAAAACACGCGTGGGTTAAAGTGACAGAGCAATTTGTTTTATACGTAGTTAATCTTTAACCTCTCACTCGAAGAATCAAGTAGAAAATACGTGGTCTTTATCTCAATGAATTTTCAAATTGTTTAAAATTAGACTAAATTAGGGTATTAGTTTAGGATTTTTTTATATTGTACATATTTTTTTAAGTTACTTTTATTTATTGAATAGCTTTTAAGTTTTTTTATTTTATAATGTTTATTTTGAAATTAACTCACATAATGATCAAGTCGTAAAAGGAAAGAATATTTTTTTTTTGTAATCGCTACTTTTACGATGTTTTATGTTTCAAACGTCTATAATAATAACAGGTCATTATCGTCCCACTGCTGGGCTTAGGTGTCCCACTAAAGGGGAACGGATAGTATACCCGACACGCTTGTCCGAGGCGGTTTCATCACATGAGCAGGTTTACTCTTTTTAGCACATATAAGCCCTTTGTGACAATCGCGGTCGTGCTCTCGCTATCGTAACGATGTATTTGGCACACATTTGTGGTTCAATTTAAATCGAAAAAATTTATTGTTGTTTCTCACTCTGTTTATATAGGATTTGTATGAAATGGGTATACTCTTGGGTATATATACGATAAAACTTTATGATTCAGTTATTTGAGTTTTGCACCTGATACTGGTACCAGGTGATTATTATGAAACAGGAACAATTAGTGCATAATGCTAACATTCGCATTACATTTAACTAGCATAAACAGGTATTGATATTTCTATCCACTTCTACATATAATTCAAATCAAATTTAAAAGTTTTACTCAAAGTTCCACTGGAGAATATTATTGAAGATAATTCATAAAGTTAAAAAATAAGTATCCTTCCTACACTATGTACACTAATATGTACCCTATTTATAATACATCGGGCACAATGGTGCAAAAAAGTTAAGAATTACTGATGTAGAATAATCTACGTTTTCAAGGAAAATTTTAGAATTAATATTTTTTCTTAGCAAGTTTGAACCGGCTTTGTATAAGCCAAGTATTTAAGGTTATGTTAAAATTTATTTTTCCACGAAATAAGTCTCAAACCTAACAGTGGAAATTTTATGGCATGATGTTATTATTTAATAAAGATATAACTCAATTTTATGTCACAATTCGCTAAATGCAGGATATGAGAAGAGTCATAAACGTTCCCATATTATATTATACGCTGGGAATATTTATTTTTACGAGTTGCTTGCTCTTCCGTATACAAGCACGTTTGGACACAGAATATGTCATAGGAAAACAACTGCAAGAAGAAGTAACCTTTCTGTTCAATTTATGTTTGACCTTCGTATTTTTTTTTATTTTTTTTTATTGTCTTAAGTAGGCAAACAGGCAGACGGCCCACCTGATGAAAAGTGGTTACCGTCGCCTATCGACGTTTGCAACACCAGGGGTGTCGCCAACGCGTTGCCGACCTCTAAGAAATTTTATAACGCCCTTCTTAAAGAACCCCATGTCATAGCGCAAAGGGAATACCGCGCGGGAAGTTCCCTCCACATCATTGTTGTACGCGGAATAAATGTTCTAGATCATCAGTTATCTTCAACTACGCCACTTGTAGTGGTGGCGTGTTGGTGAGGGGGCTTCGAGCAAAACTCTTTGCCCCAGCTGCAGCTCGGAGGGCCTCTACCCTCCGGTAACTGTATGTGAGAGCCGCCGTGGTGTCGGCTCGCGCGGGCCAATCCGCGGCTTTCGTTGGCCTTCACGGGCTTTGCGTGGGCTACGTCAGCGGCTTGGTTGGCCTGTCATGGCTTTCGATGGCCTTCCCGGGCTTCAGTTGGCCATCTTTGGCATCTGGTGGCCTATCGGTGGCATTAGGGGCATAAATCGCGACCTCTTACATCACCCTAATCCCGGCGGATGAGGTCACGTGGGGTTGATAGCCAGATTTTCTTCCAACATTCATCTGGTGGTCGCGCATGTAAATGTTCTAGAGAACCGTTGCGTAGTTGAGCGTGGGAGTTCAAGGAAATGAGGGTGAACATCCCGTCGCTGGCGAGCGGTGCGGTGGTAAAAATGAGGCGTTGGCACCAGATCAAACAGTTCCTCGGAACACTCTCCGTTGTACAGGCGGTAGAATACGCAAAGAGACGCAAAGTCTCTTCGAAGGCTAAGCCATTCTAACCAGCCTGTTAGTATGGGATCGTCGACGATACGGACGGCACGACGCTGGATGGAGTCGAGGGGGTCAGTCTGGTAAGCTGGTGCTCCGGCCCATAGATGTGAGCAGTACTCCATATGCGGTCTGATTTGCGCTTTGTACAGCGCAAGTCGTTGCCGCGGAGTGAAGTACTGCTTGGACCGGTTTAACACACCAAGCTTTTTGGAGGCAAGTTTAGCCTTGCCTTCCAGGTGACCCCGAAACTGCAAGTCGTTCGTTATGTCGACCCCAAGGATTCCGATACTATTAAGTTGTAATATACGGAGATAGTAAGTTGTGTTCCTTGGAACTGTGGCGCAGGGACAAATGGGGTCTTTTTGGCAGAAAATGCGCAGACCTGTCTTTGTGGGGTTAAACTGGACAAGATTTTGTCGTCCCCATTCAGAAACTCGCTCCAAGGAGTTCTCTACTTCAGACACAAGTCTAACCCGACTCTCTCCTACTAGCGACCGAGGGGCATAGGCGCGACTAGTGTATCTGGCGTCACCGGTACTGTCATCCGCATAGCAATGAATGTTCTCTATAGACAACAGGTCATTTATATGCAGGATGAAAAGTCTCGGCGACAACACGCAGCCTTGTGGCACACCAGCATTGATAGGCTTGGTGAATGACCAGCAGCCGTCGACAGCGACTTTGATGCTGCGACCACCAAGAAAGCTGGATAGCCACTTGCAAAGCCCCTCGGGTATCCCGTATGATGGCAGCTTCGTGAGAAGTGCCCTATGCCAAACCCGATCAAAGGCCTTAGCGATGTCAAGGCTAACTGCCAAGGCCTCTCCCTCGCTCTCAATGGCTTCTGGCCAACGGTGTGTTAGGTATACCAAGAGATCCCCAGCAGATCGACATGGCGGAAGCCATATTGCCGATCGTTAAGTAGCTGAGAATCTTCAAGGTAACCCAAAAGCTGCACGTTGATGATTCGCTCCATCACCTTTGAGAGCAAGGAAGGTATCGCTATAGGCCGGTAGTTGGATGGGTCGGTCCTATCACCTTTTTTAGGAATGGGATGTAGTAGGGCAACTTTCCACGAAGACGGGACACAGCTGGTAGTGTAAGAGAGTGTGAAGAGACGGGCCAGGACTGGAGATAGCTCTGGAGCACAAGTCCTGAGCACGACAGCAGGTATACCGTCTGGCCCCGGACGACTTCTTGACTTCGAGGGAGCTAAGAGCTCTACGAACCGCTTTCTGTGTAAAGCGAACTTCTTTCATAGAGCTTTCACACCGCAGGATAGTAGGCGGGGTTGCTCCTCCGTCGTCAAGAGTCGAATTGGCCGCAAAGATATTGCCCAGAAGATCGGCTTTATCTTTTACGGTATGAGCCAGTTGGTCGTCTGCTGTGTGCAATGATGGAAAGGACGGCCGACAGAAATTACCCTCGACAGCTTTGGCGAGCGACCAGAATGCTCGCGTTCCAGAAGGAAAGCGAGCAAGCCGTTCGCCTATTCTGCCGATGTGTTCAAATTTTGCTCTCGCGAGCCGCTTTTTAAGGGACCAGGTGGCGGCATTGTATATCTTTTTTAGATCCGGAGTTTGCGGATCCTGACATTGTTTAGCTGTCTTCCATTTCCGATAAGCTGCCTGCTTTTGGCTTACAGCCTCAGCGCACAGCTTATCGAACCATGGTTGGCTTGAGCCGCCGATTGGGATTACAGAGTTAGATGTAACACTCCATACCCTGTAATACCACTTCAGCGACTGAGTCTGCACAAATGTCAGGATCATCCGTAAAGAAACAAAGCCGCCCCCAAGGGTAGGATGCATAAAACTCACGCAATCCATCCCAATCTGCTGACCGATACCGCCACACCTTTCTTTTCCCGCTGGTACAAGCCCGTTGGGGAATAGAAAGGGGCAGTTCGCAAGATACCAAACAGTGGTCAGATGATCCCAGAGGAGCACTGACTGAGATTTGGTAGTTCTCCGGGTGTGTGGTCAGCAGAAGGTCCAGTAAAGAGGGCTCATGGCCTACTCTGTCCGGTATGCGGGTAAATCCCGTGACCAGTTGAGTGAGGCCATAGGCGAGAGCAAAATCGCGGGCAGCAGTACCTGGCAGATCTGTCCTTGGAGAACCCAACCATTCAGCATGGTGGGCGTTGAAGTCTCCAAGGACGATTGCTTCTGCGGAATGGTACTGCTTGAAAACTCTGTCGGTCGCGTCTTGGACATGTCCAAAAAAGTGGGCTATCTCTGTCCTGTCGCATTCTCTGCCATGGGACCGGTATAGACACGAATAGACTCGGGTAGAGCCACCGAAATCTACCCGCACCCATAAGGTAGACAGGTCCCTATTTTCCATGCCATGGAGACGGCGACAACGAATATCCTCGCGGACATATAGGCATACCCCGGCTTTGGGAAGGAATTTGTGTTCCAAATTGTAACCGGGGTAGTTTAGGTATGATATATCCGCTGGGACGGATATTTGCGTTTCCGTTAAAAACAATAAGGCCGGCTTAGTCGTTTCCAGATGGTGATGGACGGCGTTAAGATTGGCATGAATTCCCCTGATCTTGGGGGTTAAGTATTCAATGGATCCTGTACTCTCCAATTAAAAAAACTCCCTGTGGCACTCGGGGACTGCCGCGGTAAAGCTATTGCATATAATTTTTTATCAACTTATGCAATTATAATTATTTATTTATTTTTTATGTATGCAGTATTTTTTTTCTTTGATATTAACCGATAAGAAAACAAATCACCTATGTATACATATATACCTACATGTATACTTACGGGGCGCACATACGGTGTGTGTGTGGCATTATAAAGATATGATATAAACCTGTACACCTATATACTTTCTCACAAACAGCTGCTTACGTATTCGTCCGATTTCGGAGCAGCTCGTCGTCCATAATTTGCAATACCTGACATACCTCGAACCGCTAAGAGAGCTCGTGGCTCACTGTGGCCACGGCACGCCCCCGCTCGCCGCGTCCGCCTCAGGCCCTCGTCACCGCGCATGGTAAGCGGAGAGGGAGGTGTTAGGTTTATTTTCGTTACGGAATTTCTTGATGCGGTCGCCGCGCTCAAAGCCCGCGTTAAAAGCTATGCAATAACTTAAAAACTGATGCCCAGAGAATACCGGAATCTTGCAGGAATCTTCAGGGAGCTGTCGCTGCTAATTGACGTGGTGAGACACAAGAAGTTTGGCAAGGTCCTTCTAGCCGAACTGGGAGGCGCAAGGGACACAGAAGTACTGACCACTTAATTATATATCACTAAGCCTACAGTAGTCGAGGCGAATGTCCTAGCAATTAACTGTGGGATGCTGAAATCTACGATAGCTCAATTTTTGTGCGGTTATAATATCGGGTGCTATCCAATTTTGCGTGCGTCGCGGCGGCGTGGCGTATAGCGATGTAGTCATTCACGCGTAGAGCGGGCGGCGGCAACATAAGGGGGTTGCAAGACGCTATAAATCTAAGTCACAATTACTAATTGGAAATAGATAAAAGGGGGGCGCCAGAACTATATCTCTTATATCATCTCATATCTCTCTGCCAGATTTCAACCAGATCTGTTCAGCTGTCCATCCAAGACAACATCCAAACTTAAATATTATTGTTACCTATATTAATTAATTAACTACTATTATTAGTAAGATACTATTATTGTTTTATAGAAAACGTTACTAATGATAACAACACCTATCGGTTTCTCTACAGACAAACACATGCTTACCCGTAGTATTTGTATATTAATCATTGTTACGTACCTACTCCATACAGTTTATACCATTCTGTCATTATGACTTTACTAAAGCAACCTTGAAAACTTTTAAAGTCACAGTTCGAAGTAAAAAAGCGAGAGGCCAGAAAGAATAATTACAAGTAATTAAAGATCTGAAAGCATTAATTATTCCGCCACTTCACTGAGATTGCATTAAAATGTGTGAGCCGGATTTTCCTCCGAGTGTTTCCATCCAGAACACGGGAGTGAAGGATGCCCCTCATCTAAGACGAGATAATTAATTGCACTTAATTCACGCTTTGAGGAACGACCTACTTTTGAAAAATATTTCTGATGACCTTATTATTTTTCGCTTTTGAATTAAATAAGGTGATTTTTTTATTATTAAGATGGCAGACAGGCTGATGGCCCATTTAAGGTAAAGTGTCTCTGGTGACTATACGTGTATAAAACACTACGGACGACACCAACGCATTGTCAGTCTTTAGGATTAGATTGGATAGAATGGGATTGGATAGGAGGAGATGGGATAGGATAGGAGGGTTTCCCCTGTGGCGGCCGGTCATCGGACAGCCGGAGGACCGTGAAGGCTATTCGCCCCCAACTATCTCATTGGGTCCTTCCAAAACGGGGGACCCTGACGATTCTAATGGTACAGATATTTACTGAGCACGGCTGCTTCTATAAGTATTTGTAGCAGATAGTGGAGCCTAACCTGACCTGTCATGAATGTGGAGTGTCACATATTGAAATAGTATCTAGCCTGGGGACCCTAAAGATACGTATTACGGCCGCGATAGGGAGAGACCTTTCGCTGCCCAGCAGGCGAGATGCTGCGTAGGGAGACAGCGGTAGGAGGAAGTGTCAGCGGAACCCCGTCACGGACGACAAATGTAGCGTTGGAGGTGTCATTATACTTATCTCTACATTACAACGTAGTAGGGCCAGGTTGAGATTGGGACACCGCTCCGGTAACCCATGCCCAGGACGTCGAGTACCCTAGCCGCAGAGGTACCTCTATTAAGGGTATCCGTTGACATAGGTTTGGCCATGGTGCCTCCCGAAGACGCGGTTGGATGGTGGCAGGTTTGGTGGGTAGCCTGGCAGCGAGCTTCTCATAACTCCTTCCTCAGGGAAGGTGTGTGCAGGGCCGGTCGTTGGGAGTCTCATGCCATTCGGTGAGCCTAGCTGAGGGTCGACGGAATGCCCAAATAAATTTCCCCACCGTTATCCAGAAAAAATTATATGAGTGGTAGGATAATGGGAGAGAAATAGAAATAACAGACAGGAAGATTGAGATTGGGATACGATAGAAACATGAAATAGAGGGATAAAGAAGTAAGCCATCGAAATTCTCATTCATCGCACGAATCACGATAAGCTCAATGATGTATGAAACAATGATGTATGTATGTGATACGCAGCCAGACACAGATATGTATTTAGACTCACTTCACTGTGGGTCAAAATGGCTAAAGGTTGAGATACATTTGCGATGACTTCAAAAAGTTTAAAAAATTCTTACAATTCAAGCAAGCGGAAGAGCTCTTGAAAATACTCATCAGTGTATATTGTGGAAACAGGACTTTTTACCGGAATTTATTTACTTAAGACACATTAACAGATTTTTTAATTTATATCGAAAGACATTGTCATCTATTAATGTTGGTACTCTGTGATTGTTATTCTCAGTTTAAAACTGATGACAACCAAGACCATAAAGTAGCCAAATACACAAAGAGATGTAAGTAACATCGTTATGACAAAACAGCTCGTATATCTCATATTCTATTCAACACGGGCTTTACGTGTACAAATATTATAGTTAATTTAGTCGTATCAATGGCAATGAAAGAAAAAACATTCAAATCGAATTCGTGAATGTAAGAATCATTGACATTCTGACAAGGTAGCGACAAAAAGAAAAAAATGTTACATTCATTAAGAAAATAAATAAAATATACCGAGTCATTCTCGACACCCAATAAGGGCATATCATTCGATGTCCTTTTTTTATTAAAAAGTTGATCGTCTGTGGTTACGCAAGGTCGACCCTTCATTGCAGTATAAAGTAAATTTCCAGATAAATAAAAAAATGTACATACATACATACATAACTTCACGCCAGGTCCCTTGCGGGGTAGGCACGAACTTGTAATGTATTCTATTCATAAAAAAAATTTATTCTCATTAAATTATGTTTTGTAGTTCTAAATAAATAATTTACTTCCTGTTTTTATTCTATACCAAGCTGAATAAAACAGGATTTGGAAAAACAAACTTTATATCAAACTAGTTTCTACTCACGCCTTTGTCCGCGTGTTAAGTTAAATAAGTTAAAAAAACCCCGATTTAAAAACATTCTTTATTGGTACTCCGCTCCTATTGATCACAGCGTGATGCCTTCCTCGATAATTGGACTATCTAACATTGAAAGAATTTTTCAAATCAGACCAGTAGTTCCTGAGATTAGCGCGTTCAAGCAAACAAACAAACTCTTCATCTTTCTATATTAGTATAAGTTTTTTTTATTGCAGGAGTACAGGAGATAGACAGCCGGCCCACTTGATAGAAAACGGTTACCATCGCCTATGGACATTTGCAACAGGTGCTACTCGTTCAAATGCGCTGCTGCTCTCTTTAGGGAGCCTGGAACCTGGTCACTAATGCCGGAACACAACTCAAGGTAGTTATGGCGACATACTCTAGACCAGGGGTGGTAGCCATCCAATCGGATAAACACCCTACCACCTGGCTGTGGGTTGTTTAGTCGCCTCTTAGGACAGGCCGCCCGGCCGCAGGAAATTGTATTCTTTCTCCGTTTCTGCACGGATAAAAAGATACTACAAATATTTCACTACTGGCTAATTATAAAAGTAGGGTTATTATGAACATTATGCAAAATGTGCCCCATGCTTTTCACAATAACACTGTAGATCAAAGTCTACTTAAAAATTATTTTCTATGTTTTGGTTAGAGTTTTTTTAAGTGTGTTTCTTTTAGTTTTTAAACTACAAATTTTACTTTCTCTCTATCTTTCAAAACCGAATAAAACTAATTATAATCAAGAACCTTGACTCGTAGGGTATATATAGAGTAGTGTAGTGTGACCCGTGTCGTGTGTGACAATAGATCTAAAATATGGCAATCTCATTCTACAGATAGTTTATAGTTATCCTGTTTTATCCTGATGATCCTGGCAGGATATAAGGACAATTTTATTAATTTATTACATTGTTATCGGCCCTGAAGCCCACTGAATTACTTTAAATTTGTGGATTACTTTCGCCACCAGTCTCCACGTCTCAACACCGTATGTTAGGACGGGTAGAACGCATTCATCAAGACTTTCACCTTGAAGTAGCGATGGGTTACAAACCAAAATTTGAAAAAAATTAACCAATCAGCGAATGCAATAATTCAATAGCCGATAAAACAAACAGTTAATGGCTATTTGACTAATAGATGAATGACTCGCTAACTTACAGCTGACCGAGACGACTGACGGCTAAGTCCTAAACTTATGAATTTTCGATTTTATTCGACATTCGCCAACCGGCGAGAAGCTGGACAACTTATCCGTGGCTATTTCGTAAACAACCGCTATTTAGCTGATTTTACAATAACTACCGGGAAGCATGAGTATTGTTTCAATATAAAACACTTGGTAATAATTTGTCTGTAGTTTACGTATTCTATAATATGCACCTGTGTCGAATCCGAAGAACCCAGAACTTGATCGAGCAAAACAAGCAACGAGTGTGCAAGCGAGCAAGCGAATCAATCACCTGAGAGAAACAGAGAAAGCGATAATATTATTGCAAACGTGGACACTTCTTCTAGACGTTATCTTTATTTAAAGTGAAGGGTCGTATATCTTAATATTTTTCCCATAGTAATTATCTGTTACTACGCGTAGGAGATTAAGCTTAGTGGTTAAAGAATTTTTCTCATTTTAATGACGTAAATTCGTATCAATTAGTGGCTTTTGTCAAGTGATCTTAGCGTTTACCCACCTATCTTATTAAGCATAGAGGTCCCGGATTTGAATCCCTGCATGATATATTCCATAAACGAATTTTCCGTTCTTTACTATAGTCCGGACTATAAAATTGAAGTGTTTGCTTATAATAATGTCAAAATAACAGCTTTTTACTAAATTAAATTAAGGAAATTATATGCAGTACTTATACCAAAAAATCTATTTTGTAATTATTTGTATCTCTGTCTGGTTGTATTTTTTTTAAATTTACTCTTCTCTCCGGACGAAGTGGATTATCCGGGCTTATTACTTTTTTATTCTATTTTCTTTATATTTCTCAAATTTACATAAAGTCCTTATATTCTAATACACTCTTCTGAGCTAGTTATATAATAATGCTTGTTTATGCGTAGGCGATGGTAACCGCTTTCCATTAGGTGAATCATCTTTTTTTTCACGTCAACGCGAACGAAGTTTCATTGCCATATAGTACTGAAATAAACGTAGAACAAAATAAACATAAACCCCCAAACCTCCCTACAAATTGCTGTAATGATGGATCTTACTATGATGTAGTGGTTGAAGCTTGTACAATAAGGTTTCATACAATGAAATGCCATGAATATTGTATGGACTATGTCTGCGGGGGTTGGTTTGGCTGTAGGACCTAAAAATAGCCTTCCCCTTCAAGGTAGCAAAGCCGCCATGAATTAAAAAGGCCCCTCGTAAAGGGTCGCTTGTTGTAGCTGAAATTCCTAATTAGACTTTTGAAGAAAAAACTAGATTCGAAATCTTTCTCAAAGGCGATTGACTAACTAAAATCCTTTTAACATCTAACTAACTCCGTTGGCTCAGCGTCCCAAAGTCAGTCTTGGCCTCCGAAACGAGAGCACGCCACATTCCTCTGTCCTGCGCAGTGTCTTGCCAATTGTGGGCTTGTAGTGCGGTCACGTCAGTTTCCACTCTATCCTTCCAACGATACTTGGGACGATCAATCGGTCGCCGACCAACTTTTTACATTCAAAAGGTTTTATTCGAAGCACATACGTACATACATAACTTCACGCCAGGTCCCTTGCGGGGTCAGCACGATCAACAGGGCGCCACTCAGGATTATTCTTACACACCTCACTTGCTTCTTTGACATTCGTAGCTCTTGTCATGCACGCTTCTCTGTTCTTAAGGCTCCTGACATCACCTTCTGCTAGTGCATGATCATTTTATTCGAAGTAAGTTTATTTATAAAACAAACTTAATAAAATTTCACTCTTTACCACCTCAACAAATATAAAGGTAAAGAAAAATTAATTATTAGAGCTAGACATGTTTGCTGAAGGGTTTTTTGTGCTGTTTTTTCACTTCAAGCCACAACATGTTGCGAAGCGGTGGTAAATTACATAAAGCTCTCATAGAGTAAATAATAACCATAAACATAATTAAAACTAAATAATTAAAATGATCTAGATGGCGGTAGGCTAAATAAAACTTTAACAATATTCATTGAATTTCATTGACATTTGACATAGTCTTTTGTGATCACAGCTACTGAACAGTGAAATAACAAAACAAGATTGGCTATGGGGGTCTGAGGTATCAGTACATTTTGAAAAAGGGGTCTCTTGCCCAAAATAGTTTGGGAATCTCTGGTTTAAAGTTTAAACAGTATCTATATCATCAGTCATCAGTGGTTTTTAATAAATGATTCACTTTCGATCGAACACTTTTTAATAGAACCGTAACCAGCGTTATATTTTCATCCGTGCAGGAACGGAGAAAGAATACAATTTCCTGTGGCCAGGCGGCTTGTCATAAGAGAAACAACCCAGGGGGTAGGGCATTAGCCCGACTGAATGGCTACCACCCCTGGTCTAGAGTATGCCGCCATAACAGCCTTCAGCTGTGTTCCAGCATTAGTCACCAGGATCCAGACTCCCTTATGAGAGCAGCAGCGCATTTGTAGCACCTTTGGTGCAAATGCAAATTGCAAATTTGGCAAATACGTCCATAGGCAATGGTGACCGCTTTCCATCAAGTGGGCCGTCTGCCTGTCTGCTGAATTCCTGCAATAAAAAAAAGAAGAAAATAGTTAACGTTTATTAGCTCTACGCAATACATCATTATGCATGCACTTCCAATCACGTGCCAAGTTTTTTAATAAATTCAAATTAGTTTTTCAGTTATTATGAATATTCCTTAACCAACATTATCACCCGCAACATAGAGGAATGCGTCACCGGTTCTGAAATGTCACTTGACACCAGACAACTTTTGTACATAGCTACACTTCCAACTAACCTATTCTATCTCATTCGATCGCCACACAATTAATACTGGAGCGAGGAGGACAAAAGATACGAAGTCGCAATAACACGGATTAGGGCATCGATACAATTTTGCAGGGTGAAAGTTTAAATAACTCTATGCTTATCATGAACTAGCCATAGCCGCCGATTTGTTCAGACGAGACTCATCTTTAAATTGTTCAGAGTGCGGGACTCGAATTGAAATGCCGTTGGAATTACTATAGAATTTATTAGAACTATACGAACCCGTATGACACAGGTACAAATATAACTGGACGCAACCAGTACAAACTGCCCAATTCAATAACACGCGCAAAGTCCGTCACTATATCGCTCATCGAATGTACGTCTTGCTCGTATCGTAATCCTCGCTTGTCTGTCTCACCCCTCCGTTCGGGAATTCCTTTTATTCTGTACTGTAGATAAATTAGGATCGGCAGTAGTCTGTTTTCATTATTGAAAAAAGCAAACAAGGATATTAATATACTATAATGTATCATTAGATTCAACCCCTCTCATGGCAACAGTCCGGCTGAGGAAAGGTCCCCTAGCTCCTTCCGGGAGGTCACCTGCAGGCTCCAAAAATCCCGGTAAAGTTGTATTGTCTTCAGAATAACAGCGTAAATTAAGTCCATATAAAAAAAATGAACCATCAATTTTACATTGGCTTTGGTCCGATGCACACATCGTAGTTGCCCTCTAAGGTATTATGTATAATTAATTCATCATCATCATCATCTTAGCGTTAAATCCCAATTACGTTCGAGGCCTCTGCTTCGAAGACTGAGGTCTTCTTCTTTTCTCTTCTACTTTTTCTTCTCCACTTAGGGCGCTCTTGGGCATCCCTAGTTGTGAGGCCATTTGTACGCATGTTCATACTTTACGACATTAAGCCAGCATTTCTTCGGCCTACTTCTTCGTCCAGGACCTGGCGGAGGCGCTACAATCTATAATTAACGGTACTGAATTAGTAGATCGGCATTCTAGTGGAAGAACCACACTCAGAATAAATACGATTTCTAAACGAGTATCGTGTTTTATTCTCTGATATTATAGTTATACCGACCAAATACCTGTATTCAACTATGATTAGCATTTTTGGTTGGTTTTCTATGTCAGTGTTCCCCAAAGTATGTACGTTGCATGCTGCAATTTAAACTTTAGGTTTGTTGATTAATTATAAATATTGTTTCGATGATTAATAAATAAATGTTGATTAATATTACTTTAAAAAAGATTTTTATTTGTGGTGCACCTATAAAAAATTTATTTTTCCTAGATGTACCGTAAACACAAAAAGTTTGCCGAAGAGAGCTCTACGCAACCCTTCTCTTGGAATGGTTGACTTGACCGATTTCTCTACTTATATTACCATATTGCTCAAAAAGTTCAAGACCTAATACTCGCTAGACACGTAACACGTATCTAATCAATGCAAATGACACTGGCCAATAAGGTATTGATTGGGCACACATTTTGTACGGCTTAATGAGCCCAGAAGGGCCCGGTTATGTGGGCTAACATAGCCTTTAAATACCTACTTACGCTCTAATTTATTTTGGTTTTTTTAAGAGACTTTTTTGAGAACCATAAAAAAGATTACAAACTTACTCTAACTCAATATGAATAAGACTGTTAAAGACTAAGTAAAGTATATCTGGTTAAAATAAAACCTACTATTATGATTACTTTTTGTATCATTTGGACATAATATAAAACATACACAGGGAAAACTCTATTAAATTGTAAGTACGCAAACATATAAATAGTGTCACGGCAGACAAAAACAAATTCACACCTGCATACCTTAAAAACACATTTTATTACCTTTCGGCATTTGGACTTCTTATGTTTACTTTGTGTTTACAATTTGTAGTTAAAACAACCCATTGGGTATTGTAATCTTTTACGTCCTATTGTGGTATTGTCAGCATTATAGTCAGGTGTCTCGGATTTAAAGTACAAACTAATTCTAGGAAATTCGGTCCACGCGGCCGGGCAGACATATTGCATGTGTGCAGTGTAAAGCAATGCCCCAATTGAGGGACAAGGCAGTCGAGCGATAACCACGAACGAAGCAATACGTGTGTACTACAATCGGGTACCTTTTAGTGAGGAACTTTGCGAGTTTTTTCAATAAAGACCTTCTGTATTACGTTTGGACTATCTGTGTTCCTGTGTTATACGTGTTTGTATAGTTCTAATAAACTCTATAGTAATTTTAACGGCATTTTAATTCGAGTCCCGCAACTCGTAACAGTATATAGATTTTACAAGGTTTCCGTTTTTGCTATAAAAGCTATGGAACTCTAAAAACAACAAATAGATCTGTTAAAAAGGGCCGCTTGTTAGAACAGTCATAAAAAATCCGCAAACAATAAATCCTCGGCGTTGCCAAAGCGGTGAGTGTCAACATTGAGTCGAAACAGTCCTAACACGTCATAAACGTCGCAAGTCGATCGCAAAAACTATCATAACTCACAGGCGGGCCGGCTGTGATTTGACTGTTTGCTGAAGAACAGGGTTGTATGAATCTCATAGAGTTCACTGTATTGTTATAAAACTAATACATGGCCACAGTATTTAATTAAAAATGTCTCAAAATCCACTCGACGAATCTTGTTCATAACCGTAGCCAGTAGAAAATAAAAGCAACAAATATGCTGCGATGGTCGGGAGAAGGCAAAGGGACGTGGAAGAAGAAGCAGGAAGGGCTTACCTCGCCACCAGTCCGCCGCCACACTGCACTCGTTCCCCGGGGGTTCACACACACACACTAGGATATGGTATAATGTGCATTAAATTCAGTTACAACAGTTTATTTTCTATTTAATGTGTTTCAACAATTTTTATCTATATAATGCGGTCACTAACTGAATGTTTTCTTGTTTTGCGCATTCTTCATTCAAAAGTATATTCTTTTCTTGATAGCGAGGATGGGGAGGAAGAATTTACAAGGAGGTGTTCCTCGGCGCAACCAAAATACAATTGCTTTGGAAGCAGTTATAGACTCGTGGCTTTCAATAAGTAATCTGTTACAGCGTCGCCAGGAGTCTATAACTAAGATTAATCTTACAAAGTCAGCACTGGGTAAGGTGTTGGCCGGAAAAGATTCCAGGTCCTGCTAGGAATATATTGTACTAAGATGGTGGAGGGCGCAGCAAACAAAATGGTCAATGGAATGATATCCATTGACACATTGACACCGACTCTGAAGGAGGAGAACCAATTGTTGGTCGCAGAGCGGAAAATTCTCCGAAAAATCTTGGCCCCAACAGTAAAAGAAGATGGCAGCTAGAGGGTCCGAACCAACTCCGAAATATAAAACCTCGTGGCCGAGCCTAACATAATTGGGGAGATAAAATCTCACCGTCCTCGCTGGCTCGGCCATCGGCGGTTGGAGAAGGATCGGGGAGTGAAGAAAACATACTTGGGGCGACCAATCGGCCGGCGCCCGGTTGGTCGTCCCAAGTATCGCTGGAAGGATAAAGTGGAAGCTGACCTGACCGCACTACAAGCTCACAATTGGCAAGACACTGCGCAGGACAAAGGGAAGTGGCGTGCTCTCGTTTCGGAGGCCAAGACTCACTTTGGGTCGCTGAGCCAACGGAGTCAGTTAGTTAATGATATCCATTGCACTGACCTACTCCTTCGCCACCGTTTATTTTGAAAAAATCACGTTAGTACATATTACACATGTACTTAGAATGGTTTACATAATCATGATTATTTATATCATTAAGGGCTAATTTTACAATCAACAGGTAAAAGTTATTTATAGCATAACGTGGAAAAAAAATAAATATCTTTTACTTCATGTAAAACAGTTGAATATTTTCATTTTTGAATTCACTCGTGTTTTCATTTATTCGACTGATAACTTTTATATGACGATTGAAAAGTCGGTCCTCAATAAAATTGAAATATCTGTCTATGTTTCGTTAATAGTGCCAACATTAATTAGCTGTGGTGAAATAATAAAAGTGTCATGCATAGAAGCACAGCACTCCATTTTTCGGAGTGGTGTAAAATAATGCCGCTTCTTTACGATTCATAAGCAGTCTTGATACAATTGGTTACAGTTTTTGAACGTAGGGATGCAATTGGATAATGTCATGATATACTTTTTTAGTTCATTTAAAGCTTTGACACTTGCAGAATGATATTAGTTATTAAATTGGTCGTTTTTAATATTCTTATAGTACACGGATTAATTATTGTAACAGCCTTACAGAGATTTGGGTAAGAAGGTACCAAATATTAACTATTTGCGCAGGGTTTCCTTTTTATTGTTCAGACTTTGATGTGACTATTTACACCGCACAGTAACTAATCAATGAACACCATCTACACGCCACTACGACTTTTGTACGAATATGCTACCCCTACAAAACAATAACATTGCATCATTGCTAATAGTAGCATTTTTTTTATTTTTATTCATGACCATAGTATCAAAGTCTTTCAGTCGGAAACATGTTAATTAATAGGTCTTCGTATAGTAGCGCAGTTGTATTGCAGGCTACAACCGACGCCATTCAATGGAGTTCTTGTGAAAACTCGAAAGATCACATCTGACTATACAGTTCACATTTCTCACAAAAACACATAATTTCTACTCAAAAACTATCAATATCCTGCAACTATTGTTCATTTTAGAGTAATTATACACATTTTTAGAAAATAAAACTGCACAGCACAACGTCTCCTTTCAGTTCCCGCCAAAAACTCTAAAAGTAGCAATCAGATCATAGTGTTGCCAGGATCATAAAAACAATTATAATAATTAGTTACTGATGCACTAAGTTATCGAGATGATAATTTTATGGGCTTATATAATCAACTAACTCATATCTAGATATATCTTATAAATCGAATTATCTGCTAAATCGACTAAAAAAAATATTATCTATGACGATTTTCTATGTGATATTAATATGCCCTATGGTTCTCATAACTACTGTGATGGACATCGTGTAACATTATGAAAGAAAAAATTAGACAACTGCGTAGTAGTAGTCCCAGAAGTATGAAGAGTAGTCTGTTAATGTTAATTGTTGTCATTCGTCTATGGAATCCTAAAAATCTTCTAATCGAATACCTCATATCTTAATAGTTAATAGTAGTAGTTCAAAATAATTTTCAAGTTCAACTGCTTCGATTTCTTTTTGTTAAGATAACGATTATTTTGTGACATGGTAGAGCCGGCTCGAGATACTGCATATTAGCTTGATTAAAGCTCTTAGAGCTGGCTCAAGTTGAGTGATGAGTTCCGATGGCCTATTCTCAAATTCATCGTGTATTTTTTTGTGCTAGTGTCGGATTTATATCACGAAACACGTAGAACTTTGAGAACTGTTTTGAGTTCCGAACGAAGAATGCCGATCTAAAGTGTAATTAATTTTAATTTAAGACACGCGTACAATTATTAGCCTACAATGACATGTGCATCCGACCAAAGTCAAAATGAGAATGATCTTTCGTCACTACGCCTGCCCGCTTTTATATCGAATTATTACACAAAACTACCCACAAATATTACACTAGTACCTAATATATGGCACTACCTGAAACAAATGTTACAATTATTAACAGCTTGTTCAGCCATAACTTGTTTTCTTCAGAACCCATTTTGATAATTGATTTTATGTTAGATTCAGTTTAGTTTCAGAATAGTCCTAAAACCTTACGTCTAATAAAAATAAAAATTCATTGTTATTAGACGTAAGGTTCGAGTCGGAAAGTAGATATTGTCGAAAAACGGCTGTTAGACGCCATTTTCAAGTATGGCGGCGCGAGCGGCAGAAACGTGAGGTGGTGGTAATGTTGAGATTCGGCAAGAGCACATCGAAATCTATAAAGTTTCCCATTTTCAAAACTCCTGGAAAAATTACAGGTAACCTCTTTTTTCATAGGAAATGAATGTAGGTAGTATTTCTACAACAAAATATGAAAAATTATGGTAATTTTTATACCATAACTAACTGACTCGGCACACTTCCTACCGCCTCAGAATCAATAAATAAAAAATGTTGATTTCTGAACGACGGGACAAACATTAAACGTTTGACATTCAAAACCAAAAGAATGAAAGAAAAACTACACTTTTAAATGTAATTTGATTTCTCAACGACTTTTAAATTTAATTGATTTCTAAACGACGGGACGAACATCAAATGTTTGACAGGTAGGAAGAGTTTCTAAGGGAAAGCGAAATTATTGTTTTTACTATATTCCAAGCATTTGTTTCATATTTACTCACCTTTTAAACCTTCTCTGGACTTCCAGAAATAATTCCAAACCAAAATTAGCCAAATCAGTCCAGCCGTTCTTGAGTTCTAGCGAGACTAGCGAACAGTAATTGATTTTATATATATTGATATGCAATGTGTATGTTTGTCTGCTGATTATTTATTTATTTTCACATAGAAGGACGGGACATATCAATTTTATAAGGGTTTTGTTTTTGCCAAAATGGCTCCAGAACCATAACCAAACCCTAAACTCTTAAACGTCCTTGTGACCCTCTAAAACTTGTTCAATCCATTGTACAGAAATACACGAAGAAAATACTTTAGGAATATAAGCTCTAATATGGATTGAAATACAATTGAAATTTGCATGAAAATCTTCAATAGAATTTCTTAAGTGGTCAATTAGAAGGATTTTTGCATGAAGGTATGTATGGATCTATTTTCATATTCATCTATAATATATATATATATATAATATATAGTATACTATACTATGTAGTTACTTGACCTAAAAAAATACTATATTATGTAAGTAATACACCCACATTTCAATGAACATAATATTTTTCATCTATATATTTAGATAGATAGATAGATATCACTTTATTGCACACCAAAATATATAATTACAGAAACAGACCATATTTACAACATTTTCTAGGCAATACAACAGGCGTCCTTATCGCTCAAAGCGATCTCTTCCAGGCAACCTAAATGAGAAAAATTTTAATCAGGCAAAATAGGTGGTGCAGGAAAAGGCAATAGACACATAAACATTCAAAACTAATAAAAAAAAAAATATACGAATACATACATAATATATACGTAATTATATATATACATAATTATATATAGATAGATAACACTTTATTGCTCACCAAATACACAATTTCAAAATATACGATTACAATATTGTTATGGTAGAAACAAAAGGCGGCCTTATCGCTGAAAGCAATCTCTTCCAGGCAACCTAACTTAAGGAATAATTTAATCTAATCTGGCGATGTAGGTGGTGCAGATAATTAAATATCAAATATCATAAATAAACATACTTAAACTAAATAATTTATAAATAAATAAAAAATACACATACTTAAACTACTTTATAAATTAAATACACACATACATATATATTAAATAGTCTATAATATAAGAATTAGGCATAATTATTTGAGGAAAAGTAGTGTTTTCTGAGTGCGTTCTTAAATGTTGGCGTATTGTATATACATACAATAATACATAAGTAATTATAAAAAGTCTATTAGCATGATTATATTCTGTTAATCAGACTTAGCTATTTGTGGACAAATAGTGTTTTCGGAACAAATTTCTAAATATTAGTAAGGATATGCAGTCTCTTCCCGGAATAACTGGTTTATCCTAGGTTTGACCAAGACCTTTCGACAAAACCCGAAATATATTCCAATTTCGGCCTTTGGCTGATGTATTTTTAGTCAAATCTAGAAGTACCTACTTAACTTTTTAGTCAGACGTCGAACGTAAAGTAATCTGTTTCTGGCTTTGCCTAGTTGATCCTAGAAGCGACTAAGGCAGACTCGGTCAAACCTCGATTCGTACTGCATTTGTTACATATTTAGTGACTGTATAAATTAGTCTCTCTTAGGTTAGAAAAAAATTCGTTAGTGAAAGGCAGAAAATATTGTTACGAGCTACAGGACTCGAATTAAAATGCCGTTGGAATTACTATAAAAATTATTAGAACTATACAACCACGTATAACATAGGTACAAATATAACTAGACACTACTCGTACAAACTGCACGATTCAATAGCACGCTCAAAGTCCGTCACTATATCGCTCATCGAATGGACGTCTTGCTCGTATCGTAATCTCCGCTTGACTGCCTCACCAAATTCGGGCATTGTTTTATACTAAACTGTATAATACAACAAAGGACCGCGTTGACTGAGGTTTCCCAAAATCCGTAATCTGCACACCTGCGACGGGTAAACAAGTACAATAACAATAGGCTATTATCTAATTGCAAATTTTAAACACTAAGTAAACAAAATAAATCCGAATGCGGGAAAGGTAATAAGCCAGGTGCGCATTTGTTTGTCGGTATGTAACAATATAAATGAGTTATCTGTCAATGCTTAACGTCATTACCAATATAGCATCACAAATAACGCATTAAACACTACATCTCTGTGACACAATCGCTAACACCAACATTACCTCAGGTGCAGCAAGGGCCTAAAGGTATTAACCATGAACATTCGAACCGTGACCCTCGCCGCTCGTTAGGTATTCCATTATTTAGGCTTCCAGTTTAATATAATGTACGTTTTCAACAATATTCTAATAATGTTATATAGCAGTAGAGCTTTCCACATTCCACTCAATCCGGCGGAGCTAATGTAATTACCCGCAATGAACTAGCCTAAAATAGGGATGCGCTATTTTAATATCTAATATATCGATATATTTCATTTCATCCGTGCAGGAAAAGAGAAAGTGTACAATTAGCTGCGGCCAGGCGGCCTGTCGTAAGTGGCGACAAAACAACTCCCAACCAGGTGGTAGGGCATTTGCCCGACTGGATTAATACCACCCATGGTCTAGAATATGCCGCCATAACAGCCTTGAGTTGTGTTCCGGAATTAGTGGCCAGTTTCCAGTCTCCCTTAAGAGAGCAGCAGCGCATTTGTAGCACCTTTGGTGTTGCAAATGTCCATAGGCGATGGTAACCGCTTTCCATGCGCCGCCTGCCTGTCTGCTGAACTCATGCAATTAAAAAAATTAAAAAAGTAGTTTTTACATTGCGATGTATAAACCAACTAAGGTTTATAAACCCATTATTGTACTTGAACATAATGTCAAAATAATTATGTTTTTGCTCCAGAAATAAAGCATAATAAATTCAATCGTTAATTAATGATTGAAATTTAATTTTATCGACAACAAGAAAATCAAGTTGATCCCAACCCTATTCTTTATGTAGCACACTTGAGCCTCATGCGAGGTCTGGTATACATAATATACCGTATTATAATAAAAACGGTAAATTTTTTTATTTTTGGACCTTCGAAAACTTAGCCTGCTGAGTTCAAAAAGGCTCACTCCAAAGATCAAGAATATCATTTGTTAGTCGTTCATTAAAAATATTTTTATTTGATTGTTTATACTAGATTTTTGCTGTACCTGGGAGACTAGCAGGCACTTCGCTGATATTTTTTAAGCTATTGTATAGCTTTTATCACGGGCTGTGAGCGCGGCGACCGAATGAAGAAATTCCGTAACAAAAAAAAAAATTTTTAAATAGATAATATATTTCGGGCAACGTATTACCATGTATCTGGTTACGTTCACAAGTGACGGCGACTTGGGACACATTTATTGTATGAATTTTTTTCTAAGTAACAATATTATTATTAGAAAATTATAGTTCTTGCCTAATGGAAATTTAAATTTTAATCTATATAAATTATAAAAAAATGAATCGTAGAAATGTATGTACGCGTATAACTTGAGAACGACTTTACTGATTTTGATGATTTTTTTGTGTGTGTGTTTAAGTGAGTCCCTGGATTATTTGAATTCACAATTGGAACCAGTAAGTGGCGGTGAGATCTGGCTCCAGGATCCTCCTAATCTCATGAACCGATTGTGATGACTTTTGTGTGTTTGATTCGGTCCCCAGATGGTTTTGATTCACAATCGGAACCGGAAGGTGGTGCTGGCATCGATCTTAGAGTTTCATTTTTTCAAAGCTGGACAACATCTGCGCGCACATCTAGTTATAAATAAAGTGATGTAATAGTTAGTTATGATACTAAGTTGGTTTCGAGTTAACAATAAGTTCTAATAAGTTATAATCTAGCGTGAACGCAATTAATAGCATAAGTATTTTATATAATACATATTTGTTTGGAAGTATATGAAAATATTTGTGTCTTAAAGTAGATTCGGGGTCAACAAAACCACTTGGAGAAAGGCTTGTTCTAAGGCCGCGTTCACACAGGTTCCACGAAGACGAACTATCGACAATTGGCGTTCGCCGATTATTCATCGCGTATAGTAATTTACACATTTGCCGCTAGTAAGCTATTCAGATGTTGTTGTCCCTACCGACCTCTATAATTCGATAACCCAATAGTTTACAATAATAGTATTTAATAAATAAATTGGCGATTAAATTTTAACTTTATGATCTGTACCCTATTGTCCTATTTATACCACTAATTTCCCGTAATTAGTATGATTGTTGCCACTATGGGAATTGTAGGAACATTAATATAAGTCGTAAAATACGTTAAATGTTGAATTTTTTGTGTATACATCAGACGAATAAACGAAGCCTATGTAAATAAAAGCGTCAAATATAGAATTCACGCGGTTTGCGTCTGTGTGGTTAAGAGTAATGTGTCCACTGGAAACCATTCAACGTTTATCAGTACTAATTCGATTATTTAATACTAAGTTGTTGTAACGTAATAATCAGCTTCCTTTAGCCAGCTTCACTCGTGAGATCTCAGGGCTCTGTCTACTTATTTTATTCATCTGAGATGTGGACTTAATAACATTTAGGTATATAAATATGAATCGTTTAATTTCCATAACACGCTCTGGATGACCCCGTCTCGGCTATAGTGGCGAGAGCCCAAGTAAAGCAGGCCATATCTCGCGGCCATAGCTATAGATGAATCTAAGAAACACGGGGGTTTTAGTGGGTGCTACGGCAACTTATCTTCGCGACGACTCCAATAGTACCAGCGCCGCCATTCCGTAGGTGCTGCGGTCTATGCAAATAGATTATCTTCTTAAAAAAAGGCTCCAGCCTAATGGCAAATCCGCCATAGACTGCTTAGCGATATCATCAAAATAATGTAACCTGATGGTACCAAGGGTAATTTTTGAGGTCCTTCCCTTCCTCCCTTAATGCACACCACGTAGTATATATTTGCATATATTTGGTTGTATATAATTGCCCTACCTTCTGGACTGGTGTGGCCTTCGATAATTTAGCTCTAGAACAGTGGACGGCAGGTCAATCAGATCAATTGATGCATCCGATTAATCATATGGGAAGGAAAATCAAGCCACTATACTCAACCTCCCGAAACTGCACTTCTCCCGATTCGGCAAACCTGGAGACGTCTGATAGCGGTCGTCGAGGATCAATTGGTTGCACATAGTAGTATTGATGAGTCTTTTTTGTCACATAAATATGGCGGGTAAATATTATGAAAAATGAGCACAAATGGCTGCGGAGAGGGTCTTTCATCCACGCGCAATCGTGTACACGATATTTGACTTAATAAAAAATTTGGGAGCTTTGTCCTTCCAGTGTCGTCGTGTGACGACATAATATCGCTGGCCAATGAGCCTCCTTAGAAGGGCACAGATCGGAAGATGTCGGCGTGACCGAATGAACCAATCGAAATAACTGGCCTGAACAGAACCAATCGACCGTTGGTCAAACTTCTACATAGTGCCAATTTAGACTTGTCTGTACGCGGCGTAAATTGATGAGATATCAAATATCAGATGACTGCTCGTTAACCCGCGCCATAGTTCTAAATATAAATATCCAAAGGTTAATCTCTTACCCTTATTTTCCTTCTCAAAACAAAGCAACACAATACACTGTTATTTTTACTAGATTAATTACGTCTTTCCGTTTTATCTTTTTATTTTTGGTTTCGCATGAACTTTCTTTGGCATTTAGTATATAATTTATCAGAAGTAATACCGATGTCTGAGATGAAAAGTAATTTAAATGCTGTTTAGCAGGGGCCGATTTACCTTAAGTGCCTCCTGGGGCACCGTGAAAAATACCGCCCTATTATCTATACATGGGCCAAAGAGACCAGATACAAAAGGTCATTCACCTAAAAACTACTGTGGAGTTGACAATCTATTATCTATCTCTTTCCATCTCGTGTATTTGTCGTAATTTGTCTGTCTTTGTCGTAAGATCAAGACGGGTTCGCCAACATTCGGGCGCCATTTTATAGTGAGTTACTGTTTTTAGTTCATTCCGTTTCGGAACGCGCTCGTGGTGATTCTTGTTATTTGTAGATGACGTGATGGATAAATTTATTATACATGTTACAGATTCTGATTCTACAGACTCAGAACAATCGGCGTCAGACTGAATAAACAATGATTTCTTTAAAAAAATGTTTCACTTTTATCCTCATTTCCATAAACATTATTATTATTCTCATTTCAACTCAATTTCTTTATATTAATTGTTACATTTTTAGAATAACATATTAATAAATAAATTGTCTACTCAAATATATAATACAACTTTCAAAAAGTTACGCACCCCTGTATTTTCTAATGACCTTGCATTGGTTTTGTTTACATTTGGTATCGCTTCTCGTTGGCCCTACTATACATCCTGCACTATATGAGTAAAGGACCGAAAAAAAACCGTATGCACTGCAACTGTACTTCAAAACGTATCTAATGATTAACTCGATTTTTACGATTTGGAATGAAACCAATATTTACCAAGTGATTTTTATAGAAGAAAATAATAATAAACTCAAAATTTTCCCGACCTCTAGAATTTCGCTGTCCTTGGCACTACCCCTAGTGCCTCTAGGGTAAATCCATCAATGCTGCTTAGTAATATTTAACGACTACTAGAATAAATAAAAGTTAAAAAAAAACGCTTTTATAGAAAATCTAACTAAAAAAGAAAATAAATTGTAATAAATTTGAATTAAAATAGTGTAAGAAAAAATGATTTTATTGTAAAAAAAGCGTGGGGTGCTTTTCAGGATATTATCAAAATAACCCTTCTACTCATATCTGTTCATAAAATATTTATAACTATTGATACCATGCACCCCACGCTTTTTTTACAATAAAATCATTTTTCCTTACACTATTTTTAATTCAAATTTATTAAAAATTTATTTTCTATTTTTTTAGTTGGATTTTCTATAAAAGCGTATTTTTTTAGTTTTTTTTAAAAACTATTATTTATTTTATATTTTTAGTTGAATTTCTTTAAAAAGATTTTTAAATACAAGCTTTTGAGATTCTACATATCATGTAGCAGCAGAGTGCTAGCCAAGACCAGTAAAACGAGCCCAAACACGACGGGTCTATCTTGTTTAGTACAGGAATTCCTATGGCCACCTTCCGACTCCATCATCAGATCAACTCCATGGTACCATATTATTGCATTGTCACGCGATATACACATAGGTGCAAATTTTCAGCTCAATCGGAAACCGGAAAGTCGATCAAATTTAACTTGAAAGATTCCGTTACATACTAACATACATACATACATTCTAACATACGTATGAAGCTAATAAAAGCGTATTAAAAAGTACAAAAGTTACTCCTTAATAGTCCAAAGGGAAACTATGCCATTGTTTATCCGTGATCACCAACCTGGCAATTCTTTCAAAACAATAAATAAATCTTTAAAAAAATTGCAGTCATACAATATTGTTATTATGATATCCATACAATAATAAAATTATTGTGATATATAATGACTAGTTAGGCGCCGTATATTCCTTCCTTTCCCTCCTTCCCACACATCCACATGCTGGAAAGAGACGGGCTGTGCCACCTGTCGGCGAAACAAGATTTGTGCCGGCGGGCGGGCGGCGATCAAAAGCTTTATCTGAAGACGTGACGACGAGTCCAAAAGTCCGAGCACCCGCAGGTAAGAGCCGCTTTAATTCTAGCCTGCTGTGAATTTTTCCCTTCTTCCACCAACTCCAATAACTGCATTAACTAATATCATAAAAGGAAAGCTATGTATATTGTATTCTACTCATAGTCCCCCAAGACTATAAGTAGAATTCTGAGCCTAGGTCACCATCTTCCATGGGTAAGGTGCCCAGAAGGCTGGCTACGTTTCCTCGCTGGATTGCCATACTAGGTAGATACCAGCCAGATGATGGCGAGTCGTTTAAATTTTACTTAGACTACCGCCAACTTGATCAACAAGGCTTGTAGGCTAAATAAATTTTAACAATACACATTGACACTTGACATCTTAGTCTTCCGTGATCACGGCCACTGAAAAGTGGCCGAAAGCTTGGAATAATAAAAAATCAAATAAATTACCGCACTTAAAACCGTTAAAACGTAGTTTTATTATGTATACAAGTCGCGAAAACATAAGAAAATAATACAGATTACTATGAAATAGTTTCTAGTTACAATTATTATTATTACCCACATAAACCCAAACGAAGTATATACTACATAAGCTTAGGCACACAAGTTTGTGAAAAATGCTTCATTTAACCCTTGAGATCGAAAGAGCCTTCGTCAACCCTAGTCTCTATCTATACTTTTATACGTCTGAGAATTTACTACAATTAAAAATATTTAGTCTATGATAATTTTACGATAGACCAGGACCAATTCACACCTGCAGTTTATTACCTTTTCGGCATTTGGACTTCTTTTGTTCACTTTGTGTTTAAAATTTGAAATTAGAAAAACAGCCTATTGTGTATTGTAATCTTTTATGGTAGTCATTAGCCAGGTGTGATTCTTGGCAATTATTGTTACGCGGTCGAGTATTGTGTCGAGACATATTGTATTTGGACATATAGCAATGCCCGAACGGAGGGGTGAGGCAGTCAAGCGATAACCGAAAACGTGGCAAGACGTGTGTACATTCGATAATCTCTATAGTGACGGACTTTGCGCGTGTTATTGAATCTTGCATTACGTTTGTACTAGTTGTGTTCAGTTATATTTGTACCTATGTTATACGTGTTTGTATAGAACTAATAAATTCTATAGTAATTCCAACGGCATTTTAAATCGAGTCCCGTAACTCGTAACAAGAAGATTAACGTAAGGTAAGGATGATAGCAAGATACTTTAATATCCACTCTTCACGTGAGCATTATATCAAAACATATTGTGAAATATAATCTACACTATTGTAATTTCTCATATTATTTTCCTAGGGTAATTCATAAATTTTGATATTAATAAGTAAGTCAGGTCCTACACTTACGATTCCGTTCAAAATCAAAATCCATAGCCCTGTTTGTCTGAAAGAGATTGCTCTAAAATTAAAGCGATAAGGCCGTCCATTGTTCCTGTGTTTACCGTTTAATGTCCCTATTGTAAATTGTTGATTTCATGTGTATGCGATGAACAATAAAGCGTTTTGTATCAATCTAAATAACTATTTTCAGGTTCATATTTGGTTTGCGAAAATATGACCATGTTTCTGAATTGTGTATGAAGCTCAAATGGTTTCCTATTCGTTTTCGCCGGAAGACACACATTCTAACTCTCCTTTATAACATACTGTTACATGCCGACAAAAAGTGAATGCACACCAGCCTGCCATAAATAGCAGTCTATTACCTTCCCGCATTTGGACTTCGTTTGTTTACTTTGTGTTTGTAAAATTCGTTTTTAAAAAAACCGTTTATTGTGTATTGTGATCTTTTATGGCAGTCATTAGGCAGGTGTGTCCGATCTATGCGGGCTGGCAGCCATATTGTATTGGTACAGAGCAATGGCTCAATGAAGAGAGAGGCAGTCAAAGCGATAACACAAGCGAGGCAAGACATGTGTACATTTAGTAACGGACTTTGCGCGTGTTATTGAATTGTACATTACATTTGGACCTATTGCGTCCGGTTATATTTATACCTATGTTATACGTGTTTGTATAGTTCTAATAAATTCTATAGTAATTCCAACGGCATTTTAATTCTAGTCCCGCACTCGCAACAATACTATTAAATCCTAGTCTAGCCTAGTCCTCCTTGCCTTAAGGAACATTTTGAATTCCTTCGCCTTCTCACAATTTGCGCTCAGATACATATCGCAGACTCCTGACACCTGCACACACTTCATCCTTTTATGATAACTCTTTTACAGTGCAAGCTGTCAAACTCTGGAATGTTGCCTCTTACTGTCCGAGAGCCCAAAACATTACCTACATTTCGGAACTCACTTAGAAAGTACTATCTGTTTTTAAATAAATATGTCTTATATATGTCTAATATATTAAACATTTACTTATATATAATATTAATAAATATATTTATTTAGGTTATTTCGTATATACGTATATATCGATATTCTACAAATGTGTCTGGATCTATGTATGTATTAAATTTATAAATTAGTTTTAGTACATTTAAATTGTACCTACAGACCAATCTTTTTTTCTGCTCCAACTACATTGCCAGATTAGTTAAGATATTTTTTAAGGCAACCTGCCTGGAAGAGATCGCTTTTAGCGATAAGGTCGCCTGTTCTTTTGCCAAGAATTTTTGTAATGATGCTTTTGTATAATTATGTTTATTTTGGTGAGCAATGAAGTGTTATCTACTTATATATCTATCTATTTTCTTGATAACATTTCTACGTATCATAATTGTTTCACAGAACTTCGCTGACATTTATCTTTGAAGAAGACAAATTCTACGAAATATATTTCCGTTTCCGAAATTGGATTAAAACGAATTAATCTGCTCTACAACTTGTTGAGAATTTGTCGGAATTCAGAATTGTATTTAATTAAGAAGGACGTTGTGACTTAAATCATCACCGCCTAATAGAAGAAAATGCTTGAACTATTACAAAAAAATATCCTTTTGCATTGTCTATTTATTTTATTACCATAAACTTGCCAGGTGGTAGGTTGGTATTGGTTGGCCACCTCTGGTCTAAAGTATAGTCGCCATCTGGCACCCGGAGAGGCAGGAACGCGCATTACTTCCCTCCCTGAAGTAGGTTCCGTTGCGGGGGGCCTTTAGCTTGCTAGGGAGCAAAGGACCATCGACCCCCGTACAACGAAGTGGGGTGTGTTCTCCCAGGGCACATTCCATGCACTTTATTGCGCTGGATCGGCTTGGCGTAACTATGTTCTAAATCTCAGCCTTTCCTTCACAACGAAGTGCAGGGTCGACAGGGAGGAGGGGGTTTTTAGTGGGTATTGGGGTTGCTGCCCGCGCAGCTTCCTTTGAGTCTTTCCACACTAGCTGAGTCGATCGCGGGCGGATCACTGTTAAGAGCATCCTATTGCTGCAGTGATACCTCCCCCGACCGACGTGTGTCGTTTCCTGGCAACGACCCAGTCTGTGCGTAAATCGGTCAGCATTTTCCCTCGCATAAAAAAAAAGTACGTCGCCATAACAATCTTGAGTTGTGTTCCGATATTAGTGAACAAGTTCCAATCCCCCTTAAGAGACAGCAGCGCATTTCTGGCACCTGTGGTGTTGCAAATGTCTATAGACGATGGTAAGCGCTTTCTATCAAGTCGGCCGCCTGCCTGTCTGCTGAACTCCTACAATAAAAAAATAGAAATAAAAACTACATAAAAGACATTTAGGCCGACCCCAAGTGAATCAGGCGTAAGGAAAGAAGAAATTTAAAAAAAACAAAAAGACAATACCCATTATGACTATGGGACTATGGACGCCATTTATTTTAATTGAGATTTATTTTTGTTGCAGGAGTTCAGCAGACAGGCAGACGACCCACTTGATGGAAAGCGGTTACCATCGCCTATGGCCATTTGCAACACCAAAGGTGCTACAAATGCGCTGCTGCTCTCTTAAGGGAGACTGGAACCTGGTCACTAATGCCGGAACATAACTCAAGGTTGTTATGGCGACATAATTTAGCCCAGGGGTGGTAGCCATCCAGTCGGGCAAATGCCCTAGCACCTGGCTGTGGGTTGTTTTGTCGCCTCTTACGACAGGCCGCCCGGCCGCAGGAAATCGTATTCTTTCTCCGTTCCTGCACGGATAAAAATGTTATTCCACGGATAAAATTCTATCATGTTATAACATTCTAATAGTAATTACCTCCTTTAAGATAAAAACTAATTGTAGGTAAGCGCTAAAGCATGTGCCTTAATAACTAACTTAACTTAGCTAATGTAACTAACCCCTTTTAAACCATGCGTCGCCGCACGATTTACAAGCAGCGTGTTCCATTAGCAACTCACAACGTCCAAAATGCTCCATTAGCCCTTCCACAAGGCGACCGCGGTCGTTGTGGTCGCGGCGAAAACATCACTAATGACGTCATCCTTTTCGATCACACAACGCTCACAATGACCCATGTCAAGAGGTGGGTCGAATAACCGTTCCACGATTTACGATTGTAACGCCGGCAAGCAAGTGGAACGGGAAAAATCGCGGTTGTGAACGTGTTCTTTGTGAGTCTCTAATGGAACGTAGCCAAGGTGGTACATACTGGTCCACGCGGGCATGATAACTGGAAAATAAAAACTAATCAGTTAAACAAACAATTACTACTTCTCTAATGAAATCAGGTGTTCTGATGAACTTGTTTTATACGTCATATTTAAAGCGTCAAGTAAATTTCTTTTTTTGTGACATTCTACCAGCTAGTATTTTAATTAATTTTGTGGCGACCGAGGGTAGAACTTTCCAGCAGCGTAAACCGGTCGCAAGACTTTTGAAAAAAAAAATTCAATTCTGATTCTGGAAGGAAAAAACAAGGATGGATATATGTTTTGAAAGGGATAGACGATGAACGAAAGACAGAGATAGATAGATGTTAGAAAGGGATAGAGGTATAAACGAAAGTTCCCGAACAGAAGGTTCGGGAGGGAAGAGACAGAGATAGATAGATGGGTTCCAGAAAATTCTTCCGGGTATATAAACAGCGTAAGGCGCGCCTACCGGGCAGTTTAGAGTTGAGTTCGGTTCAAGACACTAAAGAGACAAGTGCCATACGAAAGAGTTGGAAGAAGAGTTTAATAGAAGACACTGACGAGTTTAGTGTGCGGCGTCTGGGTTTTTAGAGACCCACCGCAGAGAAGAAAAAGGGAGTCGGTTAAGCCGAATAAAAGAAAAGATTTTAAAATAACAATTTATTACACTTAAAAGAAACTAAGACAATTAAAAGAAGAAATTAAATAGAAATAAGAGGTAGAATTAAATAGTCAGGGGGGGATCCGATGTACCGGTTGGCTTTGCACAATCGCGAGTAACTTACTTCGACCACGGTAGGAAGTAGAAGAAGAAAGGACAGCACTGGCCTGATCGCTGGTAGAACACGCGACGGACGGCGGTCGCGTTCAGCTGGCAGCAGTCCGTAGGCAGCAGGCCGACGTGTAGCGTCGACGTGGTAGATGCGTCGGAAGGTAGAATTCCGGCGCTACGGCGTGTAGGATGCCGTGGTGGTAGAAGGGGTAGAACGAGGTTGGTAGAACCCGTAGATTGGCTACGCTAGGTTGTAGCCCACAACCTGAAACCTGAACGTTTCGGGTGCTTAAAAAAACGTTCACAGCCACTGCCTGCCAAGCTCCTGCGCGCTCAAACCGTTGGCGATTTAAAAGAAGCGTCGGCCGCGCCGCTAAGGTAGGGGAAAGCACGGAATGGCGGACGGTTGAAGCTAGCAGAGCAGTGTGACAATTTTACAATTAAGGCAGTCTATACGTGTGTAATCGATATAGCTGTGCTTAGAAAGATTTAGCAGAAGGCTAGATAGGATTATAAATACTGAAAGCTCACCTGTAGAGGTTGTATACGTAGGTCGGAATTAAATACTTTAGTGGTAGACTCAGTAAAATTCCGACACGAGTGTTGCGTGCGAGACGTTTGTGTGGACTGAGCGGTGAACGCCAGCGCACTGATTTTGAGTTGCTCATTTCGTATAGGGTCCCGCTATGTTGCGTGTACGCGGCTTCGAGATGCCGGAAGCCGTGCAGGTGGTTAGTGGAATTACATGGTTCCGAAGTAATTTAATTATTATGTATGGAAGGTTATTAATTTAGTTTTTATTATTTATTTTATTCTAGTGGATATATCGGTATATTGGTGTTATAAATAAAAGGTTTATGAGTGGATTTGTAGTTTTTGTCGTGGATTAATATGACGTGTCTAGCACAACGTCACAGTACCCCGCCAACAAACGTAGGGTTTTTCCTGTACGAAAAATCCGTCTTATTACACTAAAGTACCATAGCACTGTCCTACATTCAGACCTGTTACTCACATCTTACAGACTTCTTCATGCATTCTTCCTTTCAATTCTCATTCATTCGTCTCCTTCTTTTAGATGATCATTATGTCTAGAGCCATGTGTAGAAATGTCTCTAGACCCTTTCAGATAGAGTGTACTTGCGTTAGTAGCCATGTAACTCAAAACAGTGTAGGTGAGAGTTATCGTTGTAGACGACGACTCGCGGTAGTGTAGAATTGAGTGTCCATTGGTATAGCATGTAGTGCTTATACTTAGATTAGATGTTAGTTCGTAACTATAGATTAAACTATTTACGTATATATGTAGATATACTCATGTATTAGATAGTGAGGCAGATTAGCATAATAGGTAGGTATTATGATCTTACTCCACTGTAGGTTACACAAGAATTAGATAATTACAGTAACAAGCTCAGCATGAATGTTACCATAACCGTAGGTAGGTTATGCGTAAATTAGATATAGTTTATATAGTAGAGAGAACTAGTCAAGGTTTTAGAGACCTTGTATGTAGATTGATTTTGGGATAATTTAGTCTTATTCCAAATAATCTATTATTGTGTAGGCAATATTAGATTTGGTAGAGGTAGTATTATAATATTGAATGTAGTTCAAGTATTATAGAGTTTAGATTATTAGATTTTATATATACAATTAGATATATCCATAGTATAAACATAATGTTTAGCATTAGTAGTGGTTTAGAATAATTATTGTATTTAAAGATAGTATGTTTAAGTAACGTTTAGTAGGTTAGTATTTATAATTACTTATGGTAGGTTAGTATTTATAATTAGTTAGTTTTATATCTTTCACATGCCATGTGCCTAGATTATGGCCGTTCATGTCTGATAATTCGTAAACTAGTGGTGACTTCTTAGTAATGATTTTACATTTAATATATTTAGGGGCAAGCTTCTTATTGAAGTACTTGTCTTTATCACTCAGATAGAAAGTTCTCTTCCATACAATATCTCCTACGTTAAATTCTATAGGTTTTTTACGTAAATTATAGGAATTACAGTTTCTACTATGAGCTTGTAGTAATGATAGCTGTACTTTGTTAAATATTGTAGTGAGATAACCTAGATTTTCCGCGTACTGATCTCGTGGTTGGAAAATCAAGTTATTAATATCAGTAGGTTCAGTGTTAGTGTAGTGAGATCCGCACGTGATTAATTCACGTCCGTAGACTAAGAACGACGGAGTGTAGCTCGTCACTTCGTTTACAGAGTTATTTAGCGCGAATTGTATTTTTGGTATTAGAGTATCCCAAATACGTTGATCGTTAGTTATGAATGTAGAAATTGCAGTGATAATTGTTTTGTTATATCGTTCCACGCTATTTACGTGTGGAGTGTAAGATTATTTATTTGGTTTCTAAGTTTTAAAACCGTAGGAGCTGGTTCTTCTCCTCTAATTAGGACCTCGTAAGACAACTCGTTTTTATTTAGTAGTAAGTATTTAATATGGTGAGTTTCCATTATTTATTCCAGTAATAGTACGTTATACAATATTAAGCACAAGTAGGTAGCAGATTAAAATAATTAGTGAAAATAGGTAGGTAGTAAATTTAAATTATAGATAGAAAAAAAAATCACAGGCAAGTCGACGGTTCACCAGATATGTAGGTAGAAAAAAAAATAAGAATATAGAAAAATTAAAAAAGGTTGGTCAACGTCGTTGTGGCTCTTTTGCCTGGAGTGTTCCGTTGTTTAGTCGCCTCTTACGACATGCCGACGGGCCGCAGGAATTAGTATTCTTTCTCCGTTCCCGCACAGATAGACAGTAACTGCTAGTGCCAGTAGGGACACTGCTCTGTTACAATCTAAAGTAGGACCTAGCTGCGGAGAGTGATTGTACTAAAGACTGTGCTATTTAGTTAATTAGCTAGTAGAAAAGAATTTAGAAAGAAATAATCGCGAACTGTTACGTACGATTCAAATTAATAGTAGGAAAAAAAATATGAAAAAAGGTAGATGCAAAAAAAATTAAAAATCGAAAATTTCAGAAATTACGTATTACATTAACAATAAAATTACAATATAGGTACGCACCAGTTCGCTGTGCACCTAGATCACTGCTCCGTTCACACAGGTAGATAAAAAAGCTAGAGGAAGTCAAAGTAAGGCCGTTGACTGTGCAAAGAACCACGTTAATTGGGCGCCACTGCGGCGTCTGGGTTTTTAGAGACCCACCGCAGAGAAGAAAAAGGGAGTCGGTTAAGCCGAATAAAAGAAAAGATTTTAAAATAACAATTTATTACACTTAAAAGAAACTAAGACAATTAAAAGAAGAAATTAAATAGAAATAAGAGGTAGAATTAAATAGTCAGGGGGGATCCGATGTACCGGTTGGCTTTGCACAATCGCGAGTAACTTACTTCGACCACGGTAGGAAGTAGAAGAAGAAAGGACAGCACTGGCCTGATCGCTGGTAGAACACGCGACGGACGGCGGTCGCGTTCAGCTGGCAGCAGTCCGTAGGCAGCAGGCCGACGTGTAGCGTCGACGTGGTAGATGCGTCGGAAGGTAGAATTCCGGCGCTACGGCGTGTAGGATGCCGTGGTGGTAGAAGGGGTAGAACGAGGTTGGTAGAACCCGTAGATTGGCTACGCTAGGTTGTAGCCCACAACCTGAAACCTGAACGTTTCGGGTGCTTAAAAAAACGTTCACAGCCACTGCCTGCCAAGCTCCTGCGCGCTCAAACCGTTGGCGATTTAAAAGAAGCGTCGGCCGCGCCGCTAAGGTAGGGGAAAGCACGGAATGGCGGACGGTTGAAGCTAGCAGAGCAGTGTGACAATTTTACAATTAAGGCAGTCTATACGTGTGTAATCGATATAGCTGTGCTTAGAAAGATTTAGCAGAAGGCTAGATAGGATTATAAATACTGAAAGCTCACCTGTAGAGGTTGTATACGTAGGTCGGAATTAAATACTTTAGTGGTAGACTCAGTAAAATTCCGACACGAGTGTTGCGTGCGAGACGTTTGTGTGGACTGAGCGGTGAACGCCAGCGCACTGATTTTGAGTTGCTCATTTCGTATAGGGTCCCGCTATGTTGCGTGTACGCGGCTTCGAGATGCCGGAAGCCGTGCAGGTGGTTAGTGGAATTACATGGTTCCGAAGTAATTTAATTATTATGTATGGAAGGTTATTAATTTAGTTTTTATTATTTATTTTATTCTAGTGGATATATCGGTATATTGGTGTTATAAATAAAAGGTTTATGAGTGGATTTGTAGTTTTTGTCGTGGATTAATATGACGTGTCTAGCACAACGTCACAGTACCCCGCCAACAAACGTAGGGTTTTTCCTGTACGAAAAATCCGTCTTATTACACTAAAGTACCATAGCACTGTCCTACATTCAGACCTGTTACTCACATCTTACAGACTTCTTCATGCATTCTTCCTTTCAATTCTCATTCATTCGTCTCCTTCTTTTAGATGATCATTATGTCTAGAGCCATGTGTAGAAATGTCTCTAGACCCTTTCAGATAGAGTGTACTTGCGTTAGTAGCCATGTAACTCAAAACAGTGTAGGTGAGAGTTATCGTTGTAGACGACGACTCGCGGTAGTGTAGAATTGAGTGTCCATTGGTATAGCATGTAGTGCTTATACTTAGATTAGATGTTAGTTCGTAACTATAGATTAAACTATTTACGTATATATGTAGATATACTCATGTATTAGATAGTGAGGCAGATTAGCATAATAGGTAGGTATTATGATCTTACTCCACTGTAGGTTACACAAGAATTAGATAATTACAGTAACAAGCTCAGCATGAATGTTACCATAACCGTAGGTAGGTTATGCGTAAATTAGATATAGTTTATATAGTAGAGAGAACTAGTCAAGGTTTTAGAGACCTTGTATGTAGATTGATTTTGGGATAATTTAGTCTTATTCCAAATAATCTATTATTGTGTAGGCAATATTAGATTTGGTAGAGGTAGTATTATAATATTGAATGTAGTTCAAGTATTATAGAGTTTAGATTATTAGATTTTATATATACAATTAGATATATCCATAGTATAAACATAATGTTTAGCATTAGTAGTGGTTTAGAATAATTATTGTATTTAAAGATAGTATGTTTAAGTAACGTTTAGTAGGTTAGTATTTATAATTACTTATGGTAGGTTAGTATTTATAATTAGTTAGTTTTATATCTTTCACATGCCATGTGCCTAGATTATGGCCGTTCATGTCTGATAATTCGTAAACTAGTGGTGACTTCTTAGTAATGATTTTACATTTAATATATTTAGGGGCAAGCTTCTTATTGAAGTACTTGTCTTTATCACTCAGATAGAAAGTTCTCTTCCATACAATATCTCCTACGTTAAATTCTATAGGTTTTTTACGTAAATTATAGGAATTACAGTTTCTACTATGAGCTTGTAGTAATGATAGCTGTACTTTGTTAAATATTGTAGTGAGATAACCTAGATTTTCCGCGTACTGATCTCGTGGTTGGAAAATCAAGTTATTAATATCAGTAGGTTCAGTGTTAGTGTAGTGAGATCCGCACGTGATTAATTCACGTCCGTAGACTAAGAACGACGGAGTGTAGCTCGTCACTTCGTTTACAGAGTTATTTAGCGCGAATTGTATTTTTGGTATTAGAGTATCCCAAATACGTTGATCGTTAGTTATGAATGTAGAAATTGCAGTGATAATTGTTTTGTTATATCGTTCCACGCTATTTACGTGTGGAGTGTAAGATTATTTATTTGGTTTCTAAGTTTTAAAACCGTAGGAGCTGGTTCTTCTCCTCTAATTAGGACCTCGTAAGACAACTCGTTTTTATTTAGTAGTAAGTATTTAATATGGTGAGTTTCCATTATTTATTCCAGTAATAGTACGTTATACAATATTAAGCACAAGTAGGTAGCAGATTAAAATAATTAGTGAAAATAGGTAGGTAGTAAATTTAAATTATAGATAGAAAAAAAAATCACAGGCAAGTCGACGGTTCACCAGATATGTAGGTAGAAAAAAAAATAAGAATATAGAAAAATTAAAAAAGGTTGGTCAACGTCGTTGTGGCTCTTTTGCCTGGAGTGTTCCGTTGTTTAGTCGCCTCTTACGACATGCCGACGGGCCGCAGGAATTAGTATTCTTTCTCCGTTCCCGCACAGATAGACAGTAACTGCTAGTGCCAGTAGGGACACTGCTCTGTTACAATCTAAAGTAGGACCTAGCTGCGGAGAGTGATTGTACTAAAGACTGTGCTATTTAGTTAATTAGCTAGTAGAAAAGAATTTAGAAAGAAATAATCGCGAACTGTTACGTACGATTCAAATTAATAGTAGGAAAAAAAATATGAAAAAAGGTAGATGCAAAAAAAATTAAAAATCGAAAATTTCAGAAATTACGTATTACATTAACAATAAAATTACAATATAGGTACGCACCAGTTCGCTGTGCACCTAGATCACTGCTCCGTTCACACAGGTAGATAAAAAAGCTAGAGGAAGTCAAAGTAAGGCCGTTGACTGTGCAAAGAACCACGTTAATTGGGCGCCACTGCGGCGTCTGGGTTTTTAGAGACCCACCGCAGAGAAGAAAAAGGGAGTCGGTTAAGCCGAATAAAAGAAAAGATTTTAAAATAACAATTTATTACACTTAAAAGAAACTAAGACAATTAAAAGAAGAAATTAAATAGAAATAAGAGGTAGAATTAAATAGTCAGGGGGGGATCCGATGTACCGGTTGGCTTTGCACAATCGCGAGTAACTTACTTCGACCACGGTAGGAAGTAGAAGAAGAAAGGACAGCACTGGCCTGATCGCTGGTAGAACACGCGACGGACGGCGGTCGCGTTCAGCTGGCAGCAGTCCGTAGGCAGCAGGCCGACGTGTAGCGTCGACGTGGTAGATGCGTCGGAAGGTAGAATTCCGGCGCTACGGCGTGTAGGATGCCGTGGTGGTAGAAGGGGTAGAACGAGGTTGGTAGAACCCGTAGATTGGCTACGCTAGGTTGTAGCCCACAACCTGAAACCTGAACGTTTCGGGTGCTTAAAAAAACGTTCACAGCCACTGCCTGCCAAGCTCCTGCGCGCTCAAACCGTTGGCGATTTAAAAGAAGCGTCGGCCGCGCCGCTAAGGTAGGGGAAAGCACGGAATGGCGGACGGTTGAAGCTAGCAGAGCAGTGTGACAATTTTACAATTAAGGCAGTCTATACGTGTGTAATCGATATAGCTGTGCTTAGAAAGATTTAGCAGAAGGCTAGATAGGATTATAAATACTGAAAGCTCACCTGTAGAGGTTGTATACGTAGGTCGGAATTAAATACTTTAGTGGTAGACTCAGTAAAATTCCGACACGAGTGTTGCGTGCGAGACGTTTGTGTGGACTGAGCGGTGAACGCCAGCGCACTGATTTTGAGTTGCTCATTTCGTATAGGGTCCCGCTATGTTGCGTGTACGCGGCTTCGAGATGCCGGAAGCCGTGCAGGTGGTTAGTGGAATTACATGGTTCCGAAGTAATTTAATTATTATGTATGGAAGGTTATTAATTTAGTTTTTATTATTTATTTTATTCTAGTGGATATATCGGTATATTGGTGTTATAAATAAAAGGTTTATGAGTGGATTTGTAGTTTTTGTCGTGGATTAATATGACGTGTCTAGCACAACGTCACAAGTGGTTAATTTAGTGACAAGTTTAGTGGACAGTAAGTGAATGAGAAGTGTAGCGTAGTTCGAGAGACGAACCAGAAGCGAGCTACACGCGGCAATATCGGAGGTGAGCACTGCAGTACCAGGAGGTGGTCTAAGCAATATCGGCGACGGTATTGTAAGCGAGACATCTTGTCGTAGGGACTGTGCATCGTTAGTCGTACGTATAGGAGCAACCCTGCAGAGAGGTATTGCGTGCGGCTGTGCAAGTCAATAAAACCATTTATTTAAAAACTGGTGTTTTCTTCCAATCCTAAGTGCTTACCCCACGCGCACGTAAAAATATTTAGCTCAAATGTATATAAATTAAATAATTTAATGAATAGTAAAATGATGCAATTTTTTTTATTTAAATTTGTACCACTATTTAACAGTAGTTGTAAAAAAAGTTTGGATATAAGTCGCACGTCTTATCTATGGTTAGCAAAGTTTTCTAAATTTTTTGACAGCAGGGAGAATTGTTTAAAGGCGAAAAGTGCTATTTTCATCCCTGTGATTAGGCAACTCCAAGCGTACTTTCAGAATATGAGAAATGAAAAGAATTTAGCAAAACTTGAAATTATGGAATGCAATCAGTTCAAATAATAACTAAAATTATAAACGCCTTATAAAATTATAACGGCAATTTGTGTCACTTTCATGAATTGGTTTAATGTTCTAAAAGGATCCATATCCTTTATTACGTACTGAAATTAACTTATATAATAGTGGGGGAGGTCAAGTGGGCATTTTGGGATTTACTCAAGCGTGGCAGAATAACATAAGGGTGGAAACCTTGCACCCTATTATGTACCCACACCACACATAGAGGGTCTTCATATAGGGTCGTGCGTTTAGGGCAGCCGATCAGAATAGCAAAAAAAAAACGATCTTTAAAAAAACTCAAGCGCGTCAGATTAAGACAAAGTGAGTTAATTACAGGTATAATAGTAGCAAGGAAGAAGCCTGTCTTATAGTATATATACGAAACATCAATCACCCAGGTAATAACCTCTGAACTTAACTCTGAACAGCTCCTAAATCCAACTAGATGTCGCCACAGGTCCGTACTTAATCCTAATTTTCTTTTCAATTTTGGTTCGATTTGATATAATTTTCTTTCACGGCCTTAACGTAAAATTAAATAACGCATAACTTAATTAAGGAAAACACAATGTTCTGATGCCTGTACAAAAGGGCCGACTACCGAGGGTTCGCAAGAAGTATTATTATAAGGTTAAACTTGCGGTTTCTCTAAAATTCATTATACATACGTTGCGATGTTAAAGTTAGAATTAAGTTGGTGAAACTTGAGCGTTAAGTTAGATCAGGTTAAGTTAAATTTATGTTACTTGCCGAGTGGATTGGACAGGTTCCCGTAGCCTATAATGGTGTAATAGGGAATTAAACTGTTTCACAATAACTAATATACAATATGAGACCATTCCACGTGCCTGATAGGAACCTTACGCGTCCAAAGGCTGGTCTGTACTCTTTTCTTAACGAGGAGAAAACTACTTACGGACTTATCACCGTGGGAGGATCACGACGAGGAAGTATAAACACTCGTCGGCCTGATCCTACCCTGGTGGAGGTAGGTTAGCATTGCCGGAACACCCTGTAAAATTTCCCGTGTTCTTACCATTCGCCTAGAGTCAGGGCCGCGGGAAATGGCAATCGCCAATGCCTGCATCGAGTTGTTCCTTGCAGGAGTCGACCAACAACTAGCGTAAAACAGCAGGCAGCGGCCTCTAAGAAATTTTATAACGCCCTTCTTAAACGACTCCATGTCGCAGCGCAGAGGGAAAACCTCGGTGGGATGTTCCCTCCAGATCATTGTTGTACGCGGAATAAACGTTCTAGAGAACCGTTGTGTAGTTGAGCGTGCGAGCTCCAGGAAATGGGAGTGAACATGCCGTCTTTGGTGCGGTTGTAAAATGCTTATCAATACCATGTGACGGAAGATGTGCAGCTCAATCCAACCAGGGCATTATGCACCCGGGGAGGAGCCGAGGCTGTCCTCACTCCGCTTGACCTTCGTCACTGAAACGGAAATAGTCTCGTCTCGGGAAGAGCCTGACCTGAATCTAAGACAATACATCAGCTTCGCTATTCAACGTGGTAATGAGGCCAGCATTTTGGGAATGCTCCCCGCCGACAGCGTATTGGAGTCTTTTGAGTTCAGCATACAGACAGACCACCTACCAGATGGAAAGCGGTTACCATCGGCTATGAATATTTGTAACACCAAAGGTACTACCAATGTGCTGCCGCTCTCTAAAGGATAATAGGAATGCCGGAACTCAACTAAAGGTTGTTATAGCGGCATATTCTAAACTTGGGGTTGTAGCCATCCAAACGAGCAAATACCCTACGACATGGCTGTGGGTAGCTTTTATCACCTCTTACGACAGGCCGCCCGGCCGCAAGAAATTGTATTCTTTCACCCTTCCTGCACGGATATGATAGTCAATAATAATACAAATTTATAAACAGTTATTTAAGTAGACTTTTTTCTTAATATATAATTAATAATTATAAAGAGGTATAGTTTGTGACTTTGTGACGTTGTAGGGGGGGGTCATTAAACCGATCTCTCTGGATCATTAAACCGACTTTGAAAATTCTTTCACCAATAGAAAGCTACATTATTCCTGAGTGACATAGGGTATATTTGATTGTGATAAATATTTAAAATTATTATAAATAAATTAATATTTTCTGATGCCCAGCGAAGTGGACACGGATAAGGTAGTTTCTTATATAGTTAGTACAGTTATTATACAGATAGTAATTAATATACTTATATAGTTAGTATAGTATAGTTATTAAATTACACTTATTTCTTGTATATTTATTATTTGTACATTTTATTTTTTTTATTTTAAATGTCAATATTCATGTTTAAACAAAATATATATTTTTTATATAGGAGCTAGTAAACCAGTTCATTTCTGTCTTTCAATTTGAACAAATGAACCAAAGTGATTCATATAAACAAATTTGAATAATTCAATATTATTAAATACCATTGTGTCCTTTGAGATCTGTGCTTTTCAACCAAACTGATTCAATTCGATTGAACTGTTTAATAACAGCAAAAGATTCAGAAGGTGAATATAACCCGCCTAGCCAAATATTCGAGCGCATCTGTTATTCGAATAAAAACAAAAATCTATATGTATAATGTTCAAGTTAAGTAAGCCATAACTTATAAACTAAGTAAATTGTTATTGACTTTGAATCCGAGCTTTTGCAAACTTGAACCTGAAGTTTTGAAGATATAATTTGACTAATTGAGTTTAATTTGAACTCTCCAGGAATGAGTTAAAAGCGTTTTACCACTTCACTATTTAACTTTTATATGATCTGGGCATTTACCTGATGAAGTGGAAATCTTCAATGCAGCACCTTCTCGAAATAATACGTATTATCCTTGCGATGTGTTTCGGCATTATGGCTAGGTTCCAGTCTCCCTTAAGAGAGCAGCAGCGCATTTGTAGCACCTTTGGTGTTGCAAATGTCCATAGGCGATGGTAACCGCTTTCGTTTAACTTAAGCAATTTCAAAAATTAAGAAATTAATAAGTATAGATGAAGCAAAAGATGTTTGTCAAAATTGTAGTAAGTGGAAATTTATCATCTCTGCCTACCCCTCTGGGAAACAAGCATAATAATATGTATGTATGTACAGACCATATAGTTTCTGAGAGAAGTAATATATACTTAATATTATATTATATTATACTGTATATATTGCTGTTGTTATGTGTGTTGTATTGTCCACTATGACTTCACTTTATGGTCCCAGACAGAAGAAAAGCGCTAGTCTTTATTGGCTAGCATTATGCTAAATTAGACCCAGTGTCCAATTTAAAACCTATTTTGTTTCTATTGTCTTTCTATTTTTATTTATATTAACATAGTTTTTGTCCCTTTTTTTTCTTTTTTACTTATTGTAAAGAGGAAGGATTTGTATTTTTGTATGTTTGTAACGAATAAACAAAAACTACTAGACCGATTTCGACAATTCTTTCACCATTCAAATGCTTTTTGTCCCTGATTAATATTGGCTATAAAAAATCTCTACTAAAACTTCAATAATGTAACCCATCGATCCAAAGAAAATACTCGGCGCTGAAATCGGGTTCTACGATTTTGATGAATTTTCAAAGTTTAGATTCACAATTAAACCCGGAAAGTGCAATATAAATACAGAGAAAGAGAAAGCAATTAAAATTAAAGAAGAAAAAAAGCAAGTAAAAAAGACTAAAAAGGATACAAAATTATATTTAAAAAAAAAAGCCTGACAGATCGTGTTTGTCACGAAGGGGAAATAAAAAAAACCCTGGAAAGTGGCGCTGGAATCGGGTTCTAGATTTTTATTTTTCCTAAACAAAAATCTAGAGACCACTAGTATATCAATATAGGCGGAAATGACGATTTTGGGAGTTCCATTTTTCATATACTATAAAAAATGTCTATAATAACAGCCCATAACTGTCTCACTGCTGGGCTCGGGCCTCCTTCTCTGGGGAACGGACATATACCCGCCACTCTTGTTCAAGGCGGCTTGGCAGGTTTGACACATCGGCTATCTCGACGTGCAGGTTGCATCACGATGTTTCCTTCGCCGTTATTAGCACGTGGTAATTGTAACAATATGCACATTAGGTCAGAAAATTGCCTAAGTGGTGCATGCGTTCCGGCCAGGATCGAACCCGCGCCCTTTAGGTTTAGGACACGAGCGCTAGGCATTTCGCTACCACGACTACGAAAAACGTATACACCTACCTTAAAAATAGTCAAATAATCGCTAAAAAGCAAGTGAACTGAAAGCACAATAAACCTTTGACGGTTATACAATTTCTGAAGTGAAATTCAATTTTGCCCTCCTTCGGCCACAACCCCAAGCCATATTTACTTCCGTTTCAATGGATTTTGATTTAATAACTGAAATCCCAATACTGAAATTGTATTTAGATGGTCAGAGAGAACAAAAGTTAAATCAATTACGGTTTGATTTCTTGTACCTTTGTATGGGAGAATAACCCACCCTCTGGTCTAAAGTATTGTAAAGGTGCCATTCGAACCTCGGCTGCAGGCTGCGGATGCAGGCAGCACATGCGGCGGCTGCACGAAGCCGGCTGTGGCTGCACGACTGGTTTTCTATGTAGTAGTATAGATTTCTGAGAAAAACATTCCGAAACATTCCTGCAAACCGATCCGCGCGTAGTTACGTCACTCCAACCTTATTAAATCGACAATAATTCCTAAACTGATCGTCATCATACTTCAAGAGGTTCTTAATTAGTATTGAATAACTTCCATCAGTGAAGTGGAGACCCCCATATTATATAAGGACGTGTGGCTACTCTTCTCTGGCTAGTTAACAATGACAACATGTCATCATTACCCTCTTCTTCTTCTAATATAAGATATAACATCAAACTATTCTCACGACAATTCTTCACGTCCGACATTCTGAATTGTTGGAAGCGACTGGCCGCCACCTGCTGCCTGCCGCAGCACGTGCAGCCAGCCTCGGAATCACTCCCGGCTGCGAATGCAGGCAGCGGCTGCGTGTCATGCGTGTGCTACCTGCATCCGCAGCCTGCAGCCGAGGTTAGAATGGCAGCTTTATACTTGCAACAACTTGGAAGGGTTTATATTAATAAAAAAACAGCAACCGATCACATAGTTATAATCAAAGAACCTAACACGGCTTTAACAAATTTAAAACACTAAGGGCCTTACTTATAATAATCTCGTTAAGAAAGGATTAGTCATCTCTTAAATGAGAGACTCTTAAGCCCCTAATCAATGGCTGTTTCAAATAAAACTTCCCATCTTGCCTCTTAGCAGTCACTTAAACTACCTCTCGATGTTGGTTATTTTTGACAGTTATTTATGAGTTACTTTACCACCACCTCTTATCCTTAAGAGTAGTTTATGGGTAAGGTTTTCATTAATCAGTTGCTGAGCAGTTTCTTAAAATTTAACAAACGATTATAAGTAAGGCGATTACTGTTCACACTCTATAAGCATTTTTAGAGTACCTCGCCATCCCTCCAACAATTTTACAGTACATGAAACTTAGCAATTGGCACAACCGATAGCGGATTGAAGTCATTGATAAACTATTTTAATTAAAGTGTTATGAATGAAAATAATTGAATACATTACTGTTTGGAAATTAAAGATAATATTTCATACAAGATATTATATTAAACACTAGCTTCTGCCCGCGACTTCGTCCGCGTGGAATAGTGGAATAGTTTAAAAACCTCGTGTTGGCCTTAGCGTGAGGATATATAGCCAATAGTCTTCCTCGATAATTGGGCTATCTAATACTGTAAGAATTTTTCAAATCAGACCAGTAGTTCCTGAGATTAGCGCGTTCAAGCAAACAACAAACGCTTCAGCTTTATATATGAGTATAAGATAAAACTCGCTCACCGACACCACACCCTATCAAAATCTCCGCATCCATTATGTTACGTTGCAGAGAAATTACTTTCAGTCTGTTATAAGTTGTTTAAGTAATTCACGATTTTTAACTATCCCACGGGAACTCTTTAATTTTTCGGGATCAAAAGTATCCTATATGTTGACCAGGGATATAAGCTACCACCATACAAAATTTCATGTAAATCGGCCCAGTCGTTTCGGAGATTAGCCGGTACAAACAGACAGACAAATAGAGAAACAAAAAAATTAAATAAAAATCAAAATTAGTTCTATTTGACTTCTTACATTCCCTTGATTCGGTTTTTAGCATTTTTTTTTCATTGTACAGAAATTTGACTTCTATAATTTTATTATATGTATAGATTATACTTAACCGAACACATGACAAATTTATCGCGTCTGCCAACATAAAAAAGAAATGTAATAATGACTACCGTCTATATACAACTGTGAGAGTTTGAATTATAACCTACACAATTGCCACATTTTATTCCGATTGTATCGTTTAGAAATAAGAGGGTACATAATAAAATTAATTATAAACTTTAAACGGAAACATGACAAGAACAACTATGCTACTAAATAGATGTAACAGAATGCCGTCATGACAACCTGAGTTGTGTTCCGGCATTAGTGGTCGGGTTCCATTCTCCGTCTGGAGAGCAGCAGCACATTAGTAGCATCTTTGGTGTTACAAATGGTCCATAGGCGATGGTAACCGCATTCGATCAGATGGGACGTCTGCCTGTTTGCTTAGCTTGTGCATTATTTATATATTTTTTAAGCTAGCTTTTATCGCGGGGTTTGAACGCGGCGAACGAATCATGAAATTCCGTAACGAAAATAAAACCTAACACCTCCCACTCCGCCTACCATGTAGCTCGGCCGAGTGTTCGCTAAACGTGTATGTATATGGTACGACTCTACGAAGCTCGCATAGATCGAGACGAGCTGCTCCGAAATCGGACGAATACGTAAGCAGCTGTTTGTGAGAAAGTATCATTGAGGTATAACATGTCTTATATGATCTAAGGAAAGTATATAGGTGTATAGGTATCTATCATATCTTTATAATGTCACACTCACCGCATGTGCGCCCCGTAAGTATACAAGTAGGTATATATGAATACATAGGTGATTTGTTTTCTTATCGGTCACCACGCTCAAAAAGTGTAACTTGAATTAATATCAAAGAAAAAAATATGCTGCATAAATAAAAAATAAATAAATAATTATATTTGCATAAGTTGATTAAAAAGGCTATGCAATAGCTTTACCGCGGCAGTCCCCGAGTGCCACAAGGAGTTTTTTTATACAATAAGGTATAAATCCATACTTTATTAGACATACCAAATTATCTTCAGAAGGTTATCTGGAATTAATCACTATTAGTGATAAGACCGTCGGTTGTTCTAGTTGAAATATTATTAATTCTATTGTCTACCTACTGCTTTCTTGTGTGCTATAAAGACTATTCTATTCTACTTTTCAGGAAAACCAAAAATCAAATTTAAACTTCAGAAATAGTACAGGACACAGTGAAGGGCGAACTTCCCCCACCTGATAACCAATTGAGACGTAAATTTTCAAAGCGTCAAAATCAAAGCAAATACTTATATTCATTTCTAAGTATATGCCTTGATAGGCTTGATTTTTAAGATCAAAGGTCTAAAGCGGTCGGCTTTGGAGAATCGCTTAGTGCTTAATATATATTGCAAATAGTAAAATGATAGCATAAATATATCCTACAGCGACGTTCCGAGGCAGTCTAGCTATAACAGCTAGACATGCATAACACTATACATTATTGGGGTTGTCTGGAAGAGATCTCTTTTTAGCGATAAGACCGCCTTTGTACATAACTAGATATAGTTTTAGTCTTTAGGTTCATGTTTGTATTGGTGTACAATAAAGAGTTATCTATCTATCTATCATTTTGCTTCGTAAACTGACGTTGTCTTGACGTTAGGAGAACATAATGTTATATGCTGACAAAAAGTGAATGCACACTTGCCTGCCATAAAACGTGGTTTATTACCTTTTCCTTCTTTTGTTTACTTTGTGTTTAAAATTTGCAATTAGATAATAACCTATAGTAATTGTGCTCGTTTATGGCCGTACGCAAGAATAATTAAGCAGGTTTGCAGATTACGTTTTCTTGGAAAAACTCAGTCCACGATGTCGATTGTTGTATTATGCAGTTTATTATAAAACGGCCCGACCGGAGGGGTGAGGCAGTCAACCCAGGATTACGATACAAGCAAGACGTGTGTAATACATTCGATAAGCGATATAGTGACGAATTTTGCGCGTGTCATTGAATAGTACAGTTTGAACTGGCTGCGGCCAGTTATATTTGTACCTGTGTTATACGTGCTTGTATAGTTCTAATAAATTCTATAGTAATTCCAACGGCATTTTAATTCGAGTCCCGCACTCGTAACAATAATATAATTATATTGTTAAAATGACTACATACATTGGCATTTATATGTTTATAAAAGTAAAATAAATACTGGAGAATCAGCCAATTTTTTTATGCCAAGTATTATATTTGCTTTACACAAGTATGGCGGTCGTAGAAAAAGACATCTAGCTAGGCTGCTATTAACAAAATAAAATAATATCTGTAGGAAAACTGTAAAAAGTATTTATTTTGCAAGCTCAGGAATTTCCTATATAGTGTACAAGTGCGGGACTCGAATTAAAAATGTCGTTAGAATTACTATAGAGTTTATTGGAACTATACAGACACGTCTAACACAGGTACAAATGTAACCGAACACAACAAGTCCAAACGTAATGCAAAAGGTCGTAATCAATAAAACGCCCAAAGTCCGTCACTTATTAGATTCCCGATCCCCACTTATTAGTACACACGTCTCGCTTCGCTAGTGGTTTTCGCTCGACTAACTCCTCCCTCAATCGGGCCATTGATTTATACTGCACAAATGCAATATGTCCGCCCAGCAGCGTGGACCACATTTCCTAGAATCAGCTTGTACTTTAAATCCGTAACACCTGGCTAAAGATTATAATCCAACAATAGACCGTATGCCAATAAGTAAACAAAAGAAGAAGACCATAAAAGAATTTTAATGTTATTAGTTCAAATGCCGACGGTGAATAGATGTGCTTTGTTTCCGATATGCAGGTAGATTTTGTGTTTGTCGGGACTCGAGTTGTAACAATAGTCTACGTATACCTACAGTTTGCTTTCCCGTCTTCAGCACCTGACTAGTCTTTTATACTTGAACAAAACTGTATTAAATATTCATTACATAAAATTCCTCAAAAACACTTTCCGATACATACCTCTTTGCTAGTCTTAAAGTAAACATGTTAAGAAAGTATCGTAAACCGAACAAGAAGTTGGAAAGCAAAACACTACGCGGGCATTGAATACTTTATGAGTGGTGTAAATCTACTGAAGTTGTAAATTTTACAAGGCCTCTTCGAGCCGCTGAAAGGGACGACCTTTTTCCTACGAAATGTGCGAGCGGGGCCTACTATTTGGTTACAATAGTTTAAAAACTTGTGTTTATCAACTCCAACGCCAGTTGTTAGTTAAGTTTGACGACTGGCCAAATCCGGCCAAATAAGACTGGTTGCATGAAGTACATACAGACGGATAGATAATGATTTAACCAATAGAAAATACATATAATACAAAACACCAATTAATATTATGTTTTTAATCTTTATGAAATCATATAAGTTTTATCAGAGCGCCTGACAGAAATATAATAGTAGTTTTGCTAAAACTAATTTTGGTAAGCAAGTTCGTAAAGGAGCTGAACATTAATATACATAAATACTTTAATTAACAAAAACATTCCGACGAATAGAGAACCTCCTCCCTTTTTTTAAGTCGGTTAAAAACAGCCTGACAATTTGAATCTGTTGTTTTGTTTTGTTTTCTGTGTAATACAGTGGTGTAAAGGAAACAAAAACGTAACACTTGAATTACGGTTGTATCATTTCACTACTCATACATTTCTATACCGGGGACAGGGGCGTAGCTAGTGCCATATCATCCGTATCAATGATACGGGGCCCCCAGGCTACAGGGTCCCCGAAAGTGTGTAAGTAAAAATTCCTAAAAAGTTATCCACGATCTTTTATAGAAACTGCTATCAGACTTGTCATTAATGTCTATAGAGACAGAAAATGTAGAAAAACTGAAAACGTCTTCAGCTAGGGATGATTTGATAAATAACTTACCGAAAAAAATGCGAGAAAATTTACGTAAGTGTAACTTTGATTTGAATTGTTTGGCTAACTTAGCTCCTAGGAGCATTAAGTATAAGTAATAACATTATAATCTATATATAATATTTTAATTCAATTCGAGTATTTTCTGTTTATTTTACATTCTGGTACAGGGCCCGTCAAGGCAAGCTACGCCACTGACCGGGGGCCTATATTATTAACGATTCTTAAGGAGTAAGTACACTCCAATAAGCTACATTCTAACTTCGATGACTTAGTGACCCTGTTGTTGTTATAACGCCATCTAGTGTAATCTATTCATACCATTTAGTATGTAGCATATTTCATTTAAAAAAAATGTGTGTGTTCTTAGGTACACGCGTTAGAAGTTATACTTCTTTACAAGATAAAAAGCTTTTCAAATATTTTATTTTTCGCCTTTTTCTACGTTTGTAGAAAAAACGGCACTAACAATAGAAAAACTAAAATGTTGACTATAGCTAACTTCAGGGTGTCGGTTTTTCGTGACGGTGTGCGCGCGCATCGTAAAAATTTACTCTCATCATTTTTCCCTAACGCGCCAAAAGAAGTATAACTTCAAAAATCATTCATTCATAACCCCAACGTTTTTAATACGGCGTTATCAAGTCACGACATCATTAAGCAACGAAGTGTCGCTTTCGAGAAAGTGTGGCGAAATTAATTCGAAGCTGAGGCGAGTATCGGCCGATTTTTTTGTTTTAACCAAATATTTGACCGAAGTTCATATTCGGTTTAAACCACATTCGGCCCGAGCCTAATATAAACCTAAAGTAGAATTTGTCTTACAGTACCGTTGTGTCCTTTCAATTCTGTGGCTTTCAACCAAATCCAATTTGGTTTATCTGTCTAATATCAGTATTTGTTAAAGCAAACTTATTCTAAATTCGGACGTAAAAATAGCAAACAGTAGGCGCATCTCGTATGTACTTGTTAGAATGTGGTAATGCCCAATGTAAAATCCCCACTTTAATTCCTTGATAAGACATATGAAACACATTTCTTTTGGACACCTACATCTGCTAAACAAATAGGCAGAGACCATAGTATATCTATACTAATAGAATAAAGAGGTTGTAGAGGTTCTAGACACCTCCGGGTCGACAGTGGATAAATGAAAATCCAGAACATATGCATAGCTGATGGTTTAATCCCACAGGCAGAGCGTCACAAAAGAACATATTCAAATACAATAACTGGTATTGATGATTTACAGCGGTTTTGCCGGGAAGGAAGTACTTTTTTATCTGTCAGTCATAAGTATAAAAAACAGTTCTACATATTAATGCAGCACTGTTTTTTCTTTTTAGTTAGTGATATGGCGTGCAACTAGTGCTGTGCACATAGTGCCGCCACAAGGCTAAGTTTGTGAATTTGTTTGTTGATATATCATATTCATCAATAAGCCCGCGAGAAAATGATAAACACTATGCTCATACAGATATAGTTGGAAATGTTTTTCTTTAATACTTTATCCGTGGAGGAACGGAGAAAGAATTCAACAAATTCCTGCGGCCGGGCAGCCTATCATAAGAGGCGACAAAACAACGCGCAGCCAGGGTATTTGCACAGCTGGATGGCTACCACCCCTGGGCTAGAGTATGCCGGCATAACAACCTTAAGCCGTGTTCCGGCATTAGTGACCAGGTTCCAGGCTCCCATAAGAAAGCACCAGCTAGCTTTCTAGCACCATTGGTGTTGCAAATGTCCATAGGCGATGGTAACCACTTTCCATCAAGTGGGCCGTCAGCCTGTATGCTTTTCATAGATAAAGCATCTGATATTGAATTTGGAACTGTATTCAAAACAATTTCATTATATCCACACATTGTATGTATAGAAACAACATTCAGTCTGGCTTCGGAACGTATAAAACTAAATACAAATTTGCTTAAAACGAAACGGAATCCAAAATAATTGCATTTCAATTCGAAAGCTGAACTGAACAACTAGGTAACTGGCAATCGCGAGTACGGTGACTGAATTCGTTACTCTGTGTGCGGACGGATTTAGGGTGGGATTTTTTTGAAGTGACACTTCTATATAGACGGGGTCTTAGAATTTTTCGGTCACGGCATAAGTTAAAATTAGACTATGGATGCGTTTTTTGGTTCCAGAAAGAGTTCAGTTTTTTTGTTTGATAAAATTAATATATTTAAATAAAAAAATGCATTTATTAAATTGTACCCTAAACTATCAAGTCATAATTTGCAGAAAACCTGCGAAATACCGAAATGTGTGCTGCGACACATAGTAGAAATGAAACTTCAACGGAAAAGTGGAAAAACCAATAACAACAAAATTTGAACTTGAAGTTTTACGGGCAGATTGTTAATGTACTTGTCCAATTTGAAAACCTGCACGTAAAACTTCAAGTTATTTTTTAAATCGGCGGACAAACACACACATTATCCCCAAGCTAAGCAAGTTACGCTTGTGTTATGGGTGATGTACAACGGACCACTTTGGGGCTGATCCCAGACACCCAGACCATAGTAAATAAGAGAAAGATCGTTTTCGAAATTTACCATGCCGAGTATCGAACCTGGAGCCTCTGCATTCGATAACGAGTTCGGCCGGCTGTGACTTAGTTCGCTCAACCACAGAAGTCTCCAATTTACCCACAGTGTCTTTCCTTTTTTTGCATTTTTGGCATAATAGGCAGTTTTTTTGCCAGGTAATGGTACCAGCCTTCTCTTTTGTTTATGGTTGAAGTCAATTTCACAGTGTAGCCTTGGCGAAATCTGTGATTATAGAAGTATAGTCTTTGACAACAGAACCTTAATAATGTACAAACTTATAATTTAAATTAATTATGGTCGAATTTCGACCACTGGGCGACCACTAGTGCAAGTAAATGACTAATTATAATTTGAAAAGACGATAGATTAATTTACAAACAACTTAGTACCTAACTGATTAGTATCGTACAATAATTATGTATACCACCATCGCCATTCTAAATCAGTAATAATTATGCCGCTGGTTGTCTGGAAAATCGCTTTTTATTTAAAGATAGATAGATAGATAGATAACACTTTATTGTACACCATTACAGAAAAACTTACGAACTAGTATTATTATAGTAGGGTACAAAGGGCGGTCTTATCGCTAAAAAGCGATCTCTTCCAGACAACCCGTGGCAAGAATATTCGGATTAGAAGTGGCGATGGTGGTATACATAATTATTATACGATTACTTCAATTTTATTAATAAATATATAACTATACTATATATACAAATATACACATAAGTTATATACATATATAATATATGGCGATAATATGCAACTATTTAAACATAATAAACATATAGCTATATGCAATATAATATATACTAATTACATAAAATTACATATCATTATATTGCAGATAGAATTTTCTGACTAAGTTCTTAAATATTATTAGGGATTTTGCTTGTCTGACAGCAACAGGCAATGAATTCCAAAGTTGGACAGCCTTAACCGTGAAATAATTATTGAAGAACGTTGTATTATGAATAGGAGTAATAAGTCTATGTTGACTGGAAGGGCGCAAATTGTGAGAGCAAGAAATAAATTCGAAGCGTTCTTTAAGGTACTGTGGAGTAGTAGGGATGAATAAAATACTGTAAAGCAATGAAAGAATATGAGTATTCCGGCGAATACGGATTGGCAGCCACTTGAGCTTTTTTCGAAATTCAGAAACGTGGTCATACTTGCGTAACCCAAATATGAACCTTATGGAAAAGTTTTGGAGTCGCTCAAGTTTATTAAGCTGTTCTTGAGTTAAATCTAGATAGCTGGCGTCGGCATAATCAAGTATGGGCAAAAGTAGTGACTCTGCTAGCTTAATTTTGGTGGCGATGGGCAGGAAGTTTTTCAGCCGCCAGAGTGATCTGGAGGAGAGAAACAACCGCCGACTCAACTCCGTTATATGGGGTCTCCAGGACAGCTCACTATCAAATATAACTCCAAGGTTTCTGACCTTATCACTGATAGGGATAAGTTTCCCATCAAAAAGAAAACTTGGCATAACGGTCCAGTCAACTTTACACAGCATCCGCGAGCTACCGATGATAATTACTTGAGTTTTCTCAGGATTAACAAGAAGTCCATTCGATTTACTCCATTGTAGTTTGCGGTCAAAGTCAGAGTTTATCGTTGCGACTGCTTGATTTAGTGTAGCAACCGGTTCCTGCGTGTAAATTTGCAGATCGTCTGCATAGAGGTGATAGGATGAAGTAAGTTCATTGGAAATTGAGTTTATAAAAACAGCGAATAATAAAGGAGATAGTACGCCGCCCTGTGGAACACCGGCAGAGAGATCACACCACGACGAATAGTCGTCATCAACTCGAATGCGCTGCCGGCGTCCATACAGGTAACTATGAAACCAGTCGATTACTTCAGGAGATATGTTAATAGAGCGTAGGATGCCGAGTAACACTTCAAAGTCAACATTATTAAAAGCACTGCTGAAATCGAGCAGCGATAGCACAGTCAGCAAGCCATTGTCCATGCCATGCCGGATGTCATCTGTGATTTTAATGAGGGCTGTGGTGGTGCTGTGGCCAGGACGAAAACCAGACTGGTAAGGATTCAAAAGGGAATTACGGTTCAGAAAAACACTTAGCTGCTGATGAACTAAGCGTTCGAGGACTTTGGAAAGGAAAGGAAGTATGGAAATAGGACGAAATTGAGAAAAGGAAGCGGGATTGGGTTTTTTTGGTAGTGGAGTAACCTGGGCTTCCTTCCAGGCAGCTGGGAATACACAGGAGGTTATGGATGTATTAAGGATATGGGTAAGGGTAGGATTAATGACATCCAGTATGGGTATTTAATTGTGTATTCAATCTATTTGTAAGTTTTCTTTAATGCTATACAATAGAGATCTCTATCTATTAATCAACTTTTTATTTCTAGAGCGCAGTGGACAGGCTGACGACTCGCCTGATGGTAAGTGATTACCATGAGGATATTTCTAACAACATCTTCTGGTAATAAAATACAACTGCTCTGTAATTGTATTATACCCGAGTACAGCCCTGCGTCACCATTGCAAAACTGCGTTGGAGTGGTCCCCAAACATTGGCGTTCACTCAGTTAGGCACGCGGTGCCTATTTATAGACCATCCTATTGAAACTAGCTTGCAATTCAAACTATGTGTTCTGAATTATAATTGTTGCACACTTTGCTTCAGATGCTTAACGCAATGAATCACATGCACATACAGAATAGTTATTTCGTATTTTTTTTAGAACTAGGCATGTTTGCTGAAGAGTTTCTTGCGCCGCTTCTTCTCTTCAAGCCACATAATGTTGTGAAGCGGTGGTAAATTAGATTACGCTCCCATAGAGTAAATAATAACCATAAACAAAATTAAAACTAAATAATTAAAATGAACAAGTTGGCGGTAGGCTAAATAAAACTTTAACAATACACGCTGGACAAATGTCATCTTTGTCGTCCGTGACCACGGCCACTGAAAAGCGGCCGAAACGTCGGATAAACCAAAATCAAATAAATTACCGCGCTTAAAACCGTTAAAACGTAGTTTTATTATTTTGTATGTATTTTTTTATGCCGAATCATAACAAAATCTAAATAAAAAAAATAAAAAATATTTAGGGGTATGAAAAATAGATATGGGCTGATTCTCAGACATACCCGATATGCACACAAAATTTCATACAAATCCGTTCAGACGTTTCGGAGGAGTTTGGTAACAAACGCCGCGACACGAGAATGTTATAAATTAGATATTACATTGCAAATGTAATTTGTAAATTATATGACTGTAATTAAAAAGTGTGCAAATGAAATAAAAGTCAACTATGTAGCGCTTGTAACGTGAATATGAGTAGGCAATCCGTTCCGGTCGCGTTCCGAGTGATGTGTGCAAAGTTGCGAACTGTACTCTTCATTACTGCGCTGTAATTATAGTTGACAAAGTTAGAGGATGTTGTGGTACGGTGTGAGTTTAAGCGAGTAATTAAAGGTTTATTAAAGATTAACTTCTGCGGCCAGGGCGGCCTGTCGTAAAAGACGATAAAACAACCCACGCCCAGATGGCAGAACATTTGCCCATCTGTGTAGATACAATCTCAAAGGCTTAATTCTGCTTTTACTATCTGGTCAAAATCGCCGGACACTATCGTTTCCAACGTAGTTTTTCCTGATTTCGGTATTTTGTTAATTTCAATTAAATTTTGATTATTTGTATGTCATTCGAAACCACGGGCCATAAAAATGGCCAGGAAATTTGGAGGGCTTGCGTGGGGCCATGGGAAGGCCAACATGTAGAGACCCCTTGACAAATTTAATGTAAATGTGGTGTGACACTGACCGGTGATTATCCCTGTCTACACCATACACAAATGCATCCAAGGACAAGCCCTGGCCAGTGAAGGACTATTGTGGGAAGTGAGAACATGAGAGAACATGTTAGTGGTACTAGGGGTCTGGAAATATGGGGACTTTGGCAATGGCCCGTCGCAATGTTTGAGGAACATGGAAAAATGGGCAGATGGTGGTCACTCCCTGCATGGGCCCCTAAAAATGCCATAGAAGTCAGAGGCAACAGAGGTGTGAGTGGCTAAGGGGTGAAGAATGGTGGGCTGCAGTTTCACCGAAGCTACTTCCGACGTGATGCCATTTATCACTTTCACCCCTGGAGCTTGAGTCTTAGCTCTACCGATCTCCACTCCGTGCCGGCTGGCTTAGGCAAGCAAGGAAGCGAAGGCTTTGCCTGCCTTAAAATTTTGATTATTATTATATCTTATGTATTAAATCTTTATAAATATTTAAAGCAAAAACTCTCAAATAAGTAGCAATATTCATTCTTGCTAACAGTTAAATCATAGAATCGATCGAGAGGATATTGTGGTTTAGCAAAATACGAATTATTTTTTATAAATAATATTTTTTATATTGTTTAGCTCATTCCAAGTAAAAAAGTCCGGCATTTTTTGCATTATCTCTCTTTCATTGCGAACACACCCTTAATAAGGGCCCTACGAAACTTCCGCACAAAGCCTGAGGGCCGTTTGTTATACGAACTCCACAATATGAGATATATGTAAAGTTAACCTTGTTTAAAAGCTCTGAGGCTTTCAGCCTTTATCCACCACTATCAAATTGCCTGATCATTCCAAAACAATAATATTTAACTTTTAAACGTACCTCCCAAACAATATCACAAAAGTCACTAAAAAAATGTCCTGAACTTCTATGACATGCCACTTCATAAAGAAGAAAGAAAGAAAGATGTTTTATTCAGGACAAAAACAAAGATCAAATAAGTAGAGGTAGAATAAGAATAGTAACAAAGTAAGTCCTAAAATGAACCCAGCCTCAGCACAATGCTAGCGAATAAGGACTAGCGCTGTTCTTTCACTTGACACCAGGAAGTGCAGTCACCAAGTTACAGTCAATGCAAGTTAGGTAAGAAGCGACACCTCGTACCCATCTCGGTGCTTGCTCTAACAAGCCGACACGGAGTGGAGATCGCTAGAGCTAAGACTCAAGCTCTAGGAGCGGACGTGATAAATGGCATAACATCGACACCCCTTAGCCAATCACACCCATGTTGCCCCTCGCCAATTTTTACGGCATTTTTGGGACCCATGAAGAAAGAAAGAAGAATCATAAAATTAAATATATATAACTATTTCTTATTTATTTATTTAAATTTAATTTATCAAATACTTAATGATCTACTTTTGTTATTGTTAATCAATGCCTATATAGCTGTGTTAGCCAGGACGTAAGGATACGACTAACCAATGAGAGTTGTGTATAAAACTCGCTTTGGAATATGTAACTGTACTTATTTGTACGCATTAAACCGATTTTGAAATCGACTAACAAATTTTTATTCCTCCTTCCATCCACTTTCGGAGGGTTACTTTACGACCGTCGGCGTTAAGGTTGTTTTACCAACTGCTATAACTCGAGCTCGATTTGATCTATTGTTACTACAGTGTTGATTTACTACCTGAGGATATAAATATATACATATATCTGCAGGTGAACACATTGTATGTTTCTTAAACCGGCGAGCGTAAGTTTAGGTGTGATACACTCAGTTACACACAAATCCTTCGATTATGTACATATCTATTTTAAAAGTTCATTCAATTACTGTTGGCTGGTTCCTATATCTTACCGACCGTTCATTTGCCTCAAGCTCCGATCCAAGCGCGGATCTGCCGCTGTGGGCGCGATGGTCACGCCCCTATAGACTTGTAACGTCACATTTTAACGGTTTATTGAGGACTATAGGCTGATGATGATATTATCGATACAAATTAATAAAACTCCTTGTAGCACTCGGGAACTGCCGCGGTAAAGCTATTGCATAGCATTTGTTATAAACTTATGCAATTATTATTATTATTTTTTATTTACGCAGTATTTTTTTTTCTTTGATATTAATTCAATTAACACTTTTTGAGCGTGGTGACGATAAGAAAACAAATTACCTATGTATACATATATACTTACGGGGCGCACATGCGGTGAGTGTGACATTATAAAGATATGATAGATACCTATACACCTATATACTTTCTCACAAGCAGCTGCTTACGTATTCGTCCGATTTCGGAGCAGCTCGTCTCGATCCGTGCGAGCTTCGTACAGTCGTACCATATACATACACGTTAAGCGAACACTCGGCCGAGCTACATGGTAGGCGGAGTGGGGAGGGGGATGTTAGTTTTTATTTTCGTTACGGAATTTCTTGATTCGGTCGCCGCGCTCAAAGCTTGTGATAAAAGCTATGTAATAGCTTAAAATTTAAGTGGAAATCGGCCATAAGTAGCGTCCAATGAACGACGTGAACCGTAAGAACGACAAGTGTATTATTTCCACCAGCGGCTCCTACAGGATTTTATTTCTCAATCAATATCTTTACTTGCAAGTATATTAGTTTACAGAGATATCAAACCATTGTAGACGCACAGTACATTTATTTATTACTTGAGATATAAAATTAATTTTGGGAGGTTATAAAAAAAATATTTACGAAGGCTAAGGCTTCTAACCTACATTAAAAAAGTTCGGATTTGTTCTTAATAAATATAATTATGTGCCGTGTATATATATGTACCCCACCCGTCGTTTGAAATAACGTAAAAATTACCGATACGTATAACGTTGTACATACGATTTTTAACGTTATATTATAACAATAAATCCTGAAAGTTACCAAATAACGGTAAAAAAATATACGGTATGAGTTAGGCAAACGGTGGACACACCGCTACCCATCAACCTACTGACTATACAAATACCAGTAATCGTATCAGCAAATAATTAAGTTACAATATATCTATACTAATATTATAAAGCTTTTGTTTGTTTGTTTGTTTGAACGTGCTAGTCTTAGGAACCGCTGGTCGGATTTGAAAAATTCTTTCAGTGTTGGATAGTACAATCAAACAAATTGAAACATGACTCACCATAAGGTCATTTTCTTACAGTCGTGAAATACAATTAGGTTGAAATTCGCCTGAACATATATTTCCTTGGTAACGAACTTGTTATCATGTTATTAGACATTGACAGTTACTGACTACGTTGTATTAAACAGATCGGAGAGACTCGTCTATACTCGTGTAACATCTGACAAATGCTATTACGTGCTATTACTATCTCTGTCATTAAGTATGTTGGATTAAGTGCCGTTTCCTATATCTTACCGACCGTTTATTTGCCTTACTAACGATTAAAATTTGAAGTAATCTCTATACAAGCAATGTCAAAATTCAACCTACGGTAAAGCAGGGGAGGTGAAGTGGAGTGAATAGTGAGATATCGGAACCGGTCATAAATCGACAAGCCAAAGGTGACACAGGCAAAACCTTTTGTATATACAACATTATATATTAGGGTTATCGTTATACGTTAGGTAGCAAAAGTACACAAGAAAATAAAACATTACCAACATTAATGTGGAAGAAAATAAAAAAATTTTTTTTGTTAATTTTATTAATTGGTTGTAGTATTTCAAAGTTAGAAATTGTTTTTATTGTTGACCATTGTTTTCAATGACGTCTAATAGTCGATTACGCATCGACCCGATTAGACGATTGCAGATGTCGGTTCCCCTCATGTAATTCCAAATTTCATTACAGTGCTGCTCAATTGCTTCCTTTGTCCTCTCGTTTCTGTTATCCCACATTTGAACCATCAAACCCCATAAATTTTCTATTGGGTTGAGGTCTGGTGACCTAGATGGCCATGGAATTAGAGTAATTTCATCTTCATGCTGGGTAAACCAGTTCGAGACAATTCTGGCGGTATGTACTCGACAATTGTCGTGAACGTAGGAGAATACAGGGACTTCTTCAAGTGGGTACACTATTCGCACTGTCGGTAACATTGATTCTTCCAACAAATCGACATAGTTTAATGCGTTTTGACGAGGAGAAATTTGGACAAGTTCACCTATACCCCCGGTACCCATCCAGGCCCACATGTTAGCTGAAATTCGACCTATCTGGTCGAATTTCAGCTAACATGATTGATTGGGTACTACGTGATCCTCTGTGTATCGCGTATTGTTATAACGCCACAAAGTTAAGCGACCATGTTGAGAAGATCTAAATGATTTTTCATCTGAAAATATGGTATTAGTCCAGTCAAAGTCTAAATAATTACGTGCAAAATTTAATCTTGCAGTTTTGTGTGCATTCGTTAAGTGTACTTTCTTAGCATAATGCCGGTAATGCAGTCCAATACGGTGTAAATGATTTCTTATGGTTTGTAAACAAACGTCGTAACGTGCCGCGAAATCTTGGGTACGAGAAAAAGGATGTTCTTCATAATGGTGCTGCATATCTGTACTTTGTTGGTTTGTTATTCGACGAACGCCATGATTATGTTTTCGTCTATCTTCAAGAATGCCCTCTTCAGCGTGCCGTCTGATCCATGTTCTCACTGTGTTCCGACTTATATTTAACACTCGTGATATTTCTCGAATGCCATAGCCTTCCTCACTGAGCACTACAATCCGAGCTCTTTGTTCTGCGAGACTACCCATTATACAATTTAATTTTTAGATATTGAGTTCTAATTTTTTTCTCATTGACATTAATTGACTTCTGATATACTTTCAGAATGACATTTTATTTTTAAAATTATAACAATTTTTCTATAATGAAAAGAGTTAGAATTATAAGGCAGATTTCAGTTCGAGATTCAAATTATTTCAAATCATTACTGTTTTATCTAAAACATATCTAGTACAATGATAACAAAGTTTAAAATTGCGTAGTTCTGAGGCTAGTGACGCATTTTTATTAATGTTTATAACGTCCTAAGTGAAACACACACAATAAACCTTACTATTTTGACGGTTTTAAAGTAATTATTAGCAAAGTGGGTCATAAACAAGTTGTGCCGATCGTACATTTATTGAGGAAGGCTATAGGTTATATTATATTTTCAAAAAATTAGGGATTCTTACTAAAAGTCTAATAATGTAACCCAAGGTGTAAAAAAATGTCCCGAAAAAATCCTTACACGGCGTGCGCTGCGAAAACTATTGATTATAGAACAAAACAGTGTACTACTACTTTACAGAACATATAATTGTCTACAAAAAATATCGCATAACTATATGTCTAACTATTGTAGTTATCTCACAATAAGTGTTTTCTTTTATTTTTTTGAATAATTAAAATGCCGTCGCTTCAAAAATTCTTTATTTTGTACCTTGGTATTAATCCTCATCAAAATAAATTACTCCATATTCAAGACGAATTTAATACCTTTCTAGAATTTTTTGATTTATTCAATTCGGACGTTTCATTCAAAAGATATCACGATATTTAAAATGTAAGTATTAGTGTTGTATACAAATAAGTATTAAGTATTACGCGTGCATGTATGATGTGGTGGGCGGTCATGAGGGGCGATACAGACATAGAATACTTGTTATCCCATTGGAACCGGTAGGTGGCGCTGGGATCGGGTCCTAGATTTTTATTTTTTCATAGCAGTACAACGTCTGCCGGGGCCGCTAGTATAATATATAATATGAGCCCATAATTGTCCCACTGCTGGGCTCGGGCCTCCCATTATAGGGGGAACGGACAGTTTACCCGCCATGCTTTGTTACGTAGTAAAAACCCTACGTAAAATAATAATTTAACACATTTAAAATTACCGCCAAATAAACATATCAATGTCAGGTTGCCAACACTTATCTATGGAATCGTCGCCGCCAACACAACAACAACAAAATCGTTCACAAACAAAACATCTTTCTTAAATAAACTAAATAAAATAATCAAAATACATTTAAAAATACCAACATTAATTTAAATAAAATAAACTAAATTTAATTTCAACTTTTTCAAAACGGCAATTAAGAACCCGACAGTATCGGCTGAGTGCCTTAGTCTTCTCGTTTCTGAACGACACCGACAACTGTCAGCCGTCCTTAATTATACATTACGTGGAGCCTTTTTATTGTTTGAGCTGTCGTAATGTGATTGGAGAAATAGCAAAAGAGCCACCTTATTGGTTACGACTTCGAAGGTGAATACAGCCGCTGATAACCAACGGACTGAATGCATTCCCTTTTTGGCTGCGAACCTTGGTCGACACTGGTCGTTGATAAGTTGAACACTTCGAACTAGGTCACCGACATCCAAATCGCCTCTCGTCAGGACCGTGGGGACATTTCGTTCGGCCACCTGAGTTTGGCCAGGAACCTTCTGAATATTAAGTACCCCTTCTACGGTCTCCTGTTTCACTAAAAGAACCCCGTAAGTAAACCTCGACTGTTGCAAATCTCTTTTTCTTAACCCTTTTATTTAATTTTTCATTATTAAAAGTTTCACATACCCTCATGTCTCAGTTGTCTTAAACAACCGCGCAAGCTAACGACAATTTCATATACCGAAGACTAATAGCGTGCCTTATGACGCGTTCCAGGTCTTCGGGGTTTTTTTTTTACGGGAGCTGGTGTTTGGAGTTGGCAGTTGAGCCCTCCAACCCGCTCACTACTACCGCTGTAAGCTGATATAAGAAAAGCACGTGAAGCCAGGCTGCCGACGCGCCTGCCGTCTTCAGGCTAGCTGCCCACGCCGTTACCAGGCGTTACAGCTAAGCAAATACTTTTAATAACTAAATTCATGTTAACGGAACCGTCGTACCATCTTTGATTAATTTACTTCAGATCTATCAAATATATTATCAACTTTTCGTAACCAACCTTTATTAAATACAGTCTGACGCCTCTACAACCCCACTACTTGTGAACTATGTTTTTAAAGTCTCAAACTGCTCTGTTATAAATACTCTTCATATTTAATCTATTGTAGTCCGTCGTGACTTATGTGCCACGGTCTCTTTTTTAATAACCATTTCAACCATATAAATAAATGATTACCAGTGATTCCTTTGTTTCATTTATAAGCACCGAATCACCAGGTAACAATGGCGCCCAAATTCGTGGTTTAAAATAGATAATTTGTAAAGGCATTTTTGCACCCCTTACAATAGGAGGCAAAAACATAAAGACTGTTTTTAAGAAAGGTTAGGAGATAAAATATTACTTTGTATTGTGTAATACTTCACAGTTAAGCAAAAGCATTTAATATACAATTGCAATTTCATACCAAAATACCTTCATATAATTAAATAGTAATAAATTCTTTGTAATACTCGAGCAATTCTCAAGCAATTATACCAGTAAATTCAATATTTTAATGACTTCTAACATTTCATAAAAAGCAATTTGTTTTACTTTAAAGTATCAACTTAAAATCTCTTGTTTCTGAAATAAATTCATAGGATTTGCTATGAAATTGTAATATTCAATTGTGTTTCTGTATTCATAGATACCTACATATCTTCAGATTTATATTTTAATGATAGTGCTAAAAATTAATATCAGCTACACAAGCAGGTAGCCATTTTATAACATTTTTATAATACAATTTTATCATTTAAGGAGGCTTATATTACATTAAATTTTGATTGTTTTTTTTAACAAAAAATAAGGCAAATGTCCTATTGTAGCAGGCATAGCGATAAATATAGCTTTGCTTGAAAATTTTTAAAAGTTAATTTTATAACTTTCTTTATAGAGCTTAAATCTCTACTTTTATCTGTACATAAATAAGGGCGTGTTCAGACTGAATTTAATTTTTTTTGAAAAAAAAATTTTTTTTTTCAAAATTTTTTTTTACAACTTTTTCTTATTCTTCAATTAGTTTTTACGCGTTGTTGTCTTTGTTATAGTCACATACTCAAACGTTAATTATGGAACGACCAATTATTTACAATTTACTAAGAAAAGATGAATTGATTTACGAAGTCCTAGTTCGCGAGGCAAAACCATTACCTACCGTGACTGAACTTCGTGTACAAGTTAGACAACTTGTTAAGGACATCCCGGCGGATGAAATCCTTGAAACAGACTTAGATTCCGTGGAAGAACTAAATACTATACAAACCAAATTAATAGAAATAAAAGATTTTTTCAAAGATCATCAACCACAGTATAAATCCTTAAACCGTATTCGTGCAATATCACACCATCTTTTCCATAGACTTAGCCGAATAGATGGGAGTGTCAACCAAAATTTATATTCAACATTACACTCAGAGTTAAACTCTTATTTAAATAAAATAGATAACTTATATTATTCTTTTAAAGAATCCTTTGAAAATATACAGGAAGCACCGGAACCAAAATCTTCATTTCAAAAAATTAACTTATGTCAAGAAAATCATAACCTATCAGTGGTGAAATTAAATCTTAAATTCGATGGAAATATCTGTATCCATTCTTTTTTACAACGCCTTGAAGAGTTGTGTGAATCCAGGGGGATCTCCAACTCTCAACTTTTTAACTCTTCAATAGAACTTTTTACAGACAAAGCTCTGATATGGTTTCGTAGCATAAGACCTACATTATCCAATTGGGAATCGTTAAAATTAGGCCTTATTTCCGAATTTTCGCCTATCGACTATAATGATAAATTATTAGCAGAAATCCAACGTAGAACTCAGGGTTCTAGTGAATCTTCTACAGCATTCATATCGATAATGATAAACTATTTTTCGCGCCTCACGCAACCATTAAACGAACAAAGTCAAATAAATATTATAAGAAAAAATTTACGACCGGAAATACAAATGCCACTATCTCTTTATGACTTCACAACAATCAATGAATTGCGAAGTAAATGTAAACTATTAGACCATACACGCGATCGTACGGCAAATTTTATCGAACCACCTAAAATGTCTTCACAACTTGTAGCTCCTGACTTAGGATACAAAGGTTGTACAAACAAACAAAACCAAGTTAATACTATAACAAACATTAAACAAAAACCTAAAGGTTTTTCTCAAAACTCGTGTAACTCAACAGAAGTATCACACAATAAATCCCAAAATCAAAACAATAATTTAAATCGAAATTTTCAAAACCAGAATTATAAAAACTTTCCGTCAACAAATAGACATAATAGCAATTTTAAAAATAACGAAGGCAATATTCCACAAAATAACTATCCAAATCATAGAAACTTTAATTCAAATTATGTATACTTTCCTAAACAAAACGTCACATCAAGAAATAATTACCAAACTAATAATAATAATTTTGTACGTTGCGAACGCTGCAACGATATTGGTCATAACTACCAAAGTTGTAACAAAATATTTTGTTATGGTTGTGGCCGTATAAATACTAAGAAACCTGATTGTCCAATTTGTACTAAACCAAAAATTCCTAGAACTAATTCAAAAAACTAGCAAGCTCGAACCGGATGCACCGATATTTTTATAATTCTTCTAATACCCACGCTTCGGTTCGTAAACATTATACTAACTATAAAAATAATAAATCACGCAACATACAATGCAATGTTTATTGCAGACGTTGTGGTCAATTTGGTCATTTTAATAAACAATGTCCAAATATTTTTTGCTACAATTGTGGATTACCAAATACAATCAGACCAAACTGTCCCAATTGCCAGTCACATCAAGAGAGTCAAAAATACTTTACTACATTTAAAAATAAACGTAATTTAAATAACAGAAATAAACATACAAATACAAGGTATACCAGGAACAAGGAAGATAGTTCCAAAATAAGAAATACAAATAAAATATCGACGATTAAATCTAAAACCAATGATGAAAGACCTTATTTAAATTTTTCAGTTTACGGAAAAACCTATTACGGATTATTAGATTCCGGATCCTCAATTTCAATTCTAAATAAAGAGGTAGAAAATAAATTTATAAAGCAAGGTATAACACTTCAATGCTGCGACGACATTAAAACTATTGCAACGGCTAATAATTCCCGTGCAACGGTAAAAGGCTATTTTTTACTACCTGTAACTTTAAAGAATGAATCTAGAGTAATAAAATTTTATGTTATACCATCCATCTCAACTCAATTTATTTTAGGTGTAGACTTTTGGAAGTCATTCAATATAGCTCCCGAGTTGTTCGATACCTTACCTTTAGTTAATAAAATAGATATTCCCATTTCAGTTAATGAAGTAAAATACATCCATCCTTATGATGATCTGTCACCAGAAGAACAAGTTCAGGCGCAGACCATCATAAAACAGTTTGAAAATATCAGCTCAGAAAAAAATGGTCTAGGAAGAACTTCCTTAATAACTCATGTAATAGACACAGGCGACCACACACCAATAAAACAACGATATTACCGTCTCTCTCCCGAACGGCTAAAAGAAATGAATCGTCAGTTAGACGAAATGCTTAAATTGGGTGTCGTCGAGCCAAGCTCTTCCGGTTGGAATAATCCAACTCTTTTAACTCCTAAATCTAATGGCGAAATGCGTTTTTGTTTGGACAGTCGCAAACTTAATGCGGTCAGCAAAAAGGACGCATATCCTCTACCGTATGTATCTAATATACTCGACCAGTTACGAGATGCTAGATACCTTTCATCCATTGACTTGAAGTCCAGTTTTTGGCAAATTCCCCTAGAAGCGAATTCAAAGGAAAAGACAGCTTTTACAGTCCCAGGACGTGGTCTTTTCCAATATAAAGTTATGTGCTTCGGCCTTACTTCCGCACCGGCCACACAACAGCGTTTAATGGATAAGCTGTTTGGACCCGAATTAGACGGAAAAGTATTCGCATATTTGGACGATATTATAATAGTTTCGTCAACTTTTAAAGAACACTTAAAATTATTAAATAAAGTATTAGATCGTTTAAAATTCGCGAATTTAACTATTAATTTAAATAAATGTAACTTCTTCAGACAGGAATTAAAATACCTAGGATATATAGTGAATGAAAATGGGCTACGTACAGACCCTTCTAAAATAAAATCCATTGTAGAATTTCCTACTCCAAAAAGCAGAAAGGAAGTAAAAATGTTTTTAGGAACAGCATCGTATTATCGTCGATTTATTAAAAACTTCAGTACATTAGCAGCACCTCTTAATGCTTTGACAAGCACTAGCAAAACCGCTCCACCATTTTTATGGACGGAAGACGCGGAGAAATCTTTTAACGACTTAAAATCATCTTTAATTTCTGCACCGGTACTAGCGTGCCCTGATTTTTCCAAACCCTTCACAATACACAGCGACGCTTCAGGCTTCGGGATAGCTGGAACCCTTACTCAACTGGATGACGATGGGAAAGAACACCCTATCGCCTACACAAGTAGATCCCTTAACAAGGCAGAACGTAATTTCAGCGCGACGGAACGAGAGGCGTTGGCCGTCGTATTTTCCGTTGAAAGCTTCCGACCTTACGTCGAAGGCTTACCAACATTTAAGGTAATTACTGACCATTCGAGTTTAAAGTGGTTTTTTGACCTAACCAATCCAACTGGTAGACTTGCCAGGTGGGGTGTTAGATTATCACCCTACAATTTCGAGATCTTTCACCGCAAGGGTAAAGATCATGTAGTTCCAGACGCACTTTCCCGCGCTGTCCCAGTACTCGAGTTGAAACCAGTCGATGATGACACTTGGTACAACTCATTATTAGAAAAATGTAAAAGACGTCCAAGCTCTTGTCCAAATTTTCAGATAAAAGACAATAAATTGTACAGATATTCTAAGTGTAAATTTTCGAATAGTCCAGAATTCGATTGGAAATTAGTAGTTCCCCAAAATGAGCGCTCTAATATCCTCGAGTGCCATCACAGTGGAGATTTAAATCCACATTTCGGCGTCTTAAAGACGTACCGACGTATCGCACTTCGATACCATTGGCCCGGACTCTATCAAGACGTGGTCAAGTGGGTTCGAGACTGTGAGACTTGCGCAGCATACAAACATAGTCAGAAAAAGACACCTGGTCTATTAGGTGCACCTAAGGTCATTAACAGACCATTTGAATGCATAAGCATAGACCTGGTAGGTCCCTTACCACGCTCTCGTGCGGGTTTTATATATTTGTTAGTCGTTGTATGTTGTTTTAGCAAATACTGCCTTTTGTTTCCATTACGCCGCGCAATCGGCAAAAATATAATTCAATGCCTTGAACAAGGCGTATTTTTAGTTCATGGTATTCCAAAAACAGTGATTGCAGATAATGGTTCGCAATTCACCAGCAATGAGATGCAAAACTTTTTAAAAAAATACAATATACCAGAAGTACACTTAACACCTAAATACTGTCCTCAGGTGAACACAGTAGAACGATATAATCGTACAATAGTAACTGCCTTATCAATATTAGTAAAGGATGATCACAGAAAATGGGATCTGTCAATACCCAAAATACAATTTAGCATGAACACAGTAGTAAACGAGGTAACACGCTTCACACCCTTCTTTCTTCTCCATGGAAGAGAAGCAGTGCTTTGTGGTACTACATACGGTAACACAGACACTAATACAGATCTTATATCATTAAATTGCGCATCGCGTAGCACTTATGCTAATAATTTAAATTCCCTAGAGGAAACGTTCCCTAAAGTCCGTGAAGCTCTACTAAAAGCTCACGCGAAAAGTACAAAACACTATAATCAAAGCCGACGATATTTAGAATATAACATAGGTGATATAGTATGGAAGAAAACGTATCCACTATCGGATGCAAGTAAATTCTTTACGGCGAAATTTGCGCCGAAATTTGATAAATGCCGCATAATCAGAAAAATCTCTCCTATAGTCTACGAATTAGAGGACTTAAGAACGGGAAAGATTATTGGCAGTTGGCATATTAAAGACCTTAAAAAATAAATCGAATAACAATAAACGTTATAAAAATTATCACATTTTAATATATGTATACCTAAATACGACTGTTTATAGTCAAAAGACAACAAATTCAACTAGACAACATTGTGCGTATAAAACTTTTCTTACAAAAACAAATTTAAATAATAAACAAATAAATATATATATGTAAATAAATAAAAATTCAATAATCATTATAAATACTGAAAACCGAAACTTTAAACATTGTTAATTATAGTTCTTGGTATAATTCAGTCAGTTAACACTAATATGTGTTCTGTATGTTATTCATTCCATTTTGCCTGTACAACATTTTGGGCCAAAATCCTTGTAAAGTAGTAATTTACTACTAACACAGTAATTTAATGTTATGAGAGCATCATTAAAATTACTTGTATTTTTGTACGTAGTACACATAAAGTTTTTCTTGAACATTAGTATGTTTTAAGCATACACAGACATTATTTTAGTCTGAATTCGATACTCAGGAAAATATTCCTCTTATCGATTCTTATTTTTATTTTATTTAGTCAGGTTATCTGATACCAACTTACCACCAGTTTGGTGATACATAATTTCTTTTTCTAAGCTTTACTTATTATGTGTTAGGTTCTAAGATTAATGCTATTCGACTGTAATATAGTCAGATATTTTTTTTAGTTCATAAAATATAAACAGATCTTAATTTAGATCGTATTTTTTAATTTTTATAGTTTAGTTATTAAAACAGCTCTAATTATAACATTTCGTTTGTTCGGATTATAGGAACTTAATGTTACCCGTTTTAATTCATTATATTTCTATTTTAGAACCTTTTGCTACTAAGCAGTAATTGTTAACCGATAACACATTACGTTAACAATCGTGTTAAAAATTTCTTTTTAAACAAAATATTGAGCAATTGCAAAGACATGCAAAAATAGAATGAGCTATAGTTATGCTACATGGGACAAAGCAGTAATAATTTTATATTGTGCCCAAGTAAAGTATATTCGACCAGTTTTCCTGGCCGGAGGTTTGTATAGTGTAGACTAGAAATAAATCTAGCTACACGCAATTCAAGTAGAACGTCTCGAAGCGTAAAATTTGCTGTCGAGACCCTGATGATTTGAAAGATGAATGAATGTGAATAATATAAATATTACATTATATTATTTAGTATTAGTATGTATAGTATATCAATATTACACCATATTAAATATATGTTAATGAGTGATGATTTGAACTGAGATTTTTGAAAGAAATATGAGTGTTATTGGTATGCATAGGTTTTCTAGAAGGAGCATGCCTGAGTAAACAAACCCTCCGCTTGCCAGCAAAACACACAACGGTAGTAACGCTGATCGAATACATTAATTTATATACTTCGTATTTTTTTTTATATGGAATTAATTGCTTTTCATATTATTTTTCTAATATTGAATTTTTTTTCTTTCCTTCACGATGATTATTGGTCGCGAATGGATTTATTTATTTTCTTTTTCGTTTTATCTTTTAGTCTTATCTACATTAAGTTAGCTAATTAATTTTTTTTACTCGTGTAATTTTACAAATTTTTTTTTCTCAATAGTATGTTTTTTTTTCTTTTTATTTTGTTTCTCCTTTATGCGCTGGAGGGCCAGCCAGAATTTTACGGAGCAAAATTCCTTGAGGGGAGAGGCACTGTTACGTAGTAAAAACCCTACGTAAAATAATAATTTAACACATTTAAAATTACCGCCAAATAAACATATCAATGTCAGGTTGCCAACACTTATCTATGGAATCGTCGCCGCCAACACAACAACAACAAAATCGTTCACAAACAAAACATCTTTCTTAAATAAACTAAATAAAATAATCAAAATACATTTAAAAATACCAACATTAATTTAAATAAAATAAACTAAATTTAATTTCAACTTTTTCAAAACGGCAATTAAGAACCCGACAGTATCGGCTGAGTGCCTTAGTCTTCTCGTTTCTGAACGACACCGACAACTGTCAGCCGTCCTTAATTATACATTACGTGGAGCCTTTTTATTGTTTGAGCTGTCGTAATGTGATTGGAGAAATAGCAAAAGAGCCACCTTATTGGTTACGACTTCGAAGGTGAATACAGCCGCTGATAACCAACGGACTGAATGCATTCCCTTTTTGGCTGCGAACCTTGGTCGACACTGGTCGTTGATAAGTTGAACACTTCGAACTAGGTCACCGACATCCAAATCGCCTCTCGTCAGGACCGTGGGGACATTTCGTTCGGCCACCTGAGTTTGGCCAGGAACCTTCTGAATATTAAGTACCCCTTCTACGGTCTCCTGTTTCACTAAAAGAACCCCGTAAGTAAACCTCGACTGTTGCAAATCTCTTTTTCTTAACCCTTTTATTTAATTTTTCATTATTAAAAGTTTCACATACCCTCATGTCTCAGTTGTCTTAAACAACCGCGCAAGCTAACGACAATTTCATATACCGAAGACTAATAGCGTGCCTTATGACGCGTTCCAGGTCTTCGGGGTTTTTTTTTTACGGGAGCTGGTGTTTGGAGTTGGCAGTTGAGCCCTCCAACCCGCTCACTACTACCGCTGTAAGCTGATATAAGAAAAGCACGTGAAGCCAGGCTGCCGACGCGCCTGCCGTCTTCAGGCTAGCTGCCCACGCCGTTACCAGGCGTTACAGCTAAGCAAATACTTTTAATAACTAAATTCATGTTAACGGAACCGTCGTACCATCTTTGATTAATTTACTTCAGATCTATCAAATATATTATCAACTTTTCGTAACCAACCTTTATTAAATACAGTCTGACGCCTCTACAACCCCACTACTTGTGAACTATGTTTTTAAAGTCTCAAACTGCTCTGTTATAAATACTCTTCATATTTAATCTATTGTAGTCCGTCGTGACTTATGTGCCACGGTCTCTTTTTTAATAACCATTTCAACCATATAAATAAATGATTACCAGTGATTCCTTTGTTTCATTTATAAGCACCGAATCACCAGGTAACAGCTTGTCCAAGGCGGCTTGGCAGGTTTGACACATCGGTTATCTCGATGTGCAGATTGCATCGCGATGTTTTCCTTCACCCTTATTAGCACGTGGTAATTATAACAATATGCATATTATTAGGTCAGAAAACTGCCTAAGCGATGCTTGCATTCCGGCCAGGATCGAACCCGCGCCCTTTGAGTCTGGGACGCGTGCGCTGGCCATTACGCTACCACGACTTATAGTTAAGTAAGTTATAACAGTGTTAATATAATTTTAATTGTAATTAAGTTAGTCTTGGAAGGACTGTCGAGCAATAAATTTGTCTTAAGAAATTGTTCTTAACTTTTCCACGCCACCCCACCACGTTACTTATCTTAGCAGGATCTTTTTCGAAAATACCAGTAATTAGCTATATTTTTAAACGTTGTAAAGTTTTCAAGCCCTGGTGTCACCGTCTGTGAATATGAGATCCTCGACAATGTGAACCTGTTTGCCAAATACGCAATAAAAAATTCGCAATAAACTCAAGTTTAATATTACATTTGTTAACAATACTTAATACTGAAAAATATGTTTCTTTGATCAACAACACTTTTCTAAGAAACAACTTTACGAAAGCGATTTTTACGGCTTGAATTTCTCCAGAAGTCTCTTAAGTGTGAATATTTTCCAGGAATAATTCTTTCCCTTTTGATTTTCCTTAGCAACTTTTGTTGCCTTCATATTTCGCACCATGTATACGCAAATTAAAAACCGAGTTATTAAAATACGCCGAAATTCTATAGGATTTATGTCTCCTTTTTTACATTATTGCGAAATACGAAATGCTTTTGCAAGTCAGTGAAGCGTAACATACTGTTACGACCTAGACGCCGACAAACACGAATTCACACCTACATACCTGTAGAAACACAATTTATTACCTTTCAGCATTTGGACTGTTTTGTTTACTTTGTGATTTAAAAACAGCCCATTGTGTATTGCAATCTTTTATGGCAGTCATTAGCCAGGTGTCGGATTTAAAGTACAAACTGATTCTAGGAATTTCTTTCCACGTGGCCGGGCAGACATATTGCATATGTGCAGTATACATCAATGCCTCGATTAAGGGACGAGACAGTCGAGAAATAACCACGAGCGAAACAAGACGTGTGTACTACAATCAGGAATCTTTTAGTGACGGACTTTACACGTTTTATGGAATTGCGAATTTCTGCATAACGTTTGGACTTGTCGTGTTCAGTTATATTTGTACCTGTGTTATACGTGTTTATATAGTTCTAATAAACTCTACAGTAATTCTAGCGGCATTTTAATTAAAGTCCAGCAACCCGTAACAACAGTCTTGAATATTCTTTATTGTACACAAAAAAGTTACATACAAAATAATAGAAAAGTGGTTATGTACAAAGGCGAGCGTAACCCTAAAAGAGTTTTCTTCCAGCAAACCTATGAGTCTAGCGAGAAGGGCAGAAGCATAAGGCAGGGATTGTGTACACTGTAAAGGTACTGTACTGTAGAGGTCGAATTTTTGTATAATGAAAAAAAATGATAAAAACCAAGTCAAGAAATGAAATATAACTAATTTATATTTTTTTCAATTTTTTTGTTTCTCTTTTTATCTGTTTGTACCGGCTAATCTCAGAAACTACTAGACCGATTTAAATGAAATTTTGTGTGGTGGTAGCTTATATCCCTGATCAATAATTTGATCCCGAAAAATTGAAGAATTCCCGTAGGATAGTTAAAAAAACTTTCCATGCTGACGAAGTCTCGGGCAGAAGCTAGTGTAATATAAATTTACAAAAAAAAATTACATACATACTATAATAAATAATACTTTATATGTCTTACTATATATGTATAATAATAACTTGTATGTCTATATTTTACATATATAATGTAAAATATAGACAGATAAGGATAATTTACGATAGATAGTGCTCTTTGACCATTTTTTGAAACTAGTCTCCAATGAACTATCTCGAATCATATGTGGCAGGACGTTCCATAATCTAACTGCGTGGATGGAGAAAAAAACCACTATAACATACCGATGAGCGTGTGAGAGCTTTTGAGAAGAAGAGATTTAGAAGTCCTACAATGTTTGTCCGATGGAACAAGAAATTCAAAACGTTGACGCAGGTAGGAAGAAAAAAGGGGGTTATGTAAGATTTTAAACAAAAATTACCTGAAAGTCGCGTCGACGACGAAATAAATGATATAAGCTTTAGATTACATTTTTAGGGGGTTTCTATCAACCCTATCACACCCTAAACTGGTTTACTTTAATGCTGAGGCTGCAGCTAGGTTAGTGTTAAAAATTTGGACTTCAGCCGAAAGCGTCATATTAAAGTGTTAAAAAATAACGCCGTTTTCGAATACCCACTTTGGTGTATAATATAAAACCTCACCTTTGTCGGGTATTATTTGTACCATGGTCAAAATAAATCTCATATTATCATAACAGTCCACTGACTACTACAAGATACTACCAACCAGGGAGAACCGTAGATAAATATTTAACGTCATTAATAATGCCGCATTTTAATAACGCATTAAGGCTATGCCATATTTATATCTGCAGATGTTGTCTGCAGGTATACTTGTATAGGCAGATAATATTGTCGCCATCTTACGATATCGACCTAGAGATACTTTATACGATAATGTAAATTATCTGCGCTGTGTACACAGAAAGCGATATTGAAAAATGTGTGCTCAGAACAGAAATCTTGCCGTATCTGCGAAGTGTGTTACGCTTTATCTTCTGTTTGCTCATAGGATAAATTTTGCAGAAAAAACTATTTTTTTCTTTGAGAAAAAAATAGTTTTTTCTGCAAAAGTTTAATTACGACATTCAATTTATAATAACAAGATATACCTGTATAAAATGTATATACTCATATTTATATTAAGTGGTCGCTCGTGTTCGAAATTCGACCATAATATGAATGAATGAATGAATGAAAACTCTTTCGGCCTTTCGGCCTTATCGTTTATAGCGATCTCTTCCAGGCAACCCAGACCCAGATAATAATTTGTTGTCAAAGACTTATACTTCTATAATCACCGATTTCGCCAAGGCTACACTGTTAATTTGACTTGAACAATAAACAAAAGAGTATATATATGCATGTGTGTGTGTCAAATCCATGGTAATGTGTGTAATGTTTTTTTATTGGTTTAATGCATGATTGAAAAAAAAAAATTAGCATTCTGCATTCCTTCTCTATCTTCTCTATAAACTATAAGTGTGCGAAATTTCATGCTCCTCCGTCCGCGCAATTTTCGTAAAAAAGGGTATACGTTTTTGCTTCACATATTAATATGTGGATTATGTAAACTACATACGAATATATTTCATGTAATATTCATCTTCAATTACCTATGATGAATTTTGTGAACATCGGTTTTGTGTTCTCCCCAGGGGCCATGAAGAGGAGAGTAGTATATCCAATATAAAATTTCTTGGTAAAACTAATATAAAATTTTATTATTTCAACAATATTTACGGAAATTATTGCAGTAGATGTAGCAAAATTTCATATTACTTGAATAGATTCGATATACACAAGCCCTTATTTTCCGAAATTATATTATTAAGGCTTGTAGCAATGCCAACGTCCTTGGGGATTTTTGGTACTGATTGTTCGGGTTATAGTGGGAATTTCATAGACGGAGTCGTTTTTCAAATGTATTATTATTATATTGTCAATAAAATACAGTAGTATTAAAAAAACCAATTGCGCACGACGATGGGAAGAAGCCGGATGGAATGCCACTTATTCCTTGGAAGATGGGAAGGTCGCTTGTGTGGGACGCAACATACGTTGACTTTCTGGCGGCATCACATCTTCCAGTGTCTTTTTTTTTGAGGCGAGGGAAATGTATTTCGCACACTACCGGGTCCTTAACTAGGGATTAGACCAAACGCGACGAGAGGTGAGACCACGAATGGGCACAAAAGTCAAATCGCCGGCTTGTATTGAGACCCGGCTAATCTATACTCCACTAAAACCTATGTGCCCCGCGCTTATGGCAGGAAGAGCATGAGACTTAGAACGTAGTTACGCCCACACTGATCCTAGCGCATCAGTGCTTGAGAATGCCCCGGGAAAGGCAAACTCACTTCGTCAACAGGGGTGAAGACTCCTCTGCTCCCTAGATGCTAGAGGGCCCCTGTAATCTTCTAGTGTCAAGTCAAGGGCTGGCAACGCTGCTTAAACAGCTAAAGATCTCAGACGGCACAGATATAGAACCATAGGAAGGGGTACATATTTGTGCCGTTTGGAGTTGAAACTTTAGGTCCGTGAGGTCCATCGCAAAGGGTTTCTTTATAGTAATTTGTAAGAAACCCTTGATACCACCATGATCAGAAGGCTGGTTCATATTTCGCTCAACGAATCAGCATTGCCATACAGCGTGGCAATGCTGCCAGTATTTTGGGTACGCTTCCCTCTGGCAGTGACTTGTATTAATTTATTTATAATTTAGTTTATTTTGAAGTCGTTTTATTTATGATTTTGTTTTATAAAACCGATTTATTTATTGCTCTCTTATAAGGACATAGATATTTTGCTTATCTGTTTTGATAAAAATTAAATGAGGAAAATGGTTATCATGTAAATTTGGAGGTGATTTGGTGTATTTTTTCTTATATTAAAATAGCTACAAAAAAAACACGAAGAAACCACGTTAAGTCTGGTATAGTGAAGATATATGATAATAATAACCAACGAAAAGTTATTTCGTTTGCTAGTTTGCAACCCATTTTAACTATTTGCGACAATAGCATCTTCATCGCGCAACTGTCAAAAACAAAATAAATCGTTGGACACGGTGTAATCTGTTTGAGATTCGTTAAGACGATGGAAAACGTTTCGCTGGAAGCTAGGTCCGGCGTCAACTGACGCCACTTTCAGCATCTGTGATAGACCACAGCCTAAGAAACGTATTGCTCGTGTCCATGTTGGTACACACGCACACAAACGCAGTGATAGGACTAAATCCAATATGACTGGATTGCGTCACAGAGGGCTTACACTCAAAGGTATTTTTTCATCGTTCGTTTTCGATTTAGAACTTCTTTTACTGGATTTTCTTATATTTTTATGCATATTTCACATTGTATGTTTTCTTTTTATTAAATTTCGTTGTACGAAAGGCGTTTGAGAGTAAGACTCACGTCACTTTTGGTCAATGTTGTAGTTCCTTTTATCTAGCGAAGGGAAATCACTGTGATTATTAATAATCCCTCAGTCCCCAGACTGTGGGATTGACACTAGCACCGCAAGCAAGTAATTCTATTGCCACACCACGGTCGGGGATACCCACTGAAAAACCCTTCGGTGTCCCTTCCTTACCTTTATGCCAGGGCTACGGAAAAGCAGAAGCTCGACCAAATCCGCATGCCCTAAGGCTACATACACTGCCGGGGGGAAGCAGCACCCCGGCGTTGTCCTTCTCTGTCTGTCTCGTCCCACGTGAGGAGAGATGAGCGCACGCAGACCACAATGCGCCTTCCTCGTGGAAACCTTTCCCCAACGTTGTTGTAGTACAAGTACTCTTAGATAAGAAAACTAAAATATTTAATTTTCATTCCTCCTGCATCATAAAGTAGATTAAAATTATGCGCAAAACAAAACAGAACGCATATTCATTACGAAGTTAAAATGTCGAAGAATACGGTTGGCTACTTTGTAATACTTTTCTCAATTTTCTGTTATGTGAGTATTTGTTATAGTGCAAATAGGACAATGTATAATTTTTTTTATCGCATTTGTTTAGTGCTACAAATGCTGCTGCTCTCTTAAGGAATACTGGAACCTGGTAACTAATGCCGGAACACAATTCGAGGTTGTTATGGCGGCATATTTTAGACTAGGGTTGGTGGCATCCAGATTAGCAAATCAAATCAAAAAAACCTGGCTGTGGGTTATGTTGTCACCTCTTACGACAGGCCGCCCGGGCGCAGGAAATTTTATTCTTTCTCCGTTCCTGCACGGGTAAATTTTGACGAAACAAAACCGATTTCACACTAAAAACCAAAAGATAAACATGCGGCCAGCATTTTGTGAACGGGGAGCGATTTTGACTATTTATTTTATCTATAAATATGTTTAAAATAATTTAAGTTTTTTATTTTCTTTTATTGTGTAATGGTATATATATATTAAAGGTGTATATAGTATTGTATATTTTAGTTAGATATAATCAACAATTTACAAAATATTTAACCGACTACATTCTATTATATCTTAAAGTCGGTGCCTAGTAAAATATAAAAGAACAACAACATCTTTACAAATAAATATACTTAGTATTTTTGAGTTGTATTTAAATAAAAAATAAAAACTTCGTTTAAAAAAACCGACTTCAAAAACTAAAAACTAAAATGTATAAAATAACTTATTTCTAAAGCTATTATTATTAATATATATTATCTAAAACATCTTGAAGTCGGTACAAAGCAAAACATAAAAATTACTATATTTTGAAAATTACTAAGCAACAACAACAAGTTATTTTATACCTTTTAGTTTTTTAGTTTTTGAAGTCGGTTTTTTTAAACGAAGAATAAAAATAATAGAAAAAAAAATACGTTAAGTCTTTATATTTATAACTATAATTATTTTCTATCCTTTTATTGCGCTTTTGTCTTATTGAATATGCACTGTTTGCTACAACTCCATTAATTCTTCAAAAGTTATTCTGTAACATAATTCTGTACAAAATCTTTAAAAAAAAGTACTTAAATATAAAAAATAGAACAACAAATATAAAGAAAAACAATTTTTAGCTAGACGTGTTGCTGGGGAGTTTCTTGCCGCTTCTTCTCCTTAACAGCAATAACACGTTGCGAAGCGGTGTACATAGACTAGGAAGTAAAATTAAATTTTAACCTATACCTATGTATGACCTTCAAAAAGTGTTCTACAGTGGAACTTATTTTGAATAAAAACTTTTGAATTTGAAAAAAAATATTTGAAGTTTTTATTTTTTATTTGTTACTTTTTAGTGTCTAGCTATGTATGGGTGGACCTACGAATGGTGCCGCGCTTCTTAAAAAATATAGATCCCAAGAACCGGGATCAAAAAAATGTTCGTAAAATGAAAACTACTGGGCCAAACTATGTCAAATTTTTAGGGGACCACATGGCAGCTATTCCGCGTCGAACAAAAAAAGAGTCACGTAAATCGAATCATAAATCTCAGAGTAATCGGTGTACATATGGAACGGAATGAAAATTATTTTCATGAAAAATGTCCATAAAATGAAAACTACCGGGCCAAACTATGTAAAATTTTTAAGGGACCACTTGGAGCTATTCCGCGTCGAACAAAAAAAGAATCACGTAAATCGGATCATAAATGACGGCGAACGTAATCGGCGAACATACATAAAAAAGCAACAAAAAATAAAAAAGATACCGGCGAATTGAGAACCTCCTCCTTTTTTCGAAGTCGGTTAAAAATTGAAAACCGGTTTATAATTGACAGAGATATCGTGTGACGAAGAAGTTGATTAACAATTTTCGTGGGTTTCTCTAATTCCCTTCAATCCACTCATCAACTCCTGACTTGGTCGCAATGGAACCAATTTGAATTACCATAGGACCAATACGGAATTAACCCTTCGATTAAAAGAAAAAATTTGAAAATCGGTTTGCCATTGACGGAGAAATTGAATAACGAATATACAGACGAATTGAGAACGTGGATTCTTCTCCTTTTGACGTCGGTTATAAACTTAAATGACAAAAAATAAATTTTCTGACATTTTTGACACCGTCGATATGTAACTTTGTACCAATATTTTCAGCAATGTGAAACGCTGCAAAAGAATGAATACCAATTTTCAAATTCGATTCTTCCATCCCTGCTTGGCGATCGTTCAAAGAATCGCCTCATAATACTGGTGTCGAAAGACAGTACTAGAACTAACGAAGAAGTTACCCATGATGTAATTGACTCTCATGATGAGAGCGAAACATCGAGCGGTGATGAGGATGAAGAGTTTACACCGAATGATGAAGCTGCATACGTGTTGTTACATTTATTAAGAGTAAGGTTTACACACTACATTATTTCACTTTAGAAGGTATCCCGCATAATATTGTTGGTGGTCATCTATATAAAAACCTATACAAGCCACCAGTTTAGTTTTTAGTCAAAAGAAACCTAAACAAAAATACCTTGTCTATGATACTGTGTGATTTTGCCCAGAAATTTAATAGATTTTCATGAAAAGTTTTAACCTCAAAAATAGACGATAGTGATATGACATACATCTCACAAGAATTTTTTTTAGATGTTCTGTGTCCGTGAAAGACTCAGAAAAAAAGGTTTTTAAGGCTTTTCTTAGATTTTCGTGAAACCTGTAGCTTAGGAAAAAATTCGCAAATAAAATCTGAAATTTAAGAAGATGAAGCTTGTAAATGCTTTTTGAGATATCGATTCGGTCATTTTAGCTGAGATGCAGTACATTTTCAAACTTCAAACTTTAAAAAGTCCTTGCAACTTATTGGTTGCCTTACTCGCGTTCCAAACTCAAAGAGTCAACAAGTCTTTCCATATTATCTGGGTTCTTTCGGGCTATGTGGCCAAAGCACTACAGTATACCTTTTTTGGGGGAATATATTTCGTACCATACTGAGTCCTACTCGACTGTGGGGGTAGGACCGGACCGCGGCGATAAGCGTCGCGCAGCGTGTGCGAAGACTCTGGGCGAAACCAACTACTCCGCTAAACCTAAACCTGCGTCCCATACCCGGCGCTTGTGTGGAAGAACATAAGAGGACGAGCGAAGCTCCACCCATTGTTCAACCGTGCAACAAGCTTAGGTCACCCCGGGATGCAGAGTGACCCACAACATCGGTTTACCTTGTCGGCGTACTGCTGATAGCCTCTGGTGATGTCCAATCTTGAGCTCTTCTACGGAAGCATTTGTTCGGCGAGCTTTCCATGGAATGTTGAGCATCCGATGCCAGCTTTACATTTCAAAGGATTCAATTTTATGTCTGTCCGTTGCCTTGACAGTCCAGGTTTCCGAACTGCACAAAAACACCCCTATGTACATGGTGTGGCTAGGGATGTAGGACTTAGGGTGCGTTCCCACTTTGTCGTGACGACAGATAATCGTCTAGTTTTAAGTATCGTGGATTATATGTTTAAATGGAGGTGTTCACATATAGAAGGACACGATTGCCTTTCGTCGACAACATTTTTTGCAATGGCGACAGATTGTCATGACAGTGGGAACAGCTAGCACCACAGTCGTAAAACGATAAAAAATCGTTACGACTAAATCGTGACGGCAAATCTGTCGTAGCTACGATATATTCTTTTCAAAAAGTAATACATTATTAAAATTTCGTCTTCGTCCATTGAACTCAGGAGCATACACGCACTACTGATCTCCAAGAGAACGTAGAGCCGACTGTAGATTTGTAGCTTGCTAATGATGTGTAAACGACAAAGTGATTGCCGTGAAACAATAAAATATCGTCGCGATCCAGTGGGAACAGCTAGATACGATAGTCGCTAATCGATAAAAAAATTTGACGATAAATAATTGTTATAATGGGAACAACTAGAGACGACAGTCGTCCAACGATAAATTAATCGTTACGACATAGTGGGAACGCGCCCTTACTGGTTATGTTTGAGAGTCCTGCTGCTCGCTGGTAATGGTGACGACCGTTGTTGATTGGTGAGGTTTAACACTGCACTGGGTATAGTTGTTTGTCTCGGGAACCGGCGCGTGCGTGCACTTCGTCGCGGTTATTTTTACACAGTGGTTGACAGTGCCGGGCGTAGGATGTGACACTAGTGATTTTACACGTAGTGTTGTGCCTAACGTCGCGGAGCTGGTGCGAACAATACATGTAATAGATTTTTTATTAAATTACAGAGCAAGCCTGATGACCAAGATGACATAATACTTCAAGAGACGAAAGATATTCTCCGGGAAGGACTACGGTCCCGCTGCAAGAAGGTGGACAAATGCGTGAAGAAATGCCCTCCGAAGAAACCAAAATGTCCAAAGAAATGTAAAGAGGCTTTCGACGATTTCAACATCTGCCGTCCAAAGAAAGAATGCAAGAAACCAAGGTGTGGTAAAACAATGCCTCCTAAATGGTTACGGTTCAATTAATGTCATAATAATATCTACTAATAAAAAATTGCAGAATTAATATGTGATTTCAATATAATACGCGTCTTCTTTTTGCCACCGCACCTCACGCCATCGGCTAGGCGTTCATCCCCACTTCCTTGAGCCGATTCGCTCTTCTACAAAACGGTTCTCTAGAACGTTTACCTTGCGCACCGTGGGGATTTTAAATAAGCCTCGCCGTGGTATTCCCACAGCGCTACAATATGGGGTTTTTTGAAAAGGGTGTCATCAAATTTCTTCGAGGCCGGCAGCGCGTTGGTGACACCTCTGGTGTTGCAAACGTCCATAGGCGACGGTAACCGCTTTCCATCAGGTGGGCCATCTGCCTGTCTGCTGTACATAAAAATAAAATCTGTTAGAATTCTCGTATTCTAAAAAACTGTATCCATTGCCAACCCAGTGTTTTCTTTATTACATTTGCTGTTTAAATTAGATTATCTATAATTCTTTCTAATGATTGTCTTATGGCCGGTTCCTATCTGGCAGTATAATACCTCACAACTTTTGTAACACTTCGACCTACATATGAATATAAGTGAAACATTCAAGTTATGCGTTATAGGAAGAAACTAACACCCGTAGTACAGGCCTTGTCTAGTTTAGGTGATAGTTAGTATTCACTAATTTTATTAATTATTTTGATGATTATGATTTTTCACATCACTTATATGGAGCTTATGTCAAATTTTCACCGATAGTAAGTCAAATGAACGGTCAGTAAGTTATAGGAACCGGCCATTAATTGAAAACTGTCATGGCCGACCTTCGAGCATGACATTATAAACGACTCTATCATTCATTTTCGTGCCAGTTATTAGAAGTCATGTTATTTTGCAATAAAGCATTACAATGAGTTTTTCTATTGCGAAGCTGGTAGATAGCCTAGCTGATGGAAAGTATTTACAGTCGCCTATCTAGCTGCTAAAGCTGGAATAAAAATAAGGGTCGTTATGGCGGTATACTTTATACCAGCAGTTCTCAACCACCGTCTAGTGACACATTGGTGTGTCGCAAGCACATGTCAAGTGTGCCGCGAAATTTACAAATAAGATATTTTTATCTAAATTGACGAGGAGAATTGCATCTCTGGGGTAATTGCGTTTATTTTGGGTTACCTAAAAACTAATCGAAAATATACAAGTGCTGCCATTCTACAATGAAAAACGTAAAATCTGGGTATACTTCACAACCACTTGATGTGGATAGGAAGATGATTGTTGCCTGTCAATAATTTATCCTCCCATAGATAAAGTTTGCAAAAGTTAACAAGCTCAAATCGCACACTAATTTTCAGTTGTTTGTTTGTTGTGTGTGTTGTGTCACGCAATAAAAATACGTCCAATAGATTAATGATGTTAATAAATTAATTATGTTTAATTTAATAAATTTACCTGCGTACCTAAACTTCCTTCACTTCAACTAACAAAAAAAATGCATTTAAGTATGTAAGGGTGTCGCGAAATTATTAACAGTTTGTTAGTGGGTCGCTGAGTAAAATAGTTTCAGAATCGCTGTTCTAGACCAGCGATGTTAGCCATCCCAACGGGTCATGCTAGACATGCGAATAATTCTTACAAATTAGCATTGTAAGACATTTTTTCTCTTTGGTCCTTGAATTATAATCTACGATAAATTCAAGGAATTTACATATCATATTGCAGAATGTAGTCGTTTAAATACCAAGAGAGAGCATCTTGTCTTGAAGAAGTCTTTTGGTCGCCTTTAAGACGCTTTATCGGTTGAGTCTTGGTATTTCGATAACCTTTATACTGAAAATTTATAAAGATTTTCATATCAATATGGAGAGAGTTGTAGACTTCAGCTTCATAAAATACAATATACATTTTTCTATTCTTCTTAACTTAGCTATTTACTGTCCACATTGTACTATTCTTCTTTTTTTATTTTACTTCTTATTAATTTCATAACTATAATATAAATTACATACTATTGAATACAATGTAAGAAAACTTAACTTATTTGTATTGTATTCTACCCATAGTCCCTCAAGACTATAAGTAGAATACTTATAGTCAACAAACAAACAATAATTTCATTATACCTAGACATAAGTTGTTAAAAGTATCCTCTCAGTCAGGTTGCTTGGAAGAGCGATATGGCCGCCTTTTGTTTTGCCGTTTAATTATTGTAATTATTTATTTGGTGAACAACAAAGTGTTTTCTATTCTATTCTAATATTGTACCGAACTTGTAGTGGATTTACATACATACATACATAACTTCACGCCAGGTCCCTTGCGGGGTAGGCACGAACAACAGAGCGCCATTTAGGCTTATTCTTACACACCTCACTTGCTTCTTTGACATTCATAGTTCTTGTCATGCACGCTCGTCTGTTCTTAAGGCTCCTGACATCACCTTCTGCTAGTACACGATCAATTTGATCATGGAAGGTGTGTCGTGGCCTTCCGCGACTTCTGCATCCATCCACTTTTGCATTGTATATCTGTTTAGTCATTCTTTCATCATACATTCTTTCCACATGCCCGAACCACCGGAGCATTCCTTTCCTTACCTTCACCCCGACAGTAGTGGATTTCTAGGATGTAAAGTCAAAAATGCCCTTGGAATTATCACAAAGTTTATTAGAAGTACACACACGTAATTCACAGTTTTTACAAGTATAGCGGAATACAACAAAGCCAAACTATAGAGCAGAAAATTGTCATTACATAAATCGCGCAAATTTCGTCGTTATAAGATACTCGCTCCGAAAGTGCACTAGATAACGCCTCGTTTGCAGTCAGAATACGACTGGCGCTTTTACCGACTGACCGAACCTCTTCCATCTGTAAATTAGAGATGGTCTCTTAGCAATATGCCTCCCACTAGATACTAAAGTCTGTGAACCAAATTAACTTAAAAGTTAAAAAAAATACAAATATAGGTCCCATGTCGCTGTTGGTTGGTAATGTGCCTAAAACGCTGACTGCATGCTGTAGTACTGAACATCCTTTTGGTTACGTGATAGGTCTCGATAAAATCATAATAGAGATAAGAAGATTCTAATGAAGTTTCACTTGAATATCGTGATGCAACCTGCACATCGAGAAACCAATGTGTCAAACTCGCCAATTCACTTTATGGCCGGTTCCTATATAATAACGACCGTTCATCTACCTTATTATCAGTTAAAATTTGACATAAGGTGCATACAGGTAATGTTAAAATAAATAAATATAATGTCATCATGAAGTTATGTCAAAAATGTATTTTGAAAGATATAAGAACCAGCCAATAGTCAAGCGTGGCGGGTATAATTTCTATTCCTGTTAAATAAATGGAAGGCCCAAGTCCAGCAGTAGCACGTTTCGCCGGAATGCTCAAATCTTATCTCTTTTGTACAATGTAGTCTTTAGCCCAAAAACGGCCTCCTATTTGAAGGAACGCTTTGAGTTCTTTCAAGAAAGTAGTACAAGGCTCTTGAAATCATCAGCAAATCAAAACTGCAAATGACACACACATTCTACGCATTTTTTCAGAAATCTTTTCCTGTGCAGGCTGTAAGGTTATGGAATGCATTACCAATCAGCATCAGAAGTGCAAAGTCACCTACGTCTATTAATAAACTCCTCAAAGATCACTACCTAAATTTGTAAACAGTCATTTATGTATATGTATGTAACTCTATGCGCATATCCTTACGAAGTAGCGGGGGTAGACTTAAAACGCCGTTGGAATTATTATAGATTTTATTACAACTATACAAACACGTATAACACAAGCATAAATATAACCGAACACAAATCCCAAACGTAATGAAGAAGGTCGTAATTCATTAAAAAGCGCAAAGTCCGTCACTATTAGATTCCAGAATATACACACGGCACGCCTGTATCGTAGTTGTAGCTCAACCGACTCCTCTCTCAACCATTCCGTCGTTTTATACTTCACAAATGTAAATGTACCCGCCCGGCAACGTGGACACAATTTGCTAGAATTAGCTTGTACTTGTAATCCGCAACACCTGGCTAATGATGCTCCTGAGCAACTACAAAAGGACAATAGGCTATTCTCCACAATAACTAGAAAAACGTATGCCAATGAATAAGTAAACAAAAGAAGACGATCATAAGAGGATTACTATTAGTCCGAATGCGGGCAAGTATAAAATGTGGTTTTACAGATCTGTAGGAGGAATTTGTCTTTGTTGGGGCCTAAGTTGTAACAATATATTTGTATATAAGTATGTGTATTTTATTAACTATTAATATATGTATATATTTTAAACTATGCGCACTGAATTCCGACCCATTATTAGAAATGTGAAATTATCTCCAGAAGGTTGTCTGGTAGAAATCGCCTTTAGCCATAAGTCCGCCGATTGTACTTGTTGTATGATTGTTAACTCATGTGTATTATTTTCTTGTGTGCAATAAAGAATATTCTAATCCGTGGGCTGTTCTTACATACAAATGGGATTGTTCATTTTTTTTCAATCTAGCTATTTGAAAAACCATTTCGAGGAATAGTGTCCCTAATCATTTCTGTCTAGTTAAAATTCCAAAAAACTTACGATCTTCTTGTATTTTGTAAAAAATGCGTTTGACCTTTATTTGACCTTACTAAATCCAATCAGGTGGGCCGTCTGCTAGTTTGCCTGCTTCAGGTGTAAAAAAAATCTTTCATTATTTGATTTAAGTTCTGTAACATGGATTTTCCCTAAAGACCACTTTAAAAAATGTAACGATAACTATAGAAAATAATAATGGTTGAACACGAAAAATTATAAGCCTAGCCACAAACTAATATGGATACTACGTATAGCCTAGCGACAAAAAACACTAAAATGATCACGATACGTAATGAGTAATGACAGTGACATTTAAATAGTAGCACAGATTACTATGATTATATATAGATAAAACTTATTTTTATTATTTTTGTTTTCTAGGCAAAGAAATCAATGTAAACTTGTCCCTTATCACGTCATCGGAGAAATAATTTTAAAATCGAATTATAAAAAACTAACGCTTAAAATACAAAAATATTCAAATTAGTATCTTAAAATACCCTATTTTACGTAATAAAAATATAAAATCAGAGGGTAATTTTTTGTGAACAATCCCCATTGTTGTGTTATGACATGAATACCGTCGACATTGTAAAAACATCAAATAATATACTTGAAAGCAGGCCACGATTAAATCAGAAATGTTTTGAAACGGTAATTTCCCAATCAAAAATAACACGAAATTTCGCAATTAATTCATTATAATAACGAGAAGTTGCCATGAAAACAAAAATTAATCAGAATTAATTAAAACATTTGAACCGCAAAGTTTCTTCGAAAATTGTACCAGGTTTTATTTATAGTGTAGACTTTGACGAGTAAAATGGTGTTTACGACACTATATCCGAAAATATATTTTCGATTTGCCAGCGTATTGGTGTTGCTTGTAAGTACAATATAATAATATATGCATTTTGACAAATAAATTATAAATTATTATAAAGATCGCCTAAAAGATATTGCTTTTAGCAATAAGGCCGCCCATTGTACTACCTTTTAGTATGTAAGTTTACTGTGTAAACCAAAGCGTAAACAATTTATGTTATGGATTGATAGCTGACTCCTACATCTGACTGTTTCTTTGCCTTTTTATCGCTTAAAATTTTACATATACTCCATTACATCTACGGCCTTACTTATAATAATCTCGTTAAGAAATGATTAGGCATCTCTTAAGTAAGAGAATCAAAATCAGACCCTAATCAATGACTTCATCATTCATCACCGTGACTTCATCAAGGAAATTAATACAAACGATAAAGTAGTGAACGATCCTCAAGAAATAGCATCAGTCTTTAACAAATATTTACTTGAAATGACCAATAACAATAACGAAAACATATATAATACTAATAAATCACGTGTCACTAGTAGTATATTTCTAAAGCCCATATCAATTGTAAACACAAAATTAATTATATTGTCATTAAAAAATACAAATTCGGTTGGGTTTGACGGAATCACTACTAGACTGGTAAACAAGTGCCTTTTGGACCAACTTTTTTCAGCAGTCTCCGAAAATTATAAATGAGTTGTCATTCGATTCGAAATGGCATCTAGAAGATTTTTGTAAAAAATGAAATTCCGCTTGCAAAAATTGTAAAAGTTATTAACAATTAACTAAAAAAAAGGGGGGTTAGTTTTTTGCAAATATCTCAAAAAGTTATAAAGATTTTTAAAATTTGAGATTCGAAAAGAGGAGGAAATTTCCTAAAAAAAGTCTTGACTATCGAAACTGTAAGATCAATATTTATAATTTTCCCAGAGGGATGAAAATACGGCCGAAAACGGGTACTCTGGCTTACCCAAGCCACACCCACATCGGCCCTTTAATGAATAAATATTATTTAAACATACTAAATATGAAAATAAAAAATTGAAAAATTCAGGCACTAACTGAATAGATGTATGAACAATAATCTGCTTGAAAATTTTATTTATAACAATTTTTCATTTAGTTATTCAATAGTTAATTAATATATTTTTTTTCGCTTGAACATGAACATTGCAAGTGTGATAATTGTTAAACTATAAATTTAAGATTTTTTTCCTTTCTTGGAGCATTTCTTGAAAGGCTTTAGAATAGAACCCCGTTGGAAAAATTAGAAAATGTTTATTATTCATTTTTTTATTAATAATTTTCGTTGTTACAAAATATTTTTGTTTTGCTTGAACATAAACATTGCAAGTGTGATAATTGTTAAACTATAAATTTAAGATTTTTTTCCTTTCTTGGAGCAATTCTTGAAAGGCTTTAGAATAGAACCCCGTTGGAAAAATTAGGAAATGTTTATTTTTCATTTTTTTATTAATAATTTTCTTTGTTTTAAACTTTTAATTTTGCAGTTTCTTTACATTTAAGAAACGATTATAAGTATAGCCCCTAATCTAATGTCAAATACTGATGGTTAAGGCAAGTGAATAAATAGTAAAATATAGGAACCAATCATAGTAGAGAGCATAAATTATTTTTTTATATATTATTAATCAATTGTTTACATTATTAAATAAGCGAAAAACATAACATTGATAGAAAGTTTAAATTTGAAATCAAAATTTTAATAAAATACAAAGTAAATTTAAGAACCTTAAAAAAGCCTACAAACCTACTCTAACTCAATATGGATTAGAACATCAGAAGTCAATGTCAGGTGTTAGAGTATTAGCTCGACTGGATGTCTACCATCCCTGGTCTAGAGTAGGTATGCCGCCATAACAGCTTTGAGTTGTGTTCCGGCATCAATGGCCAGGGTCCAGTTTCTCCTTCAAGGCCGGCAGCGCATTGGCAGGATCTCTGGTATTGCTAATATCCATAGGCGACGATAACCACTTTCCATCACAGTTGGGCCGTCAGCTTGTCTGCTGTGCTTCAGCAATAAAAAAAGTCAAAGGTGATTTTGAAAATAATCTTTCTTAAAATGGTTTTTAAATACAAGCTTTTGAGATCCTGGATATCATGTAGCAGCAGAGTGCTAGCCAAGACAAGTAAAACGAACACGACGGGCTTATCTTGTTTAGTACAGGAGTTCCTATGGCCACCTTCCGACTCCATCATCAGAACATTTGCATGGTACCATATTATTGCATTGTCACGCGATATATTATTCATTCAGCTCAATTGTAAACCGGGAAGTTGGTCAAATTTAACTTGCAAGATTCCACCCGAATTAACATACATACTTACATACATACGTAGGTAAATAAAAGCTTGTAAAATACATTGTTTCAGAGCATCCAACTATCTTCATCATATGAATACTCCGACCTCATCTCTCGTCTGAGCAAGCCCTCCCATGACCACCAACCCTTAGTCCTTGTTTTGGATAGTCATGGTCATCTGAAGAGTACTAATACCAAGTCTAATATGTACCAGGAGAACAGAGACGAAAAGGAGCTTAGTCTACCTTTGTTATTGAAACAACTATCCCAGGTATGATTATTGTATGATATGTACACAAATAACTGACACGCGATTGGATAATTATAGTATTTTTTTATTTATGTTTCAAACACACCCAGATTATCTTATCACTAATATATAAAATTTGTAAGAATGTAACACTTATACAGAAGGATTGGTCGTTTATTTAATCTACGATTATGGCTTTCTATGTCCTGGACTTACTAACATACGTTTTGCACAACCTTGTGATACCTGATAACTGTCCTTTTTTTGATAACGCAGGGGGAATGTCTTTGGACACCATCCTCGGGCTCTTCGGGAGAAGGACCAAAATTCAGGCATAAGACCTGCATCAGGGGTGTATCGGACTCTCAGCGACCGGTTCTCCACACTCGCTTCTAAAACGAAGCTGTAGCGAGAAACGGCCGCCGAACTACCCACTTAAAGTAAACGTGTGCCCCATTTATAGGGCCTTTACGGGGCGTCATGGGGCTTAGTACAGAGTAACTACACTGTGGGCGTACGTAGGGGCGACGCTCTGTAACTGCGCTACCCCGGGGAGCAGAGTAACCCACTTCGTACAGCAAGGGAAAAGAAGTCCGCTGTCGCCCCCGTGACAGTGGCTCCCTGTGACTGCAACTATGGGAGAAGGAGATGCACGTAGTGGCGCCTACAACCGCCAGTACGCGTCTTCCTCTTTCGTTCTTTCAATGATTTTATTCAACATCCTATCCTATCCTCTTTATGTCATCCTAAATACTAAACACGTGTTGGCTCCGGTCCTAGTGTTAGAAACGTTTGTACGCGACGGTAACCATTTTACATGAGATGACTCTCTTGCCTGTATGCCAGCTTCGCAATAGAAAACAACTGGCTCGACTTGGCTAATCGACTGAATTATTTTCTTTAAGGCACAAAATAAGAAGTTTTCACCTAAGTTCCGAAAACCAAGACATCATCAACATGAGGATCATCTTGACAGAAGACCAGGAGATCGCGAGGATAGCCACAGCATAGATGGGGACGATGATCAGTAATAAAAACTTAATTCAATATTTATCTAAATTTTAATACCTTTTCATAATAAAATAATTATAATTGCTGAAAGAATTTTTTAATATCTTTATTTTTCTATTTTTTCGCCTGTAAATCGTTTCTCACATAAATAATGATGTAGAGAGTTTAGAGATCACAGATATAGGTTAATTTTTATCCTAGAAAATATAAAAGTTCCAGTGAGATGCGAAACACAAGTTGAGTCTAGAGTAACTTCTTGAATGCAAAAACTTTTAAATAAATATATTTCCGCTAGTAAACAGTTCCATATCTTATTGCTTAATTTTAGCTGCATTGTATAAGTAAAATAACCACATATGATCATTACAGAAGAACCGATAAAGACAGCACAAATAAACGGCCAAATCATGACCATAGACAAGACAGAGATGACAGAGATAAAAGAATAGACAGAGATCAGCAAGATAGGAGAGAAGACAGAGATGATCGTGACAGAAGACCAGTCAGAGAACATCGCTATAGATTAGATGATAAAGACAAACTAGAAGATCGAGAAAGGTAAATTATTAAATCTATCTTAATATAAACACAAGTAGTATCTGTAGACTTGAAAATGAGCTCACTAAAATTATGTATAACAAGACGGTATGCTAGTTTGCTTCCAATTATTTCATCTACATATATAAAAATGATTCGTAGAAATGTAGCACGCGCAAAACTTGAGAACGACTTTACCGATTTTGATGAATTTTTTTGTGTGTATTTGAGTGGGTCACCGAATTATTTAGACTCACAATTAGAACCGGCAGGTGTCGCTGGAATCGGGTCCCATATTTTTTGAGGGCAGAACAACCTCTGCCCGAACCTCTAGTTTTAAAATAAAATACACTGATTAAATGATTAAGAATAATAAAGTTATTAATGACCACCCAATATTAGTTAAGTTTCACCAAATGTTTAAATTATTAAACCTTTACAACTGGGGGAACTCATTATAACTACTTCAATTCTAAAAACATTTCTGATGTACTACGTTTGTATTTACATGCTTTGGAACATATTATTTTAATCTTTTCAGTCTTAATATAGAATATAAGAGTTTCTTATGCAGCTTATTTCACGTAATAATATCATATCAGTAACCCATGAATACCACATCATCAATCATCTTCATTTCAAAATAAAGTTCCCCATCCCTTTACTCGTTTTATACTTGTATACAATAATTAAATATTTCATTATAATCCATCCACTACCAGAGCTATGAAAAAACAAACAAATTATCCAAAAAAAGTCGCTTTATCATTTATATCCTGTTATAGACAGTTAATTTACGTAATTTTTAGTTATCGTTATTTTTCTCTTCATATGGAAAATTGGAAGTTATTTGAAATAATAGATCAACCAACTGATATAACAATAAATTAAACAAATTTAATCACACTGTCTGATTTTATTAACAAAATTAAATTTCACAGAAGAGAAGATAGAGACCACCACGGAGATCATGGTAAGAGAGACGAAAGCGATAGACGTGACAGAGACCGAAAAGGCCATCATTCGCCAGTCATAAAGAGCCTACTCCGAATCTCCAATAGCCTCCGCTGCGGCGCCAGGAACCAATGTGAAGATGAATGTAGCAATAGCTACAAAGGGGAGAAGAAAGACGAATGTGAAGATGAATGTGAGAAGAATATCAGTTGTGAAGAAGAGGAGGAGAAAGACGAATGTGCCCAAAGCGATGAAGAAGATCAATGTGAGGGAAGCACTAAAGGTGTAACATTTACAACTACCACTCCTAAATGTAAGAGATGTTAATACTGACATTAGATTATTATTCTGTACTGATTCGAAAACATGAAAAATCTAATTAAAATCGTTTTTAGAGCTATTCTCGTATTATTTAGCTGCTCAAACACCTAACCCATGGTTTTGAAGATTTCATTCTGACTATGTTTACTATGTGCTTTTTCATTGCGAAGCTGGCGAACAGGCTGACGATCCAGCTCATGGACATTGGTTACTGTCGTCTGCAGATGTTTGTAACACCAGAGGCGAAGTCAACGCGTTGCCAGTGTTTGGATGGGATAAAGAGAAGTGACAGTATGATGAGATAGAGGGATCAAACATGAGAAATAGGATATACGGGATGGGGTTTTTTTTATTGCCTAACACAGGCAAAGGCGGACAGCCCACTTGATGGAAGGTGGTTACCGTGGGTCTCGGTAGACCGCGGTATTTCGCTATGGACTCTAAGAAGTTTTATAACGCCCTTCTTAAACGACCCCATGCATACTAGCGCAGAGGGAAAACCTCGGCGGGAAGTTCCCTCTAGATCATTGTTGAACGCGGAATAAATGTTCTAGAGAACCGTTGCGTAGTTGATCTATTTGATTTAGTTGACTAAATGGATCATACCGGCGATGGCAACCTATAAAAATGAGGCGTTGGCACCAGATCAAACAGCTCCTCGGAACACTCTCCGTTGTACTGGCGGGATATGAGATTGGATGGGATAGAGAAGATGGAATAGAGAAGATGGAATAGCGGGCTATCAGAAGTCACAATCATAGCACGAAACACGATTAGATAGATAGAAAATACTTTATTGTTGACCACATAAACTTATAGTAAATTATTTACAGTCATTTCGTGTTAAGTCAGGGACAAAGGGCGGCCTTATTGCTTCAGAGCGACCTCTTCCAGACAACCCGGGCTGTGGATTGTATGAAAGGAATCGAGAGTGTATGACGGTGGTGTGCAAATCAAATACATGATATTAATAGGATAAGTACACAGATATTACACAATAGATAAAATCAAGATAAATAAAAGTTGTTTTTTAAAAAGATTTTAAAATAACAGCTTTTGAGATCCTGGATATCATGTAGCAGCAGAGTGCTAGCCAAGACAAGTAAAACGAGCCCAAACACGATAGGTCTATCTAGTTTAGTACAGGAGTTCCTATGGCCACCTTCCGACTCCATCATCAGATAAGCTCCATGGTACCATGTAATTGCATTGTCATGCGATATACATATGCGTGCAAAATTTCAGCTCAATCGGAAACCGGAAAGTTTTTCAAATTTTACTTGCAAGATTCCACCCGAACTTACTTACATATATATATACATACTTACATACATACATAGGTACATCCCTTGCAAGTTAAATAAAAGCTTGTATAAAGGAAATAGACAACAAAACAACACATCTATACATATTGTGGCGACCGAGGGTGGAACTGCCCAGCAGCGTAAATCAGTTTTAGAACTTTTAGAAAATACTAGACATTTCTGGAAGGAAAAGACAAGGACGGATAGATGTTAGAAAGGGATAGACGATAAACGAAAGAAAGAGATAGATAGATGTTAGAAAGAGATGGACAATGAACGAAAGAAAGAGATAGATAGATGTTAGAAAGGGATAGATGTATAAACGAAAGTTCCCGAACAGAAGGTTCGGGAAAGAAGAGACGGAGATAGATAGATGGGTTCTAGAAAATTCTTCCGGGTATATAAACGGCGTAAGGCGCGCCTACCGGGCAGTTTTGAGTTGAGAGTTGAGTTCAGTCCAAGACGGTGAAACGACAAGTGCGATACTAAAGGGTTATCGGAGAAGGTTAATAGAGTACAGAGACGGATTAAGTGGTGAATTTAGTGACAAGTTTGGTGGAGAGATACGTGAAGGAGGTGTTTAGCGTAGTTCGAAGGAGGAACCAGAAGCGAGCTACCCGCGATAATATTGGAGGTGGTCCGCGCAATATCGGCGACGGTATTGAGGGTGTGACAACTTATCGTCGGGACTGTGCATCGTTGGTCGTGCGTATAGGGGCAACCCTGCAGACAGGTACTACGTGCGGCTGAGTAAGTCAATAAAAGCTCTTAGTTAAAAACTGGTGTTTTCTTCCAATCCATAAGTGCGTACCCCCGCTGGCACGTAGCAATATAATAAAATTGTAGAGGTCAAATTTCTGTACAATGAAAAAAATTGATAAAAACCGAGTCAGGGGGATGTAAGAAGTGAAATAGAACTAATTTAGATTTTTCATATTTTTTGTTTCTCTGTTTATCTGTCTGTTTGTATCGGCTAATCTCCGAAACGACTGGACCGATTTACATGAAATTTTGTATGGTGATAGCTTATATCCCTGGTCAACATATAGGATACTTTTGATCCCGAAAAATTAAAGAATTCCCGTGGGATAATTAAAAACCTTTAATTTCTTAAACAGCTTATAACAGGCCGAATGTAATTTCTCTGCAACGTAACATAATAGAAGTAGAGATTTTGACAGGGTGTGGTGTCGGTGAGAGAGTTTTATCTTATATATATTAATATATAAAGCTGATAAGTTTGTTTCTTTGTTTGTTTGCTTGAACGCGCTAATATCAGGAACTACAGGACTGATTTGATTTTTTTGTTCTGTATTAGATAGCCCATTTATCGGGAAAGGTATAGGCTATATACCATCACGCTAAGAGCAATAGGAGCGGAGCACCAATTAATGAATGTGTGTTTAAGTGGGTTCCCGGATGGTTTAGATTTGCAATTAGAACCGGTAGGTGGCGCTGAGATCGAGTTCTAGAATCCTCCTAATCACCGGGAGCGATTCTGGTGATTTTGTTTTTGTGTGTTCCCGGATGGTTTAGATTCGCAATTAGAACCGGTAGGCGAAGTCCTATTGTCATCGCTCGCGCGATGGTTGCGATGCGATTTCATCGTACGATGAAACTGGTTTAGAATCGTGTTTTGGAGCGATGCGATCACACTCGAAATGGCTTTTAACAGAGATGCACAGTTTCTGCTATCGGTTAATATTTCTTTAATCGTAAATAACATTTAAAAAAGAAAACGTGGACGACATAATATACTTTATGAAAAATAAAAAAACTTCGTTTAAAAAGCATCGACTTTAAAATGTTTTTGATAATATATATTAATAATAATTCATTTATTTCAGAAATTAATAAATCCATATTGTACAGTTTTATATATAAATTATGTGACTGTTAACAATTTTAAAAATATCAAATTAGTTCAAAACGATACAACTACTAACTAATACTACTAAATAACATAAAACAAATACTAGGGCATTATACCCGCGTCTCAATAATTATTATAAATGTTCCTACTCCACGGCACGAAGGAACATGTATACCAAATCTCCAAATATTCTCAATTATAGACTATTATGGACTGGGCCACTGGGCCGCGAGGCGGCGGACAAGAAACAAACAAACTCACTCACACATTTAACTGGGTGTGCAGTTGCACCCATTTACGTAGCAGTGGCGAGTCCCATCGATCTACAAAGAGACTGAGCATGCTGTTGGGGCTGCCGCGAACGCGGACCAGTAGGGATGCGCACCTCTTTCTAATGATGGCCGCAAAGCCATCGATTCGCGCTTCTGCGAACATCCCCGACGCACTGCACCGCCACGGCAGCCCCAACAACACCCTCAGCCCATTATTATACTGGACACGTAGGTCGCTGTATGTCCGCAGCGTATAACTGACCCACAGGCTGCACGTGTAGAAGGACTGACAGTACGCTCGGAAAAGCGTCTTCTTTACCTCTTGTGTACAACGTGCGAACCTGCGGGCCAGCATGTTACATCGGACAGCCAGCGACCTACGTTCCCGGTCTATATCACAATTATCCTTTAAGTCTTCGGTTACCCAGTGCCCCAGATACTTAAACTTGGAAACCCTTGATATCGGTTTGCCACAGAGGTATACTTCAGGAATGATATCGTAAGATTTAGCACCTGCTTTAAATATCATAACCTCGCTCTTCTTAGCATTATATCTAAGGCCATGGTTCACCGCGTACGACTCGCATATTGACAAGAGCCCCCTCAGACCGCCGATAGATGGGCTCAGCAACACCATGTCATCAGCGTAACTAATGTTTAATAATAATAGCTTTAGAAATAAGTTATTTTATACATTTTAGTTTTTTAGTTTTTGAAGTCGGTTTTTTTAAACGAAATTTTTTATTTTATTTGTTACTTTTTAGTGTATATCTATGTATGGGTAGACCCATGAAAGGAGCCGCGCTCCTTAAAAAATATAGGTCCCAAGAAACGGGAACAAAACAATGTTCGTAAAATGAAAAGTACTGGGCGAAACCATGTTAAATTTTTAGGAAACAAAATGACAACTATTCCGCTTCGAATAAAAAAAGAATCACGTAAATCGGATCATAAATCTCAGAGTAATCGGTATACATATGGAACGGAATGGATTTTTTTTCATAAAAAATGTTCCTAATATGAAAACTACTGGGCCAAACTATGTCAAATTTTTATGGGGCCCAATTGAAAGCTATTTCGCGTCGAACAAAAAAAATCACGTAAATCGGATCATAAATCTCGGAGTAATCGGTGAACATACATAAAAAAATGATCCCGACGAATTGAGAACCTCCTTTTTTTGAAGTCGGTTAGAAATGAATGTTTGTGTGTATGTCCTTTATAGGAACGTAAATTATACATCCGATTTTGATGAAATTGTGTGTGTGTGTGTGTTTGAGTGGGTCCCGGGGTGGTTTAAATCCACAATTGAAACCCGTAGATGGCGCTGTGATCGGGTGCTAGAATCCTCCTAATCACCTGGACCGATTTTGGTGATTTTGTTTTTGTGTCATGGAACAAAGTCCTTTAAGAATTCAGAAAATAGGCGGTACGAAGTTCGCCGGGTCAGCTAGTATTAAATAAAATTATTGACAAACAAGCAAAACCTTTGCCATGGAAACCTATTAAAATGTTATTCAAGTTGAAATCTCAAATGTCATTGTGAAATATTGGGACGACGTTATAAAGGCGAAATATTTATCGTCAATTAAAATAAGTTGAAAGTTCAAACCATAAATTCATTTCACGTCTTGATGTGAAACGAGATAAATAGTACAAACTTTGAGTTTTATCAAGATGTCGGTCTCATTTCGAGATAGGCGGCCATCTGGAATTTGAATGAAGGAAAATGTCCAAGCAAGATGAGGTAAAATAACCTGATTCTTAAGCCACGTATTCATGGTAAACATTTGTTTAACTCAGTTGATCAACGTTGTTGATGAACAGCGAGGATTCTGATGGAAACTTTGTTGAAATCAATATGGGTTGTCCACACACGCCAGTCTGCGTTAAAATGTTGCCCGAGGAGTGTTGTTGTGTTCTCTGTATCTAATGTATAATGTTTAATACACCCATAGTAACACTTTTGATTGATATAATTCTATTACTTGCATAATTTTATCGTTGCTCCACACAACCGCCGTGTTTATAAACAGTTGCACACGTCAACATTTGTTGATAAACTGATGTTTTCGCTCGCCGGGCGTCAACTCTGTCAATATGGCGTGATCAACTCTGCAACACAAGTGTTGCCCGCAATATGTTGATAGCAACTGGGCAACATGTTTATGCAATATGCAACTATGTTGCTAAACAAATGTTTACCATGAATACGAGGCTTTAATATCATAAATCATTAATTTCCAATGTTTTAACTACAATATATCGAGCTGTAAAAGGCTCTTCAACTTTTCAGGAGAAGAGTTTACGGTTTCACGTTACTGAAAAAGGCATCATTAAACGCTAAGTAAATCATGTATAAACAAGAAAAATATTTGCTGGTTATAGATAGATAGATATATAACACTTTATTGTACATCAATACAAATATGAACTTAAATACTAAAATTATATCTAGTAATGTACAAAGGGCGGTCTTATCGCTAAAAAGCGATCTCTTCCTGGCAACCCCAGGAATGAATTGAGATGATAATGGCGATGGTGGTATACGTACATATAGTACGAACTACTTACATTTTAATAATAAATACATAACTGATATATATACGAAGAAATTTTATATATTACATAAATATATACTTAATATACATAGGTACCATACAAATACATATCTACAAAATATATAAATAAATTTAAATATCATATTCCAACGACAGGTGTAACAGGAAGCGCGTTACAGAGCTGTATAGCCTTAACAGTAAAAGAATTGGTATAAAAAATTGAGTTATGCGCAGGAGTGTTCAATTTAAGTTTAGCAGAAGGGCGTAAATATTTGTTATTATAAGAATTTAGGTTCTATATAAATTATAATTTCGTACATTTAAGGTCTATACTTAAAGAGAAAAATCTGTGTTTGCAGTTCACACGCAGTAGAAGTGAAACTTCAAAAAATATGTAGGCGAACATTATTATGTTTACAACGCTTAGTGGACAAGTGTGACTGATGTGTGTGAACACACACACATTTTTGCATTTCTATTATTTTATAGACGTCTTTATTCTTAGGTATTTGACCCTAATTCGTAATAACTCAAATTAAATTACACTTTAAGTAATTACGTTGCACTGCTTTGAATTCAATGCACTGTAACGCAAAATTTACTTTGATCTACGTATAAAAGAATATCTGCCTCAAGTATATACAGACAGAGCTAAAATTCATTTAAAATCTTAAATTGAAAATTAATACTAACTAACTAACAAATTATACTGACGTATTTCATATATTATGAATATATAATTATAATTTTCAGGATGAAAAACAAGATGCAACAGAGTTACCGGTAAGCATTATCAAAAGTTTATACCTATTTAAACTTTGTTGGTAACGAAATGTACCTTCACCAGTTTAAATTAAATTTACTTGTTAATAATACTACGCACAAATCTTTAATGCGCCTCGAGTGAAAGTTAAAGCGCATAGGAGAGGATCGTAGTTCACGCTTAGTGGGTAGTTTGACGGCTGACATCCCCGTGTCTTCCCCTCGGACGCCATTGTGGGAATACGACCATTCAAGAGTCCCACACATCCGTCGGTTTAAAGCCATCCATACCCGAGGATAGCGTCACAAGGAAAGATATTCCCCTGGTTCAAAAAAAGGTTCAATCAAATTTTAATGTTGTACTACATTTGATAGCGTATAAAACTCGCCTCTCAGATCTTGCCGCACCCTACGTATAATTGCCGCCACAAATTTTGAGTCGACTTGAACGGTCCACGGAATAGTAGGAATCTATCATCGTCATATCGATAACATTATCCTAACCTTTCTTCGACACTAGATTTAAGCCTCACCCAGCATCGAAGAAAGAGGAGTCCTTTCTTTCAGCGAACACCGTCAGGACGCTGGTACTAGACCGAACTCTCTACAGCAAAGACGCGACTTTCTTACGCTTGATGGTGTAAAATTGACCAGTATATGCCTCCACGAATATGAGAGATGGCAGAATCGAGGCAGTCCCAGTAACATCCTCATGTTATAAAGCATAAATTATTGTTAGTTGAAATACTGCTTAACTTCAATCAGTGTATGTGTTTTATTTTTAATAGGAGTCGCCAAGGGGATCGATCACCTTCAGTGATTATCTTGAAAGACCAGAAAGCACGAATTTTGAATTTTATCCTGGAACGGAGAGGGATTACTACGACTTCAACGCGGAGAGGATTTATCCGCATGCTACTAAGTATTTACCAATATCATATAACTTTTTTTTATTGGCCCACTTGATAGAAAGGGGTTACCATCGCCTATGGACATTTGCAACACCAAAGGTGCTACAAATGCGCTGCTCTCTCAAGGGTGACCAGGTTCTAGGTCACTAAGGCCGGAACGCAACTCAAGGCTGTTATGGCGGCATCCTCTAGACCAGGGGTGGTAGCCATCCAGTCGGGCAAATGCCCTACCACCTGGCTGTGGGTTGTTTTGTCGCCTCCTATCGTATTCTCTCTCTTGTCGTATTCTTTCTCCGTTCCGGCACGGATAGACGAATACTTACTGTTATACCATACAATCCATATACAATTACCATCCATATATATATATTACATATACAATCTGTACTTTAAATACTATATATTATAAATACGAAAATGTGTATGTGTGTTACTCAGTCACGCCAGAACAGCTGAATAAATATGGATGAAATTTGGCCCTGAGATAGATTACAGTCCGGAAAATATACCATTCTACATATACGGAAAACATTCACGCGAGCGAATCCACGGACAAAAGCTAGTGAATATATTAATGACAAAGTGACTTTGTCTAGGTATTTGCTTTTCAAATTCACTTTGTCATTGAGAATACAATAGACCAGGGGTGGTAGCCATCCAGTCGTGCAAATGCTCTACCTCCTGGCTAAGTATACTATATTTTTATTATTAAACTAGCTTCTGCCCGCGACTTCTTTCGCGTGGAATCGTTACTTTGAGCTAACGCTAGCTTTTATGACACATGATTTTTGCGAAACTTTAACAGTTTACGCAGCGGAAGCTCTCAAAAGGAAAAACAAAACGATTTTGAAACATTCTTCCTTGCTGCTCCGCTCCTATTGGTCTTAGCGTGATAATATATATGTATATATATCAGACCAGTACTTCCTGAGATTAGCGCGTTCAAGCAAACAAAAAACCAACTCTTCAACGTTATATATTTATATAAGATATTGTTACTACCGACAAAGACCAATTCACATCTGCAGTTTATTGCCTTTTGGCATTCGGACTTCTTTTGTTTACTTTGTGTTTAAAATTGTAATTATAAATAGCCCACTGTGTGTTGTAATCTCTTAGGGCCTATTGTTGTATTGTGATCATTGCCAGGTGTCTCGTATTTAAACTACAAGCTGGTTCTAAAAAATTCTCCAAGCCGTCGAGTATTGTGTCGAGACATATTTTATTTGACAATATAAAGCAATGCCGCAATGGAGGAGTGCGGCAGTATAGCGAAGGTCTCAAGCGAGACAAGATGTGTGTACATTCTATAAGCTATATAGTGACGGACTTTGCGCGTGTTATTGAATCGTGTATTACGTTTGTACTCGTTGTGTCCAGTTATATTTGTACCTGTGTTATACTTGTTTGTATAGTTCTAATAAATTATGTAGTAATTCCAAGAGCATTTTAATTCGAGTCCTCCAACTCGTTACAATATTGTTACTGTACATTTTTGTACATTTGTTTATTTTAATGAGCTTTAAACTATCTACCAACTAATTGTTGGAGAGGAGTTGTCCATAAACATATTTCTTTAGACCTTCAATTTTAATTTGCCAGCCTAGTGGAATCTACGGCGCATCTAATCAAGAGCTGCCTGGGAGCTGGTGTCCTGAGCATCCATCAAGGTTTCATGTACGGTGGGCTTTGGACTTCGTTGATCATGACTTTTGTGATTGGAGGCATTGTGTCCCATTGCATGATGGTACGTTATATAGAATGAATTTTTCAAGTGGACTTCTAGTGCCAATTTCGGAAGTATATAGCGAAGAATACTAAAAGGAGTCCCGAGGGCCTATTTCGATGAAAACTAAAGGGGTGTCATTAGATTTTTGAAAAATCAATCATTGTTTATTTCAATATTAATGTCAAAGACACTTAGATACTTCTATTTTCGCCAAGGCAACAATAAACAAAAGAGTATATATGCGTGTATCTCAAATACATGGTAGTGTGTGTAATGTTTTTGTATTGATTTAAAGTATTTTTTATGCGTGTTTTTTGAATATTAGCATTCTGCACTTCTTTTCTACATAAACTATAAGTGTGTGAAATGTAAGATTTGTGATAGTTGACTCCGTCTAGGTAGTCCCATTAACTGGATCTGGATGATATTCCAACAGATGTTAGTAAGATCTGCTCAGACCCTATACGTCAGGTTGAGGATAACGAAGCTTTCATACCCTGATCTTGCTGAAGCAGCTGCGTCTACTGGCCCTTGGAAGGGATTTCGCCGTTTCAGCAAAAGTTTTCGGTAAAAATTTGTAATAAAATTATTACAGTCCATTTGACAAAAGTTAAAACTCTTCAAAAGGAAAAAACCTTTTATAGAATAAAGTTAAGTGGAGAGGAGAAAGGCAAGTGATGTAGAATCAAGTGAAGTAGCGAAGCGTAGAGTAGAATAGAATATTGCATAATACAATAAAATGTTATTGATTGCCTCCTTGTCTGATCCATTTTAATTGTTCTATTTATTTCTCTTGTAAATTGAGAGTCTCAATTGTTTATTTATATTCATACAGTTAAAAAAACAAATGTAATTATGTCAGCTGTGTAAAATTAAAATCTAGCAACGGTTTCCTAAGAAATTACACAACACAAACACTATAAAAAACGCCATAACCTTCAACGTAATGCTAATCATTTAGTGACTTTTATTTTTATTTAATTTATAATAACTTTTTAATCTTTTTATTTTTATTTTACTTCTCAACTATTTTAATTTTATTTAAAATATTAGAACTAGACTTGTTAGCTGAAGAGTTTCTCGCGCCGCTTCTTCTCTTCAAGCCACAACATGTTGCGAAGCGATGGTAAATTAGATTAGGCTCCCATAGCGTTAATAATAACCGTAAACACAATTAAAACTAAATAATTAAAATGAACAAGTTGGTGGAGGACTGAATAAAACTTTGACAATACTCATTGACACTTGACATCTTTGTCTTCCGTGATCACGATTACTGAAAATTGGCCGAAACGTCGGAATAATAAAAACTTAATAAACGACCGCGCTCTTAACAGTAGGAAGTTTTATTATATATACAAGTCGTGAAAACTTAAGAAAATATTATAAATCCTAATACCCCTGTCTATATAGAAGTTTCACTTCAACAATGTCAATTGCTAGGTTTAGAAATTGACAGCTGATGTGTAGTTACTAACATTTTTCCTTACTTTCAGGCATACTGTTGACATTTGTTTGTTGGTTGAGATGTTTGGCACATGTTGTATCTATGAAATTATCATTGCACATACTCTAAAACAGGTAAGATTAGAATTTAAGTATCAGACTATCTTTCCATCAACCGGTAGTCCATCAAATCGCTTACCTTTACATTTTTATAACAACTTTTCGGACTCTAGTTCCGTACCCTTTTTTACAACTTAATTTAGAAAAAGGTTAGAAATTGTACACGTTTATTTGTTATTTTTGTTATTGTGTGTGTCATTAATTGAATGTGCGTTTGTGGTTTGGTGTACCTTACTAATAACTTATTATATTAATTTATTCTAATTTTAATACTAAACTTATACTAATGTAGAGTGTATCTGTTACATGCTGGTGTTGTGAGGAAGTGCATGTGCAGTGTGTGCCTTATGTCTACCTATATATTGTTACATGTCGACAAAGTGGTTGCACACCTGGTTTATTACGTCATTAGGCAGTTGTGTTGAACTAATTCTTGTTGTTATTGTTTTGCGTCGAGGCATATTGTATTTGTACTAAAGAAACTGAATGCCCGAAGGGAGGGGTGAGGCAGTCTAGCGAGAACCACGATCAAAGCAAGACGTGTACATTCGATAAGCGATATAGTGACGGACTTTGCGCGTGTTATTGAATCGTGCAATTTGTACTGGTTGCGTCCAGTTATATTTGTACCTGTGTTATACGTGTTATACAGCTATGGATGATATAAAAAAAAATGTAATAAAATTGTTTCTTTCAGGTGCTTGAAGGATTTACAACAAAGCTACAGGATGTTAGTATAAGAATATACATTATTGTAGTCATGATACCACTGATGATATTATGCCTAATTAGAAACCTTAAATACTTGGCCCCGTTTTCGTTGATCGCAGACATATTTATAGGTATGTTGTGCTTTTAAGCCGCGCACAGAAGGTTTGCCGATGACTGCTTATTATTATTGTATTACTTACTATTATTTTATATACTTATGTGAACTATATACAATAATAAATTTAGTCTAACAACTATTTATGTAACCTATTTAGTTAACCCTACTGACCATTGACGCGTGACATCATGAAGCTATCCGCAAACCTTCTGCGTATGGATAGTAAATATAATATATGTATAATACTGAATCATTATTATTGTTACGACCTAGACGCCAACAAAAACAAATTCACACCTGCATACCTGTGAGAACACATTTTATTACCTTTCGGCATTTGGACTTCTTTTGCTTACTTATTTATTGCCATGCGTTTACTAATTATTCTAGAGAACAGTCCATTGTTGTATTGTAATATTTTATGGCAATCATTAGCCAGGTGTGTCGGATTAATGTTGACTTAGATACGGGGACATTGCATTTGTGCAGTATAAAGTAATGGCCCGATTGAGGAAGAATTAGACGAGCGAGCACCACGAGCGAAGCGAGACGTATGTGCTACTATCAGGAATCTAATAAGTGACGGACTTTGCGCGTTTTATGGAATTACGACCTTCTGCATTACGTTTGGACTCGTTGTGTTCGGTTATATTTGTACCTGTGTTATTCATGTTTGTATAGTTCTAATAAACTCTAAAGTAAGTAGACAACCTCTGTGGTTGAGCGGGCTAAGCCTTTGCCGGCCTACCTCGCTGCAACGCAAAGGCTCCGGGTTCGATTGGTATAGTTAATATTGGGAAACGTATATTCTCCGTTATTTACCATGGTCTGTGGGTGTCTGGGATTAGCCCCAGAGTAGTCCGTTGTATATTACCCATAACACAAACGTAACTTGCTTAATTTGGGGATATACAATGTGTGTGTTTGTCTGCCGATTTATTAAAAAAAAATCTAACGGCATTTTAATTCGAGTCTCGGAATTCGTAACATTATATATATATAATAAATCTATACCCTTTCCAAGCATTTATTTTACTTTTGACAGCTCGATGACGTATCAATTAGTAACGTCCTAATGCGTTACCGACTCGATTTGTTATAAAAATCGACTTGGCTATAAATAAGTTTTAATCAATTTAACATATTAATTAGATTTAATTCAATCAGACAAGCAAATGTCTTTCCAACTTCCTGTTTACTTGCCTATTATGACAAGCCACCTGGCTACAGAAATGAGTATTATAATGTTAAAAATTATAATTAATTGTTTTCAGTTGTAGCTGTTATTACAACAATATATTATAGCATGATATCAGGGAGCAGTATTTACGATAGACCAGGGTGGAAGGACATGCGTGGATTTTTGAGGTTTTGCGGTGTTTCCATGTATAGTATTGACGGAGTAGGATTTACTTTGCCCGTTGAGAACAATATGAGAAAACCCAAGTACTTTAGTACTGTTCTGTATTTTGGTAAGTAAACATTGACGGCCTTACGTATAATAATCTCCTTAAGAAACGCCACGACGATTAACAACGACCATGATGTTAAACAAAATCAGACCCTAATCAATGAATATATTTTTCTTCACTTATAAACGTGTATTACCTGTTGTTTACCTAAGAGGAGTACAAATAAACGAAATTTGAATGATTAACGTAGGTTGTACCCAAAATATTCGACTAAAGCGAGAGTTTATGGGTACAGTTTTGACTAATCAGTTACTGAGCAGTTTCTTTAAATTTAAGAAAGTATTAGATGAATTAATGAATGATGAAAGAATAGATGAAATATTAGTTTTCTTTAAAATAGATTAGGTATAGATAGCTGGAATATCTGTTACAGACCCAAAAGTTACTGATAGAAGTAGCAAGATTTCAAGTGGCACTGGGTTCGTTGGGTGGGGGGGGGGGGTATCTAAAAAGCCCAATGGCTAGTGGAGTAGATAAGTTCTGGGCTGAATATGACGATTTGGCAAATGTACATGCTTCAGCTTGGTTGACTGACACTGGACACAAGGTAGATGGTAGTCGCATGAAGATAGCTATGGCTAACAGTGGATATTGTTAGACCGACGACATCTATAGAAATAGATTCGCATTTAAACAGTAACTACTTCTTTTAATCTAAAATATGGTTAAGTATCTTTTAAAGTACTAAGAAAAGAAGTTCATCTGTTCAAATACCAATAGAGTCACAACCATTCCTTGAGCTTGTCGTCTAACTTACCTTGAGAGAAAATGTTCCCTGTCGTATTAACTGACTGGAATTCCTATCAGTAAATCCTATTAATTAAAACTTTGATTGCTGAGTAGTGATGAAATTAAAGATATCTGCAACTTAGACATTTTGTTTTAGGAATGGTCATAGTTATTATATCACTGTCAGCTATCGGATTCTTTGGATATTGGGGATGGGGCGAGACATGTCGGAGTCCAATCACCACACATTTACCACTAGATGTGTAAGTATTTAAATAGGAAGTTTTTTAATTATATTAGTCACAATAGAAATATTGATCATAACAGATTTTGACAGATAAGAATTTTTCTTCATAGTTCTTCTCCTCTTTAAAGTTCATACCTAACTTCGCTCTGTTACAGCCGCACATATTACAATTATTACTATTAGAGATTATTACAGCTTCATCTACACGTTTAATGAAATCACCCAAAAAATGATCAGAGGCGGCTGTTATTTATCTAACTGAGGATATATATTTTTCCGTGTATTATTCTATTAGTTGTTTATTTAAGGCAGTCGGGAGATATTCAATTTCATGGTCAAAAGAGAACTCCTCGCCTCTCTAAGATTTGATCTGTGTAGTGCTAATAAATTCTGGATTGATAGATGCAAAGTAATTTGGTTTGAACAAGATAAAAATGATTTTTAGGTTTTTTTTACTACACGAGTTCAGCAGACAGGTAGACGGCCATTCTGATGGAAAGCGGCTACTATCGCCTATGGACATTTGCAACACTAAAGGCGCTGCTGCTTTCTTAAAGGAGACTGGAAACTAGCCACTAATGCCGGAACACAACTCTAGGTTGTTGTAACGGCATACTCTAGACTTAGACCATGGGTGGTAACAATTCAGACGGAAAAATATTCTACCACCCGGCTGTGGATTGCTTTGTCGCCTCTTACGACAGGTCGCCCCAACGCAGGAAATTCTATTCTTTTTCCGTTCCTGCATGGGGTTACAATAAAATCAGTAGATTCAACACCTCTATGAAATATATCACAGTCGTTTTTTCTATTGTTTTATACTTAATGTTTGGTTTATTTGAATTTTAATTATTCATCTTAATCCCGGGATTCTTATATTTCTCTCCTCAGATTCCCAACAATACTTCAAATATTGTTAGCAATTATGCTCTGTGTGACGTTTGCTGTACAATTTTGGGTGCCGTTCCGAGTAGTATGGCACTACATTGGCAAGTGGCATAAAAGGTAATATTATTGCAGTGATGGCGTAGCATGGGTTAGCACCCTGGCGGTTTTCTATTAAGCACACTCAAAATAAATCAACATTCCAAAAATTTTATTTCCTGTCTGTTTTAACATACAATATTGGAAGATTTATAAGTCACGCTTGGCCCATTGTGGATCTTAAGTAAGATATATCCTCACCGAAACGCATGTAGTTATTTTTTTTCTACCAAGCGCTAAAGTCGGAACTCTGAAAGAAATGCTGGCGGCCTTGTCTGTATGTCCTTTATAGGATCGTGAACTATGCATTTGATCATGTGATGATCTTTAGCAAAGTTGTTGTGCATGAGCTAAAGGTTTCTGAGTTGGTTCACAATTGGACCCGGTAGGTGGCGCTGCTGTCGGCATATCGATTGAAGTTTTTCCGGGCAGGCCTACGTCTGCCGGGACAGTTAAATAAATTAAGCAAGTAAATACACAACGAGTACTACAACCTCTTATCGTCTCATTTAGTAATCCACCCCCCCCCCCACACCCCACCCCTCACAAGCAATCGAACCTAGCTCCCGCAGCGATGGAGCCGTGTGCTCTCTCCAGTGGTGTTTCACCCTACATCGTAACATCATAGATGCACCACAAATCAACACCCCACATTTGGAACTTCTAAGAAATACAACATAGCCACTTCATAACATACGTATCCTTTTTCAACGCAAGCGAATTTGTTAGTATTGGTGGCAGTTGCTTCTTTATTTCGGAAATCAAGCTCGATTTTATTGGACTGTATAATTATTGTTGAATTAAAAGAATACATCAAATAAGTACAGAGCGTAATTATTTACAAGATACATTAGAGCGATGCTGAGAGGTGAAGTGTAGAGTAGCAGTGGTGTTTTCGCCTGCCAGGGTCGCTCCTTAAGTCCCGCATCCCGCCCGATGCCTAATTGCTAATCGTGCCCTCTGAGGGCGCCGGCGGTATGCGGGGCGCGGAGAGTAGGTGTGCTCCGGCGGGCGGGTCAGGGGGGTGCTCTCTGTCCGCAACAGTTAGCTAGTGCTAGTGCAATTCTATATGTTGACCTAGCGGTGTTGCCTTCAGCTATGTTAACAATAGTTTCATTCCGAATAAATGTCACGTTTCTGGGATCAAAGTGTGGACTGCCACCTGTTGTTTTCTAACAGTGTATGTATAAACATGCCGAGTATGTTTGGACAGAAAAGGGATGGTTAAGCTTTATTATACATGCTCCCAAACAGTCAGTTAAGTTCGATCTTCAGTTTGTTTGGATCTTGAGATATTTGAGTGGTACATAGGGTACCACCCAATACCGATATTGTGGCCACATATACATAAGAATGGATATAAGATACTTTTTATCCCGGAAAATGCAACAGTTTCCGAAATAAAATGAAGAAAAATTTACCGGGAAAGAACAGCGCCTTGATAAAAATCTAATACGATTTAACCTGTGTTGGCAAGCAAAAAAAGCCCTAGTGGCGTATAAAAACTAATGTTTGTATTGTAGGCCCAATTTACATTTCGTCTTGTTTATTAAATTTCAGGAAACGTGGCACGTGGGAGCGTTTCTACAGATTAATTCACGTATTACTGATAACAGGAACATCAGTTGCATTCCCACAGTTGATAAGGATCATGTTTTTTGTAAGTTCATCATATGTACGAACACTTAATGCGCTCTTGAAGTTCGTACAGGTCTTTGGATACAGTATAGTTAGAAGGCTCACAGACAGTGCTGAGAAGTGAGAGTATTGCGCTCTCGCTCGGCCACTATCTGGACTCGCATGCCATCTCTTTTACGCAACTTAATAAACGTGAACATTTTACTGGACCTACGCAAGCTCACGGAATAAACTTCACACGAAATGCATTATCATTTTGCGCGTACTGTATGTTAATTATAAGGTCGCTGATAGGGGCTGTATGAGAAAGGTGTACCGAGATATGAGGCCCAGACTTGGGAATGCCTACGTTCAGCAGTGGCATGCGCTGAAGTAATTATTAGGTTAGAAGTCGACAATGAGCCTTTTTCCTCTGAAGGTATTATAGGTAAATTAAGTATTTAAGAAAACCCACCAGAGGAAGTGCTAGAGGGCGCAAACTCTGAAAAATCAATTAATTCAAAACATTATAAGTTATTCTGAAAAAAATCCGTTGAGAAGTTTTAGAAATATAAGGTATTTTCGATTTAATAATTTTTAGGTCATAACCATTGAGTTATACGTTTATATGACCTAAGGTCATAACAAACACCTGATAGGTAGGTACTACATATCACATACACGGACCATATTTTCCTTAGTTGCCTGAGGCCGGCAAACAGGTAGACGATCCACTTGATAGAAAGTAATTTTTGTTTGGATGTTCCGGCTAATTTCTGAAACGGCTGGACCGATTTTGACAGGACTTTGACTGGCAGATAGCTGATATTATGAGGAGTAACATAAGCTACTTTTCGAAAAATCCACGCGGACGAAGTCGCGGGCACAGCTAGTTAAAATATAAAAGAAGACTAAGACGATGACGCACTTTTTGCATAATAGAGTAGTAGACGTAGTATTTTAGTAACAGAAAAGTAATTTATAAGTTTTTGTAATGGTCTGAAACAGAGTGTCGGCGTGAAGGTAAGGAAAGGAATGCTCCGGTGGTTCGGGCATGTGGAAAGAATGTATGATGAAAGAATGACTAAACAGATATACAATGCAAAAGTGGATGGATTCAGAAGTCGCGGAAGGCCACGGCACACCTTCCATGATCAAATTGATCGTGTATTAGCAGAAGGTGATGTCAGGAGCCTTAAAAAGAGACGAGCGTGCATGACAAGAGCTATGAATGCCAAAGAAGCAAGTGAGGTGTGTAAGAATAAGCCTAAATGGCGCTCTGTTGTTCATGCCTACCCCGCAAGGGACCGGGCGTGAAGTTATGTATGTATGTATGTAATGGTGTACGATAAAGAGTTATCATCTACCAAAGGTATTTAAATGTAACTATTTCGTTTTACAGATTGGTAACGTTTTTTTGGCATTTATGGCGTTCGTATTTCCACCATTTATCGAGTGTTTGGTAACGTGGCGGGAGCCACGCCGGTATTCAAGGTATTACACCAATATATTACACCAAGATTGTAATTCAAATTTCCAAATCATCCGACTTGTATTCATCAAAAAAGATTTTTAAATTATACTGTTATACTCGTAATTAAAGACTGGTCCAAAGTCGAGATTAACAAATAATTACTAACATAATACTAATTCAAGTAACTACCAACCATATATTAATATACTATCATCACAATTAACATCTAACAAGACTAACAAACCACTAACAACCTGTATGTAAATGAAAATTGCACATGTACAATATTTTGGAGCTAAGTCTTTTACTATTGTTACGAGTTGCAGCACTCAAATTAAAATTCCGTCGGAATTATTATTAGAACTATACAACACGTAAAACACAGGTACAAATATAACCGGACGCAATAAGTCCAAACGTAATGCAGAAGATCGTAATTCAAATACACGCGCAGAGTCCGTTACTATATAGATTACCGAATGTACACAAGTCTCGCTTCGCTTGTGGTTATCGCTACACTTCCTCATCGCTCAATTGGGGTATTGCTTTACACTGTACAAATGCAATATGTCTGCTCGGTCGAGTGGATCGAATTTCCTAGAATCACACCTGGCTAATGACTAACATAAAAGATTACAATACAAATTGAGCTGTTTTTCTAATTACAAAGTTTAACCACAAAGTAAACAAAAGAATTCCAAATGCCGAAAGCTAATGAAAGGCAGGTGTGAATTTGTCTTTGTCGGTCGTAACATTATTATTGGAACGAAGTTACTTATCGCGCATTGCGAAAGGGGGCTAGACGGAAAAAATTAGGACCAAAAGTTGTAACGACACTTTTTGCTATAGTTGTAAGCCGTGCGGCGTGCGCGTGCTTTACTAAAATTGAGTATTACATTATATTTGTTAATAATAATAAAAAATGTATTATAACTTAAAAAAAAACAATTCCTTCACTAATTCACCGAAAGGAACTTCGTTCCATCCGGCTGTCCACCTCTCAAGTTTGTTATTAACTAAAGGTTGGGCACAAACGGGCCACCAACCACCGCCACCGGTGGCCACCGACCAGCAGTTCAAACCATGGAAAATATTTTCCATGGTTCACACGCTTACGTACATTTTGTAAGGACTCACCGCACTCATGCGGCCGCCACCGGTGGCTGTGGTTTGTGACCCGTTATCGCCCAGCCTAAGACAGGGATGAAAAATACTAGAATGTGTTTGACGGGACCTTGCAGAGTGATATTTTGTTATGCAAATTTATTTTCGAAGAATGTGTAATACTTTTTCGTGGGAAATAATATCTGTAGAATTTCGATTGTTTTTCAACAAAGAATTATGTATATGTGTTAATAATCTTAACTGCTTAGTGAAATGTGACTATTGGAGTTGTCACGATCGTTTAGTGTGAGTCAAAGACCTACAAAAGCCGAAAAATACTCTGCAGCAAAAATCTAGTTTTATACAAAATTAACTATTATTAGCTGGGTAGTGTTATTTATTTTTATTTGAAACTTTACATTGATACACAGTATTTTTTTATTTTTTTTATTCTACTAGCCCCTAAACTAGTTTTCACTGTATTATAGGAGCTAGTGTCCTCTCCCTTAATGTAGGAACAATAACATAAGAAAACATTTAACACAACTTAAAATAAATATCTAAAAGAGTGGGTGCATGTGTGTGTGTGGGTGTCTGTGTATGTGTGTGTGCGTGTGTGAATGTGTGTTTGACTATGCTTATGAAATTATATTAATATATTGTATATTATTATATTATATGCCTATTTTTAGAAATTTTTCTTCATCATAATTTAAATCTATTAGCCATTTCAATATAAAAAGTTGTTGACATTTTTGTTTTCATTTAAGTGGGGAACAATGATTCTGAGAAGGTTGGATTCATTGTTCTAATGTTGGGTATAGATAGGGCCAACGTAGGCCAATGAATGTGTTTCATTGGACTTAGTCGGCTTTGCGATATTAAGATATTATTAACATTTTTCTATTTCAGAATGTGGCGAATCGGCAAGAATGCAGCGTTGATGCTATTTGGCATATTTCTAAGTGGTGGAGCCATTTACTCTCTGTTAGATTGATATTAGTAAAGCTAGAATTGTTTAGATATATTTGTAAATAAAATAATATATTGTGATTGATTTTTCAATGTGCTCTTAGCTATCATAAACTTAGCAAAATGTTAATATTAGACTAGCCAAGTCACTGCCTATTTTTAATTGACTTGTAAATGAGTACCCTATATAATTAAATAGCGCAATTTAAGTATGTACCTGCAGTTGTCTTTATTAGCTTTTTTCTCGTTTTATAATTGAAGACGTGAGTGGATGAAGGTGATATGTCGCATATTCGGATTTTTGCTTTTTTTGCGTAGATGAATGTTATAAGTCGATACCAAATGACTACAGATCTTAGACCATAGATATAACGCATATTTAAAAAAAAAAGGTGCTAAAGGTGTTAAGTTCAGTTCAGTTTCAAATAAAAGTAAAACTTTTATCTCCATTTACTCAGAATTGGAATTATGCGACTTATCACCTTCATCCACTCATGTCTTCAATTATTTATGTGACGGCGTCTGTAGTTGAGCGGGCTAAGTCTTTGCCGGCCTACCTCACTGCAACTCAGAGGCTCCGGGTTCGATTCCCGGTAGTATAAGTATCAGTAGTATTTTACGGAAACGTATTTTCTCCATTATTTACTGTGATCTGAGTGTCTGGGGTCGGCCCCAGAGTAGTAGCATTGGATTTTACTCATAACACAAGCGTAACTTGCTTAATTTGGGGATGTACAATATGTATGTTTGTCTCACGATTATTTATTTATGTAAGTGTATTGCATAATATTTTGTTAACATATATCTTATTAGTATAATAAATTTTACTAATATTAGGGCTTTGTCTAAAACGGCAATTTCATAGGTAAAGGTAGACCTTTGATTTATTTAGATATATAAATTATAATCTAATACAAAAAAAGAAAACTTTATTACCTCATTCCATAACTAAATCTATACATATAATAAAACTGTAGAGATCGAATTTCTGTACAATAAAAAAATGATAAAAACAAAGTCAGTGGGATGAAAGAAGTGAAATGGAACTAATTTTTCATTTTTTGTTTGTTTCTCTGTCTCTTTGTACCGGCTAATCTCCGAAACGACTGGACCGATTTAAATGAAAGTTTGTATAGTGGAAGCTTATATCCCTGGTCAACATATAGGATACTTTTGATCCCGAAAAATTAAAGAGTTCACGTGGCATAGTTAAAAAACCGCACCACGCGGACGAAGTCGCGGGCAGAAGCTAGTAAATAATAAATGCGTATGCAGTAATGGGCAAAACCTAGTCCTTAAATAAATGATATTTAATATATAGGGCAATATTACGATGGCAAGTATCCAACTACTGTCAAGGTTGTTCTGGTAATATATCTTAATAATGTCATCATTTATCATCCAATTAAATACATGTTTGCATGACATAAAAAATATTAGGATTAAATTACATAAGACTCAACAATACATGTCCTGGGAACAGCTGGGATTAAATAGACAAGGACAGTGTAATTGTATCGCATTGCAACATTATCCATGTCTCTTTGATTATCTTTAACTTGTTAATCTTTCTGTTTAACAAGTTTTGTCATATAAATTCTTTATATTCTTATAAAATTACCATACTACCTTGATTTTCTTCCTCTTAAATTTTTAGTTACGGATGTAACTATCAAAGATCCCTATTATATACTAGTTTCTCTAGATAAGGACCTTTTCTCAACATCTGTCTCAACATTCTCATCTCGGTTGAGTGTTTTTGTCTACACCTCACATCCATCTCAATATTCTCGTCTCAGTTTTTGCTAAATCACTTTAGTGCCCCAAAATTCAGACCTATATAATATGACCGGCCTTATTACAGTCAGCTATGTCTACGACATCATACGCATAAGACTTGGATTTTATATTTATTATTATCTTTTGAACAAGATGTCAAAATCAATCACAAAAATGTAAGATTTTAATCCCAAATGTTTTTATTGAAATCCATAGAGCCATTTTTTAATCTACGAATACTTTTAGACGAATCGATAGACGAAAATTATAAAATCGGTAATTTTTAATTGTGCGTCGTATAAATCACAAAGTACATTTTGGTATAAATAACAGATTTCCCTTCAAGCTAATAATTATTCTGAAATCACAAACAAACACTTAGGGCCGCTTTCATAACGATCGCCCTTAAATAAAATTAGTTAATCATATTAAACTGCCTAAATACGTTTTACACAAAACGGATTGACAGTTCTTTAAACATATTTAGAGGCAAATTTTGTGTTGTGCAAGACGCTAATTGTATTTAAGGGTTTTAAATACGTTTTGTTTCTTAAATAAATTTAAGCAACCTTATACAAGCGGCCTTATACAAGTGAGGGCAGATCGGTCCAAAAATAGAATAATAATAATAAAGTGACGAATAAAATAATAATAATAATAAAAATTGACGAATACAATAATGATAATTAAAAAAAATGGCAAATAAAAAAATGATATTTTAACATTATTATCTATTGTAATATGTTATTATGGACCAAAGAAAAGGCTTTTTAGTTTATTTTTATTTTATTTATAGAAGCGGTCCTTAGATAGGTTTAGATGTAGATGTCATTCATCAATAAATAAATACACAATTGGATAGGTCGGACTCTTAAGTTTCAACGATTCTTCTTTGACCAGTTAACAGCATAGCCAATAATGCGGTAAATTAAAGTTCAATGATTCAATGACGGTGTAGTGCTTGGTACAACTATATCAATGATTGTATCGGCAGTCGAATCAATAAAGGCAATTATTACACACTTGTCTTATTTATACATACCGATGACTACTACTTATATGGGCCAAAGGGCTAATTATTGATTTTAAAGTGAAAAATAAAAACATTTAAAAAGTGGTTTGTGTGATTCTCCTGCGTCCAACCGCGCACGTAAACCTTTATTTTGGCCAGGGGAAATCCGTTTGAAGCATAAGCCGCGGCAGTCACAGAAGCCTGGGGGGATGTTCGCGACCCGTGTGAGTGTGGGATTCGCCAGATCTGGCGTGGCACTAGCGTACCCAGTCAGAACTGGTGCCACGCTATAGCCACTCCCCAGTTAGGGATACCCACTAAAACCCTTGGGTGTTCCGTCCTGCGCCTTATGCCAGGGCTACGGGTAATTGGGCTTCCCGACTCCACGATACCCTGGCAGGCGTGGGCGACCCTCACGAGGCCTCTTCCAATGCCAGGGGACTAGGACCCCGGCCACAACTAGGTCTTTTCCATGCGTGGGGTGGTCTGTAACGCGTTCCACGGGAAGAGGGATGAGCGCGCGCGGAACACTCGCTCTATCTGGACGGTATGTGCGGGTGAGTGAGAGCCCCTATACCACTAGGGCGGCCGAAGGTCGAAATCCGCCCTCCGGCACCGGCGCGTCTTCGTTTGTCGGAAGCGGAGCAAGGAGGTCCGCTCACGCTCCCGCTCCGCCTTCTCCTTCACAAACATGAGGTGCTCGCAGGAAGAGCAGACGGCGTCCTATCCAGTGCGGCTCCCGACCTTAGTGCGTACCACGGCCGGGAGCGAGGTGTCTAATCCGGTGTGGGCGACGAGCTCCCGGCGCTGCTCAGTCCAGGCTGGGCACTCCTGGAGTGCGTGCAGCGCCGAGTCCTCTTCGCCCGTAATCCGCTGCAATCTGGAGACCTTCAAATCGCTGGACACTGTCATCGAATCGTAGGTTTGCCTGATTTCAATGTCGTTCCTGTGATTTTTACAATATCACGATAGAAATAGTTTTAATTACTTTTTAAACTGTAATTAATAGGGTATTTGACTCGTTATAAAAATAACGTTATAATTGGTAACGCTCGTGCAAAATGTAGGTGGCTTTGGCGTTTTGTAAAGTGGTAAAAAGTATCTGTTGATTTTTCACTATTCTCGTGCGAACGAAGTCACGGTTTCGGTTAGTGGCAAATAATTAATATAAAACCTGAAACGTGAAAATAACTTTTTCCTGTTCCATAAATATTTCACTTTGCAGTACAAACAATGTATACACATAATAATATGTAGATAACATTGATGTCTTAAAGATAAATATTCTCAAATAATAACAAGGTAATTATTTTCCATCTCTTACACTACAGTACAAATTAATGGACCACTATTAACACTAATGACATTGACAATTACTTTCAGAATTTTAAAAACGATGACTCGATATTGAAACGTAAAAACCAAATTAAATAAAATTTAAATCTATCAACAAGATTAACTGAGCATAATAGAAAGCAGACGCTCCAGGTTCAATTCCTGGCATGCTACATTTCAAAAAAGTACTTTAATTTATTTTTTATTGTTTCGGTGTCTAGAATCAGTCTCAGAGTGGTCCGCTATATATTACTCATTATACTAGCGAAAAAGTAAGTTTATGTATAGTGTAGATACATAATTACCATTTACCATTATTATAATAATATAATGAAAGTTGTCTGAAATAGCTACTATAGCGATAAGATCGCTGGTTGTACTAGTTGAAATATTGTTAATTGTAATGTATAGTTGTATACTGTGTACTTGTTCTTGTGTACAACAAAAATATTCTATTATATGCGTAACTTGGCAATGTAGTTAATTTAAAATATGTGTGTTTGTCTACCGATTATTATTATATTAACATAATCTAAAAAGATATTATATTAAAAAAATGAGAAAAGAATGAAATTAAACCAATGGTAATATAGACAAAGCTAGTAAATTGTTGATATAAATGTGAACCCCTTTGAGATAGTTATCCATTATGCTACAGAGATATTTTTTACACTACCACTATATTTTTTGTTTTGTCATAAGTTTAGGGAATTGCATACAAAAGATAACTTTATATGCTAAGGCTGCCATTTGTTCAATCTATATTGTATCTAGTTTGAAGGAATATAGTTTTTAGTTGATGGTGAAAAGTAAAATACATTCATTCCTCAATTTACTAACGTAAACCTCGCAAAAGTCATTAGATGTCACATATTCGCCAATGAGAATTGCTGAGAAGCCAACGTCACACGGAGAAAAGTCCAGCGGCTCCAAACCCAGTTACTGGTGAGTATCTAGTTGTCTATATAGCTGTAGCCGAGACAAACCAAGTTTGCCTCTAGGACCCAACGGCTGTTCGTATATTTATACAATATCACAGTCTTTTTTGTCAGTTTTGAATCCCTGAATCCGACAAAAAGATAGCTGTCCAACCTGATAGAAAGTGGGGACTGTCTCCTATGGACATGGCAATACCAAGGGCTATGTCCACTTGTTGCCTGCCTCTAAAATGAGATAGGATAGAAAATATGGGATAGGAGCGTGGAATAGGAGAAATGAGAGATGAGGGAGATAGATTCGTAACCGAATTTGAAACGAACAAATTCATGTAAAAAGATCTAGTCATAAAAAGTAAAAATATATTATTTAACAACAATAAAAAGTTAATTATAAAAATCCTCTGCAAAACAAACTCGATCTCGATTTTTAATTACCATTAATTATAAATTACAATATGAAATACCAAACCAAATTAATGTAAATTTATAATTTTACGTTCAATATTTAACATTAGAAAATTACTATTTGTCTAGAATAATTACAATTTGAAAGTCTAGTAAGTCTAGTGAGTTGAGCGTAATTTTCGTTTGTAAGAATACGAAGGTCCTGGTTCAATACCCAGCAAGGTATTATTTGAAAAATATTCCATACCATTATTTGGACCCACATTATTATAACGGGATACGAGTGTGAAAATGGCGCGGAGAGACTTCGGTAAATGTGTAGCAGAATTACACTAAATAATTCGCTCGCCTTTTTACCACCAGACAAGCAGAAGTATGAACTCACATTACCGATATATGGTGGAAATATCAACCAAGCCGACGAAGCGCTTGGTTTTTACTTTTAATAGACGTCACGTCACGTCGTTAATTTTTCCTGAAAAATACAATTTACTTAGTTATCTTCACTTCTCGCGTGATAAGGCATCTTCTAGGTAAGCGTGCTCCATCTCAGCATTTCCTGCTGCATACACCTGATATGACATGCATGATTCAAATGATATATATATATATATATATATATATATATATATATATGTATGTATATATATATATATATATATATATATATATATATATATGTGTATGTAATTGAACTCCTCATAAACGGGTGACCGATTATGATTTAAAAAACTTGTGTGTGTTCTGGTGTTTCAAAAATGATTTAGATTCACAATTGGATCTGGTAGGGGGCGCTGCAATCGGGACTAAAAATTTTATTTTGCAGAGCACGACAACGTCTACTGGGCTCGTTAGTAATTTATAAAAGTAAAAAAATCCGTTATAAATAATATCAATTAGTATGGATATGGATGGATGGATTCATGGAATAATGGCCAAATTTTTTAGTATAACCTTTGAATGGAACGAAGAAAACCAATGGAGTGTTTAGTGAGTTATTATTTTTGCTCGTATGTGTACAAGGTCGACCGTACGGAGCCTGTCTCAATTGATATAACATCTAATAACTGACGAAGGAGGTTGTGTTTTGTGTTTAAGTGGTGTAAACTTATTATGGAAATGAAAATTAATAATGTAAGTATCTGTATTATGAACTAGTTTTCACTATAGCTAGCGTGGGTTATGACTTTATAATCAACTTTTGAATTTGTTAAGGAAATAGAACATACACAAAAAAAATATATGAAAATACAGCTTTGATGTGTTTGTGTGTCTGCAAAACTCGAAAAGTAGGCGATAAATTAAAAGACAAAATATACTAATTGATTAAATTCTACATAATTTATTCATTAAATTGTATGGAGAATATAATTTATTTGTTTATTAATTATCTATACAAACTCGTTTATCTTGGAAAGTTGTTTGGAAGAAATCGCTCATAGTCTTAAGCCATTTGTACTCTTTTTGTTATAATAATTTGATTTCTAAGTTGTGCGCAATAAAGTACATTATAAATAAATATAAATACTGGTATACATATAAAATACTTGGCCTCACTAATTGACTGACTGACATGATGGACTGACATCAATGCCCAGCCCAAACTACTAAATGAGTACATAAGGGGATCTTTGAAAGTTGCACTCGTGACTGACAAGTTGAGAGAAAGAAGATTCAATAGGTATGGGCATATAATGAAGAGGGATGAAAGTCACGTGAAAAAGGAATGTTAAATTACAAGAAATATGGGTACAAATGTAGACGTACAACAAAAAAAGATGGAAGGATTGTGTGAAGGATGATAAAGGTTGACACATATTATTAAGAAACGACTCAAGACTTTGTTCACATCCTCTTAACTTTGTCACGCCTAGTTGTATTTTGATTTTACCATTGTAAGACCATACATAGGTCGTAGACAATCAATTATATCATGCATGCCGTGTTTGCATTATCAGAATATAGTGTTGAGCTATGAAACGGCTTAGTCAATGTATTGTTACGAGTTGCGAGACTCGAATTAATATGCCGTTGGAATTATTATAGAGTTTATTAGAACTATACGAACACGTATAACACAGGTACAAATGTAACCGAACGCAACAAATCCAAACGTAATTCAGAAGGTCGTAATTCAATAAAACGCGCAAAGTCCGCCACTATTAAATTCCCGAATGTAAACAAGTTACGCCTAGATCGTAGTTTTAGCTCAACTGACCCCTCTCTCAATCAGGCCATCGTTTTATACTTCACAAATGCAAATGTGCCCGCCCGGCAACGTCGACATAAATTCCTACAATCAGCTTGTACTTTTAATCCGCAACACTTGGCTAATGATGCAATCTGCAAGCGGCCGTAAACGAGAACAATAGGCTGTTCTCCACAATAACTAAAAACATATGCCAATAAATAAGTGAACAAAAAGAAGTCGATCATAAAAGGATTACGATTAGTTCAAATGCCGACAGGTAATAAAATGTGCTTTTACAGATCTGTACGTGGAATTTGTCTTTGTCGGAGCCTAATTTGTAACAGTACTATTGATATGGAGCGTTAGGTAAACTTCTAGGCGCTAAGAACCTCAGCCAGAAGGCCCAGCTTGCCATACACAACGCGGTGCTGGTACCTACGCTCACGTATGGAAGCGAGAGTTGGGTATGGAATAGAGAGCACGAAAGTAGAGTAAACGCGGTCGAGATGCGAGCACTGCGCAAAATCTGCGGAGTGACGCTCGCGGACCGCGTTCGTAATACCGAAGTAAGAAAGAGAGTTGGTCTGAAAGAGAGTGTCGGGGTGAAGGTAAGGAAAGGAATGCTCCGGTGGTTCGGGCATGTGGAAAGAATGTATGATGAAAGAATGACTAAACAGATATACAATGCAAAAGTGGATGGATGCAGAAGTCGCGGAAGGCCACGACACACCTTCCATGATCAAATTGATCATGTACTAGCAGAAGGTGATGTCAGGAGCCTTAAGAACAGACGAGCGTGCATGACAAGAACTATGAATGTCAAAGAAGCAAGTGAGGTGTGTAAGAATAAGCCTAAATGGCGCTCTGTTGTTCGTGCCTACCCCGCAAGGGACCTGGCGTGAAGTAATGTATGTATGTATGTATGTACTATTGATATACGCTGTTTGTTTTTTTTCAATAAATAAGTAAATAAAAAAGATCGAACAACAGCGCTTAAGATGTTCGCATTGCGAACGTGTACACTAGAACCTCCTTAGTGTAACTTGTTACAGTTACAGCTCGTTGATGAGTGCGCGGCCAAAGGTGGCTCGTTGGACGTCGCGTCCTGAGTACATATTAGAGCATGTTACTGTATCTGCTCGATTTACAATTACGGGCTGCGGCTCGCAGCTAGCTAGCTACCAGCTTAGAGTAAGTTTGTCTAAAGGGGGATTGAGGAGTATCATGGCATATATAAGGTTTTAAAAATCGCGGAAGACCAGCGTTGGTCCTGCAAACCAACAATAATGCTGAGCTTTATCCAATTTTTAGGACTTACATTAAGATTTGTTTTTCCTTAATTTATTTTTATTTTGTTACTTTAAACAAGTTGATTTTACCTATGTGTTCGACTTAGAAATAGACCTATTACAAACAATGCAGTTCTCTTGCAGATAAATACAATTTCATATATAGTTAACTTTCCTACTAAATTTTATATACATATATAGGTATAATTTTGAGAAATGCCTGTAATATATATCTATATAATCCAAGAGGCAGTAAGACGTAACGATTGTGCAAAAATGTGGTTTTTGGAAAATGACTTTTTTATTGCATGACTGCAGCAGACAGGCAGACGGCCCTACCTGATGGAAAACGGTTATCGGCGCCTATGGACCTTTGTAATATAAAAGGTGCTACCGATATGATGTGCTGCCGCTCTTAAAATGGAAACTGGAACCTGACCACTAATGATAACTGAACCTTGAAATTTCATTAAAATTTGGTTACAGAATGTTGTGATTTTTCTTGAATATCTTGTAGCTGGTAAAACCGAAATTATTAATTTAAAACATTCTACCATATTTTCCTTGAGTTTATACATAATTATTTATCTCTGGGTTTATAATCCAAATCATCTTGACACACAAACATATACTCGTAAAAGGCTTACTTCGCGTCGCAGATAACAGGAAAAATATATCATTAGAGAAATATTATTTCACTTATGTTTTTGGCACAGATCATTCAACTTTAAGATTTCATTCTCATTGATCGATAACGCGGTTAACAGCATACGAGGTTTTCTTAATTGCTGGAATACAGCCTACAGACAGGCTGGTGGCTCGCCTGATTTAGAGTGGCCCCTGTGGCACCAAACCGGACTTTGCAACACAGAAGGTGCTATCAATGCCTCGCCGGCTTCAAAAGGGGCTGGAACCTAAAATCCAAATCTGAAATCAAATAAAATTAAAATTAGGTCATATCATAAAACATTAAAGGTTGGTTTATACGAAGCCATCGCTGGCGGCCATTCTCACTGTCAGCCAGCAGTTTTCAAAGCCAAGCTAGCGCTGGCTGACAACACTGGCCAGGATAAAGCATACGTCTATTTTTAAGCCAGTAACCTCCACCAGCCTACCCTCAACCCCAGCGTTGCAGACATATGTAGACGCATCGCGCCAGTCAGTCCATCGGGAACAGACGGGTTTGCCGCGATATGATTTTTTTTACCGTCGAACGTGTGCTCACCACAAGCAAAGTCCAGGCTGACTTGGCTTCATCTACACAACACGAGCCAAGGCAGCGGTGACTTGTCTCTACGACTGGCGCCAGCACACTGGTTTCATATAAACCATACTAAAAGGTTCTAGGTAGTAACCATTTCTTGGGCCGTATTTTCAATGAACCGACGCATGGTGACTCCGTTGTCCTTTTAGGTATTTTGTGGTATATTAACGGTCCTATGGCATACGTCAATCTACCAGATTTCCTAAGATAGTGTTTTATGGACGCGTTCCTTTAGTATCCCACAATCGCCGTCGTTATGGTCGTGGTGAAAACGTCACTTATAACGTCATCATTTTCTATCACACAGCGCTCACAACGACCCATGTCTAAAGGTGGGTCGAAGTCGAACAGACCATTAATTCTCTCTATCTCTTGATATTGAAAAGGCGCGATTTTCAAATCAACTAATGACATTGTGTATTTCGTCGTTAAAGACATCAACGCCCCATAATCCGTTCCACTAGAGTTTCTGATTGTAACGTCCGCAAGCAAGTGGAACAGTCAAAATCGCGGTCGTGACCGTGGCCTTTGTGAGTCCCTTCTGTATCGTTGCCTATATTATCATGTCATTCCTATCCCGAGTGAAGTGCATACGCTCGTCATTATTCTTGGCACTAGCAATGACACTATACTTTTGCTTGTTTTACTCCGTAGAATCCAACTGTAATCCATACAAATAAATAAAATTGAAGTGTCGCTTTGTACTGTTAAAATAACAGCTTTTTACCAAATGCATATGAAAGTACAAGTATATACGGTACTTAAATCATAAAATCAATTTTTTATTTTTTTGTCTATATGTTCGCGTATCTTATCCGTGCAGGAACGGAGAAAGAATACAATTTCCTGCGGCCGGGCGGCCTGTCGTACGAGGCGACAAAACAACCCACAGCCAGGTGGTAGGGCATTTGCCCGACTGGATGGCTACCACCCCTGGTCTAAAGTATGTCGCCATATCAACCTTGAGTTGTGTTCCGGCATTAGTGACCAGGTTCCAGTCTTCCTTAAGAGAGCAGCAGCGCATTTGTAGCACCTTTGGCGTTGCAAATGTCTATAGGCGATGGTAACCGCTTTCCATCAAGTGGGCCGTCTGCCTGTCTGCTGACCTCCTGCAAATAAATTAATTAATAATATTCCAGTTAATCTCTGAAGTGGCTGAACTGATTTCGACGGTACTGTCACTTGCAGTAAGCTAATGTTGTAAAGAGTAATTGAGGCTAATTTTATTTTAGAAACAAAATTGAAATGCCCACGCGCATGCCACCGCCGTCTCTCCACCGGAAGGCAACTTCCACGCGGACGAAGTTGCGGTTAACAGCTAGTTTGTAAATATGTAGATTCACTGCCTATTGTGTCTTATTCAGGTTTCACACATGTAAATAAAATACATTATTTGCTGTTCGACTTCGACAAAATTACTAATTCAAAAATTATAATTTTGCTCATGGACCCCCAATTCTCACTTCAGGACTCATGTTCAGCGGGAGGAAAATAAGCCAGGAAATCATAGTCTGACACCCAGCACACATTACTTTTGTTTGGACCTGTGTAATACAATGTTAAGTTTTGAACAGGCTATGTAAATTAGTATAGAATGTGAATTCGACGATATCTCGTGATGCACAAAACCGGTCTGGAATTCCGATCATGTTGCTTTCGATGTTTTCCTCATATGTTTTGCGCTCAGAACAATAAACATAAGAGCTATGTAACAACTCTTTTATGCATATAAAAAAATACGTCTTTACATTTGTATTGGTTTGTATAAGTTTATTCATAACTAGCTGTGCCGGCGACTTCATCTGCGTGGATTTTTTGTTCGCGGAACCCTAAAAAAAAGTAGCCTGAGTAAGTACTTATAACATTATTTATCTGCCAGTGAAAGTCCCGTCAAAATCGGTCCAGTCGGTTCAGAGATTAGCATCCAGACAGATAGACAAATTCTAAAAACTGAATTTTCGAAATCATGTGTTCCGAATTATCCGCCTGATTTTTTATACTTTTATGTTGACATTACAAACACAAAATTCAATTTTATTTATTATTTAATTATATTTATCTGTATAGATTTAGTTTTAATCACATAGTATATTATTATAATAGGTTTTGCAACTATTAAAAATACTTACTACCGATGGCGTTTTTTGTAAAGTTTTTATTATTATTAAACGCTGCATCTTATATATACAAGATTAAAATTACACTCTTATGTAAAAAATAAGACTAATAAGTAATTTAAATCTGACCTAAAATCTTACTAATATTAATATTATAAACTCGAAAGTTTGTAAGAATATAATGTATGGATGTATGTTTGTTACTCTTTCACGCAAAAACTACTGAATGGATTTTGATGAAACTTTACAATAATATACCTTACACATCCGAATAACACATAGGCTATAATTTATAAAATAGTGTGAATTATCCAAAATAGAACGATTTTCTATCACCACGCGGGTATAACTATTTATACTAAGAATGTGTCCCATTACACTTTTCTTATTGTCTCTATTTAGGGGAAGACACTCTTTTTTTATAAGTTCTATACAGAAGTAGGATACAGAATTACTTCTTGAAGAATTAATAGAGTTGTAGCAAACAGTGCATAGTCAGTAGGACAGAGAAATAAAAGGAAACAAGAATATTATTATCGTTATAATAATGACGAAACGTACTAAAATGTACGTAAACTCACGTGTACAAACCTGGAACTAAATCAGAACTTATATACTATGATGAAATCTCTCTTATTATTTATTAAATCAGTATTAAACACTTGAAGAATGATAATAACAATACCTTGCCTCTGATCCTATTTTTTATATCTTATATATAAAATTCTCGTGTCACAATGTTCGTTCCCATACTCCTCCGAAACGGCTTGACCGGTTCTCATGAAATTTTGTGTGCATATTGGGTAGGTCTGAGAATCGGACAACATCTATTTTTCATCCCCCTCAATGTCAAGGGTAGTCCACCCCTAAATATATTTTTTTTATATTTAAAGATTTTTTTATTTTTTTATGATACAACATTAAAAAATACATACAACCCTAAATTTTCAACCCTCTAATATCAACCCCTATTTTTTAATAGCGATATTAGTATTTTTACAATTTTCTACTGGGATGATTTAGATTTTAATTTGAACCAGGTAGATGGCGCTGCAATCGGGTACCAGAATTTAGGTGTTCTTTTTGTTGTTGTATGTGTTGAAGTTTGTCCCGGAATGGTTTAAATAAACGATTGGACCCAGTAGGTAACGCCGCAATACTCCTTCTAAACGGTGGGCCTGATTTTGATGATTTTTTTGTTTGTTCAAGTGGATTTGAGAATAGTTTAGATTAACACTTGGTCCCGGTAGATGACGCTGGTATCGGGTTCTACATTTTTATTTTTTAAAGACAGGACAACGTCTGCCGGGTACAGCTAGTGTCATAATAATAATATTGCTTTCTGATATCGTGATAATAGATCTATCTGCGCGATGAGCAATACTCGTTGACATCAGTATCCCGCATGACGATAACCTCGTAAAGTAAGAAAAAGAAAAACGAAGTAAATACTTAGATCTTGCTCACGAGGTTACCGCTATGTGGCGTCTGGAGTCAACGAGCATCGTACCGATAGTGGTCACCATCAACGGTCTTATAGCGAAAAGCCTCGACCGTCATCTAGAGAGGCTTTCGCTGGGAAGCTGGTAGAAAGGCCAGATACAGAAGGCAGCACTCTTGGACATGGCACCAATTGTGAAGAGGTTCCTGTCTCTGGATCCCTAACCACCGATAGTTTGGACCCCAGGCCCCGCTGGCGGTGAACTGCAAGATTCTTTTTTATTGATATATGTATTTTATTTTTGATATATTTTTATCAAAGAATAATGTGATCTTTTTTTTCAAAAACATATCTTTATATATTTTCTAAAAAAATGTAAATAAATACATAATAATAATATTGCTTAAATTCAAAGTATCACTATGTATCCTAATTTTTATCTATCTTAATCACACGACTCCCTTCAGCACGACTAAACAAAAACTCATCAGGTATTTTATGTTTATGAATATAAGCATATTGTAAAATCAATTAAAAAAAACTGTCAGGGCTGCTTAAAACTGCGTAGCCTTCGAATGGAGTTTATATCTCAGGCATGCCTATTCGCTACCTTCAAGTTTATTTTTTAAGTTATTTATTTATTTATAGGCAGTCCACAACCAACCCAACGTTGAAGCTTCGGATCCATCGTCAAAACCACCTCCTCAGCCTCCCCCGGAAGAAAGAAAGAAATATGTTTTGCATACTGATAAGGACAACTACGATTTTGTCTCTCACAGGACTACTAGGAAACCCACCAAGTAAGTTTTTATTAAAAACATGGAAAAAAACACTAGAGGTATAATAACCAGCTATACCTCTATGTCTTCTTGTGAGTTATTTGTTAGGCTGGGTTCACACTATCACGGCGTTCATAGGTCAGTCACGCTCCGGTAAAATATTATTGAACAAGGTAGAATTAGAGTATTCTAACTATTATCTGGCTCTATTCCCGATCCGATATCACCGGTACCGTTTGGTCGAAAATATAATAATTTTCGATTGAATCAACACAAACTAACAGCAAACTTTTGTGGTGTTTTTTTATTGCAGGAGTTCAGCAGACAGGCAGACGGCCCACTTGATGGAAAGCGGTTACCATCGCCTATGTGCATTTGCAACACCGGAGGTACTAAAAATGCACTGCTGCTCTCTTAAAGGAGACTGGAACCTGGTCACTAATGCCGGAACACAACTCAAGGTTATTATGGCGACATACTTTAGACCAGGGGTGGTAGCGATCCAGTCCCCGACATGGGCAAATGCTGCGGGTTATTCTGTCGCCTCTTACGACAGGCCTCCAGGCCGCAGGAAATTGTATTCTTTCGCCGTTCCTGCACGGATAAAAGTGTACATGTTACGTACAATTTGATAAATAGGCACCGGCCCTATAAATAATGACCGGTCTGTATACATTAAAACATACGGATAGACGGACAGACAGAACAGACATAATTCTAGAACTTGCATTTTCGAATTCTGCCGGTTCGATCTAGCCCCCCTGATTTCTTTCACATTTTTAACTGCATTGAACAATCTCGAACCTTCAAAAAATTAATCCTATTTAATTCTAGTGCCTTGGAATCGACAGGCCACCTTATAAAAGGATGCCTCGGCGGTGGCATTTTGGGGATACACGAAGCCTACATGAAGTGTGGACTTTGGACCTCGTTGATCGTCACACTGGTGTTTGGATTCTACATCACATATTGTGTACATGTGAGTAGTATATTGTATTATTTGAATGAATTTTAAATTTTGATAACTAAAGCAACAAATATTTTAACCATCAAAAATTGTTTAAGACCCTAAGCTCTCTGACCAAAAAAAATGTAACGAGCAAATAAATGCGCTATCACTACCTACCTAAGTGAACCACTTTAAATGGAATTTTAAACTCGTTGACCAGTTAAACATACACCATGGTTAAACATTTAAAACGCAAGAGAACAATGTGACGCTATCAGGGCTTTGAAAGATTTAAGACATTTTAGAGATATATTTTTACTAGGTGTCTGATATTACAGAAGAAAATATAATTATATCTATTTATGTTCCAGATATTAGTTAAATCAGCACAAATGCTGTACAATAGGCTTCATATACCACAGATGTCGTACCCGGATGTTGCAGAGGCGTCTTTAGAAGTCGGACCTTTTCCTAGCTTAAGGAAATATAGCAAATGGTTTAGGTATGAAAGTTACCTAAATTAATACAATACGATACGACACGATACAATACAATCCTCTTTATTGGGAATAGATATCAAGAAACTGTTACAAATAAACAAAAAGAAATACGCATAAATACATTTAGATTTTAAAAATGTAGTAGATAATAAGTAACATGTAACAGAGATTAAGTTTGATAAAAAAGTGCAAAGACAAGGAATAGCAATAATAAAAAGATCACCTATTTTTATTAACCCTAGTGTTAAAAGTAGATTTAAACAAGAACAGAAAAGTCTCTGTCTTGGCATATGATGGAGGAGTAGGCTAAAAAACTCTTTATTCACCAACTTGATTGTAAGAAACGTACAATAATCGAAAATACTAGAAGGCAATACACTTGGTGGCCTTACTGCTTAAAGCAATGTCTTCCAGGCAACCTTTGGATGGACAAGATCTAAAGGATAAAGTTGGCGTAAAGTTGAACTAGATAACTATTACCTAGGTATATAAATTATAACGTTGAAATTAAAATGATTTTCAAACTATTTTTTACTGCTGGAGTATCGTACAAAAGACAGACTAAGCACTAAGACGCAATGTGCGATACCATATTCTGGTTATAAGTTAAAAATGTCTAATGTAAAACTACATACGTCACTTTACAATTTGTTATTACTGTCTAAAGCAGAAGAAGTCACAAGAGATTCTCCAACATAGCAAAGATTTTTTAATGTTACCTTTTACTCTATTTCTGTATGTTTAATAATTGGAAAAATATATAACTAATAATATAAAAATATATAAAATTTCAGATATGCTGTAGATCTGGCGGTCTGCATTGATCTATTTGGAGCATGTTGCGTGTATCAGATAATAATAGCAAAAACAATCCAGCAGCTGATAGAGAAGACTGATGCGTTGTCTGATGAGGACATACCGAATCTGAGGTTGTATATCTTGGCTTTGCTGGTACCAGTATTATTGCTGTGCATGATCACTACCCTGAAGTATTTGGCACCCTTCACCCTGATAGCTGATGTGTTTATTGGTAAGTTAATAATAATAATATGGCGACTGACGGTAGAGCTTTTTAGCAATCTAAGTTAGAAAAATAGAAAATTCTAGAAAGAAAATACAAAAGAATAACAAAATAAAGATAGAAATTATTAAACAGAAAAATCTACTGGGTAATAATAAAGTAGGGAAAAATGTCTCATTCATCGTCGCGAGTAATGGATGTATATAAAAATTATATTTGTTTACGTGTTTGTCTTTCTGTATAAGTACTGTGTTTATTCCTTCTTCAGGTACTTGAGATAAAAACATTTTAATGAAATTAGTAAATAATAATACGTCTTTACACGGTTCGTACTTAATTTCAAATAAGTATTCATTAATATTCTAGTTGTAGAATAATCTACAAGCAAATAATAACCAGGAGAAAACCTGATAAGACATCCAAGCGATATCCGTGTTGTAGATGGTAACCATCCAGACGGCCAAATGCTGTGGATGTTCGGTATCGGTTCTCCGTTTCTGCACGCAGAACTTCATTAACTTTTTAAATAAATGTTTCTTAGTCAAAATTAATTTGAAATTTCAGTGGCTTGTGTGGTAGCAACAGTAGTCTATAGTATGCAAAAAGCTGAAAACATATCAACAGTGCCAGCTTGGAAAGACGTGATTGGATTCTTTGAATTTTGTGGAATTGTTGTGTTCAGTATGGAAGGGATTGGAGTATCATTACCTATTGAAAATAATATGAAAGATCCAACACAGTTTCCATTTGTTTTGTGTGCTGGTGAGTAATTCTTCTTATAATATACAACACTATTGAAGAATAGTGGTTATGAAATAACTCCTCTAATATTTGTAGATTACCTAAACCTTTAAAAATTAAAGTTGTTAGCTGCATCTTTCCTTTCATCATATACTTTTCGTTCTTAAAATACATGGCATTTGTATAACATACTTATCTAAAAAGAGAGATAAAGACGACACTAGAGATAAAAGATGAACTTAAAACTTAGCTAGGTATTTGTTTTAGCTATGGGTGTTGGGTGTAGGGTGTAGCAAGGCTCGTAACGCTTGTTCTGACTAACACGTTGCAAAGCAGTGTAATAGTACTACATAAAATAGGCAGTAGACCTAACAAGTATTTCTGTAAGACTTACAAAAAAATGTTTGCATTAAAATTTACCATCAATTAAAATTTATAAATTTGAAAAACGGCGTATTTTCATTTCCAGGTATGTCCGTAGTGGTGACTTTCTTAATATTAGTTGGATTCTTTGGATACTGGGGTTTTGGAGAGCACTCCATTTCACCAGTCACGTTGAATTTTCCACCAGAAATGTAAGTAATGAATTTAAATTTGAAAACTGATTTTTTACAGTTTATACTCCAAGGGTAGATAGTCCCTTTAGGTATTATTATATTATTTCGTTTAACTTCAAATTAAGTTATTATGTAGTTTATAAACGTGAAGAACTTCTGATTGCCTTGAATTATTAAGCAATTAGTCTCAAACAAGATATAATTTGAGAGTCGGGCGCAACTCAATATTTGATGATATAAGTGTTTTGGTCTGTTAAATAAATAAAACTTCTTCAAAGAACACTAATTTCTAAACTATAGAAATAGCTATATAAGACAGGCCTTTTTTGTCACTTCTTTTTTGGGGCACGCTAATTCTCTAAAGTTGTAAGTCCATTTTTTTTTGTTTGTACGAGTAACTCCACTCCAAAAAACTTATTTAATAAATCCATTGTTTTTGTAAAGGTTACTAAAATTGCTATTTTTTTATTTTTTCAGTTTTTATGACAATATTTCGATATTTTCAGATTCCCTACAATCCTCAAATGCCTCATGGCTCTGATGATCTTCGTGACGTTCGCTCTTAACTTCTGGGCACCGTTCAACCTCGTTTGGCACTACATGTCGAAAAAACACAACCCGAAAAAATACTGGATATGGGAGAGAGTGTACAGAGCTACCTTCACCGTGATCATCACGGCGATCGCTATTGCCTTTCCTAACATTGGCAATTTGATGGGTCTGGTAAGTTTCGTATTTATACAATATTGTTAATTTTGGGATTAAAAAGGTTTCCTGGATGTTAGTTCGGTATACTTAATAATCAAAGATGCATTTGAGTTCACAATTAACATAGACCTACACTAGGTATGCGTCGGTCTAGGCAAGTCAGAGTTCAAACATTTTATATAGCTGCTAGTTTACAGTTACGTTCTATCCACGCCATGTGATGCGACGCTACGCACTAGCGATCCCAGATTATCTAGATGGTCTAGGTTCTGGCATGAACCTACGTATACAGTGTAGCTCTATGTCTCAGACGTCGGACGCGTAATGACCCGAGACGCAACTGTAAAATTTAGTTGATGACCAGAAGAATTTGCTACATCCAGCATAAAATGATTTGGTGTGCATACTGTACACCAAGAGTCTACGCGTAAGACGTCTCAGACGTGTGCGTAGACTTCATGTAGTTCTTGCTTTAATGTAGTTGTGGCTTTTGTTCCAAAGTCATGGAGGAGCATAGTATCTCTTCAGGTTTGACTCAGCATCTTCACTCTCGAGCAGTCCGAATTAATAACTTTACTACATACATACATATTATCACGCCTTTTTCCCATGGAGGTAGGCAGAGACTACAGATCTCCACTTGCGACGATCCTGACAAACAACTTTCGCTTCATCTACTTTCATAAACCTCTTCATACATGCACGTTTATTTTATATGCTTTTTACCTGGCCTAGATTTAACACTTCTGTTATTTGATCACGGTGTGTACGTCGTGGTCTACCGGTACCAACTCTACCATTTACAATACTGTCATAGACTTATTTTGTTATTCTATTTTCATCCATCCTCTCTACATGCCCAAATCACCTTAACATTCCCTTTTCAACTCTTGTTATTACATCTTCTTTCAATCCACAACGTTGCCCAACACCCCTTGATGGACAGCCAAACGTGCCTTTACAAACACTTTTTGGCTTTTTATAAAAGTTTAGTTTTTACTAATATGTTTGTTTTAGTTGGGAGCCTTCTGCTTATCTTTCATGGGCTTCATATTCCCGGCGATCATCGAGTTACTAGTCGTTTGGGAGGATCCTGGCCTTGGAGTCTATAGATGGCGACTTTGGAAGAACGTAGCAGTATTAGTTGTAGGTGTACTGTTGTTTATTGCTGGAACATATTCTAATGGCAAAGGATTAATAGCTAGTTTGTGATGTTTAGACTTTTATTTTTCTTCATCTCGAAATCCTTCATCGTTCCCAAGATCATTCGGAGAAAACCAGAAATAAGTAACGAAAATTGCCCTCTAATAACAAATATAAGTATGAATAGAACCTAAATTCAAGAGTAATGTTTCTCTACATTAAAAAGACCTCAAGCAAAATGTAAAATTCTATTTGCAAAAAAATTATAAAATGTTTGAAAATGGACGTTTATTGTAGAGCTCTTGAAAAGCTTAACTGTTTTGTGAAATGTGTCTTATCCATGACTGTGTTAGCGTCAATCGAAGACCTACAATTTCGCTGTATTTTTTGTTTAATGAGGCCGGGTTTCGAAATAGTAAGTTTGATTTTTTTGGTACTTAACTAAATACTTAAAAATAAATTAATATAAAGAATGTAACAAATCGCTGCCAGAGGGAGGCATGCCCAGAAGGCTGGCTGCATTGCCACGCTGTATGGCAATGCTGATTCGTTGCGCGAAATACGAACCAGCCTTCTGACCACGGGTGGTATCAAAGAGTTTCTTACAAATTTCTTTGAAGCAACCTTTGCCGATGAACCCCACGGACCTAAAGTTTCAACTCCAAACGGCACAAATATGTAACCCCTTCCTAGGGTTATGATATTTGTGCCGTTTGGTGTTGGAACTTTAGGTCCATTTTGGTACTTAAATATTCCTAAATACTTAAGACTGTCTAAATAGACAAACCGTGCGAAGCTATACATAAAAAAGGAAAATCCGTATCCGTACCTTTTTTCAAACCTTATTTAAATGATAATTTTATTGTTAAAAAAAGAACATAAATATTATTTCAATTGAAGAGAGTCTTAAACACCTTAATCATTTCCATACAGTTGACTAAAGTACCACAGGCAAATACGAATACTCCGATCACAATGAAGATCAGAGACCTCCAAAGACGCCACTTGTACTTCCCAAGACCCGGTCTCTTCCATATCACGAGCAAGGTTATCACATTAGGCCAGATAAACGCCATATTCGTCATGCAGAAACTTCCAATCTAGAAAGTTATCAACAATGTATTAAATCTTTTTAGTTTATATGAACTTATATTTATTACTTAGTTTATTTTTAGTATTCAATTTTATTGTTTTAAAGTTAGTTTGTCTACTTGATTCCTCCTCAACATAATTCATTGTAAAATTTTAAGCAGTTAGCGGAGATAAAAAGCAATGTAATGATGACAGGGACGCATAGTTGTGGTGCCAAGATAGCAGCCGCAGACCGTGGAAGTTTTACATACAACTTTATCGACCTACAATACTTACGAAACCCATTATAGCATTGATATTGGGAAATATTAGGGCAACACTCCAAATGAGGAGGACAAAAACTGTCCTGAAGAATATCTCCCAAAACAAGTTATCCTTGTGCCTCTTTCTGATGTAGTAGTAGCATAAATTGAACGGCACCCAAAAGTTCAATGCGTGCGAAATATAAATCATCAGCGCTATTAATGCTTTGACGACTTTTGGCAAACTGAAACGTTTAATCAAATGAAACCTTCGTCATTTTATGAGATCCAATAATTAAAAGAAACTCATGAAAGCGTGCTAAAAACGCAAGAGCGCTTCGGACCACAAATACACTAAAAGATTTTTGGAGAGATGCTTTGGAACAATTTATTCGTCCGTTAGTATCATGTTGGTGGCAATGCCCAGTTATTACTTCTTAGCAATTTCCCTACCCCGTTGTGTAGAGAAATATTTTATAAAACTGCATTGTAGTACCATATACTGGGCCCAATTGTGAACCAGAGCATCCCGAGATCGCCATCTCTAAAACACACAAAACATTTCAGCACAATCGGTTAAGTGGTTTAGGAACAGTTCAGTGACATACAGAAGAATTATTAGACTCGGCAAGTTTTAAAAACTTTATGACTTTATGAGGGTTACTTTATTTCCAAATAGGTTATGCAGCCCAAGAGCACATAACGATCCATGATTGAAGTTGTTCTCAGAAAACACAAATTTTTCAATAACTTGTTGTTTGTAGGCCTCCTGAAATTTGCGCCACATATCCCGATCTCTCTCCTATCTCATTCAGCACCTATCGGCGACTTTATGCAAGTCGTCGGTATATCGAGCTGGAGGGCGTCTGACGCGTTCGCCACCCCAGGACACGTTTACTGCATCGCCCGTCGGTCTTGCGACAGACGACTTCTTGATACTTTGCAAAAATAGTCATACACAGACTAAGAATAGGTAGGTAAATATTGGATACTTACAGATCCATCGGGTAATTCACTGTAATAGGTGGTTCGCATTTTTCAAGAAATCCTACATATCCAAAGAAAGATATTAAAAACGTCCATAGTGTCACCAGACTCATACCTGCAAAAGTTAAACGTGAGTATGAGTTTAAAAAGAATTTAGAAAATTGTATTTAATTACTTTTGGAAAATAGTAATTTAGTGTTGAATTCAACAGAAACTAGTTTTCAGAAAGTAATAATAAGCTTCTTTTAGCAGTCAAACTAGATAACTGCTTTTCATCCAAAGTACTAAGTACAAAATGCAGCGCTTACTTTATTGGCACCAATTAATCTATAACGTCTTCCATGCTATAGACTACAGAAACCGTATCAAAATAGATACTAAATACATAGATCTGAACTGTTTTCACTTATGGCGTTTAAAGAATGTTAAAAAGAGATACATATAAATTCGTATATCCATTATTCACATTACATGAAAACCATTCTTCAACCATCTGGACATTTGTAACACCAAAACAGTGTCGACCACAAAGGAATTTATGACACCTTTTAAGGTTCCGTAGCTTTGATTATTTTAGCTATCAGGTTCTCAGGTTGACACCAGTATGTTACCTCCTATAGTCCTTGCACGTCCCTTAAAGAAGTCATTTCCTATATTCACTTACCTACACCAATAGCGATTGGGAATTTCTCGGGTTCTCTCATATTGGTCTCAATGGCCACAACAATTCCAGAACACGACATACTAAACACATTCATGCCTATGAAAATGAACGTGTTGTACACAGACTTGTGACTCAGCATATTCTCAAATTTCGGATTGTATTGGAACGCGTAGTAAATCGCCATTATAATGCAGCAAACTGTAAATAATTTGTTTATTATTACGTTCACTGCAATAACACGTATTGACTGACATTTCAACTCAATCTATTTAATCTTTCTGTTCAACTCCACCACACGCTTTTTCACAATACATTATGCCGTCCTTTACACAATCTATCCGTCTCTTTAACTCTTCTTGATATATGTCTTTTCTTTCAATGTTAATCAATTACTAGCTGACCCGGCAAACTTCGTACCGCTCTGAACGACGGGATGAACATCAAACGTTTGACATTCAAAAATGAAAAAAACTTCACTTTTAAATTTAATTTGATTTCTGAACGACTTTTAAATTTAATTGATTTTTAAGCAACGGGACGAACATCAAATGTTTGACAGGTAGGAAGAGTTTCTAAGAGAAAGCGAAATTGTTGTTTTTACTATATTCCAAGCATTGTTACCATATTTATTTCATATTTACTCACCTTTCAAACCTTTCCTGGACTAACACAAATTATTTAAAACCAAAATTAGCCAAATCAGTCCAGCTGTTCACGAGTTTTAGCGAGACTAACGAACAGCAACTGATTTATATATATTTTGTATTTATTTGATTTTTATATATATATATATATATATATATATATATATATATATATTAGGGCGGGTTAATTTTTTTTAATAAAGCGTATAGCAAAAACGTAATCTATAGGTGATCCTGAGAAATTTTGCTTAAGAGACCGTAGCTCTAAGTCGGATTTGGAGCCCCCCAAAATTTCAAAATAGATATTTTTCCATATATACATAGAATAATTTAATTAAATTCGTCATAAAATCGGATAGAATTATAGTAGATTTCTCAATCTGGGCTTGTTTGAAAGGTATTTTTATTACCTTTCAGAATCTGTATTGATACCAATATTTTTTTTATTTTGATTAGAGATATTAGGAATTATTTGTCGAAAAGTTTTTGTTTTCAAGTTTAGCACGATCACTTACAAAAAATATTTTAAAATGTCACATTTAGTAGGCAAACTAAGATCATTTAAATCACTTGATAAACCAAAAACAACAATATCTTGATGAGGCATGTTAGTCAATCTAGAGTCAAAACTTGTTGATGTTGTTGCTTCCATTTGCGAAGACACTGCAGACGATGTTGATGGTTCTTGATTATCCATTGTAACTTTGATATTATCACTGCACTCTTTGATTGTGTCACACTAAATTTAAAAATATAAAAAAATATTGGTATTGTGATAACCGAGTTTTTATTTAAGATTTTTGGCAAACTGCGTGCGCATTGCACGATGAACGATTAAGGAAGAAGGAAAAGCAAGCTTGGCAACGTTTAGTGTTAGTAAACGTCATTATTTTGTAACGTCATTATTCAGTGTTACAAAGTTGTTCAATTGAACAATGCTGCCATTGACGACTTATTCTACAGGTATCAATACAGATTCTGAAAGGTGATAAAAATACCTTTCAAACAAGCCCAGATTGAGAAATCTACTATAATTCTATCCGATTTTATGACGAATTTAATTAAATTGTTCTATGTATATATGGAAAAATTTCTATTTTGAAATTTTGGGGGGCTCCAAATCCGACTTAGAGCTATGGTCTCTTGAGCAAAATTTCTCAGAATCACCTATAGATAACGTTTTTGCTATACGCTTCATCAAAAAAAATCGTTCCATACAATTTGACCCGCCCTAATATATATATATATATATATATATATATATATATATATATATATATATGTCGGAATAGTATTTGTTATTATAAAGTTACCATGTGACGGTAGTAATCAAATGTAGTAATCGGAAATCTTATAACCGGATGTCAACGTTTATACGACTTCCGACGCATTTATTATCAAGCTAACGGATATCAGAAATGAAGTAACCGGAAGTTGGAAATTATACGGATGGCGGAAGTTAGTGTTATAGAGGAAGTGAAACTGAAGTGGCGCCAAAGCATTACCGGATGGTGTCAGTGCAGGCGCGCTACGAGGACCGCTTAAATAGCCGTCATTCTACGTTCATCGGTTTAACAGAGCGGAGGCCCTATTGGGCAACAGGCCCATAGTGTATTGTGGTCGATAGTACTGTTCGATAATCGGAGTATTCTTGAGGGCATGTTGCTGCTCGATACCTGACAAGCGTGGAGACGACTCTTGGAGTTGTCCTAATATTTCTGTGTATTATTGTGCTGTATTTAATATTGTAATTGTAATAATTCTAGTGTAATAAACTTTGATTATAACATTTCAGATTATTATTGCATTATACTCCGAGTGTCATTCGCTCCCGGTGGGAGTGAATCCGACATATATATATATATATATATATATATATATATATATATATATGTGTGTGTGTATGTATATATGTGTATATATATATATATATGTGTGTGTATATGTATATTTGGGGTGGACAATGGACACTGATGCCTTTTCCTCTCATATGTACGCATGGCATCATAATTATTGTTTTTAACCGACTTAAAAAAAAGGAGGAGGTTCTTAATTCGTCGGGATCTTTTTTTTTTGCTTTTTTATGTATGTTCGCCGATTACTCCGTGATTTATGATCCGATTTACGTTATTCTTTTTTTGTTCGACGCGGAATAGCTTCCAATTGGTCCCCTAAAAATTTTACATAGTTTGGCCTAGTAGTTTTCATTTTACGAACATTTTTTTGTTCTCGTTTCTTGGGACCTATATTTTTTAAGAAGCGCGCCTCCATTCGGAAGTCCATCCATATATAGCTAGACACTAAAAAGTAACAAATAAAAAATAAAAACTTCGTTTAAAAAAACCGACTTCAAAAACTAAAAAACTAAAATGTATAAAATAACTTATTTCTAAAGCTATTATTATTAATATATATTATCTAAAACATTTTGAAGTCGGTGCAAAGTAATAGATAATAAAAATTACTATATTTTGCAAATTACTAAGCACCGACTTTAAGATGTTTTAGATAATATATATTAATAATAATAGCTTTAGAAATAAGTTATTTTATACATTTTAGTTTTTTTAGTTTTTGAAGTCGGTTTTTTTAAACGAAGTTTTTATTTTTTTATTTTATACAATACACAACAACACCATTTTATTATAAGTTATCAAAAATTCAAAAAAGCACTACTTATATAATAAATTTGCCAACTTACATATGACAAAGTTGCCGACAAACGAAAACGGCGCGAGCCATTTGAGGTGTCTTATCCAGCAAATAAGGATGATTGGGATGATCATCGCTGCCAAATAGACCCTCAGACCGGGATAGCCTTAAATTCAAAACATTTTGAATTTTTCAAAGGTCATACAATAAGCGATAATTGAGATAGTTGACTTTTTATTAATCCGCTTGGAGTATAAAACCGAGCGCCCCGTTGTATCGAGATTTTCGCATTTTCCATTGTTTGTTCATAAGCAAACTATCAGTGTTGTTCTAAAACTTGAACAATTATTTACGATCCCCTTTTTTCTACTTTTTATTATCATTTTCCGCTTCTGATTCCTAAATATACATATGTTCAACATTAAGTTTGATTTATATTCACGTCATAGTTCTTAAGTCACTGGAAGGAAGTAACAACATAATGGCCTTACTTATAATCGTTTGTTAAATTTTAAGAAACTGCTCAGCAACTGATTAGTGAAAATCTTACTCATAAACTCCTTTTTAGATATTTTGGGTAACACCTACGTTAATCATTCAAATTTCGTTTATCTGTGCTCCTCTTAGGTAAACAACAGGTAATACACGTTTATAAGTGAAAAAAAAGATATTCATTGATTAGGGTCTGATTCTGATTCTGACGAGATTATTCTAAGTAAGAACGTAAGAGACAAGCTTGGCCTAGTTTAGGTGTTAGTATCCAAAGAGTCTTATTATTAAAACTATAAAATATACGTGTTATTATCACAAGTACAAATATAACTGGACACAGCCAGTACAAACTGCACGATTCAATAATACGCGCAAAGTCCGTCACTATATCGCTCATCGAATGTACGTCTTGTTCGTATCGTAATTCTCGCTTGACTGCCTCTCCCCCAGTTCGGGCATCGTTTTATACGAAACTGTACAATACAAGACAGGACCTCGTTGACACTGATTACCAGTGAAACCGATTTCATACAAGATAGGGACAGGCGGATGAAAGTGACGAAAATATATTATAGCCCGAAAGCTGTTAGTCATTTTAGAAAATTTCCAACAGCTTTCAAGCTTATAGGGGTTCGCTATTGTCCCAAAAGTGTAGTTGTTACCTGGTTTCCCTTCAATCGATATTTCTTGCGTATTCTCGACCAGCTGCTTTATGGACTTTGCTATTATCAATTGATACGTTGCACACGAACCAAATAAATCCATACAAATAACTGTGTCTAAGAGGTGCCTGTTGAATGAAGCTCATAGAGTCATACATTGTTTTTCATTAGACGATTATTATGGTTTAAATATCCCTATTAATCCCTATTAATATTATAAATGCGAAAGTAACTCTGTCTGTCTGTCTGTCTGTCTGTCTGTCTGTCTGTCTGTCTGTCTGTCTGTCTGTCTGTCTGTCTGTTCCGTTTTCACGTAAAAACTACTGGACCGATTTGGCTGAAACTCAGTATATATATATTTTCGATACCGAGGATGAACATAGGATACTTTTTATCCCGAAAAATGGGATAGTTTCCGGGATAACATGGTATTTGTCTGTTTGTTTGTTATGCTTTTACGGAAAAACTACTGGACCGATTTGGCTGAAATTCGGTGCGTATGTAAATTAAATACTGAGGATGAACAAGGGATAATTTTCATTTGGGCCTTTTTGGTAATTTTGGCCTATTTGGTCATTTTGGCCTTTTTGGTCATTTTGGCCTTTTTGGTCATTTTGGCCTTTTTGGTCATTTTGGCCTTTTTGGTCATTTTTCCTTTTTGGTCATTTTGGCCTATTTGGTCATTTTGGCCTATTTGGTCATTTTGGCCTTTTTGATCATTTTGGCCTATTTGGTCATTTTGGCCTATTGGACATTTTGGCCTATTAGGTCATTTTGGCCTTTTTGATCATTTTGACCTTTTTGGTCATTTTGGCCTATTTGGTCATTTTGGCCTATTTGGTCATTTTGGCCTATTTGGTCATTTTGGCCTTATTGTTCATTTTGGCATATTTGGTCATTTTGGCCTATTTGGTCATTTTGGCCTTTTTGGTCATTTTGGCCTATTTGGTCATTTTGGCCTATTTGGTCATTTTGGCCTATTTGGTCATTTTGGCCTTTATGATCATTTTGACCTTTTTGGTCATTTTGGCCTATTTGGTCATTATGGCCTATTTGGTCATTTTGGCCTATTTGGTCATTTTGGCCTTTTTGGTCATTTTGGCCTATTTGGTCATTTTGGCCTATTTGGTCATTTTGGCCTATTTGGTCTATTTGGTCATTTTGGCCTATTTGGTCATTTTGACCTATTTGGTCATTTTGGCCTTTTTGGTCAATTTTGGCCTCTGGTAATTTTGACCATTTTGATTATTTTGGCCTTTTTGGTCGTTTTTGCCTATTCCGTCATTTTAGCAATGTCGGTCACTGTGGTCTTTTGGTCATTAAGACCATTTTGGCCTTTTTGGTCAAGTTTTGTAATTTATTTTGTTGACAGATAGACGGGGGATGGTATATATAATTAGCGATATAAAATGAAGTGAATCTTCTGTGCGCAAATACATAAAAATGTAATATAATATAACCTGTAGCATTTGCTCTATAAACAAGAGACACGCACTAGAGGTTAACCCGCGGCGCAGCCGCGGGGTATAATAATAATTATAATCATTTTATTTCGAATTACTTCATAAAAATTCATATGTTGGTTAGTAAAATCGCATAAAACAGAAATACTTAAAATTAGTGTTAGTAGAACTTATAGCCTAAAGTTTTGTCACAATATTAGTACCTTTATATAATAGTAGCTTTAAATTTGCTAGTACAACAATTCAGAATGGGCACATCAAACCTGTCAGCCTTTTAGGACTTTTAGGATGTTGTTAGAGCTGGCCCGGATCCTGCAGAGCAACTAGGCAGCTCTTTTCCTAACAACAGCGTAATAGTCGTCAACTCATGCTTCTGCGAACATACCTGATGCACTACAGAACACGGGCAGCCCCATCAGCATCCTAAAACCATTATTGTATTGGACCCGCAAGGTGTTGGTGGCTCTTTGCGTACTGTTGGTCCACAAACTGTACGTATAAAATACCTGACAGTATGCTTTAAATAGGCTTATTTTAACTTCCTTACTACAGCGTACGAAGCGACGAACCAACAGGTTGCATCGAATCGCTAGCGCCCTGCGTTCCCTCTCCATATCATCATGATCCCTGAGATCTTTGATAACATAGTGACCGAGATATTTGAATCTATCAACCAGGTTTAGTGCGCTACCTTTCAATTTAACGAATTCGAAATAAAATGATTATTATATATGGGTCAATCGAATTGTTTGAAGTTTGATATTAAAAATCAACGCTGTGTTGAATTTTTTTATTGCAAAACTTCAGCAGACAGGCATATGGCCTACCTGATGCAAAGCGGCTACCATCTCATATGAACATTTGCAACACCAAATGCGTTACAACTGACGTTTGACGGCCTCTGTGGTTGAGTGGACTAAGCCTTTGCCGGCCTACCTCACTTCAACGCAGAGGCTCCGGGTTCGATTCCTGTTATAGTAAATTTTGGAAACGTATTTTTTCCGTTATTTACTATGGTCTGGGTGTCTGGGATCGGCCCGAGAGTAGTCGTTGTAATAACACAAGCGTAACTTGCTTAATTTGGGGATGTACAATATGTGTGTTTGTCTGCCGATCATTATTATTATTTCACATATACTTCCTTATATTTATAATTTTTATTACTATAAATACGATGCTACTATTTGAAAGGAGACTAAAACCTGGCCACTAATTCCGGAACGCAACTCAAGACTGTAATGATGGCATACTCTAGATCAGAGATGGTAGTCATCCAGGCGGGCAAATACCCTACCATCTTGCGTGGGTCGTTTTGTCGCCTATTACGACAGGCCGCCTGGCTGCAGAAATTTTTATTCTTTCTCCGTTCCTGCACGGACAGAAATATCTGAACACGCGAGCAGTAAAAAAGGATTCCGTCTTAATATAATTAATACGAAATATTGAGGTTATATTTAACCAACCTTGCAAATTTGGCGAATCTAGATACTTTAGGATTGGGGAAGCACAACATTGCACATTCACCGACGTCTGGATATGACATGACTGGAATTCGAGTTCTCTTGTACAGTATCTGAGCCGATTGTACCAGCAGCTAAAATTAAATATCACGATATGTAATGTGGGGGTTGACTTAGTTGTGTGGTGTGTCGATGATAGCTACCACGTTGGATGAGGTGACGCACTACTGTGCAATAAAGAATATTCTATTCTATTGTTATGAGTTACACAGGGCTCCAATTAAAATGCCGTTGGAATTACTATAGAGTTTATTAGAACTGTACAAACACGTATAAAACAGGTACAAATAAAACTGGATACAACCAGTACACACTGCATGATTTAATAACACGCGCAAAGTCCGTCACTATATCGCTCATCGAATGTACGTATTACTCATATCGTAATCGTCGCTTAACTGCCCCTCTCCGCGTTGGGCCATTGCTTTATAATGCACCGATCCAAACCTGGCAAGCTTCCACGCAATGCAATAACAACGAGGATTAGTTCGACACTAATGACGGCTATAAAACAAGTTCAATAACAATAGAATGCTTTTTAGCCGACTTCGAAAAAAGGACCTTCTCAATTCGGCGGGATCTTTTTTTTTTTTTTGCTTTTTTTTATGTATGTTCGCCGATTACTCCGTGATTTATGATCCGATTTACGTGACTCTTGTTTTGTTCGACGCGGAATAGCTTCCAATTGGTCCCCTAAAAATTTTACATAGTTTGGCCCAGTAGTTTTCATTTTACGAACATTTTTTTGTTCTCGTTTCTTGGGACCTATATTTTTTAAGAAGCGCGGCACCATTCGTAAGTCCACCCATACATAGGTAGACACTAAAAAGTAACAAATAAAAAATAAAAACTTCGTTTAAAAAAACCGACTTCAAAAACTAAAAAACTAAAATGTATAAAATAACTTATTTCTAAAGCTATTATTATTAATATATATTATCTAAAACATCTTGAAGTCGGTGCAAAGTAAAAAATAAAAATTACTATATTTTGAAAATTACTAAGCACCGACTTTAAGATGTTTTAGATAATATATATTAATAATAATAGCTTTAGAAATAAGTTATTTTATACATTTTAGTTTTTTAGTTTTTGAAGTCGGTTTTTTTAAACGAAGTTTTTATTTTTTCTTAATTAAAAATTCTAAACACAAAGTAAACAAAAGAATTCCTAAATGCGGGGAGGTAATAAACTGCAATTTTGCGACAGGCAGGTGTGCGTTTGCCTTTGTCGGTATGTAACACTATGTATGTATGCAACTTACATGGAGACAGTAAGCCATGTATACGCCAAAAAAGATATTTAAGCATATAGACACCAGCCAACCAGCTTTCATGTAGGCAACATGGCCACTCAAGATACCACCAGCAAGGGCGCCCTTCACAATGTGAGCTATAGTTCCGAATAATCTGTAAAATGAGAAAAACAAACTTCTTATCTAACATCCAATATACGTCTGGCGTATTTTCATTACCTTTAACTTGTGTACCCCAAATATGTATTAGTACAAGGCTCTCAAGATCATCAGCAAATCTGCGACTAATAACACCAATACATTCTACCTACACATTTTTACCAGAAATCTTTTACTTGCAGGCTTGTGGAATGCATTACCAATGGGCATCAGAAGTGCAAAGTCACATACATCTATTAATAATAAACTCCTCAATGATCACTATGTAAATTTGTAAACAATAATTTGTGTAATAAATATATCTTATAATAAAAAATGAATCGCAAAATGTCTTGGTAAGCGCATCGAACAGCAGAACAGAACAACTTTACCGATTTTGATGAAATTTTGTGTGTGTTTGAGTGGGTCCCGGGATGGTTTAAATCTACAATTGGAGCCGGTAGGCGCTGAGATCAGGTTCTAGAATCCTCCTAATCACCGGGAGCGAATTTGGTGATTTTGTTTTTGTGTTTTGAGTGGGTTCCCGAATGGTTTGTTTTGGAATGCCAGGTCATTAGGAGGATTCTAGAACCCGATCTCAGCGCCACCTACCGGCTCCAATTGTGGATGCGATTATGGTGATTTTGTTTTTGTATATATATATATATGTCGGAGGGAAGCTATGAGTATGACGACATGACGATGTATTGTTGACAGGATGTATAACGCGCAATATCATTTGTTTACATTATAATCACTTCTAAAATTCTTAATGTAATTTAATTAGATTTGTTAATGTTTCTATAACTTCAAGATTGTTCTAACCTAATAAAAGTTATGAATATTGTAATTTAATAAACGACCAATCAGAGCAGAGCTTATGGCGGAGCGGGGTCGGACGCCCTCTATACTTTGAGTAGTATCTACTTCGGTAGACTGAGGAGTTTTTGTGGCACATTTGGTTGGTGGCAACAGGTCGAGTTGGACCTTTGAGAATTTTAAAGAAAGTATTGAGGCTGGAAGTATGAGCGGGTGCCCTGAGCCCGCTGCTCGGTCTAAACTATGTTAAAATGTGTTTTAAATCTAAATTAAAAGTGTATAAACCGTGGCCGTTGTGTTTTATGCTCGCATTTTATCCTGATGACGCCCACTAAACCTGCAATAACTAGAGAAGATGTCGTGAGAATGAGGCCGTTCTGCGACATATATATATGTATATATATATATATATATATACAAATATATTATATTAATATAATTATAAATACGAGTATGTATGTGTATTTTTTTATTTGCTATTAATATATGTATAAATGATTGATTATATATATTTTAAACTATGCACTCTGAATACCGATCCACTATTAATTGGGTTGATTGGAAATAATATTACATTTCTAACTAATAATATAAAATTATCACCAGAAACTTGTCTGGAAGAAATCGCTTTTAGCGATAATACCGCCGATTGTACTAGTTAAATGATTGTTAACTCATGTGTACTGATTTCTTGTGTGCAATAAAGAATATTCTATATTCTTTTCTCTGCTTTCTATATAATAGAATAATAACACTTCATAAACATCCCACTGCTGGGTTCGGGCTTCCCATAGGGGAACGGACTCCATACCCGCTACACAGGTCCTACATATTGGTTACTGCAGGTTTCATCGCGATGTTTTCCTTCATCGTCAGCGCGCGATAATTGTAACAAAATGTACATTAAGTTAGAACACTACCTACGTGGTGCATATTTTTTTGCCAGCATTCCAACCCGCGCCCAGAAACACTCGTGTCGCAAACTCAAAGGAGTTTGGGACACGAGTGTTTCAACCACTAAGCTACTATACCAGGAGCAGATTCAAATATACATACCCAACAAATTTAACATTTTTTCTATGCTCCACAGTATTATAACTGTCTTCCTCTTCTTGCGTCAGTGCAACAATCTTGTAGACCCTCTTGCCATCAACTATCGGTACTTCGCTAGCCTTCAAATTACGACAAGTAAATTATATTTCCTATTATCGGCAATGGTTGGGCTGGGCTTGTAGTTGTAAAATTAGCAGGTTGAAGTGGCAGTGGGCCGGACCGACGACCGATGGAGCAAACTTGTCCTTGATTGGAGATCGCGTCTCAACAAATGTAGCGTAGGACGCCCCCAGCCTGTTTTAACGTTTGCTTATCTTTGGCTACGTTCCTCATGAGGCTCATAACGACCACATACGGCGCTACATAAACTCGAGTGGAACGGATCATGGACGAAATACACAAATGTCATTAGTTGATTTGAAAATCGCGCCTTTTTCAATGTCAATCTATATAGATTGACAAGCAGAAGGTGATGTCAGGAGGCTTAAGAACAGACAAGCGTGCATGACAAGAGCTATGAATGTCAAAGAAGCAAGTGAGGTGTGTAAGAATAAGTCAAAATGGCGCTCTGCTCGTGCCTACCCCGCAAGGGACCTGGCGTGAAGATATGTATGTATGTAATCTATATAGAGAATTAATGTTCTGTGGTCAACGCCCACTTTGACCCAACTCTTGACATGGGTCGTTGTGAGCACTGGGTGATCGAAAATAATGACCTAAATAAAATAGTGACGCCAAGACCGTAACGACCGTGGCCGAGATGTGGAACGGCTGAAGGAGCATTTTGAACGTTGTGAGCTACTAGCTAGACGAACGCGCCCTTTATGACGCCGCGGCCGGTCTGACATAATTACACCTAGGTGGAAAATGCCCTCCAGAGAACATAGTATGTAAAAATAGCATTAGAAGGACAAAGTAGGATTATATAAAAATATTATAAAAAATAGTATAAGAAGCTTGCTGCATCGAAAGCAAATAAATAAAAATGTGCTTATAATTTAGTAATAGATAGCATTTACGAGAAAAATGTAACAAAAACAATAGCCTAGAAAATTATGTTAAATTAAAGATTTGAAATTAAATTGTACACAACTAGAAGTAACAAAAGACGAATTAGTATTAAGAAACACTATGATTTTTTTATGGTAATTAAAACGTAAAAAAACCCCTAAAAAGCAATAAACCCGAGCAATCTCGTTCGCTCGGAGAGAGAATAAAAAAAAATGCCTTCCAGATTATTCCAATAAGCGTTTTAAAGAACCAACACCAGGTTGAGTGTAGTTGCTCAAAGAAATGGAAGTAAATAGCCCGTCAATGGGGAGCAGAGCGATTGTGGAAATGAAGTGTTAGCACCAGATCGAATCATTCCCCGGAACACTTCTCGGTGTCCAGGTGGTAGAAGACGCCGAGAGATACAGTTTCTCTCAAGGCTAAGTAAGGTATTTTAAGTCACATGTTAGTATATAGGATTAGCAACGACTCTAATGACTACGCTCACTACGCTGGAGGGAATATGGAGGAGGGTCAGTTAAGTACCCCGGCCCATTGATCTGGGCATATAATGTACAACCACTATGTATAAAATACGTACCATTTCGAAAAAATATTTTAAAATAAATCCATAATCAAATAAATAGTTTCAAAAAAATCTTCTAAGTTAATGTCAAAATACTTTTTTTCTTCTGTTGCAGTATAGTGACAAAATTTTGAAACGAGAAAAAAGTATAAAAGACATTTTGAGGAAAACAGAACACTTTAAAAATTGCCAAATTTCAAACCTAGCAACTGATATTATTTTTAACTGACTTAAAAAAACGGAGAAGGTACTCAACAGGTTGTGTAAATATTTATTTATATATAAAAAAATATTTACACAACGGTTTTCATTTCATTAAATTTACCAAGTATGTTAGAGAGATTTGCTATCTCTATTATTTAGAGTACTTTCCCTCCAGGTGGCATTAGAAAATTTCAACCTGTATATATATATATATATATATATACATATATATATTATAATATAATTATATATATATATAAATTATAATTTTTATATATATATATATATATAAAAATTATAATTTATATTATATATATATATATATATATATATATATATCTTATATATATAAAAATCTTGTATCACGATGATGTTGCCGATAAACTCCAAAACTACTGAACCGATTTTAATCAAATTTGCACACCGTGTGCAGTTTGATCCAACTTAAAAGATATGATACTTTTTATACTGTTGGAACCGGTAGGTGGCGCTGAGATCGGGTTCTAGAATCCTCCTAATCACCGGGAGCGATTTTGTTTTTGTGTGTTTGAGTGGGTTCCCGGATGGTTTAGATTCGCAATTAGAACCGGTAGGTGGCGCTGAGATTGGGTTCTAGAATCCTCGTAATCACTGGGAGCGATTTGTGTTTTAGGAATTAAAAAATATGGCGGTACGAAGTTCGCCGGGTCAGCTAGTATATATATATATATATATATGTGTGTGTGTGTGTGTGTGTGTGTGTGTGTGTGTGCGTGTACTTAAAACAGTGCCATAAGAAATCGTCGCGTATCTTTTAATCAGCACCCATTATAGCATAAATAGCATTAACTATGGGTATTAAATAAATACCTGTATAAATCGATTACGTACCAAAGAAAATGAATATACAGCTTCAAAGTG